>OZ017773.1:26002859-26750254 GCA_963969385.1 Philonicus albiceps | reverse complement strand
GTATTGACTTCTAAGTATCCTGACGCTCCGTGTCTAATACCTCCTATGAATTATGGTATAAAAATGGGTAGGTTTGAAAGGACACTGACCATAGTTGAAGAGGAAATTGATAAGAACGGGTGTTTAACACAAAACATTAAGACAAAATGGCAGAATTCACTGTTGAAGAGTATGCCGACATAATTTACGTGTACGGTTTAGTAGACGGAAATGATAGTGAGGCCTTACGGGAATACCAAAGGAGATTCCCGAATCGGCGTGTACCCGATAGAAGGGTATTTTCAAGGACTTTCAGGAGGTTAAAAGAAACCGGAAGTGTGACCACCCCTAGAGCAGAAGCGCGATCAGGAACTTCGGCCGATTCAGCGGAAACCGACCTACAAATTCTCAACATTGTCAGGAACAGCCCTGAAATAAGCATCAGACAGGTCGCACGACGGTTAGGATTGTCTTTAGGGAGAGTGTGGACCGTTGTGAACCGAGAGGGACTACATCCTTACCACCATACCCCGGTCCAAGCACTACATCAAGGAGATTCCGAAAGACGATTGCAGTTCTGCACTTGGCTGCTCGAGTCTGACATCGAAAACAGAAGGTTTATAGACCGAATTCTGTGGACGGATGAATCGCAATTCACCCGGGATGGCATCACAAACTTCCACAACCTCCATACCTGGTCAGATGTGAACCCACATAGGACAAGGTGTCGGTCCTTCCAGCAAAGATTTAGTGCCAATGTCTGGGCTGGCATTATCGGCAACCAGTTGATAGGACCCTTCATCTTGCCTCAAGTGCTGAATAGTCAGCTATATTCGGACTTTTTGGAGAATACCCTTCCGGATCTGTTAGAGGACATCCCCGTGGCCACCAGAAACGCAATGTATTTACAGCACGACGGAGCACCTGCGCATACTGGGAACATTGTTAGGGCAAAGTTGAATGAACATTACCCAGAGCGCTGGATTGGACGAGGTGGACCGATTCCTTGGCCTGCTAGATCACCGGACCTTAATCCACTGGACTTTTTCTTATGGGGAATGATGAAAGATGATGTTTACTCACAACCAATCAACACCAGAGAAGAATTAGTTACCAGGATTGGGACTGCAGCGACAAAAATACGGGAGAGACTGGCTACCATAGACCTCAAACGCGGAATCAGAAAAAGGCTACTTACATGCATCGAGAGTGGCGGAGAACATTTCGAACATCTTTTGTAGCACATAAGTTTTAATTGTAATTAGTTTTTAAGTAAACAAAATTTATTTTTTAGTTAATTTAAGTATAATTTCTTAAAAATTCGAATTATCCTAATATTTTATAAAAGGATTTTTGTAAATAAATGTTTGTATCCTTTTTCTACCTGTGCATGTTGTACCTTTTTTGAAAGGTAATTAGATAGGAAACTTAAAAACAATAAAAAGTAGGTATGTTAATAACGTGAATTTAGGAGAAAAGTGGGGCGAAAGATGCAAAATCGTGAAATAAAATTCAATTTTTCAACTTCCAGAGGTGATTGTGGCCAAGGGGTTGGGGGTAGGGGGGCGGTGTTGACCTTTTTGGAAAGGGTTTCAGAATAGTGATTTTTTGAGACCGGTTTGGGGTCGCTGCGATGCGTAGAAAAAAAAATAAAAATACAATAGCGGTTCCCATATAAGGCAACATCCTGATTTACGAATCAACCTGTAACTGCCGAACGGTGCGAGGTGACCCCCCCCCACCCATACGATTTTTTGCTTGCCTCGGCCTGACCTTTCACCTCCTGCATTATTTCCCTCCCACCTCTGAACACCCTGTATACATTGGTGGAACCTCAGTTTACGATGAGGTATCGATCCCGATTTACCAGGAACAGCAACCAATAAAAACACTATAAAAGTATAGATCTAGAATAGATATAAAAATTTCCACTGAAGATAAAGAACACTAAAACGAGTGTATAACCATCGAGCATCACAGTGTACAGATATAGTTGCAAATAACTCGACTACTTTGCTACCTTTAAGGTAATTTAACCAAAATTTTAATATCTTTTATTTGGTGGTACATCAAATGAATGAATTGAGTATGATTTGTCAAAACCTTGTTTAACAAAACATTTATTATAATTATATAATAGACGAATATAAATAAATAATTTATGTAATCTTTGGAAAATATGTAAAACCAAAATATTTAAAAAATTAAAAGAAATGCTGAGAAAAAAATTTCAGAACAGTTCGACACACAAACAGTGCAGCTCCTTAGAAATAAAGATTGGCATCAAAATTGATCTTTTTATGGTATCAAACACGTACATAAATTCAAAATTCGTTTGCCTTGTTAAGTCAAGACGATCGCTACCAGCATCGCATATTTACGACATTTCATTTCTTATATATGAGATCGGCGCCTGAAATGCACGACGTATTTATTAGTTTATGACAATGTGTTGCACTCATTTTCTTGGTTTATTAAATGCGGCTTTAGTTCCTAGCCCAGCGTTGTAAATATATTTGTAATATTATTATTATATTCAATTAAAAAAAATTTGTATAGCTGATAAAATAAATCTGACAAAGCTTGTTTAGCACACCTTTTTCGAAAAAAGGTATTGTTGGACTCAATGCTTGGTTTCTGTATACATTTTTAATAAATAACCTTAATTTCCGTATTCTTTCGTTCTGTACTAGAAATATTAACATATTCGATAAATACATATATAAATAAAAAGTATACCATATAGGGAAACAACGTTAGAATTGGTTTTAATTTTTTGATGGTTCTAATGGTACAGAGCTCTTATATGGTATAAATATTCATCGAGATTCTAGTTGCTTTGTTATCTAGTTTTATTTTACTGAAGAAAGTTTTATTTTTATATTAAACTAAAAATAACATTATACATAAAACAATATTGACCATCAATTTAAAATTATATATACAAGTATTATGTTAGTTTTAAATAGGGTATGATTGGTTTATGAATGACAACATATTTCAGCTATTGTTATTTAGAACGATTTTAATGAAAATTACATATAAATCACTTTGAACGTCCTATTGGATACATCAACTGAATTTTTAGGGTCCGTACCTCAAAGGGAAAAAAGGAACCCTTAAAGCATTACTTCATTGTTCGTGTGCCTGTCTATCAAGTTATTCTTTTTTCAAGAACGCCTGGAGGTATTAGGCTGAAATTAATATCAAAACCTAAGGCCATTTATGCCGCAAATTTTAGACACTTGCAAATAAATCAAAACATATAGCGTACTTCCCGTTTAGCTAGAATTATGAAAGGGAAGAAGCAAGGTCTCACAGCACAAGTAAAGGAAAAAACCGAAAATCGTTAATTTTGTTAGTTATATCACAAATTTTTTTTTTTGCTATTACAAACTTACATTTGCAGTTGAATAATTGTCCGTGACGTATATCGATGTGTAACATTTTTTATATATGGTAAATAAGTCAAAATGGTAGACTTATTACGTGACAAATGATTCGATTTAAATAAGGTAGGTAGATAGTAAGGTAATATAATTGCACGGTACGCTTAAGGCGCGAGTTCTACTCACACTTGTTCTTTTTTTTTTAATAATATAAAAAAAAATAATAATAATATAATAACCAGAACCTTTAAAAATATTTTTATTATGGATAGACGATTTTGAACTTTAATATTATCAATTTCGAAAACTCTTCAAATATCCTTCGGTATTAACCTCATAAATTATAAAAAGTACTGTGAGTTTTTTAGTATAACAAAACGAAAAAGTATGAAGATTAAATTATTTTTGATTAGATTTGTTAAACAAACAATACTTTATTCGATAAGTTAATACCACTAAGGGCCGACTTTTCAATATTACTCTATTTTTCGGCAAACGTCTCCATTTTTTGCAGTTTACATGATATTTCTGTAAACTAGTTTTATGTATCAAAAGCTCGTCAAAAATTCCTCAAATAGACTCATAAGATATAGTTCGCAAACAAGTCTCCAACTACTTGATTATGTCACAAAAACAAAACAGCCAATTTACAGGGAACGAAAGAAATCGTGACAAATTGCAAGTATAGTTAGGTATTCTTAGAATTGCTCAAGTATCTCTTGTGGCACGCCCAGATTAGCACGATTCTGTTTACTTAAACGTCTCAATTCAATTGCTCTGCATTAAACAGATTTTCCAATGTGCGGGTACTTACTTTAGTTGTGAAAAACGCCCGGGTTTGATGAAAGTCAATTGTTTACGACTTGAATAATGAGACGAAATTAATTTGGCCTGGGAAAACGTTTTCGTGAATTTTTGAAACCGAACGTAATAAGTTTTGTAGATCAAATGTAGAGAGACGTAAGAGACTAATCGGTGGAATTGATAGAATTTCCTATGATATTTTCAATAATGCAAAAAGTCACTGTAAATTGCCGCCAATCTTGTAATTCTTACATGCATATATTTTCAATTTTAAGATTTGCCATGTAGTTTGAAAGAGACACAGGTACCTCTACCAAGAAATTATGAACAGTTCCCTTGTTACTCACATATTCCTTTTATTTGTCTTACTTCTGTAAACAACCTCAGTAATCATCTGAAAATGTTGTTGGTGTTTGGTGCCCGATTGTTGGATTCTTGCGCAAGGCAGTTGGAGGGAAGTGATTTACTCGAAAATACAATCGAAATCGCAAATGTGGAGGGCTGCACAGGGCACAACACCACCCGATCAGGAAGATTAGCATATCTGTAAACAAAGGCAGCCTTAATCCAGGAATGAATTAACATTTTTTAATAAATATTCAACACGCGCGAGTGGTGTGTGGTTATATTAAATTCAAATTCGCATTTTGCTTAACAAATTAAATTTATAAGATCAAAAGACAATATTTTGGTTTATAATATTTGCATGTTCTTATTTAATCATATCATGGAACAAGATAAAAAAAGAGTGAAATAGAAAACCAATACCATAACATTACTTCTACTTACTTCTACTTACTTGGACCTTAACATTTCTAAGTGCCAATCAAACACCTACTTCCGCAAATGGCTCCCCACTACTCCTCGGACGTATTTTCTCCCCGGTGAACCCATTCCATCTGTTAGTACCTTACGTGATTTAGTCGTTATCTGCGATAGCGAACTCAATTTTCGATCTTACATTGATCATATCGTGAACAAAGCCAACTCAGCTCTAAGCTTTATCAAACGATGGGCCAAGGAATTCTCTAACCCCATACTATACTAAAGCTCTTTACTTCAGTTTTGTCAACCCCTACTTGAATATGCCTCTCAGTTCTCACTAGGATTGCAGCTGTTCAGCGTAGGTTCCCTCGTTTCGCGTTGCACGGCCTTCCTTGGGTTAATAATTTAATTTTCCTTCTTATAAGGATCGATTGAAATTGATTAACCTCCAGCCCTTAGTATTGCGTTGTGACGTCGCGGACATACTTTACGTCCACGAAGTCCTAACTGGCTCCATCGACTGCCCCGAATTTCTACATAGCATCTCGCTCAATACCAACACCCTTAATGTGAGATCCTCTCCACTCTTCCGCATATACAGCCACCAAACCAACTATGGTTATTTTTGACCCTTCACAAGAATGCTACGAAAAGTTATCTATACCACCCCTTTCGATTTCCACATCGATAAAGGTACCCCTCAAAGACTCCCTGTACCATCCAGTCCCACTATCTTAACTAGCCCCTCCCGTCTGCTTCACTTTATATCTGTATTGCTCCCCCTTATTCTAATATGTTGTTCTTGGCTTAGTTTGAGTTACTTTTGTTATTTTTAAGTTGATTACATTTTTTGTTTTTTATAGCTTGCATTAAGCGAAATAAATAAATAAAAAAAAACCGATGATTGGATTTTTTGTGTTTTTTTGTTGAATATAACTTATAACTTTTAGAAAAGTAAAAATATTCAAGTCTGAAATATTTAAGATCTCTTCATATTATCAAGCATCAATTTCAATATCATATCATTTGTAACTCTAATCTTTAAAGGATCGAACTTAAAAGAAGAAGGATATTACTAAATATATATTTCTTATACATGACGAAGCTGCATCCTCTAACTTAAATCTTTAATTATTATGTTATTAAATTTGCCAATTCAAATTTTTGTTTATTTTATAAAAAATGATTTGTTACTTAAGTCATCAATAAAAATGTTGGGATATTTTGTCGCACTTGTTACTTCCAGCAATTAAAAAAACATAATGACGGTTTGTGCTAGCAAGCTCATTATATTACAATATGAAAACTTGCTTAAATTATGTTTCGTAAGAGCCATGAGGTAGAAACGATTGCTGCATGAAAATATTAGCAAGTCTTTAGTTATAATTTTTAAAGAATGATACTTAAAACAAGAAAGGTATTCTCATATATTGTTACAATTAGTGTTAAAATTTTACCTGCTTAGCGTCTGCCTGACAAAATTCCACAGATTCTCTCCGCATATAACAACTATATGGGCATATGTTTTTCTTTTTGTTTGTTATTGTTTGTTTTTTTGTTGGTGCTTTGACCTAGGGTACCGGACGGTCTCATCAACCTGGGCCACCAGACGGTCTCATCAATCTGCTGCCTTTACTACAATACACGCAACGATCGTACAGATGTTTGAAGTATAAACGAAGAAAAATTCTGTAACATTGGATCAAATATTGCGGTTGAAGTAGAAGGAATATTTTGCAACAATATTTATTTTCTATTCGTTAACAAGCTTTGTCCTCACTGGAACTGCATTTCGTAAACATAAAATCTTTCATTAGTATTACTAACTTTACTATATATATACACATTTCCGAGTTAACACACTTCTGATCAACGTTTCCAATTAACTTTTCAATTAAATATTCGATTACAGTGATATGTGATAAAAGGCGTTGATTCACACACCAGTTTCGGCGTCTCACTTGGTCAGGCGATTGATTGACACAAACATCTAATCGCCTTATCTGTTAAACATTAATTAGTTAGTGTCATCGAATTCCGCATCCAAACTTGCTGCTCAAATCCGTCGGTTATTCGAGTACACGATCTGATAATCGAAATCAAAATTGCATTGAGCTTTAATTAGCGCTCCAAGGGTTCGTTTATTTTCCAACCAGGCATTCATTGTGTTACTCTTGGGATTTATATCGAATTTAGCTCCATCGTGAATTTCAACTGAAACTAATGAACGATACGAGGCAATTCACAATTAGCTGGGTTTTCAAAATGTTTGTTTGAATTCAAAGGGTTCAGCGATGCAATTTGGATGCCCTTTTATATTTTAGGCAACTTTTAAAAGTTAAACAGAAAATGGTATGCGCTTTAGTTTTCTTTTTTTGTAAATTTTAATAAAAATTATAAAAGCAATCCTGATTTCCTTTGAAGCGTTTCATTTTCCCTTTTTTAAAATTTCTCTTTGTGCCTCTGAAAATTTCTTAAGCGTCCAGAATTAAGATGAACTTCATCCTCGGGTATAAATGGCGGACAGGGGACAACTTAATCGTAATTTCTATTTTTCTTAGTCCTCTTAACGTCAGAGCTTGTGATTCTTGAAATTTTAAAGAGGATTGCTTTCTTTATAAACCGTCTATTGTTTGAGAAGATGGTTTTGTTAAGAATAAAACATTCGAATGCAATGCGATCCGTAAAAGAATACATTTATGTAAGTTATTATAAAGGTACGAAATTAAAATAATATAGCTAGGTTAAATTATTATTACGGAAGGCATTGCGTAGTAATATTTAACTTAGTGGTTCTTTCACATTTTATTAAAATGATAATTAAATTACTTGTTACTACACAAGCCAGGAATATTACTTTTTATTTAAAAATTTGTGAATTTTGTAATTGGATATTTTGATATATTATGCTTGGATAAAAATTTCTCGAATTTCTCTCAAATTCACGTTAATTACTTTTGATTCATAATAGTTTTTTCCATACAAAACGAAAAACAAACCCCAATTCAATCAGTCAAAGTTCCTCGTTTTATTTACCATTTATCATTCGTAAAAGTGTGTGGTAAAAGAGTAATTTAAATTTAATATGAATTAGTTCAATAATTAATGATTTATGGTATACTCTTAATTACAATCAAAAACACAATTTTAAGTGCTGTGTTAATTAAATTTCAATGAAATAACTAACTGTTTTACATTATTTTTTTCTGGCCCCTTGACTTCCTTTGATCCAAGGAATTGTGGTATATCTTTCTATTAGATACTTGTCGAATTTTGCCAAAAAGCAAGATAGATTACTTTTGAAGTTTATCCTTTCAATAAAATTTAAGAGTCTTTCATGTATTATATGCTGCCAAAATTAAATAAGATAATGTAAACGACATAATGTAACTGGGAAATGGTTAGCTTGTCGAAAAATCGATCACATTTAAATAGCCCTTTTTTACGGCTAGCGGATTGGTATCTTGTTGACTACTTTTTGTATTTAATTTTACCCACAAAATTCACCTCTACTAAATCGATGTAAAGACTTTAATTTTAAATTCAAATTCGTGAATAAATTTTTCCAGCACCATTGATGCGGTGAGTTAGCAAAACCTCTTCTTTCAATAAAAACTTGAAATCTCTACAACTAAACTTATTACACTTTTGTGAATCTTTATGTTTTCTTTCTTCGTCGTTGTCAAAACTTTTAGATTGATGCAGAACGTTTTTATTGATTCAATCGTACTAAATATTGAAGTCTGAATACAATAAAATATGGCAAAGGATTTGTTGTGCTTGCTGTCTTTGAAATTTGTCGCATTTGGTGAGTGTAGTTAAAGAAAAACTTTTATTTCAGAATTTTCTAGCTGTAAGTTTTGCATGAATGTTGTTCTACTTTAATGGAAAGATAAAACGAGAATCTGTTTATAAAAATTATTTTACGTAGTACCTATATCTCCAAATTTTTATATTGATTTAATTTTACTAGCCCAATTGTGAAACGCACTGAATTGATAAACTCGTAAAGCGATAAAGGGAGAAATCTTATCCATCTTCAAATGTTGTGAAAAAAATATTTTGTTTTCTTGTATGTTTTTGTTTTTCTAAATCTTCTGGTTGCGTTACTTAACAATGAGGTTCGGGAAAAGGTTTGCTATGTTTTTCTACAAAATAAAAAAAAAACTCATCGATTTGTGCCATACTTTTTGAGTAACTTTCTCTTCACTCATCTTCAATTTGAATAAATTAAAATGTTCACTTTACTGATACTCTTTGAAAGTTAATTATCAATTTTAATTAGTGCCAACTTCTAGAATTTTACTTGCACGACTTTTTGCAATTTATTATTAAGCTTTTCTTTCCAGTTTCCATTATAGTTGTATAGTGCAGTTTAATTCCATAAACGATGAATCGCTTGCTGTACTGAAGGACTATACTGCCAACTTTCATAATTAGGTCCAGTTCCTTCCTTTCTTACAATTGGAAATGGTTTTGAGTTGTATCTACATTATTATAGAAATATCAGAAATCCTTCTCACGTATTTCTGAAATTCTTACTTCTAAACTATTAAATCGTACAAGATCTTAGTGCACTTTTGTTCATGAGATATCTACGAGTATCTTAAATTCAGGAAAACCGTAGAATATCGTAAATAATATTAAAAAGAGCTCGTATACTAAACTTCTTTCCAGTTAATACATAAAATCTTTTTGAATGAGGATGAAAAAAACATATGCTCAAGAATTCTTACAAAAATAATCCATTTGATGTTTTAGTATCAGGATATAATGCTATAGCGTCTGCAGCTTCCGCGCAGAGTCCTCTCTCCTTCAATGGAGGGCAGTCAAACAGAGGCACTAAAGCTCTGAAACTACTGCATAAAAATCATTAAAGGGAACTTGCTTTTTCAAATATTGATGTGGACGCCTTTGATGTGTAGTTTTATGGTGAGTTTATATAGGAAAACATATTGTCCCCTAGAGGGTTTCAATTGCGGCGAAGTAAGAGGAGCAGTAAAACCGCAACATAATGCTTAGCTTGATTTATTTTTGCCCATTTCTAATCAATAAATTATATTCCCAGTATTATCGAGAGAGGCTGGCCTAATGCTTTTAGAGATTAGTTTCCCATTATTTACTCAAAGTCTTTGGGGAATCTGATGAACATGGCAGCAATATGAGAATTGAGGATGAATCTTTAGTTGTCTTCAAATAACGTGAAAGTTGTTTAAATTTCCACACTTCCGGAATTCAAAAAAAAAGTAATCTGCAATTTTTTAGTTAACTCTAAGAAGAATATAGTATTAAATTTACGCTTGGTTTGTATCTCTATTTGTATTCCAATGGTATTTTCCATGAACATTCGTGCAGAGATCAGGATTACTATATACATACAGTGTGGATAAAAAATCCTGGGAGGATAAAATATCTCGAGAAATACATATTAGATTAAAACACGTATTCAATATTTTTAGAAAAGTTATACAATGATCCCAAACGCGAATAATTACAGCAAGCAGATGTATTAAAAAAATTGGTCATAGAAATCTATTTTTTTACAGCATATCTTGATAGAATGGCTAAATGTGATTTGATGAATATTCTTTTAGGCCATATTTACTTCAATATGCTTCGATCAACAGTCAATATTAGATTTTATTTTGTGTAGAAAATAAAGTACCATGTAGGTATACACTAATACTGATTTAACCTTGAAAAAAATGTTGAGCATTTTATGGTAATGAGAATGAGCAATACCACTGAAGGTCCTTATTTTTACTCCAGACATATTTTAAATTTTCAATGGAAAGGAAATGTAAATTTGCATTTGAAGATAAATAAATATAAACTTAATATTTCATTTTTGAAGAAATTATAGCAATAATAACTTGTGATTTTGCTGACCTCATATGCGTTTGTATAGAAGGAACAATGCCACAAATATGGAGCAAAAGAGATCGTATTTATTGAATTTCTTATTTATTCTAAAAAAAACTATTTTATTTCTAAATTGAATAAAAATTAATATCCGGCGTACTCAGCTTGATTCTGATTAGTGATATTTAATAAAGCACAAATAATAAAATTATTAAAAATTGTAAAATCATTCAGAATTTGCAATTCGAAAAACAGGCCGAAAATCTTAGAATTATTACTTCTAAATTTACATATTTTAGCTCTAAAGTGTATTTAAATCGAATATATTCGCAGATAATTTTAATTCTTTTATATGTAATAGCTTCAGAGTAAGTGCCTATATTTTTTCCTATTGCTGAGGTTTTTAAAAAAATATAAAAATTGAACATTATGGTAAAGTTTGTAGGAATATAACTTTACCACATATACCATGGCCAAATCTTATAATACAGAATATTGTTACCAAAATCCATTAGTATAAAAAGATGTAAGCAAAATTATAGCTTATAATACAGTTTTTTTCCCTTAAATTCTTTCATTTGAGCACATTGACTCGCTTTTCTCTTGCTTTATAAAGCGAGGCAAAAATTACGAAAATAATAAAGACAATTCAATCAAATACCATGCATCACATCATTTTGCCAATAAAACCTGCTTCCAACATTTTAAGCACCTGATTGAGATATTTGTCAGCATATTATGAAGCCACAATTTTGTGGGCGAACCATGATATCCATATGTAATGTGCTTGAGAGGCCCTTAACGAACGAAGAAATGGCTATTCAGCATTAAGATCTGATTTATACGCGCAATTAATCGCATTCTTAAAGGAAACGCGATCCTACATCATCGGCAGTTGTTATATGTATGTCACTCACCTCAGAAGCATATTACTGCCCTGTGTGGTCTTGGGCTCAGCATTAAGCAAGGGCAACATTGCAGGATAACGACGTACTTATGCGGGTGGTTCAATAAACAATTGGATTCCACTGTTATACACGCTTCACAAAGGCCATTCTGGTAGTCCTTTAGAACTAATCTTTAATAATAAATAAGAAAACTTCATAAATTCAAATGGATATCTCTTCCGCATTGAACGGCTTTCCCTTATCCGGCGACCGCCCACTAAATATGGAAATGAGCTCATCGAAGGCGGACCTATAGCTGCCTTATGCAAATTTTAGATCTTTGTATGACATCGCAGTGACCTCAGTCGAAATCTATCACACTGAGTAAATCATTTGTGCGATTTATTAGCTAATCGAGGCGCGGAAGCTTACTTTTTTATAGCAAATGGTTTCTTAAGAAGGCCATCAATTTGGTTAAAGTTTTTATTGGCTTTTATTTTAAAATACAGGGTGACATTTATGAGCTTCAATACGGATTATTTGTTCGAAGGTCGATGGAATCGTTTTCTGATTAATAATGATATAAAGGATCCAATTTACATAACCCAATATTTCTTTTACATTTCTTTTAATCAAGTGAATTTAGTTTATTTATTGTATCTACTTAATATATGTTTTCTGGTTTTACAAAAGCAGAAAAAATGTTCGTATTTACACATTATTGAAAAAATGACTTACAATATTTCATTATAGAAAAAAAAAATGGAACATATTGGGTAAGAAACTCTGAGTACCCAAATTAATAAATTAATTAGGATATTAGACGTACAATTATTTCAGGGGTAATCATATGAATTCATAACAATTAATATTTAAAACACATTTAAGCAATTCATCATTAATCATCATTAATTGTAACGCAGAATCGTCAGAAATTAGTTATTTACTACATTAGTCATTTAATAATTGAAATTGTTGTGTGTCGTGTTTTTAATTACTGAAAAACATTAATTAAATTACTATGATTAGACAGTTTCGCGTTAAAATTAATCAAAATAATAATGATGATTGAAATGTGTTTTAAATATTAAATATTATAAATTCACATGATTATTCCGGAGATATTTTTATTTATATTTTGTTTTACACGCCAGTTCCTTACCCGGTATGTTATTTTTTTATATTGAAACATTAGCTGTCTAATTTTAGCATTTTATTGATCTCCTATTACTTTTTTTAATTACAATTTTCAAAACCAATTAATAGGACTGAATGATCAATTTTGGAAAATTTATATGGTTATGTTATCGTTTTTATAACTTTAACTTTGCAGAGTCTTAAAGTAGCATAACAAACTTTGCAATTCGTTTTAACTTATATTATAGCCTTAACTTATAAAATGAATGAAAATTATTGCTATTACTCTACGATAGCTTTCAGAGACAACATTCCGAAAAAATACAAAGTTACTCTTTATTTTATTATGATTTTAAGGTCTAGCAATAAAACTAGGGTTACTTATAAGCCAAATCATCGAAAATTGTATAAAGACAGCTAACATAAGCATCATACTTCAATTCAATCCATTAAAAAAATTCCTCTCTGAGCTCATAAAATGCTTTTTCGGCAAAAATTAAATAAAATAAATATTACTATATTTTCTGTTCTCTATTTTAACAACTTGCAGGTGACACATTTCTGATAAAAAATAAAAGAGAAAATTATATAGATCGATAGAAATAGTCACACACTTTATTAATTCAAACATTATTTTGCATATTTATCAAATAGCAATGTTTTACCTTCGAAACACAACAACCTATGGTACCTCGAAAATATGTTATGGGGTATTTAAAAATGGATGGGTATGGAAATAATATTAAGATGAATGTAAAAATCACCTGCGTGTATTGCCTACAAAATCTCACTGGCAGTTATTTATTTCACCTAATGGAATATTGATCAGAACTTTATTTCGTGGAATTACTGCACGAATAAGAGAAATTCGATTGGTTTTCGCCCTTTTGTGCCTGTAATGAAATTTCTGTTCCTCTATACAATTTTTATCATAATTTCATTTCGAACGTTGTAGGCTGTAATAATTTGATTTGAGAAATATTTTTAAATTAATTGGTTTTAAAAGGATTATATTATGTAGATGAATACGATCATTAATCACTTAATTAATAATTATTTTAATTAATATGTTGGCACATTTTACTATTACCTATATACTTACTTACATTATTTTAATAAAGGACAAATTGAATCAAAAACTAATTATACTTGTAAATCGAAATATAGTAAGTGCCTAATATTGTTGTGCCCAATCGAAATGAATGTATCAATAAACATTTCAATTAAAACTATGTATTAGTACACATGCATACAAATCTATGAAGATTTAACTAAATTCACTATTAATGTTAGGTATATAAAATACTCAAAGCATTATTCTGGTATCCTTTAATTCGGGGTTCCTACTTTTTATGTTCTTTTTTTCTAATGAATTCATATTTGTTTTTCTTTCATTAGGAGTTTTTTGAAACATATTTTGAAAATATCTTTTCTTATGATCAAAATTCAGATGCAGATTAAATTTGAGGTCTTCTCACGGATTTTGATAAAACCTTGTTAAAACGTTTGTTTGAAATCAAAAGTATAAAAAAAAACACATGTCGGTGTACGTCACAAATTATTTAACTTCGAAATTACAAAAATTGAAGTTTTTCTACATAATTTTTGCATATTTCGTTGACAATTATCTCGTAGATGCGTACCTTTCTTTCTTTACTATTTCCATTTCTAAAAACCTCTTTAAGAATCTTTAAAATGAACGAGTTAAAGCTAAATATATTGCTTTGACTTATCGACCCTGGCGAGCACAAATTTGTATTAGAAATAACAAATCTAAAGAAATGAAAAGTTTTCTTATTTTCAACAGTCGTGTTATTTACGGATATCGGGTAGAAGCTATTTTTAGCTTAAATCTTTCCCTAATTTTCACCAAAACATTATGGGAACATGGAGAAAATTGCGGTGGTAAACCATAATTGTGTAAAATTTTATACTTAAATATTTAAATACCTCAAGAAATACAAATGGCTGACTGTTTATTTTTACATATTTGTAAATTTAGATCCAAAATGTTCAAAATTTTCATCAAAATCCGTGAGACGTCAAATTCAATTTATGCCCAAATTTGCACTTATAGGTGTGACTAAATATTAGAGGTATGTTGCCTACCTGGATGTTTGTTAATTTTGGGTTTAAAATTTTGATGAACATTCTTAATTTTTTCATTTAACTTCGTGTTATACATATCTTATGGAATATATAATTTAAATAGACGTCCTTATAATAAAGTATTATGCGGAAATTTGTGTTTTGCTTAACTTTCTGTTCTCGAATGAAACAGATCCACATAATTCAATATTAAGATGGATTTAATCATTGCAAAAGGTATAAAATGATTAGTTGCCATAGAAAAAGCTATGAAATTTCGAACTTATGTACTTATGTACATTCTTCTTCTGTCTTGGTCTTTAGATTTAGAAATTAAGTTGTAAAAGGAAACACATTATTTTATGTTGATGCTAATTGTGGTGGTTGCCTCAATCAATTAAACGAATTACAAACAAAATAATTTAAAAATTCCTTAAAAATAGAGAAGGACAGGGTAATTGATTCCCCCTCACTAACTATTGTACTTGACGACGACAAGTTAATATTTCCGGAACAATTAAAGTGACTTCATCAAAAATTCAACGTATAGAGATTCCAATTTCCTACGACATGATCCTGCCTCCATTACCTTATTTTGCTATCTGAAAAAGGAGAGCAAACAAATTGGCGAATCTTCCTCGTAGGAACAATTTAGTTTGACTTCCGACCAGAGGGTCGTATGACACGGCTAACCATAACCATGAATCTGACCTTTGTTATTGGGAAAGAACTGACCCTAAGGAGGCAGTAGAAGAAAGCAATGATAATTACACATGTGCGTGCAAACGGCCTGAATTGAACCCTAAACTTACAATACATTATGTAAACGGCGCAATCGGTGCCGGATTTTTGTTGAAACGGCCTTGGTCAAACCGAGGTCGTCTTTCAGAGTTTCATGTAGGGTTTTATTCATTCGAATTTGGCATCGCCGAAAGATTCATGAGGGGATTTCCCATCGAGCTGAGGGACTCTTCTTTGGCGAACGAAAATTGCAACGTATCCTAACCAGCGTCAGGACTCGACAGATATCAAAACTTGGGTCAATTTATTTTGTATTCAAATGCGCACGGATCTTTGTTCATCCTTTGAACTTCACTAAATTGCTCTATATCAAATAAACTGACACGTCCAGCAGAGTCGCTACCATTTAAAACCCACCCTGGGCCGGGAGCAAAACTTTCATTTGGACGGACTTATTTCCTCTTTTAACTCCCCGCATTGGGACGGTTCCGTTTTGAATCCCCAAGACCCGCCTCCCCGGGGCGTGGGCAACCTCAATTTTAAGCTAGAAGTGCCCCGCTTTAATTCCATTGTGGACCCAGTCCTCATTTCCTTGTAGTGCTGAGCAGAAAAATAGTTGCCCAGAAATGAAATTAAATGGCAAAGAGCAGCAGATGTTACAGATTCTAAATGTGATGACTCCAAACTTTTGTTGGTCCCTGTCAAATTTCGGTGTAATGAAATTCATAAAAATACGCCCTTTTCAACTGCTGAGTTTGAGATATTATGGCCCTAGGTGGGCACCCGGGCAGACCCTCTGATTTTCTTGTTTTCTAGCTGGCGTTCACAAAATGATTAATAGGTTTCGAGAACCGAAAGGTGTCACGCGTATATTAATCAAAATCCCTGTAAAATACATGACATTTTGGAAGAGGATTTGCCTACATAAATTTATGCAATTTTATTGTCTCCTTAATTATTCAAACATTTCGGATTTAAGATTATCCTTGGAAAATTTACAACTATTCGCTTGGCACTTTATTTTTTATTATTTCATTCTTTTTAAACAATAGGTACACAAAACATTTTGGACATAATAAAATAAAGCCTGTTATACATAATTGAAAGATTTTTGTAGTTCAACTTGCTTCGTTACTATCTATGGTTTCAATATTATGAATCAGTTATGTTATTTCTTCATCTAAAAATTTAATAAAAAATTAATTCATCGTTGCAATATTTTTATCGTATAGACTCTCTAAGTAAGGGATTCTTAGAATTTTGTTCTTTGATCACAGCATGATGTAGTGTTGCTGAAAAAATTAAACAAATTTTCTCAGGAAATCGGTGCAAATTAGAGCTTTTGAAACAATAATTTGTTTTTCTATGAAAAAATGGAAACTAAAAACTTTATTTTTAAAATCATGAGACATTATATCAAAAAACCCCTACGCTATATCTAATATAATGTTGTTGATAACATGTGTGTAAAATTAAAACTAAATCTATTCATTAGTTTTAGAGATTTTTACTCAGCCGATATGTATAAATTAATTTCGAAAAAATCGGGAATATGAAAACCTAAACACAACTATCGTACGTATTGCGTATAATAAAATTGCAACGGGGCTGTGTATCAGTCTGTCTGTGCATGTTTTGAAGTAGGATAGTCAAAATACAATATCTCCGAAGTAGTTCAATCGAATAAAATAGATGTAGCGAAGAATGTAATGTAATTTCTACTATTATACTAGCCAATAGATGTTCCCACGAGAATATATGTTTTTAAATCTCCGTTTATATTTTATTCCTCTGTTATTCTATACATAATTTTTTCTTGTTGTGAAATTGGCTTTTAATTTTAAGACGCCGCTCGAAAGAAATCGTAGGCATAGCTAGTTTATATATATATATATATATATATATATATATATATATATATATATATATATATATATATATATATATATATATATATATATAGTTTTATATTTTAAACGGAGATTTTGGTTGAATTAAAACTGTTAGAACTTAGCCAATTATTGCAATTTTTAATGAATGAGAACTTAAATTATTATTATAACTTTTCGCTGTATAATAAAGTACAAATTTGTGTCATTTTGTTTTTGAAAATATAATCATTTTAGAGTCTAGTAGGGGCCTCTGATAGTTCAGTTGTTAGCGCGCTGTCCTACCGTCCCAAAGGCTGTGGGTTCGAATCCCACGAATAACCATGGTCTCCTGCGCTACGTGGTAACACAATGGGCCAAAATTGGCCTAAGTGTGCCTTTATAGGCAGCCACAGCAACCTAACCTAACCTAGAGTCTGGTAACCTTTATGCTCATTTAAATGTTGCAATTGAAAAGCCAGAATAATGAGAATTCGAATTTCTTATGAAAATCACAATACAAATATAGCAAAATATTTTACAAAATCGTATTATACAATTACTGTAGGATAAATAACTAATATATGCTTTTGAATTGATCCCTTAATGTGTTAATTTATTCAGTTGTATGTTATCAGGGCTAAAAATATCATATCACATGCTCATTTTATTTTTATAAACATAATTTTAAAGCTTACCCAAAATCGATTTAAATTCAGTCCTTTAGAGATACAACCTCCAGGTGATGCCATTAATACGGCATTAATGGTGGGGCTGCTGTCGCAAAATTCATGTCCATTTAGAAACGCGATCAAGCGCACGTAAGCGTAACTTAATCATAAAAACATATCCCTCAGGAATGTACCCAAAGCAAAGTGTGTCCGTGTTCCGACACGAGTCCAACAAAGCACTGTGCTAATTCTACCTGCCGCAATGAGTCGTGAGCTTTATTTTATTCCTCTTTTGCTGCAGAGACAGCAAAATGGGCCAGGTACATCCACGACTAATTAAGCATTTAATTACGCCATCCGCACATCAAAATCTGGTCTTAATACCCGTCAAGGAATTCGCGATTCCATAATTAAAATTAAAAATTTAAACGCCCTCTGATCTTCACATGAGGCGCATGCTAGTCAAGTCCATTACGTTTTTTAATGGAATAAATAATGTCTCCGGCAGTTACCTGTCACATATTTAGCGGGTGTAGAAATTGTACCTGGCGCCGCCGTATCTTAGCTTTCTAGCAAAAACCCTGAGTACATTCGACTTTCTTGGGACGGAAGAAGGCATTTTCTTCGATGGATATCTTTTACAAATTTACCTGTATACAGTAGCGGGGTTATTTGTCTTCGCGGCACTTGCTCCTTGGTGAGCCTAAATAATATATTAGTATCCCGCCACCTGAGTGTGTGCCAGCGTACTCCTTCAAAATACCGGGACACAACCATTGCAAGATAAGAAAGGCGCAATTCGGTTTCTTAAATTTTAATGGAAAGTGGATATTTTTGCATTTGCCCTTATCAGAGAAAACTTAATTCCTCTTTTTTCGAGGTTTTAATGCGGAAATATGCACGTGAAGAGATAAAAACATTTTAAAACCTCCGGGAGTTTTATATGCATTTTTAATGTCCCCGGTGAAATGTCGCAACATCACACTTTCCTTTTAATTACGCTAAATAATCCGAACAAGCATCGTGGCCTGGGGGTCGTTAATAGGAAAACTTATCAAATACCAACAGGATTTTGATACAACTTCACCAAGTACGGTCATAATCGTTAAACCATCTAAGAATCCATATACGAGTGAAAATTGATTTCCTGCAGGGCGGTAAAGATATTTTCACCGAACCGAACTCAATTTAAATGTAAATCCTGTCTCGACTAGAACCTATCAGCGACGGCACATTAATCCATGAAGGGGTTGAGGGTGGTGACAAACCGAATTTATGCTCACATTAAATCGAGATAAGAACAGATAATATCCATTAAAATGTTATAATACATTCCTAGTGGATTCTGGCAGCATGTCTGGCAGGCATTTTCCGAGATTATTGATATCTAGTCCTTAGAAGCCGTGTTGGACGCCATAAATGGGTTCGTCCAATATGCAATATATGCCATTATTTAAGGTGCTCTATGTACTTTCACAGTTAAACGAACCTCTCTTATCAAAGACCTGTGGATGTTAAACCCTAGGAAAGTTCCTTTCCATTTATAATGTTCTACTAAATGAATTAGGGCTGAGTCTAAACGAAATTAAATTTATGAAAATAATTTTTACAAAATATGCAAATTAAACTCTTATATTTTCATGCCTCGAGTGTTTCGTGCTTAACCCTTTGCACTCCAAGCTTTTCTCCATGCAGGAACCAGCATTTCGAATACTTCCTTTTATCACATCTGTACCGATTCCAATTAGATCACTTAATTCATGTAAATAATAGAACAGTAAGTAAGAACCCAGGTTAGAATTAATGTAAATTGATCATGTAAATTAAGATGGTGAATAAGACTCACCATTGGAGTTAATGCAAAAAATAGCGTGGTGATATTCACCATTGTAGTGCAAAGGGTTAAACCTTTCGTGAATGTAAGAAAAATTATATTGGTCTTGAATAAATATATATATTTTTTTCACTCATAATACTCTTGATTCTACAAACAATTAATAGATAACTATGATTGTAGATAATTTGAGAAAATTATATATAATAGAATTTTATTAAAATACGTAGTTACATCAAATATATTAAATTAATCTATTTTCCGTTTTCTTAAATCGAGTAAATTTTAGTTAAACACAATAATAATGTTATTTATAATTTTTTTAAACTAATTCTTTAGAAGTACACTAACGAAGTTAAACAGCTAAACTCAGTCAAGCTGAGAAATTCCTTTTTGAATTTAGTAAAGCTTTCACTAGGAAGCATAAGATTCCCCCTTTTAGGACCCCACTCCTAAATGGAGGGAGCCTTAGTCTCTCAGACCAGGTAAAATACTTGAAACTGATTCTAGACAGGAAGTTGAACTGGAAGGCCAACATATGTACAAGCAAGAATAGCAGGAGGGTGATCGGAAAAAGTGGGGCCTGGAATCTCATATAGCACATTGGCTCTTCGTGACCGTGATCAGACCGATCATGGTCTACGGTGCGTTGGTTAGGTGTCCAGTCTTGGAGGAGGTTTGTCACTGGAATACTTTAGAAAAGGTCCAGAGAACCGTCTGCCGACTAATCGCAGGCGCTTTTACATAGAACAATCCCAACCAAGGCGCTGAATTCCTCTCTCCACTTTATTCCAGTGAAACTTCTTGGAAAACAGATTGCAGCCAAGGCGACCGCGAGGCTCAATACAGTAAAATCATGGATATGTACAAACTATGGAGACTCGAGGATCCTTAAAGCTCGATTTGGATTACATTACCCCTAAATCCTCCTTTGATAACTAATTCAAATCCCACATCCCATCCAAACGGTTCTGGAAAGAGGGCTTTCCTCGAGAACTAGACCATTCAGATTTACGAGGATACTGACGGATCCAAGATAGAAGGCAGAGTTGGTAGCGGTATTTACTCCGAGAAAATAAGCATTGATAGATCACTCCGACTACCTAACCACTGTATTCCAAACAGAGCTTATGGCTATATCGGAGGCAATGAGCTGACTATTTAGGGCCCCACAGCCCCTGAAAATTATCTCTATCCTTACTGACAGCTACGTCACAATGAAATCTATACCACCATCGAAGGTGGATGCTGACTGTCGGTCCCGGCTAAAACAGCTAAACTAGGACCTAGTCTAACGGAAACGGATATCTTGCAACACGTAAAGGTACCCCTAGCCTTTCGTAAGTTGGAGATTGATAAATGGTACGAAAAGATCGTCGACAAGAAATGGAAACGTGAGAACACACGTGTGAGACCATCAGGAACATCAGCCAACTTTTGACCAAGAAGGACTCGTTATATCTTTTAACGACTTCTGTAGACGTTGCATAATGAGGAGGAGAAAGAGAGTATTAAGCATCTCATCTGTCATTGCCCAGCCCTTGCAGTTCGCAGGAGCCATCACCTGGGTACTACTTTTTATGATGAAAACCTGAGCTCGATAAGCATCCGGGATTTTAAGTCTGTTCATCAGAGACACTATTTGGTTCTCCGATTAGACCCAGTGTCGCCCGTGTGGTATCACAATGGTCCTAAGCTGTGGCCTAGATGTGCTTTATGGGCACCACCATAACGTAACCTTAACTTAATACACTTTACGATAATACATATTTATTACAATACCCGTCATTTTTCCGTGAATTTTCCAAGAACTTTCAAAAGACTCTTTTAAATTGAAATTCCTTAATAAATTCATTTCAGTTACCTTCAATTAAAGTACATTTTTGATAAAAGTTTCGTAAAATATTCTTAAATTCATTTTGGGTACCTTTGATTCTACACAAAATGAAAAATCAAGCCCAATTCAACCAATGTTCGGTGCTTCCATGTTCAATCTGTTCGGTGTTTTATTTGCCATATGTTACCTTCTACGCGTGTTTGATATAAAATAATAATACTTTGGAGAATTATGTTTCGAGAAAATTAGGGTTGAAAATAAAATAGCTGGATTCTATTAGCTCTTGCAAATTAAAAAGAAAACTCGAATTCTATAGAATAACTTTTATATAAAATACCAATGTCTTAAAACCTTTATTAAATTATTTTTTGGAAAATAAATATGTCATAAATTTCTTCCTTCTACTAAGCAGTAAAGCAATTTTTGGTAGTATTAATTAAAAGAAATATCAAGTTGGCTACATTTACGAAGGATATAATTAGCAAACGGTTATCGTTTCCTCTTTTCAATGGATATAAAGGGTCAAAAAAAGGTTTCTTTCGATCTTTTAGCTTTCCTTTCGAAAATAGGTTACACACTTTTGCTTAACTTCAGACAGCTTTTAGTCCCAGAAATACGAATCTAGTAAAACAATATGTATGTATATATGTATGTACATATTTAGAAACTTATTTGCAGAGAATTTACTAAGCTTTAATTTTGAACAAAACTATTTTTGCGAGAGTGTAGAGAAATAAATGAAAAGCCGATTTTCGAATCATTTTTGTTGTTTTCAAATTATAAAAATTGCATGCTACTATAAAAATAAAAATATTTGTTACGCAAAGGCCAAAACCAAGCCTCAAAATACCTTTGTAAATGTTAATGTACATTTTAAATTTTATCAGAGAGGATGGCTATATCCTTTCGTTTAATATCTCGAATTGTTCCTTTCTCCTTTAGAAATAAACGGCTAGCAAGTGAGTTAATTGATATTAAAATGTCAGTAATTTGACTAGATCGAAACGAAACCCAAGAAAGATTAACTTCCCTTTTCCCGATTCTCTCTGGAACTGTAGCAATATTTCATGGTGCCGAGTTTCCGATTTCAATGGGTAGCAATTTTATTCGAGATTTTGGAAGGAAAGTAACTTAATAATTCATTAAAATATCCTGATTGAAATCTTAAAACAAATACCTTCTCATGTATCTGCCGGTAAATTTAAGGGAGAAGGGACTGACTGAAACCGCACTTCTTACTGAAAAAAACCAACTGTCTGGTAAGAAAAAGGACGTAGCGAAATTCGTATGGGAGAATCTCATGCTTGATGGATTACGAAATGAGACACTTTTTCAGATGTTTAAGGTGAGATGGGTACGTTCCCCTCGTCTAGCGGGGGTTGAATTTTACATTGAGTTTTTTTTTTGATTCCTTTCCTCAAAGGCAAAACGCGAGGGTTCGAAGATATTTTTTACGCAATGTTTTCGTAATGGCCTGGTCTGGCTATGGTCGATTTTGCCACGATGTGCGAATGTGAAAGCGCTGCTGTTGCGATGTGGGAGGACACGTTTTGTTGCGTTTTGGATTAAATTAATTCCAAGAAGTGAATTATTTATAGCTCGGTTACTCTAGGGAATTTAGAATTGAAATTTTTGGCTTTTTAGAGGGTACCTTGTTGTGCAGTATGCTGCTTACTGTGTGGAAGGACAAAACACCGTCAGAAATCAGGTTGCTATTTCCGCCCACGCAGATTAACAGCTTAAGAATTTCAGTAGATTTATGTATATTTTTGTGAAAGATTTTTCTTGTCTTGTTGAAGAGCATAAATGACAGAAGTGTGGAAAGTAGACCTATTTTTGAAATTATAAAAGAAAAAGGAACAAATGCTGAGAAGAAAATCTTACCTATTACAACTGAAAATCGTCCATTTTATGCTGATTTAATACTTAAAGTAAAAACAAATAAAACAAAAAATGGAACAGTGAATTCAATTATAATCTTCCCAACTTTTGTTATACAGCCTTTAAATAGGTGTCACTCATAATTACAACTTTTTTAATAAAAAATGACACCGAAGTTAAGAAAAATAATATAGGTCTGCGAAATTTGGTTGAAGAGAAGTATTTTTCGTTTTAGCAATTGCTTTATGTACGATAGGGACGATAAAAAAGGACCCAAAATTGAAAATATTTTATCACATATTTCTTGATATAAATTTTCAGTAAACAACTTTATTTCGTATAATATGTATGCATAAAGTAAATAGTTGCATACTTATTATTGATTTATATTCAAGTTTATACTGACCCGCATTTTCTTTATTTTTAATCCAATTTCTGTATATCATTTAATTAAAGTATGGTTGAATGAGTGCATTTCTGTATTTTCGTATTACTCTTTGCCACTCCCTCAATATTTATAGACAGACAATAAGCGTATCGGTATCAAATGAATCAAAATTAACTCTTTTTTTTTCTTATCCTTTACACAAAGGCAAACTTATTTTTCCAAGTAATACTGAAGTCGGAAAAAATACTTAATGTGCAGAATGATGTAAACTTTAAACTGTATTATAGAAATCCTTAATTTATGTCACAAAAATAGCACTACTTCAGCAGTGGGTGACCAAAGTCCTCATAAGAAGAACTGTATATGCTCCAAGTGATACGTCATTCAAAATCTGTAGTTATGAAGATTTGAATTACATACATTTTTATTAAATTTTCTAAATTTAGACTTCCTTATATCAATGTAATATACGGATACTGATCATGATCCTAACTTTCCAAAAAGTATTGTATGAGTAAATATTATCATGACGAAACCTAGAAAAAAACAATTACGAAATAAAATACGGTAATATGTCGTTAATTTATTTCGTTCATTTCTGAAACTGATTGCTATGAAGCCCCGAGAAGTTATATTACACCCATTCTGAGCTTTTAATTAGTCCTTTTCCAAGTAGTAAAATATTATCATAAACCCAGTAGTATAAACTATTTTCAAATATGCTTTTGATTGATACAGTGGGTATTGATAATTGTGTAGTCTATTCTATTCGACGCAATTCGTGTTTGCGTTTGTAATATTCTGCAAATATACTGTAATTAATCAACTTAGCAATTACGTTCGCTTAAAAACTAAAACCTCTATTGGTCGTTTCAGCTGACTAAATTGAAGTACTTTCTAACCAACGCCATTCCGCTCCTCCGTCGTGCAATTTCACACTTCCATGTAGTTTTTCAAAAGGGTATAAAACAATTTTACAGCAGCAGAAGCAAATAGCGTTAGTAATAAAATTTATCCTGTGCACTGTGGCAAACTACGGCACACAATGGTCGTTCGAATCCGTTCGTTTTAATATTCAGGACTGTTAAACATCCACTCGTGTAAATATGCAAAAGCCGCCACATTTTTATTGACTTGCTAAATGGCACGCTGCAACAAATAATCATAGGTAGTACAAACTCCAATTATTCTGTGTTGTAGAAATTTCCGCAATTTTTCGTGTTCTGTTGTAAAAGAGCACCATTCTATTTGATATAGATTTTTTGACCTCATAATTCGACCCATACATAGGGCAAGCTAAATTAGCCGCTGGTGGCTGGACGACATTAACAAATTCGAATATAAGAACACATTCAGCAAGGAGGTTGCCTTCTGGTTCTGTTAATCTCCGACTTTATTTGCTTTCTTAAAGCCAAAAATGTGTCCCCGCCTCGTTATCTTCTATCTTTGGATCTTTGAAGGCCTGAACGGTTGGTTACGCTCAGCTAGTTGAGATCTCGACACAAACATTTGCGCTTCGTATTCAAACTTTGTTTTGAGGGCTTTACATAATTCCTTGCTAAAGGGGATAATCCCAGTCTATGAGATGGGTTTTAAGATTCAAATGGTGTTTGCGGAACATGTTCGCACAACCCCCCCCTGAAATGAAATGGAAAACTTTGACAGATAATAGACCTACTGCTTGCAGGACCTTTCCCATGTTTATGCAACAAGCTAACAAAATTCCTTCGCGTGTTCTCATTTCCTCATCCGAGATCCGACTTTATCACCGCTTAAATAAAATGCCTTAGAAATCAACAAGCATAGGTTAAGTAAATCTTAAATTCAAACAATTCCCAAGAAGAATGGCAAGAAATTCAATATCCAACAAATGCGGCTGGGCCATAGGAATAATTTTAAATTTACATATTATTACCGCCTCAAGGGAGCCGTCTGAATTGATACATCTTACTAAGGTCGCCGCTAATGCTCTAAAACGCTATCAAGAACTCCTTACAGCTATGGCATTCGATAGAGTAACGCTGTTATATACATGCATATATAATGCATATACCATATATACATAAAGTCAGCAACAAAAGATATTGTTCCTTCGGAACACGCGGCTCCTAGTTTTACTTCTGCTCTATCTTGGAGTACGATTGTTAGGAGTTTTCAGGAAAGGGTTTGAAAGCTGTTTCGTTTCTCAAAGTTGCACAATTTTGAGCAACTTCAAGGTGAAGGACAAAACAATAAAACTTTTTCTGATCAATAGTTTTTCTCTTAAAAATAAATGGTTTATAATTTGAAGTATTGAACTTGACATAAATCATTTGATACACATAGAAAGAGTATTTAGTTTGTGCCTTTAGTTGGTGCAACTATTTCATTTAAAAACTTCTTAGAAAACCTCATAATTTAATAATTATATACATTATTTAAACTAGCTTATCCGCATCGTACATTCCCCGTACATTTAAAAAAATGAAACAAGTTTGCAAATAATTTTCGAAGTGAATAAGCTTGAGAACTCCCAATTATGTAATAGTAAAGAAAATTTTGACCAAGAGTCCCCTATGAATGTAGATGTACAAAATTGCATTAAATTCAATTGATGGATTTAGAAGTTGTTTTGTATTTTCTCTTTATTAATTCGATTTTTGAAAGATTAGTTCATAAGTATTGCTTACAACCAATTCCTTTATAAATTTACCAAATTTTACCAATTAATCACTATCTGGATAATTCATTATAGAAATAAAATCTAATATTAAATTTACAAGTAGTTATGGAATGCTTTATTATAAATTATAGATTTTTGCAATACAGCTTGAAACTAAGAAATCAGAATCGAAGAATCAGAATTCATATTTGAATTTTATTAATGTTACTTAGAGTTATTTAGTTAAATTCCAATTATATTAACTTCCTCAAAATGACTACTAGGAAATAATTTTTAAAAAAAACGGACATTTTATAACCCCTACTCTTTTGTCTTGGGACTCCCCATAAATGTAACTACAAAGAATCCCAATTGTCCTTCGATAATTTAATTGAAATAAATTTTCTGTGGAGAATTTATAAAATGATTTATTCCGGAAAACCTTTTTCTTGCTCTAATTCCTTTCCCTCAAAAATTATCCCTCAATTAATTGATAATTGTTTTCACTTGGCACGCTAATTGAATTTCAACTCAACGTTTTCAGTTGATTCGATTTTAATATGTCTTTTCAAATGATTGATGAAGTTAGGAGTATGCTACCATTTGGATTAATACTTTTTGGCCAAGATAATGACTTAACAATTTAGGGATATAAGACTGCAAATTTATATAAGAGCTTAATCGATTTATTAATTTTCTTGACTTAATTAAAATTCCTCAGTGTTATCGTACAGTTGTATAGTGAGTATTCTGAAACATCGTTTGGATAATATTCATTCTGAGTAGATTTATTAGCTTTTCTTGGTTAATAATTAAAAGTCATATATGTATACTTTTCAAAATGATTAATTACGAAATATTTTTTCTTTCAGGTAAGTCTGAGCAATATTTTTCAAAGAAAAGTGTGAGTACTAAAAATTCTTAATCTTATACTTTTACTTTTTACTAAAGTTATTTACAAAACTGCAATGTAAATTATTTATTTTTTAAAATTTACATACAGTACTTTGTGATAGTCCGCTTATAATAAAAGTTAATTGATAAAAAATATTCAAATAATATAATGTGAATATTACAAATTCGAGTATAGTGAGGAAACTAAGGCTAAAATTTCTGGCTTAATATTAACTTCATTAATTACATTCTTGTTGTTTTACAGCATATTTTAAGGCAAACATATTTATTTTTTATATCGTTTTTCAATATGAAATACAACAGGATTTGATATTGTAAAATACGAATTATTATCATTTTCCTACAACTGCCATTAAAACTTTATTTTTGGGTTGACGATTTCTTTTTCCACAAATTTTTAACCTACTAATTAATTGAACAAGATGAGACTTAATTAATTTTAACAAAATGTTCACAACATTTTTATTTAGTGTCAATACTGACAAATATACGAAAACAATTTGTCCGTCGCTTGTATTTTGTCAATATATTTAACTTTGAAGTTTTGAAAAGTTACAGTTTTCTGCCTCGATTTTCTTTCATATTCTCAAAATGTTTTGGCGAAAAATATGGACAATTAATAAATTAAATATTTTTCCACCTTATTTCTGCTAATCATTTTACACAAATTTTGGAAGTAAACAAATTAAAAGAACCTTTAACATTCGATTTGCCATTTCATTAAATAAATGAGTGCTTGTCACAATCAATAAACCGAAAATTATATTTATCTTTAATTTGTTTCATTTCAAGGATTAGTGAAGATAGAGACCTATTTTTTCTTCAATGTCATTTATTTTAATTAGAGGAAGTGGGATTAATTAATTTGCATTATCAGACGGAATAATCCGCATCCGGTTACTGCCATTTATCACTAAAGGCAGAATAATCCACAGTAAGAATCAAAAGTTTCTTTGATTTATTCAACATTTGTTTATTAAAAGCTGTGATGGAAATGAGTTAATATTTGAATATTCATCTATTTTTTTTATAAAAAGTATAATGTTTGACTTTTTTTTTTAGAAAAGTCAAACTCATTATAATTGAGATTCACATTAAATATAAAAAAGGTTGGGTTGTGTTTTATTTGACTTTTATTTACCATTTACAGAAAATGTTGAGCTTAATTTTTAAAAACTCCTATGAAGTAGTTCGTAGTTAGTAAATGTACTCTTGCTACGAACAGAGTTGGAGGATTGACGGATTGGAATGTAATGTGTATGTAGATATGTTATGTAAAAAAGAATCATAAAAAATCAGAGGACAGAGGAGTGCGAAGAGGTGCACTTACATACCTCTGGCGTGGAAGAAAATTCTGATTATAATTTAAAAAAAAAGAAATTGTTATGTTACATAATATTGTATTATACACAACTTATATACATAAATAGTTTTGAATTTTATACACTATAATGTAAACTGTGTTCTCATTTTTATTTACCTATTGCAATTATTTAAATTCAATTCGATTAGAGACAGGAATAATAATTATCATATTTTTAATAAAAATAGAAAATAAAAGCGGTTAACTTGGGATAGTTTCCCCGTAAAATTATAGATTAAGAATGTACTAATTAAAATAGTAGGCCTTTTCGAATTAATATAAAGTTGTATGATATAAATTATAAAGATATATAGATATAAATTACATCATATAATATATAGATGTACACCTCTGTAAGTGATCCTACCTACGACTAAATAGTCGTTTAGTTTTAGTTTTTAGCATAAGCACTGAACGATCACATAAGTTTGTTCGTTGTTAATTTTCCACCTGCTACAACTAAGAAGTCACCATACTCCAATTAGTACAAATTGCTTCAGCTATTTAAAACCGATTTCCGCTTTTGCACATAAAACGGCTTGCGTAGGATACGGTTGGCCAAAATTACCATAGTTACTAAGCATCAGAAAGAGCCGTTTATTTTTCAGAGGTAAACGCTCCTCTTTGCTTGGACTATTTTACATAATTAGTCAGTGTATAATTGCAAGGCAATCACTGCTTAAGTGGAATAAACGCAAATGATCCGCTGTATGCACTCGCAAATATGAGCCGATGCAACAATGCATACAATAATACGCGGTTGTTACGTAAATATAGGTCTGTTAGAAAATCCGTCCGTGCCCGTAGGCAATCGAACATAAGTCCTCGTGAGTAGTGCTCTGCACGTGCAACCATATTTTGAGTACTTTTGAATTTCATATCGTACAAATCAACAAATTTTATTGATTGACCCTTTTTATGTATTTTTATTTATTTGAAATGTTCGTCCCTCTATCCTTTCCGCCTAGTTGCTGCTTAACTTGAAATGTTAAATTGGAAGAATTTTTTTTTCGAGTTCATCCATGCGATTAAAGTAGAAGTTTCATTTTATCTCAGATTCTATCGCGGGCAAGAATTTCCTGTCCCCATAGACGTTGTCGTACGCGCGCATATTTCAGTTTTGCTACTGCTTGGCAAATTTCTCCAATTTCATTTTAAATAGGACTAAACTTTTTCGTTGACGATTCAAATCTTCAAGTGGTTAGGCAACATCCTTTGAGTAAAGTCTATTTTGGATCAAGTTCGCTCGTTATTTTCCCAGACGTGTACATTGAATTGGCAATTATTCTATGGGAATATTAAAAATAGAAGTTCCCTAAGGAAGAGGAGGATATTTGCTCGGTATTCCCAGTTCCAACTCTTGCGCATCCGCTAAGGACCGAGCATGTGTTACATTTAAACAACTTCCGCAATTTCCATGTTTTATTAGTAAACAAATTTTATGCCTGGCGATCAGTGCGTCGAGTCAGGACAAAAAAATTTCAGGAAACAACTGCTCCATGGGGAGGCAGTGCAGAGTTTTGAGAGGGACCGCACAAATTGAAACTATTTAAATTTCATGTGGTACCACGGTGTCCCACAGCCCCACTGGATCCTGCGCTGCCACCCGCTAAATGGTAATTTATTGCGCTTTTTGCAGGCCTCTTCAAACTGAGTAGTTGTCATATGCACGGTTACATGGCTCGGTGGCCAATTCAATTACAGGGCTCAACTGGTCGGGCCTTTATGAGCCCGTGCGGCAAAATGGCCATCTTTATGCTCGGCCTCTCCAGGATGAAAAGGTCCGCTTGGACGCTTTTATGAGTTTAACTAAACTCGGTGTTTTAGGGCTCTTTGGTCGAGGCGCCGCAGCAGTTTATTTAAAAGTTGACCGCACTAATTTGCTATTCATACAGCTTGTATTTTTTCGAGAGGCCAAATTTTACTCTTTTTGGTCACTTAATTAGTGTATAATGAGACAGATAAATTAGTTCGGGCCCTGCCATTTTGCACTTTTGTGTCTCCTCTGAATTGTCTTTACGTTACGGGCACGATGTATAGCACCTGGGATTTTATTTTTAAGCAATAACTGGGACACAACATCGTAACCTAACCAATTGTGCCGCTTTCAACAGACAAGCTCTATTTTAATGCTGTTCATATTATATTAATAATGTTCGTTGTTGCATTTTCGAATTCTCATCAATTGACAATAATTGAAGTTTTTCATGATTCTTCTGAACTTCTAAGGGAAAACATTAAGAGAAAATTTGTATTGCAAATCAACTGTCTATTACAATTTTGTTACCCTTAGTTACACCGCTCTTTTCGTTTTCTATCTACTATTTCATTTAATTTATTATATAGAAAAATAGACTTCCATGGCTTATGTTTAAACTTTTTCGATCTCCCTGTGTCTGCCTGTTTGTAAAACTTTATTTAGTTTATCATATTTAGAAATTAAAACTTCTTATATATGGCGAAATTGGAAGACATTTCGCATGCTTTTATATTAACATCCGTACTTTGGGCAGCTTTCGATATTATTTCGTCAATTCATTCCAACATGAAATTTTTTCCCGAAAATTGTTATGACAATTGGAACTAAAAAAACTTTTTTAAAACTTTCAGAATATCCAATCGTATTAGTTATTGCTCTAGTTGGTAGTTAAGAGATTTTGGAGGCTTGGAGGTCGAACTTGGGTCGTCTGATTTCTAAATTCAAAATGCTCTCTTTTCCTTTTTACTTTATATTAAAAACGTAAAGAAATTGTAGGTGCCCAACGATTTGAAATTCACTTTTGGTCTATAAGAAAACGGTTAGATAAAAATATTAAATTCAATCATATATGATTTGATCTAAAACCTTATAAACCAAATATTAGCATAATCTAAACGAATCTTAGCGTATCCACAAATATCTCTGTATACATGGTCATATATAATAACATCTAAGCAATGTATGCTCATATGTGCTTATAAATGGTGTTTCAAATTGCGCGGTTTGTTTTAGGAATAAATAAAATATAGGTAGCGCATTGAATTCGTCTGGGTATTTTGACATTTAAGAAGTGTGATGTATGACATTTATAAAAATGGCTTCGTACACGATACAACAACGCGATCAAATTATTGAATTATTTTATGAAAATCAGCGTTCTGTGGAAAGTGTTTTTAGAAAATTACGTGAATTTTATAGTTTACATAATCATCCATCTGAAAGCACTATTGGTCGAATTATTCAAAAATTTCCAGAGAACGGTTCGGTGGAAGATCAAAAACATGAAAAACACAGTCGTAGCGGTCGTTCACAAGAAATATTTATTTGATGTAATTGGACTTTACTTATTCGAAAATGCTGCTGGTGAAGCTGTAACTATCAATGGTGATCGATATCGTCGGATGATAACCGAATTTTTGCAGCCTGAATTAATGAATATTGATTTAGAATATATTTGGTTTCAGCAGAATGGGGCTGCACCTCACTTTGCGCAAGAAATAATTGATTTGTTGAGAGAAAATTTCCTGGACGTGTAATCTAAAGAAACGGTGATGTTAATTGGCCACGATCATGTGATTTGACACCGTTAGACTATTTCCTTTGGGGTTATGTGAAAAGTCAGGTTTATAAAAACAATCCATAATCGATTCCTGCTTTGAAAAATTAAACTATTCGTGTCATTGGTGAGATAGAGCCTGAATTATGTCAAAATGTCATTGAAAATGTTAATAAAAGAGTAGACGTCTGTGGAGCTGCAAAAGGAGGACATTTGGCAGATATTATTTTCCGCATATAAATGACATAACTGATACTTCAATTACCAATAAAAAGTTTTTGAAAATGAATGCAAATTATGTGTTTTATTTATTTCCAGTTTCCAGAATACCAATAAAAATTTTCGTTTATGAGAACTTGATATTTATTTAAAGTCCGCTACCTTAAAATTATTATTATTATATTATAAATTTGTATCTACTTTGTCATTTATGTAATATTTGTTTTTATAATATAAATAATTCAATGGATTCAATTTAAAATTTTTAATTAATATACACTTCGTTAAAAAAATCTTTCCGACTCCACCACTATGATCACATAATTATGTGAAGTTATTGTAAATTCGTTTACAAAATTGACTAATATTGAGGGAACATGCAAATTTAATGTTTTCTCAACTATTTTAACATTTCTCCTAACTGTTAGATATGAATTTGACTACAGTTTGGATACAAAATAAATTTGTAACAAAACTTTGTTTCGCATCTCACTTACGACCCGCATACTTTGGATGCTTGTTGGTAGGTCTACTTAAATTAAATTAATTATTAAAAACAAGTTGCAGTTTTCCAACTTCACTATTGTTCGTTGTACCTTTTAGGAGTAACAACTAACACAAAAGCTTTAGTTGTTAATTTGAGAGGCATTACCTGAACGATGCATCACGTTCAGCTGCCGTATTTTACAATATGTTAAATATGGTAGTCGGGTAACTCACAGGAAATTATGACGGAATGGTAAAAGGTTTATTAAAAAAGTTCTCAACTTGAGTCGTTTTTGTTTTTGTACAACCACTGCCCATACAAGCTTATCTCGTTTTTACTTAAAAAAGCAACGAACAAAATTCTAAAGAGTGCGGATGAATAGAAAATAGTCCGAAAATGTAGTGAGCTAATCCGCTTCTAGTTGAAGTGATGTTTGACTTAGAAAGCATATTCCACTTGAGTAGTCAGTGAAATTGATACTGCGGTTTGTTGACATTTAGTGAACTCACAATTCCTCAGGCTTAATAATTTGTGGTATTTAAATTTTCAATGAAAAAGAGACATTCCATATAGTGTCGAAAATAAAATGAGCCAAGTATTTTGCTTCAAGTTACATATTCTGATAGGAGACGATTACTGTTTCAGTTAAATATCAATAATAAGTGACATATTGCCGGAAGATATTTGGCATTTTGTTTTTTTGTTTATATACTATAACTCATTCATAATTATAGATTCTGATAATTTGTAACATTTATTTAAGTTTCCATCTGTTATTTATTTTTTTGAACTTCAAGTTAATTTTTATAAATATCCACTAAATTAATTTTGATGCGGTCTTTTAGTATGAATAAATACCATAGTTGATGTATATGTGCACATATACATATATGTGCATAGGAGATATTTATTTTTATATTTTTATTCTGCTTGCGTTATTTTTAAAAAACTATAAGTTAAAAGAGGGATAAATGCCCCACTTTTTGAAATGATTAATACTTTTTGAAGTATTAAAAGAAACATAATTATACTATAGGAAGTTAGTCCTTATACTACTAAATGTAAACAGAAAATCAATAAAAAATATTAAATACCTCTAACAAAGTAATATGTAACCTTTATGATTGAACATATATGCTTATGGTTATACTTCTAAGATGATAACTATCTATGTAGAAATGAAAATTCACACCCTCTATTACATTTAAACCTACTTTCATCGATCGCTTTTTACCTCGTATCATTCATGCAATCTGATGGGTCTGCAGAAGACCGTTCTGAATTATCCAATTTGCGCGACCATAGAATCTACGATAATGTCCGTTTTCTTCTTGTCTTACCTTGACGACAAAACAAGCTCTGTTTGTATCGATCGGAAAACCAAATCGAATATATTGGTCTCAATTAATCAAGAAGGCACCCATATTGACCTTGCTATCCTAAGACAGCTTTTCTTCAAATGTCATAATGAATTCGATATTACGCTCCAAAAGGTATCAACCGAACATGCCACCTTCGCTTCCTATGACAGCTCCCGTCACGTCTCCCACTTTAAAAAAGAAACCGCAATGATCACAGTAATTTTTTCAATTCCTAACCCTTTTGGTAATCCTCTTTCTTGCGTTCTCCCCTCTTCTAACCACTTCTAACAGTTTTTTCCTGTGCTACCAAAAATGTCAGAGGTTTACGCGCTAAATCTTGCACAATTTTCCAAAAACCCCTTGTTTTTCTATACGACATCCTTGCATTAACCGAAACTAACCTAGTTTCTAACGTAAATATGCAGTATTCTCTAGGCTTATCGTCTGAATCTGCTCTCTTACGAAAACTGCCTAATACTGATCGGCTTGCAACCCTTACGGAAGCGACGAGATTATGCTGATATTACCTTTGCTATTCTTCGACTTTGATTGTCCTACATAGCTGCAACGGATTTCTCTTTATACCAATCCCCGCAACCTCAGATCGATCACCTTCTTTTCCCACTGTCTAACACCGCACTAATTATGGCCTTTCTAAACCTCTCATCCGAATGTTTCAGAGAGCCATCTCCTTTCCCTCTTTTGGCCTGACCAAATCATCTCTCAGGAACAATCAATACGATCCACATTAGAATAAGTTCTTTACTGTCCCCTCCTTTTCATTTTTTATTATTATTAAGCTTTTATCACTGTTGTTGTTGTTTATTATTATTGTTTTATTATTTTTATTAATTCTTGTATTACATTTCAGTAAATAAATAAATTAATTAACTATTTTACGGAAGATTTTCTCAGTATTTCCCTTATATAGATTAAGCCTTTAATGCATAGCATATGAATAAAATAAAAAATAACTTTTTACGACGGAGATAGATTTCAATGTGGTAATTCAGAAAGACAAAAAGACGGAAAAAGAATTAGTTTTAGGAATTAGGGTCTGTACCGTTCTTGTGGCACGATAACTCCCATATTTCTTAATATATAATATATATTTTAATCAAATTTTGCGTATAGATTGATTTATTTTATTTATTCGTTAAAATGGCAGTATAAGTATTACTTGTGTATCACAAAATCCATTAGTAATTTCTACAGAGGTATAACTATACTTGTGCGTAGGAAATAGGCGTTTTACAAACTAAGTAAAAATTACAAATAAATATTTTTTGATCTTAGCAACATTTCATATTTTTAGGATGCATGTCAGAAAGCCAATATGAATTAATGTTGTTTAATAATTCCACTTTTTTTTGTGTCAAAAATAAATTCTTTGGCATCAAAACAAAAAGTAGAAGTAGTAGAAGTAGTTTTATACCACATAGACTGACCATTATCCAAAGGAAAACAGTTCTCTTCAGTGATGAAAGCAAATTTAATTTAATATCTTCAGGCGGCATTCAGCATGTTCGTAGGGTTAAGGGTACACGATTAGATCCAAAAACTTGTCGACTATCGGTTAAACATGGGGCGTTAATGTTATAGTCTGGCGCTGTTTTTTCGTTTTGGGGAATAGGTCCTCTCTTCGAAATCAGTGGAATTATGGATCGATTCAAGTATAGAAATTTTAGAATCGATAATGGTGCCTTATGCTGAAGAAGAGATGCCACTTGGATGGGTGTTTCAACAGGGTAATGATTTTAAACACTCATTGAAGTTGGTGATATCTTGGTTTCAGCAAAATAGAGTTTAAGTCCTTCCATGGCCGTTGGGTCAGATTTGAACCCTATTGAAAATATTTGGGGCATCATAAAAAAGAAAATAAATGGATAGAAGTTTACTAATGAAAGAGTTCATATGGAGGCTCTAAAACAGAATGGAAGAAAATTAGCCCATACACAATTAATATTATAAAATAACAAGGTCTATGCCTAAGATGTGCCGAAGTGATTAAAGACTATCACACCAAATATTGAAAAAAATGTAAGTTGCATTTATTTTGCACATGGTTTTAATGTAAGGGTAAATGTACCATAAATGTGTTATTTTGTTCTACGTTTTGTTTTGATGCCAACGAATTTATTTTTATTTTAATAAGAACTTATTATTGAAACAGAAAAAATAAATGGAATTATTAAACACCATTAATTTACAATGGTTTTTTTACATGTATTCCAAAAGTATAAAATGTTGCCTTTGTTTTGCACAATACTGTATGAAAATTGAGACATTATTCAAGGGAGTGCAAAATATTCTTCTCTGCTTATTTGGTTTGATTGTTGTTGTTGCGTTTAAAAATTCTATAAAAAATATAATATGTATATTTGTTTCATCCGATTTCTGTCGTGAGGTTTATTTGTAATGATGGTTAAAGGTTATAGTCGCTAGATTCACCTCAGTTACACGAGTATCATAAAATTGCATTCAAAATGTTTTAACCCTGCTAATCTAAATATCGTTAATTTATTAATTTACCAACAATCATTATCATTATAGTTCATTCAAGAATAAACTTGTTTCCATTATATACCCGAAGTTGTTTTAACGAATATTTAAGCAAAGGTTGATTGAAACCATTTAACATTGTGAGATCAATCATGGAGGAAAATAATTTTGTGAATAATGCTATTCCTTTTAAGAATTTTCCTTTATGAAATCCACACCATTTTTATACACGATCAAAAAGTCAACCACTTGAATATATAAGTCAAATGTTATCAACAGCTATAAAAAATACAATAAATAGGAAATAATATTAAGGGAATGTTTTCATTAACTCTTCATTCCCATGCCTGACGCAAAGATTGATTAAATATCGATCGACTAAGAAATATAGCCACTTAAATTAATATATACTCTTAAACCAACTTAATCCTATTAAATATACCTAATAAATTAAATACTCTTGTTTTTTATTATTTTTATAATATTATTTATGCTAATATATTGGCTACTGCATTTAATAATCATAAAAAGGAGCGAAGTTTTTTAATATGTAATGTAATTATTGCAAATTGTGATTTATCAAATTTAATTTAATTTAAATAACTAAATTGAGCATCATATTCGTGAGTTTTGTTTTTTTATATATTCAATTACGAAACTCGTTATTAGGTTCATTCTGAACGTTCAGAATGTTCTGAACACGGTATACGTATTATAATAAGTCAAACAATTTCAAGTGAATGATCTTTCTTAATATTCGTTCACTTGAAAAAAATAATCGTTTAAAATCAACTTTGTTAACAATACGGATAAAGATTGTTAGTCGAGTAAAATTCCAACTATCAACTGGTTGGCATTTGGTACCGTCCTACCAACACATCAGGAGCAATAGAACAACCTGAGAATGCCAGGGGAACTGCTAAATGAGGCATTCCTTGTCAAGCAAAGGCGAGTATATTTGGGGTCTTAGATATATTCCTGCTGAAATATTTTGTCTCCTTGGAAGTTTTATCGACCCCATAAATGTCCCCAAGAGTACACTTTGCTTCGTTAATAAATAGTCTGAATGTTTCTGTGACCCGCAGGTGCATGCATTTCGCGCACCGAATGATAACATGACCGTAGCATGAAAATGTCCTTTCAGCATAAAAGTATAATGTCTCCAGTGAAGGACAGAGATTGGGCGACCGGATATTACACCTGCGATGGTATTCTCGAAATACCTTAGAAACGTTCTGTGCCGTTTTGAGATTATTTTCACACAGAATTCTGCTCTAATCCCACCTCCGTTCGAGCTGCATAGCCTCATAAAGCTACCACTACACATTCAAAGTGTATACTATTAGACCACTAGTGCACTGAAAAGGCTTTACAAGTTCTCTCCTTTGCCAGCATGCAGGCGAGATGCATGAGAAAGTATTCATAATGGGCCCCGCAGACATTTATTAGCTACCAGGGGTATTTTATTAGGGCTGAAGAAGTCTCATGAAATCGTCTTTCCAAGAAATTATGTTTCCGTAAATCTCAGCGGGAATGGCATCTCAAGGGCCTATGCTGCGCAGTGTTGTCTTACAAAAATTGTATAATCTGACTAGCTTCCATCTTGAAGACACGTGAAAGATAACGACGACGCCCAACTCTGTATAGTGATGAAACAGTATCTCTACTATTCTTTGCAGTGATTAACTACTTTTTTTACTTCCCTTTAATTAAAGCCTTTGAATTTATGAAACTCCTTTACCCCATTCTGGCGATCCTCATATGCACTCTAATTGTGCGGTAGAGCAACCAAATTCAGAGGATGAGCCGTAACTCAAATTTATTAACTATTTGAAACAATAGCCTCACCTACTTGAACACATATTCCTCGACAGTGATTTTCACGGCATGTCAACGATGCGTGGAGATGTCAACAGTGAGGACTCTGGCAAAAAGTAATTACTTTGTGCCAACGCAAACAGAAAGGGTCCTATGAATTTAATTTAATTATAACTGGTACATAATGCTCTGCATTTCCGTACCTTTCAGCCCTGTGTTTACCTTTCACGTACAGTGGCATTGTTTTTCGGTACCTATCTCTAGAATATTTCCCTAAAAGGGCTCTGCAGTGACCACAGTCATACATGTAAGTGTCGACATTTCTCTAGTTTGCATGCGTTTATGGAGCACCTAAGAAGGAATTCTAAGGTACACAAAATACAAAGTTAGAGCATAATGCACCCACAGTTGTTTCAACAGAGATGACTTTGGAATCGCAAGTGGACATATCCGTGTAAATCTTGAACAAAAGTCAATAAGTTCTTTTATGAACTAACTGTTTTCGAGTTAATTAAAAAGTTTTATAGTTTATAGAGTTAAAATAATATAGAGCGTCTCGGGGCTGGAGAGTTGTAGTAGTAGGACTGTTCTATAACATTACGCAAATTTCTGATATTTTAGAAACTGGGTTATTACTCAATGGAGGAAATGTTGTGCGCAATAATGCTATACATTAAAAATACAAAATGGAACGATGTGCGCAGAAATGTTTCCTTGACCTACACCCTTCTTGAACTAAATGAGGTTTCTGCTGACATTTTGTTAAAGTACATACTTTTGTGTTTATATATATTTTTTATGCTTTTTCTGGTTTTTACATTTGGGTATATTTATTTTTTTATGCTTTTTCTATTTCTTAAATTCTAATTAATTCTAATTTCGTGAGTAATACGAATGTTCAATATGTCCTTACAAAAATATAGAAAAGTGTGTAGTTTTGTTATTTTTCAATATAATCTCCCTCCCTCTCACGATACGTTCTTCCCTAACTTTTCTAAACCTTCAAAAATAGGTAAAATACACATATAATAATTAGATATGAAGAGCTCCGATGAAATTAACTAGTTAATTCTCAATGAAAGGATCAGCATTTATGTATTTTCTAGCAGTAGCGACAGCTTTCCTGTCCTACTCCTCTACCTACCCTATTGTTTGATCATTTCGAACCAATAGAAATTCTGTTTTAATGCGGCACTCGTTTGATTTTCGTTTACAAGTTGAAGAAATGATGAGAATAATTGATTTTCAGCAAATTTTTTTTTACATTTTAAGGCAATGTTAATGTAATAATTACGTGGATTGAAGAAAATCTCAATTTATGCTTAAGAATGTATTTTATCCACAATTTAAAAATCAATCCTGTCTACAGATTTGATCGTCCTTTCCTAATTTGTGTGTCCTATTTTGTTTAAGAAAAATGCCACCGGAGAATCACCCTGTATAGCCTTTTTATTTTCATTTAATGGACAAAATACACACTTTTCATGGTCGAGAGATGCTGCTTATACACTTTCATTTTGTTAAATGTTTTGATATATAATGCGGAAATAAGCAAAATCGGAGGAAAAAGGACTAATTTTATTAATCTTTCAGGCTTGTGTTAATAGCAGATGATTAAAAGTAAAATTTGACTTCTAAGAAAGTCCATTTTATGCTTAAAGGTTAGTAGTATTTTATTACTTGTGTTCTACAGCCTAAAAAATATGAAAAAAACTTAAACTTACATTCAAAATCATAAATTTGAAATGCATATTATTAGAAGCTGGAATAGAAATTACTGCATTCTAAATATCGGGATTGCGAATTCCGGCCCAAATGCTACCTAATTTAAAAATTTGGATATGAGAAAACAAACCTTTATTTAGCAATTATATCATATGTGTACATTACTCAAAGTATGCGCTATCGGCGACATTTCATGCAATTTCCAGATTCCATCCCTATATGTCCTTGTAGGCGATTCAATTATGAAGCAAATTTCAGATATTTTCATAAGAATGGAACCATTTTTCACTAAAGACTGACTGTATCGACCGAAACGGATAGTAATCTGAAGGAGCAATATCTAGAGAATACGGCGGGTGCTTCCCAGTTTTACCCTTCTAAGTAGTTTTTAACCGATTCCATTTTGCCACTGCTAATTCTACTTGAGTTTGGAATGGATTTTCATCGAGTAATGCTTCCAATTGTTCATCTTTAAACTTTTTCGGTCTACTCTTACGTTCAGCGTTTTCAACATCAAAAATACCTTCTTTAATTTGTCTGCACCATCTTCTGCAAATACCATCAGAAATAGCAGGTTCGCCGTACCCTTTTATAAGTAAACGATAAATTTTAGTAATATATTTCTTTAAATTTCCCACAAATACTGATAACTTGGCACGTAGCTATCGATTTTCAATCGAACGAAAACAATTGTTATAAACACTTTAATACCTTGAGCACACTATCCGTAATTATGACCGGAACCATCATAATTGCACCAAAAAAGCATCATAATAATGGCTCCAAAATGCGGCAAAGACAACAAGCTCTTTTAAAATTTTTTAGATGCTACCGTCAGCTGAGAGCAAGTTGTTGCTGGCAAAAACATTTTTAAATCAAAAAACTACTGAAATATTCACAAACTCTCACAGCACGAAAAACTGCTTATTGAAAATTCTGTTTATGACAACACAGTCATCCAAAATTACGCTTAGCTAGTGTGTCATACCGTAATTTTAATTTTTGCTATTATGGCCGCTGCCGTCATAATTATTGATAGTGTGTCCAAGGTATTAGCAAGCATTCTGACATTGTCATTAAGACCTGTAAAATACATGTTAGCCCTTTGATGACCGCACCTTTCACAGAAAGTTTTGCACTTGTAGCTAGTCCATTTTACAATTTTCGTTAAAAGTAAAACAAACACACAGGCATTATTATTATTTATTTTCTAATGCAAAGGAGAATAGCAATACACTCTCCTTGTTTCGTGATTACTAAGAAAATAATTAATAATCAATGCATTAAAAATATTTTTTATTGGTTACTGGATATACTATAAACGGAATTTAGAATTTACTATATCTATTCTCAAGATCTTATCATCTATAAATTTTTAAAACAATTTCATACGATTATCTTGATAGAGGCATTAATTAACATTAATCGGAATTAATTGCAAAGTTTATCATTAAGAATTGGTGGTACTTACATGTTGTATGGTATTTTACTTGATTTTTCCTTCGAATATTATTTCAATGAATCTAAAATCTAACATTTATATGAGGTTTTTTCACTTCCTCAACTTATTGTTAACAAAAATAAGAAACCGCAATGGCGGGTTTCTCTGAAAGTGCTTGCATAATTCTGCACGTCTCTAATTAACGACAAAATTCAAATCTAACTAACCTAATCTGTCTTAATTATCTATCAAAGTAAAGTAAAATCCACTATAAATATGGAAATAATTTAACATGCTCGGGGGTGCTCGATATTTTGAGGTCTAATTAGCATAAAATCTTTTGAAAATAAGCTCCAAAATGCCCCAAAACATCTTCAAATTATCGCTCTAGTTCGGGTTCTGTTGTACAGGGACTTTAGTGAGAGTGTTTGCGATAATTTTCTGTATAGCCCCAGGTAATTAGTGCAATTATCCTTGAAGATGAAGTGAAGTAATACACACTTCATAATAATAGCATTTGTAGGATGTCGCCCTTCACCTTATCCTTAAAGGAGCCCAAGCATCCCTTCAATTAACCGAGCCCTATGAGGTGTGCAAACAAATCTCGATAGGGTTCCATTCGCAGTCTTCTGCAAACTAATAATAGTAATTAATTCCTGAGATTTCATTGAGGTGGCGATTTAATGCTACTGCGGGAATGTTGCAAATAGCGCTGCATCATTCTGAGATTAATTATCCTCTTCCGTGATTTATATTCCCTGCCATAAGCACGCGGCGCGACGGTGGCAGTCCATCTCTAGGACGAGCCCCATCCCAGAGGAAGCATTCAATGGCTCTAATTGATAAGAGATCTAATTGGCGAAAAGAGCAAAGAATTAATTACACAATGCCTGCGCGGGTTTAGCGCGGAACGTGCAAATTATTTGCCCAGCAAATTCCCATTAATTAATTTCCGAGTGTGTGCTATTTATCTAATTGAAAGAATCACCCCGCAGCTCGTAGCGGGAGAGGGAAGTCTTAGCGGCAATTATGTGATGATAACCCGCCCGTCGAGGCTTGCTTAATTGACGACTGGATTCTAATCAATTTTATCCGCACGGTGTAAATTTTCGGCCGCGTGTTTATCGCGTCCTGTCAGCGGCCTATTTTGCAAGTCAACACCAGAGCGTGATTTAATTTTATGAACCGACACCTCGTGCCCACCCTGCCCCGCGCGGCACGTCTGGAACATCCTCAAATTGGATGCGTTCGGCCGAATATCGACTGCGGATTTAACGGCCACGTTATGATACACTTTATAACTTTTATTGGGGCGACAGTAATGCCGCCAACGGATACGCGCTACACATTCGAGCTAACATAAAAATAGGTAAATGTTTAAAAGGTATCGTATCAATTCGCACGACAGAGTCGCCCACAGACCTCACCCTATGGTAGGAACACGGTCGCTCTGTTTTATAGCCCGACTAATGAAAGTAATTGCAGAAGATTGCTGTTTGGAAAGAAAGTTTTACTTTTAGGGAAGAAACCGCTCCGCTTACGATGTAAATAGAACACAATTTACCCTGGTCGTAAATTTAAGGAGTTTTAAACCCGACCCGACGAAGACACAACAACATCGCTAACCATTGAACACTTTTATGGATGTTGAACGATCTTATCGAGGCTGCACCCATGTTAAAATAATTTTGTTTTTATTATTATATATCGGCAAATAAGTACATAAATTTTGTTCTTCTTTGAACATTTTCTTTTATAAATAGATTTTTATTTATTTATTTATTTATGGCACGAGTAATACATTTGGTAAACATTATACAGAAAAATGTTTAGCTTTTCAGAAGACTGAAGAAGGTTCTAGGTTCTAAGTTCAAGTGGCTGCCAAAAGAAGGCACACTTAGGCCAAGTTAGGCCCATTGTGATACCACGTGGGACGAAGGCCCCAAATAACTAGCCTTCGAACCATTTGGACTTTTTAATGAACTGCTCCAGGCTTCTAATCCTGACGGAGCTCAGTTTCGACAGATCATTAAAGAAAGTGGAGCCCAGGCTCCGATTTCTCCGCACTGCTAGTGCTGAGCATTGACACAGGAAGTGAAGGATGTTCTCTTCCTCTTCCTCATTGAGGCAACTTCTGCAGAAGTCATGCGTGGTCACCCCCATCCTTTTGGCATGTTTGCCGATGAGACAGTGGCCCGTGATGACCGCTACTACATATGTTGCTGATAGCGGCTCTCTTGAGCGAGACCAAGTTTCTAGACCTGTTGCGGTCGAAGATGGGCCAGATAAATCTGGTCGTTGCGCAGGTGGGCTCATGAAGAAATACGAGTACATATTATATCGCCTAGTTTATAATATTAAGTCTACCGGAAAGTTCTGTTCGTTTTTGAAGAGGAAGAAAATGATACAATTTTTAACATATTTAATTAGATTTATTGTACGATATAATTTCCATCTTTCTTATGACTTCTTCCCAGCAGGATGGCAATTTATAAAACCTATTTTTGAAGCAAATCGTTGGATGCGAAAAACTACAGCAGCACTACTGTAAAAGTAAACGTTTTCTTCATTTTTTTAATTTTTTTCTCATCAAATAATTTTGTAAAGAAAGGAATAGGTGAAAATTTGATGGTTAAGGTCTGGGGAGTATGGTCGATGCGAAAGAATTTCCCATCCTAGCGCTGAGATTTTCTGGCGAGTCGCTAAAGCAGCATGTGGTCTAGCATATCGGATTTCCTTCCTATTGAATATTGTCAGCCTTTTCTCTTGGAGTACTTTGTTAACTCATCCATTTGTTGACTGTATTTCTCCGATTTAGTTTTTTCTTGGGTTACAAAAGCTCATAATGGATTGGATCTTGAATGTTCCACCATATACACAGTATTCTCTTTTTAAGGCTCAAGCTCGGTGTAGAGGTGAAAAAGGCATGTTTTCCGCGTTCACGCTGTTTTCCTTACGATGTTTTCATATGTAATCCATTTGTCATCATTTGATCTATCATGGTCTTAAAAATATCGTCATCAACCACAAATGGCCGCCCAGAGCTTGGCTTATCACTCAAGGCCGAAATCACCTGCTTTAAATTTTTCGAACCATCTCCTACACGTTCTGTCCGAAACAGCATCTTCACCAAAAACTTTTAACAAATTTCGACACGCTGACAATGACATGAGTTATGAGACACATAATAAATGCAATTATAAAGATATACAGCCACATATAACTCAAACGCACATATCCAAATATATTCAATTTGAAACGAAATTATCGGACAGAACTTTCCGGTAGACCTAATACTAATAATAATAAAATAGCGGTCAAGAGCACGTCAAGCCATGCTTAGTATAAGGCTCCTCAGTTGTTATTACAAAAGGTCTTAAATTCGGTGCAGCATTAAAGCCAAACCTATAACATAATCCAGCTTCACAAGAGAATTTGGAAAAACGCATCGTGGCGAAGCTAATATGGTTTATTATTTCATTCATAATCCAAAACTATCAACATCGCCGCAATATGAATTACCTAAATACTTCAAACACACTTGTTTGTAACTAACAATATTATAAAACTATAAAAACTATCGTAGGCGGCAGTCTTAGCGTGCAAAGTTGTTTTTCCGGTTTTATTCAAACAGTTGTCTAAGTCCAAATAAGCATAAGTTAGTTCGCTATATTTAGTAAATAACCTATTTGACTTTAGTAAGTCGTGTTGTTTTTAAAAGTAATATCAATCTATATGCTAACAGATTTTTCCGTAATTGCCTTTAAGGTGATATCTTGGCTGACACAAGCTTAATCGAAAATGGTCATTTTGGAGTCGAATATTTAAAAAATGGGTTAAATTTTTGCAAAACGGTTTGAGAAATCTCATGATCACACAATGGAATAAGTGAACCCACTTTTCATGTAGGAGATATAGCCTTAAATTTTTTTCCAAAAATATTTGTTGATTAATGTTAATAAGTTACTTTGTTTAATAAAAGAAAGGATAAGAATTAACTTAACACAAATATATTATTCTTTGTTATAATTTCGGCATTTTATAAAGTTTACTGAGGGCTCATCACCAATGGAAAGTTGAATCTTCAAGGTGCGAGTTCTACTATTTTTCTTGAATTTCTCATTGTATTACTTACGATGCTTTTATTTTGAGATAAATACACAGGAAACCTTTTTTTTAACCAAAATATTAAAATATGAACATAAAATAAGTGAGTATCCGGGCATTCTGCGTTCGAAGCATTGTAGGTAAAGTAAGGGTTTGAACATAAGAGTAAAGAAAACATTTTTAGCGCAGAAAAAATAAACTGGGGTCCTTTGAGCTTTTATTTATTTCTAAGTCATGTTCTATTTCATTTCCTATTTCAATAAAAATGGAAACAATTCCTGAGCATACATCAGAGTTCAAGCTTCAAGTCCACGTACACGAGGAGTGGAATTTTATGCCATGGACGAGTATACGCGGATTGAGTAGTCAAATTGGTAAATGCTGTAGTTTATTTTTGTTTTCATTACAAATGCAGAGGAGGTATTCAAAATTTGTGGTGTGATTTTTTAAAAAAAAAAATGTCGAAAAATGTTATGGGAGCATAATGAAACCAAGGAAAAATAAATACATTTTCAATGTCATATTAGTTGTCACTTCAACTAAGTTTAGTCTCAACTTCAACTTAATTACCCGAGCTCTCAAATCTGAATCGATCAAACTTTCGGCTCGATTTTTAACCTGCATACTATGATACGTGGTAAATAAACTTAAAGTCATCAAATCTATAGTTCTAACAAAATATCAACAATCCTCTTGTTCTTTAAGATCAAATTAAACTTGCGCTATTACTGAGATATTGATAGAATTGTCATTTCGTTTAAATTTCAGCGTGAATGCTATGATATAACAAGGTCAGCTCTCTTTAGAGTTTATTATTTAAATTGTTTGCATCGGGCGACTTTCTCAGCCTACTCGATTTATTTTTGTCCCACCCAACCAGACAATATGACTCCAAAGCTCAATCAGGCGATTTTTGTAAAAGCTAAATCTAAAGATACTTTCAGCTTAGCCTGGGTGATGCGTATAAGAAGAGAAAAGGGCATCCAATTTGTTATAAAAGTATGTAATATATTTTAATAGCTTAAGAAGCTAATTTTATTTTTGATAAGTTTTTACACTTTTGGGGACTTTTATTAAATTGTTTCTTTTGCAAATAAATTTCAGAAAAATAAATGTGTTTAAATATAAAATATTATTGGGTAAACTAATTTGAAACATTTTTCGAAAGTTAAGCAGCTTTTGTAGAAAATTTTAGAGCAATTGTATTTATATTACTTTAGGTATGTCGAATCGAAAGGCGAAAAGCGTAATTACTAATTCAATTTTTTAACGAATTTTCAACAACACTTAGTTATTCAGATCTTATAATATACGCAAAATAATTGTCAAGAAACTTTCTTTAATACTAAAGCATAGATGTAATTATGCTAAAATTAATTATGTCTAATTAATGAACTTCATACCTTTATTTTCGTCTAATCAATAGAAATATAAAATTGGATTAATATAACCGCAGCTTGTTCAAAATCAAATGTCAAAGGCACAAATGTCCAAGTTCGGTCTAATATTCCGCCCTCAATAATGCACATTCTGGGGTCTACCCACATTAAACCTGAAAACATCAAGACACCTTTAAAGTCATATTTATGAGCCACCAATTAACTATTCAGAAGCCACTTAGCATGGCTGTGGTAATGAAATAGTCTCCCCAAAGTAATTTCACGTTTCAGTGTTTTCGTCGGGTAAAATCATGACAGTGAATGACCTCATGTATCTTACCCGTGAGTCCTGGCACCTTTCCACGATAAGCCTTAACGACAATATGAGGCAAACGTGTGCGGAATTTCTTACTACATTGCTGAATTTGCGAAATGGGACAAGGGTTGGCGATTAATCAATCCCCAAGAAAGTTGAATCCACAATACCACCTCCTTATGAATATTATCTACATATTTTGACACGTAGACAGGTTTATCGCTCAAGTGATTTGGGTAATGGATAAAAATTTGAAAATTTATATCATAGTTGATAGGTATTTAATACATTCAATGGAATGTGAATTATAAGTTCACAACATCGCAATATTGTCACCCCTTAGATACCTCCTCAGAAAAGAAAAGCCACGTCCTCTTCAAACTATCGAAGATCAGTGTCAAATGCTCGGTGTGATGTTTGTAGAATAATACATCACTTTTAACAAACTATTCAAATTGAATCCCTATCACTCTGCAGTTCCGCCATAAAATATTCACGCAAAATAGTGCATTTATGCGGAGGACCAAAAGTGAGGCGGAAAACTACGATATTATGCCCTAGTGTATATTTAAGTTGTTTCAGCTCGTAGAAAACCCTACTCCGAAGATTGCATCATCGCAGTCTGAATGCTGAAATTGAATTCGTTTAAGCCCTTTTAGGAAGCAGGGTGTATCTTCTCTGAGGGCAATTTGAAATTCCTCTATCAGTCTGGAACCAGGCTTATTGGATTAAAAGTTTGCCGAAAAATGGCCCTACAGGAAAAGGGCAGAGGCAGTTAACCCCGTTTAAGGGAAAAAAAGTTTGGCTTGCCAGTCTGATGGTGTAATTTTTCATTTACCATATTTTAAGGTTTCACATAACGTCCTTTGGATTGGAAGGTTCGTCGTGAGGACGGTAAGGAAAATAGGATTTTTCTCGCCATCACTCTTATTCTTGAAGAATATTTTCTACTAAATACCTTACCCTTGTCGTTGATTCGACGAACTTTTGATTGATCGATTTTTAGCACCCAACAAATTATTTAGCAAAAATGTGAAATTTAGGGTGGAGAGTGAACATACGAAGTCATGTTCTCACATCCTACGAGAGGTCGGATATGCTGAAAGTATCTGGTTAAAAAGTTTTGTGCTTTGTTAAAATATGGGGCTACTGTTTGTGAGGACTACTATTTACCCGGATAAAATATGTATCACGCAATTTCCTACGAAAGTGCCTCAATTATACCATAAAAGAGCAAGTAGTCAATGTCAAAACCCTTCATGGCTATAAAATGCGAATTACTAATGTATTATATCTGGACCCTAATGTTTAACTTAATAGGAAGAATTAGAGCGTCTACCTTGACTGCTGGATGAGGTGGATCCTAACGCTGAAGGCGCGTGGAAACAATACGCCGCAGCAGATTAAAAGCTTATCCCACAGACCGCTGAAAGTGTTGGCTGCTCCAGAAAAGTTAATTTCCTCCTGCCGCTAATTAGCTTCGCATTTTTTTTTTAATTGCCTGCTTTTTAATTAAGTGCTCCACCTGCCCGTCATATCTTTTTCCGCTATAAAGCTCGGCTAGAAACATCTTACAATGAGGACGTAATTACCTTCATACAAATAGGACGCACACCTCAAAAGGTATCCTTGTGTCCTGTGGTCTTTCTATTTATAGCACTGGACGAATGTTTTTCTATTAAAGAAAATTTTGTTATTGGGGACATTCGAAAAGGTGAGAAACCTTGGGCGTTACTATTTCTATCTTTTTATTTGAGGAAATTACTTGAAATTTTGTTTGTTTTCCAAAAAAACACCAAAATATACTTTAACTAAAAAAGGGTCGAGAAAGCCATATTCTTTTATTTTTGAAGTTTCTCTTTCGAAAAGGGTAAGTGAAATTTTTGGAAAACAAAATTTAACCCTTAATTTTAGAAAAAGCAATTTTCGAAGAACGATTTTTTTATAAATTGCAACATTCACTATGATACCAAATTTTAAGTGCTTTTAAGGTGTTAAAAATGTGTTCTCGACAGTAAGAATGCAAGGGTATACATTAATAGTTCTAATTTTTATCTTTTGAGAATTCATGTTGTTGGTATGTTCTATAAGATTTCAGTGCCTGATAAATTTAAAATTTAACCTATTACATCTTATAGTGTAGTGCCATCAACTTCAAATATAATCATAGGGATACAATTATTTTTACAAACCATAATAAGGACTCCATTGCTTTAAATAATTTGTTTTACATGATGATATTATAAAAAATGTAGAGGTTTCAATAAATTTTTAGCTGTCAGATGCCATTTTGAATTTTAAAGAGATAAAAATGAAAACTATTGAAAATTGTAATTCGTTTCTGACACCTTTGAATTATTTTTGAAAAATTAATTAAATTAATTATGTTGTGTTCCTACGCTATTCAAAATTGTAGACACGAAAATAGAAGAATATGCCTTTCTCGACCATTGTTTACCTTTTTCAATGAAATAGAACGAAGTTTGAATTAAAATGATAATTCAATACATTTGGGCTGATATACGTATAACAATATAATATGGGATATAATTTTAACTATTTTTCGAAATTAGGTATTCTTTTTATCGTCTTCCCACAACTTAAAATTTCTCAATACGTCACTTAGTTTTTAGGATTTAAGATTCTTTGATTGCTTATGATATCTTAGTTATTAGTTTATAAAATAACGAAAGAGTTAATTTAGAAAAGACAATTTTAAATACCTTATCTCACTTTGGAAAGCTAAGATAATTTTAAAAATATTGAGACAAATAATCTTTAAAGATTAATTATTGCAACTATGTGATGTATTTAAACTGAGCGTCGTTTCAAAAGCGGAAAGGAAAAGCTATTTCATTCAAAATTATTAAAAAACAATAGTCAAATAAAGGGGACGCTTAAAAAATGACTCATATTAATTACTTTATAACTTTAATAAAAGATCAACAAATGAAATCAAGTAGAGTAAAATGATCGGTTTCATAAGCTTCACTTATTCGTCCGCGAGAATTTAATGCCTTCCGATGATCCTATCAGCGGCATGCTCAACTTGGTTGACAACGTTAACGCCCTGCTTGATTCCATTTTCAATTCTATGTCCAGCATCAGCGACCTTGTTGACAACGTCGACTCCCTTAAGAATTCCATCACGAACATTGCGAACTCCCTTTTCCTATGATCAAAATATTGAAAGTTATTTGTCAATTACAAATTGTTAAATATGTTATTAACTTACAATATCCTTCAAGAATCCCCAACCAGCTTCTCCTTGTCCGGCGAATGCGAAAAGAACGATGGCAAAAATTAAGAAAAATTTTCCAAAATTCATTTTGATTTCTGGTTTTTGGTTAGTTTCTTAGAAGAATACTGATGCAATGGACAGACAATTGCTGAATAATTTCATTTGGGCAGCGAGAGTTTTTATATTGTTCATCCAGCAATACCTATCTAATTGAAGATTAAAGGGGTATTCACAAAGCAGGCAATCAGATTTTAATTTTTTGTAATAAGTGCTCCAGATTCAGTTATCTCCGCGGAAAAGGACTGATATCAAATTTGAATTGCTGTTTGCTATTAGAACAATATATCTGTGATATTGTGATTTTTTCAAGGTGAAGAAGGTCAGCTTAATTTCAGAAATTTGCATAAAATAAAAAATTTTGCACCGTTTAATCGGGATAATATATAAATAAAATAATTTTAAACTCTTGAATAAAAGTTCAAACATGTACATATTTTTTGTGAAATGAAATGAATAGAAGAACATTAATTAAGTTATAAAAATTGGTGCGATCAATAAACCATCCGACGACACCTCAATATAGAATTTAATCAATTGATGAAACTAGATCTTTAAAAAGCTTGCAATTTTCCGCAGTCCTTATACTTAAAATATTTTTGCTGAAAGCCGTATCCAGAAGACCTAAAATCTCAATTCGACATCAGGAATTGCACATTCATGACATTTTACAGGCAGATTTTGCTTTTATCCATCTACAAAACTCAATTAACGCAAGAACTGAAGCCTAGCAACTATTTGCAACGCCCCATATTTGCCAGGCAAATTAATAAGCAGTAACTGACGATTCAGATTCAATCATGATGCACAATTTCACCTTAATGGCTTCGTTAAAAATCAAAATTCCAGTGATTGTGATGAAAATATCCATGCTATTTTCAAAAAATCGTTGTATCCAAAAAATAGTCCTAATATAGCTGAAAATTTAAACTAAACTGATATTCCACTTTGGCATAGTTTATTGTTTTTTTAGGGTTCCGTATCATCGTCAGCAGACCCCTTTTAGAATCGCTCGTGCGTCCGTCTGTCTATCTATCACCTTTTTCAGTAATGGACAGACGACGTAAGGTAGAAACTTGAAATGTTTAATTTTTTGAATCGTGTGGCATATCGTTGTAATCGCCTAGGTTTGTAATGTTAAAATTTTAGTAAGTATAGAGCCAAATATGACAGGAAAACTGAACCTTTGTTTGTGTTCCAGCATAATGTGGCACAATTCATTAAATTTTTAGTTATCATAAGAAAATTTGATTTGAATTTAAATGTACTAAAATACCATCGCTCAACTGTTTGTTAACAGAATTCCAGTATGGTACCCTGATTGCACGAGTCCGACTCGCGATTGACAAATATGATTCCTTTAAAATTTACCGAATATCTTACGTAATGTCTCTATTTCCGGAAGGAAAAGGAAATAAAAGCGATGTGCTTTTTAAGAAATAATGTATAATTTGTTTATGTTTTTATGGGTTTTTATTAAATATTAAGGGTTGAAAGAAAATTTAAATTACAAAAAGTATAGAATATTATTATTTAGAGTAAAGACAGATAAATGCCACTATCAAAGGCATATATTGTGCTTACTAATTTCTATTTACAACAAATAAAAGGCATTCTTAGCTATTTCATTAATAGTCCTTCGGAACTTATTAAACATCAATCATGGCAACTTAAATAAATCCCATGTGAGTCCGCTTAAACTATCCATTTGATTAATGGTAAATAATCTGCAGAAAATATATTATATAATTGAAAAAAAAATGCTTTAAAAAGTCCCACAAACTACCTTTGCTTCCGGAAGGAAGATAAGATAATAACATATTTAGTTAATCTCATCATTTTGCAACTCCATATCAAGCCTTCTTAAGATGTAAGAAGAACAGTATTGATATAAAATCTTTTCTAGACTGATAAAAAGAATTTTATAAGATAAGCACTAATGCTTTGAAGTTTCATTCGATTTCCCTAAAATGCTTGTAAATAAAACTATAATAAAATAGTTAAATAAATAAATAAATTGAAATAAAGACTGATATTTGAATTTTACTGCATTTAGCATTGCATCATCTGCGTTGCGATCCGTCTGAAAATAATAACGTATTAAAAGTTATCAAATTTAGCTTGAAACTATTGGGAATAATGTTTTTATTACATATTAGTAACTTTATACAACAATAATAAAAATAATAAGACCGCCTATATTTGAAAAGTTTTTGAAGGAAAGTTTTATTTGCTCCTTTTGAATACAAGAAATATAAAGTCGTCGAGAATTGATTATATGACCTAATAAAGTAATAAAAATATTATGTAATAGCAAGAGTAATAGTAAGAGTAAATTGGTAAAAACATTGTATTTTTGAAGTTTCGTATGGTATAGCAATAAAAAATAATAAAAAACTTTTTAATGAATTTGGGAAAGATTTTTGTTCTACAGTTTCTTTTAAGAGATTTTTAAATTGAATAAACATACTGAATTACTTATACTAAATATTTATTCTAAAATGTGTCTAATAAAAATCCTAAAATATTTGTATGTTTTTATAAAAAGGAGCTTGATAAATATTTAATATTTCACCGCTCATCACAAAAAATGGTTTGTGGAAATAATCGTTGTCTAGGGAAAAATTTAACAAGTGCCTTTGAAACACCACCATAACTTTAAACCCTCATAAAGAATTTTTGAGTTGTTTTCATGAACGAAAAATATTTTAAAAGTAACATCATTTCTGTACCAAAGAAGGAATTTTACTTGTTTGTGTTATGTATAAAATACCTGCAAATATAATACATAGTTTCATGTTATATTTTAAAGGGCTTTAGAAGGCAACTTTTTTGTTTTTTTTTTTATTTTTATTTTGACCTTAAAGAAGGGTTTGCTATGAATAAAATTCGAAAATCGATATTCTCTAGGAAACAAGATAGTTACGAGCATTAACTTACAATTGCAGGTCGTTAATTTTTCTCAGATAATTCTGTCGGCAGAAATGTCCAGGTAAATATTTTTACTTTTTAGTTGTTTATACTCGTATAACCTTGTCTTAAACTGTTGGATAAATCTAATTTCATATTTTAAGTCTTTCCTTAAGTTTACGCCAGCTGTTTGGAGAATTTTTCACGATAATTTTTAAAATGTTGGCGGGTATTTTATAACTTGAATTCACTTACCATTGTTGTTTCATCTTTCGTTGTTAATTATTGTCTTATTCACTTTTAGAAATTTGATATAACGCAATAACACTTGTTTTACAATATTTCGCAAAATATGGTACAGGAAGTGATACATAAAAATAAAAAACTCTTTTTTTAACAGTGCGTTTGATAAATATACCTAATAGCCTCTTCAATTAGTTGCATTCCTAAATTATATAAACAGATTTATGTATTTATGTGTGTATATATGTATCTAATAGATAATAAACCTATCCTCTATTTTATCTCATATTCCAAAATATTCATAGATCCTGTGGCAATGTTGTCTTGATTGTTATATAATTAAATAGGTACATCTGCTGAACGATTTTCCTTATATATATTTGCGGTTCTCCAGTGTATATTGCGTAAATCTGTACCAATTTTTTTTCGTTAGAATTCACACTTACAATTTGATCAAATTATTTATAAAGATACGCTTACAACCACTTATTGTGCGTGTCTACTACAGATAAGCCATACAAATAATTTATTAAAAGAAAGGAAATATTATATGTCCATATAAAATTGAGCTTGAATACTATCCTTGAAATTTAACAAAGGAGCCGATATAAAAAATGCAGTCGATTTAAACTATATAGCTTATGTAACAATATTTTTATAACAATTCTACCTATACAAATTTTCTTGTATAAATTTCTTCTAATATAGGTAAGCTTTCAGAACAATAACTGCGTTATACGTTATGGTTTCTCCTACCATAAACTATTATTATACCAAAATCGTTGATATATTCATACAATCATGCAGTAATGAATCTTTAGAAATTATGCTTCAGTTTAAAATATCTCTTATTGCTTGTTAAATCAAGGATGAAGGAATGTTTGAAAAATAACATATTTATATACAGAAGCTAAAAATCTTTGTAGTCAATGATTAAGTACATATTTACCTGTTAAAATTAAAGTGTTCTGGCAAGTTTTCAGGCTCAATTAGTGTTTACTCAATCTTAAAAATTTATTGAAAAATTAAATATGACTTTGTTTTGTAAATATGTGTTTCATTTTAGGTTTATTCAAAGCAATTTATACTGCAGTTTTGTACATAGTATAAATACTGTATCGTATAAAAATACTGAAAATAGTTTATTTAGTTTTAAAATGTCTGATTTACTCATAACCATTCAGAGATATTATATTATTTACCGTTAATTTACAATTCGAAATATAGTTTTCGTGTGTATGTGAAAAATTACAATCGAATCTTAAATTTTGCTGCACTCATTTTGCCAGTTCTTCTTTCAAGACCAATTATGAATTTCATCTAAATTGTTCGTTCTGTCGAGGAAAACTTTAGTTGAGTTAGAAGAGCACATTTATGAACATTTTCTTATTTTTTGTAATTAATTTAACATTTTTAATTACATTCCTCATTTTTACCGGACTACAGACTTTGTTTCAGAAAATTAACAATGTGCACTTATTCCGATTAAACACTTGAACTTAATTTAAAATGCAATCATTTTGGTTCACACTACGTATTAAATCATCACAAGAATGGATAGAATACAGCCATTTATACTCTAAAATTAACCAAAACAAGGAGGGCGACTACTTCAAATTAAAGTGTACTTAACGCAAAATTATGTCCAATCAAATCAAATATATCCTTAAAGTTACAAATTAAAACCCTTTTTCACACACAATACTACAATTGTATAACTATAAGAAGTAGTAGTAGTCACTCTTCATGTTCATTTGAATACTTTTGAAGTGTAAACGTTATATAGGTACATTCTTGACAAGATATATGTTATTGAAATATGTGATGTAATTATTTTACTACTCGATAGTGTAATTTTGTTATATTTATCTTGGCTTTAGGTTTTATACTTTTATACTTGCAACTGAGAAGCGAATCCACGTTGATGGTAATTTTATCACAGGATTGTGGCGACACATCAACAAGCATAGCTGTTAGACAAGGCGTTTAATTGTCTATACTTTAAATTTTAAATATACACATATACCAAAAAGTAAATTTTTTGCTTTATACGAATATTATAGTTTAAAAATTGTATTTATTAATATTGTCATATACTCAGAAATGGAACTTACCTTCAGTCTCCCAAAAAATAAATTCTTATCGGCATCTCAGATGGTGGTGGTTTACAAAAGTTAATTCCGTCTATCAAGACTTATCTGAAACAATACATTTCAACCTGTTGCCATTTGTAGCATATCTTCACCCCAAAAGAAACTTTGATCGATGACTTTCGCTTTCGCAGTTTATCGACGTTAGCTTACTAAATCAAGAACAAACGTGCAAAGACTTAGCAGCAAGTTTCGCATTTGACCAGCCTATAGAACCTTTAACGCGCTGCTGATTTACGTGATATTTCGCCCGATTCAAGGAGAGTTTCGGCCGAGATATGTTTCTCTATGGCGCCCATTTCCATTCAGGTCGCAAAGCTTTTGTGCCTTGAAACGTTGGCAATCAAAGGAAAGAACCCATAGAAGAACGCACCTATGTCTGCACGTCCATAATATGTACTTAAAGTGTTCTAAGATTTTGCCAGCGCTGCAGTGTCCAGCAAAAATGTGAGATTGGTAGAAGGAGGTTCTACTTAAGTTTCCACCATGAAGTATTATTCATGTCACCAAGATTCCATGGTTTTGTGCGGGGGGTTTGTGGATTCACGCGGTAAGACCTTCGGCTTTTCAATTTCCCAGCGAAAACCGGGGGTTCATTACATAAGCCGCCTTTAGTGAAAGCTGGTGCCTTTATCGACTTTCTCATCGCCTAGAATGTTTACATTTTTACAGAATATCTTTAATGTCTGCCTTTGACTTAAGTAACAAAGACGGAACATGGCGCGTTTGCTTAATGCAGGGAGGTGAAGAAGGCGTTGTAGGAAGAACCCAGCAGCAGCACACTCCTCAACACGCCGAGTAATTTTCGAAAGTCGAGCTACATAACACTCCACAAGCTAAAATTTTTTTTCTAAGGGAAAGTGAATTCTTCGCGGGAGGAAGAACATGGAAAATTTGATTACGTCGTAATGTGTTTGTTTTTTCCGCTGACAATGGTTCCTGACGGGAGTCGCAATCATATCCTCCTGCGTTGCTTTTCCGTCGTAAGCCGAACATTGAGAAATCTCTGGACTTCACTACTTAACGCCGACTACTTTGTATATTCCAACTTTTTCGATTGTCCCTGTCTCCATTGAATAAAATTCCAATAAATTTTTTTTTGGAACAGTATCCAATAACGTTTTGGTGCTTCAAAAAGTGTGAACCTTTATTATTTTCCCTACTTTTCCAAGTGAAATACTCTATACAAACAAGAGAGGCTTTTTTGTTTACTGATTTGGATGAGCGGCCGTCCTTCTTCATTTTTTATTTCCAAAATATGTGAACTGAATAAGCTTGGGCTCAATTAGACCAAGCCTGTCCTCTTAGCCGATTTTAAGAATTGCGTAAACTCAGACCACTTTAGAGTCTTCAAATTGAGTGGAAAATTGAATTTTTCTGAGTGGATAGACATTTACTTTCGCACTGTTTTGGACATTACGGATATTTTATAGATAAATAAAAACAATATATCAACGTTAAGTAAGCCAAGAAAGAAATTGGCATGCCTTAAAAATTTATCATTTTAATGTAATTTGATATTCGTATTAGCAATTTTACAATTAGGTCAAATATTTATATAAATAAATCTTTCACCAATCAGGTCATAAAGGCTGATGTTCTATAAACGCTCCATATTTTTGTGAAGTAGAACACAAACAGTAGGGAAGAATGCATATTAAATATTTGAGTTCCACCAGACCTAATTTTCATTCACAAACATAAAGAAAAAACTGAATAAAACTGTGGAAGCAAATCTAGATAATTCAAGCCCTCAGCAATCTGTTCCAACGTTATCCCCTCTTCCGGAATTTAGGAGCGTGTTGAACACAGCCGCATGACTTAACCAAATTTAAATGGGATAAATCTTGATCCCAGTGCTACTTTCAGGGGATTTTACGATCGGGAGATACTCCAAACGAAAATTCAATTTCGTCGTATAGTAGAGGAAGATATTCGTTTCGGCTATTGATTTCACGTGTTCGATTACAATCGAAACGTTGCTATTGTCACGCGAAAAAATTGGAAGTGATGTGATACCCCCTCACTTTCTATGCTTTGCATTATATAGATTTTTCGAAAAGCTCAACATTGGAATCTGTTAAGCTGTGAATTTATATGTTTTTTAAAACACGAATAAACTAGAAAAATTTTGCTATTTTTTACGCTCTGTGAAAGATTATTCTCGACTGACTTAGATGCTTATTGATAATGTGAATATTGCCAGCCGCTACTGTCAGGCTTTTCTTTTTGTCAGGAAACATAAATTTCTTGAAATAACGTAGGGTAATGCACAAACCAGGGAAGGGACATTCGTTTGCAAAACCCCGCTTCTTTTCATGCTGCCAAAGGGCCCATTTGTCACGATAGCTCTAAATTGTTTCTGACTAATGTCGAAAGATGGTATCAGTGACGGGACAAAGATGAATATCTTTTCGCCCTAGAAACTTTAATATGAGAAATGTTTCCACCATGTGCCCACCACTCCAGGTATTTCTGTTCACCTAGAGCTGGGCCAATTTCTAGTCCTCGATTCACTTGGTTTCTAACGACGACAGCGATGGAGTATAAACGTGATAGGGCGAAAGATAAAACAAGAGCAATTTACAAAAAGAGTGATAAAATTCTTGAATGTGTATGGCATGCGAGCCAAATAAGGCTTCTTGGGAAACGAATTTGTCCCTATGGCAGCACACTTGAAAGTTTCTGTACCCCACTAACGCAGACTCTTGAGGGTCGAAGGGCGTAGTCACCTCAGACACGTTTAACGATCTCAGCACACTGTTATCGAAAAAAATTTATACTGTTGGATTTCTCGATATTCAGGTTGCTAGGCACTTATCCCTTCGCCCAGAAAAGGGCTCAATCATAGGTCATCAAGTCGACTGTGCAAAGACCATATCAAATTTTAATAATAACACTACATATTTACAACTTCTCTTCATTGAACTAAAACAAATTTATATTATATACATACATATTCATGCAAATTGAGTTGAAGTTGGATGGAACAATGCTTTATCTATAAAGGAAAATTGCTAGCATCCAAATTTCAACGTCAAAACTAAACTCGTACACTTTTGTTCTCATGGATTCTCTGGATGAAATGAAGTGTAATTGTGTTGCCTTCTATGGATTTCAATTGACGCTTTAGAACCCGAACAAGTGTTTTAGCTTTGTTGTAAATTTCTTGGATTAAATTTCATTTAGATTGCATGTTGTATGTTAGATAAAACAATACTTCGTACGGAATTTTGAAAATACTTGAGAAGTTATGGGGATTCAGTGCAGACGGTTGGGACTTTTCAACTTAATTTTTTTGCGCTGCTTCGAAATATACTTGGTTATAATTAAATGTATAACTTTATGACAAAATAAATGTTTTCTAATGGGAGACCTGAAGAGATGATTTACTGTAAGAAATAACTCGTAAAATACAATATTGTCATTTCTTTATATGTAATTTCAAAATATGTATGTGATGGTCGGTTCATACACATTAACTAAGAGTTTGGCTTCAAATTATCACTCATTATTACCTTTTACATAATAAAAAATATGGAAAACTAAACGTCGAAGAAAACACAATAATAAAATTTATAAAATCAATATTAAATGATCAAAATTCTAGAATTAAATCATTGAGCTTCAATATTAGCGTTTTAGAAGAGATTGACTGTTTGGAACGGTCGGCACAAACTTGAAATCTCAATTCACAAACAAAAGAACAAATCAAATTTCCTTCTTAATTAGTAATAGTTTTTTAAATGTTTTAATTATATATTATTTTACACACCGTTCAATAGAAACGAAGTAGATTCTTTGTTGTCAACATTGAAGGAAAATTACAACGAACTCAAAATGGTGACCATAAATATTCGAAAACTTCAATTGTTATATATTTTACCTTGCTTACACAAATATGCACCTATAGGATATAGGAGTCCGAATGAAAAACGGAACCCTTATAGGATTACTCTTGTGTCTGTCTATCTGTCCGTGTGTCACAATTTGCCAATTTGCTCCGCATCTACTGAACCGATTAAATCGAAATAAATGAATTTTGAATATGGGGGTCACTTTTTGGGCAAAAAAGCGGCTTTTCAAACTGTGCCGTGTGATATATCATTTGAAAGGGCTTATTGTGAGAGTCAAAAAAATATTTATTTTATAATTTTAAAATAAATAGTTTCAAAGTTATTTTAAAAAAATAAATGAAAATTTACCATTTCCCCCACCCCATAGTTCTTTACTTATAAATTAGAGGAAAACCTACAAAAAGTCTATAGTATCATGGTAAATTTCTCAATATTATTCTTATAAACTTACATAATATATTCAGCAATTTCCCTGTACGATCCGGTACCATACAAACTCGTATTTTCCTTAGTTACCACAAACAAATTTGGGTCAGATTAAAACATAAAACATGGTAGATAACATATTCATCCTACGGATCCTCTCTAAGCGAGTTCAACTCGCACTTGTCTGGTTTTATAATTTTTCGGCGTTAATGGGTTAAAGTTTGTATATTAGTAATTTTTTAAATTTCAATCGATATACGACGAGTATACTGTCGGCACGAACTTTTCGGACAACCCATTGTATTCCAAAAGTTTCAATTACAACTTTCTTCTTCAAGAAAGTTAAGAACAAAATAAGTAACACATAATTTAATTTTTATACACCTATATAATGATATATTTCAATAGTTTTATTTATAATATATAAGTTTTTGCCTCTTATTTGTAATAATTAATGTTTTACTATTTTAATAATTCTTAACTTCTTTTTTATTTCAGGTAAGTTTCGCTGAATTGAAGTATCTATAAAAGAGTGAGTACGTAGTGAGCTACAAAACCCGGAAGAAAATTTTAATAAATAAATAAATTAACTATAGTTATATAAAATATACTATACAAATGAAGTAATAAAGAACGTTAAGCAATATTAGTAAATTATATATATAATTTAATTGTAAGTAATTTTCACTTTCGACATATACTTCGATTTTTATATCCGACTTTATCCTTTTCGTTTAGTATATGCGAAATTCAATATAAAAAGTACTAAATTTGATCGTGATTGTTAGAATACTTTCTATAAAGTCAAATAATTTTTACCATTATAAGACGAATGGATTTGAATACTTTTGTTCCCGTAAGAAATAAAATGTCTTGAAATCTTTCTAATTCCCTAGTTACATACATGTTTAATAAAATTCATAAAAATAAAGTACGAAATTACTTCTTCATTTATTTATTTACATAGTAAATAATTTGTTCAAAAATTAATTCCAATTACACTTAGCTGTCAGATTATAAATTGAAATATATGGTGAGAAAACGAATAAAATAAGAATGAGTTAACAATGAAAATTTGTTAAGTTATATAGAGACGTAAGATTATTTATTCAAAACGGTAGAAAAAGTATATAATTCATGGTCCCAAATTGCAAATCAGGATTCCTCTGACTATAATAAAAACATACATCATGCACAGTATTAGGTTTTTATTTTTGCTGTTGAAATCAAGTACCCGCGGATTTAGATCGACAATTAAAATAGTATGTGCAGTATTACATTATATGTACATATATTCGATAAAGCAAGAATTTATCTAGATAAAATCTCCTATCAATAAGAGATTGAAGGTTAAGAATAGAGTCTGTCGGAGTAAGAAGCATGGGTCTTTTAAATCTACCAAAAAGACTTCGATAAAACTTCCACACACATATTCAATTCTATCGATGTTATTTTGATGATGAGGAGACAATACCTGCAGCACCCTTAGCTACACAAAATAGCCTAAGACCTTCTAGCTAATAAGATCTTTTGCAAATATTATTAATGTGAGATTCGAAATTAATTTTACAATCAAGAAAGCCATTTTATAATTAAACAAAATATTTTAAAATATTTACATAATGCATAGCATCCTTAAGGGCTATTAAGTCATGCTATAGGATATTAGCTTCATTAATGAAATTAATCACACGAAAATCTTGAGAACGTCAGCGTATAGAAGACAATTAGAAGGAATATTTGCAATCTAGTCGTTAATAAATAAATAACAACTAATAGCGCACCTAAAATCAATCCTTGTGGAACACCAGACACGAAACAAATTCAAAGGACGTACAACTGGAGAATCAACATACAATTTATGGTTGGATAAATAAGATGAGAGCCAAGACAATATGAATCCCTGGAAATGGAGCCTTCCAGTTTGTTCAAAAGAACAGTATGGCATAATAATCAAAAGCTTTTGAAAAATCTGTATAAATTCTGTGGACTTGCAATATACTCGTATATCAAGTAGTTATGAGCAAAACAAGACCCCATGATAGTTGTGGTATTGATCTTGCTTCTTGTACACCTTGTCTTTGTTTTGTATGTTAAAAAACGTTTCTAAAATTCAAAAATGTAACTTGAATAGATATAGATCGTTATAGAATTGAACGATCCCTTTCTTTTTTCAATTCAATTCATTATGGTTGTTTGATTTCATTCGATTCTAAAACATATTTACTATTGTTTGGAAATATTTGTACTTTCATTTTTCAATAGGTATCGTATTGTTATGAAAATCTTCGTTCAAAGGGCCTTTTTTTGTTTAAGTTCCGCATAGTTTTGATCTTGGCATCGGTCTTGCAAGTTTATTCTTGGTCTTGGTCTAAGTCTTGCAACTCAATTCGTAGTGTTGGTCTTGCAAACGCAGGTATGGTCACAATTTTTTTTTTTAATGCGTTCTATTCTCATAATAAGCATTAATGTAAGGATTCCATGCAGCCGATGCATATTCAATAATAGAACAAGCCAATGAGACGAACAATACCTTTAAAGTATGAGGATCAGTAGAATTTTGTTTTATAAAAACAAACATTTTTAAAGCTATATCATTCAGGTGAAGGTTGGTAACCAGCCTACTATCAAATAATACCCCTAGATTTATAATTTCTTCAAATGAAGCAGCACATACTCAACAATTTAACCTTGAGGAGAGGATATCAATATATATTATATATAGTACATTAATTTTATTTTAAGCAATTTAATTTTTGCTATTTGTTAACAATCTGTTTAATCGGATAATAACACATTTTTCATAAATTAATTTTTTAATTTATGTAAAGCATGCAATATTTTAATCATTTAATTAAACATTAGGTACGTAATACATATTATGTTACTGTTTAAAAATTATAAATTCAGTTCACTTCAATGCCAGAAGGGGAATTAATTTGCAATTTGCAGCAATTAAAATAAACATGGAACTGCAGGAAGTCGAGGAAGACATCTACTCATTTCATTAATAATATTAATGGTCCGTAGAACATCGCAAACTGGAATAATTTTATTACCTCATTACTATTTCGACAGTAATATTGTCCGGAGAGCATTACCGCGTGAAATCTAGGGCCCATTCCACACTTTTATGCATTAAACTTGAAAATGATCGGTAGCGTTACGACAACGTGCAAATGCAATAAATTTGCGTTAAATCGACATGCCATGATAAGGTATGTCAGTGAATTTTACATGATAAATCCATCATGGCATTAAAAATGCCGCCGTGGTTCCTGGGCACTCACTTTATTCGGATATGCAATCTATATAATATAATAAATTTTACCCGGTGAAATATCTCCCGACCGGACGTAGTTCTGCGTCCTACTTTTACTTGCCTGGACATTTGTTTTGTCCACATCCCGTTGATCGGAACTTTCCATTAAAAATCCAAACCGAACCGAGTGGGTAGGGGGTGTATCTATCGTGTTATAATTTCATATACTGCAAGGGACATTGAGCATTATTTTATAAAATTGTAATCTCTATTGCGGTCAAAAAAAGTATAATTTAACAAAAACAACTAGCGTTAATGTGAATTCATTCAATCACAACCTTTCTGTAGAGCCAAAAAGTTGGCTATGTTTGCAATGAACTAGATATTTTTTCATAAACTAATTTCTGTTCAAATAATAACAATTAATACACCAAATCATTTAGATTTTATATACAAATGATAGTCAGTTTATATTAAACAGAAATCGTAGTACTTTTTGTGAAAACAACTTTAATGCTTTTTGCTTTACCATATATATGAATTGATTTATTTTTAGCCTTCAAATATTTCTAAACCTTATAAAGGGATTTAAAATAGAAAGGAAATCTATAAACATCTAAAATTACCCTTAATATTTGTGTACAGAAATCATAGTCTTGTTAGTAATCCGCAAAAGACATTTTGTGTGACTGTGAGTTCCATATCGACCCGATATCTGCGGTGTTAGTAAGGAGGGGTGCCGTATTTTACAAATATCTCGACAATTTTGAAGTTTTTTATAAATAACATTTCGACTAAATTTTTAGTTGAGAAAAACAGTTTAACAAGTTTTATCTTTGAGTAAGGGTAACCGTTTATGAGATATAAAGGCTTTTTGATGTCTTGGCGCATTCTTCCACAATACGTATATCGATAAAAAAAATGATTTCATTCGCAGAACCAGAAAAGGACGAACTTGGTCACCGTTTCCAATCGTGACTATCTCACTAGAGACTAAATAATTATTAATTTTAATTATTTTGGGCCAATTAGAAAATCCTACAAACAAAAATTATTTGACCCTGAAAACCATCAATTTATCCAGTAATTTATCCTCTGAATTCAAATTCACTGCCAAAATAAAGCTACAACGTCCCAGTTTCTTGTAAGAAAAACATAATCTCCTGACCTAATATTTAATATTAGGAACCTCAACGTCTATTTCACTTAAATGTCCATCGAACTTAAATATTTTAGGCTGGGGAAACCCGTAAAACCCTCTAATCCCTTTATACGTAGTGTGTAAGGTGTAAATTTATTTTCTTTTCTTTTTTTTTTGTGTGAGGGAGCTTTATAGTACGAACATTTTTTCACCAAAATTATTTTTCTTTGGTGAACAATTTGTTCATGAAAAAGCATAAATTTGAAATTGTTATCAAACATTTTCAACAACCCCTCCATTTTTTGTGTCGTTTATTTTAAGTAGATTAACCCCTTCCGGTACGATTTAATAATGAAAAAGTGTGCATGAAATAACCATTTAATTTTTATTTGTGTAAAGATTAGTAAATTTATCATTTAAATAATTTACTATATTCCGAATCTTTTTCAATTTATCGTTGTCGTCCGCTTTTTCGTTATCTGCAGGAAGCGTGATATAGCTAAGAACCTTCTGAGAGTCTGTAAAAATATTGGCGTATGTACTATTAACCTTTTCGACCAGTACATTTTTCAATCTGATTTTTTTATTTGCGACATAATAATGCATAGCGCGAAATATGCTTTCATTTCGTCGACAGTTACAAGAAACCATTCTACATCTATTTTCTTGCTTGGACAATGTTCTTTCTTTATTACTTGTTCCGCATACCTGTTAGTTTCTACTGATAGTATTTCCCAAAAGTTCACATTCAATACTTCTTCAAAAACCTCTAATGGCTTTGGATTAGCACCTAGTTTTTGCATAATCAGAGGGTTTACACCAGGTATTCCTGTAAATTTTTTTATTTCAGGCACATTATCTATTTCCTTCCAACACCATTCTTCCGATAATCTGTCTGTCTTCTTCAGTACACTAGAAATTTTAAACTAAATTAATTATCATATTCAACAGTATGCATGACGAGTGTAGCTCGTCATTGTGCGATATGGCATGAAAAACCAATGACGAGCTAGACTCGTCATTTTACCGGAAGGGGTTAAGTCCAAAATGTCATAACTACGATTTTTCTTGAAAAGAATATTATATAAGAAGAAAGCGCGAATATCCAAAAAAAACAAGTTTTCTTAAATGGATAAGATTTAATAAGTGATACGTTTCTGCAGGTGAAGAGTTTGATTTGATGATTTAAAGGTGTGATCGTAACTTAAAAAATTGATTTATATACAATAGGGTGGAACATTTGATTATGTAGTACCTTATTAGATTTAGACACTTTTGGATGATAATATTACATCAGCAGACCTTAAAATTGATTTTTTATTTACCCATAACATAACAACTTCAAACGCCTTACACAATTGAAAATATCTTGAAGAATATTAAAGGTTTCGAAATATTCTTACTATAGAACACAAAAGGAATTTTTGTTTGTTGGTTGAGTTTTTGCATGATTGCGTAAATCATAAAGCAAAAGCAGGAGGGGAAAAAAAAAACCGAGCATTAAAACGGTTCAGACGCGAAGCCCTCCCTTATAATAGGCGTTTATATGCACGCAAGGAAAGTGAAAGAAACGCCCTTCGTAAACAAACGCAGGCAAAACGCATAAACTTATACCGGGTGGGCGTTTTATAGATCGTTGGGGGAAAACTCGTGCTCTATTAATTGATGGATCACTTGCCACCTCTTTGTGGGTTTGTCGTGAAAATAAAACACTTTAAGAGGTACACAAGGGGGCTGGTAAGTGCAATTCATTAAGGCACAGGATAGTAGCCGACCGACACTTTGCCGATTTTAGTCGGCGGCAACTGCTTTCAGTCAGTGGAACGGAAGTGCAAAACTGTGGGAGTTCCAGCACTTGGCACCTTCCGGAATTACCGCCTGTTGGAGGTAAAGTGAATTATGCCCCGGTCGTAAGTAATCCGCACCCACTCAAGCTGCGGGAGGGGGGGCTAATAAAGCATTGTGGTCGTTTATTTTCCGTAAGACCTAGGAATACAATCAACCTCCTTTTTCTCGAATTTAATAAAATTTACAACAGAAAAGTAGGGAAAAATTAAGCGATGTCCATTACCCAAGTATGCATTGCTACAGCTACAATCTGAGAAAACTTTAAATATGACTTTAATAAAATTGAGAGCATATTGAAGATCAGCAATCTCTTGTAAATTTTACAAATTTCGTAAAAACGTTAATGTCGTATTTTGGTCGATTTCAATTAAAAGTTATTGATACATATTAACACTAAAAATAAAATACATACATATGTTCAGAAACACAGGATTTTTAATTTGATAAAAACATATTTTAAATAATGTTTATCACAAGAAGATTAAATGAAGACATTTAATATGATCTGATCTGCAGCTGGAATTTTACTTCGAATTTTAATTTTGTCTTAACATATAAAAATTTGCAAAAAAAGTTCACCAAATTATAATAATTTTTACGTATCCAAACTTCAAGTCGTGAAGTGAAAATATTAATTAAACCAAGATTTTGATTCAAATTGAGTACATGTCAGTAGAGTTTGATAATCTTTTCACAAAATTTAAAAGAAGAACTATTAACAAATGTTAATTCAATATTTAATTTGCTGCTTAATCTGATCTATCTTCTCGTTGAATCACATATCTATTCACTTCAAAATTGTTAAATTAGGTTTGTCGTAATTAATTTAATAGTCCCAATTTTGGCTTAAAAACGATTAACTCACAAAGAAGAATCAGCATTATTGATTCGAAATAAACATTTTTACCTTAATATATTAAAATCTTGAAATATACGATCGATAATGTTTGTATTTCATTTACTTACTTTACTCTAAGTGCAAAGAGGACAAAATTTGGCACACAGCTTTTAAAAATATCAAATTTTAAAATTTTGAGATTACAGTTTTTGTTATAACTAAATGTTTCATAATAACAGCAATACTTTTTTTTCTGATATAATTTAAAATTAATTCTACATTAGCTGATCTCTGCAGTTCAGAGATAAATAAATGCCAGAGTAAATTAAAATACATTTTAAGAATTTTGTTTTGTAACACCTGAAGAATTTTAATGTAAGTTTAAACACACATTGAAATCATACAGGTGCACTGCATAGCATGAATGATTGAAATACAAACTTTATATATTATAAACTTATTTTCCAAACTGAGTAATGATCGACTGTTAATGAACGGGTAGAGAATTTTTATGAACGAGCTTTATTATTTTTATTATTATTATTGGAGTGGGCGAGACGTGTAGCCTCGAGCGCTCAGACATTTTGTCCATTGCACTCATTGACCCATTTTGTTCGTAGAGTAGAATACCATGGTTATCGTGGGATTCGAACCCACAGCCTCTAGGACGATAGGCCAGCGCGTTAACAACTGATCTACCGTAGGCCCCCCGAGCGAGCGAGCTTACTTTATCAAGAATTCTTGTTATGTGCTTTGTTCAACATTGTTGTTGCATGAAAAAATACTTTCTACGAGCGGTAGGTGATCCTTTATTTTGAAAACAAAATGTGAAACTTAAATGACAATACTCATAAAGAAATAAATCAATCGCATAATCTAATTGCCAAAATCTTTCCAATGAAAATACCTCAACCGAATTTTATTTCGACTCTAAGTAAAACGGGTTTAATTCCAATACGTATTTTATTTTAAATAGTATTTATACTATATTCTCATTAAATAAAATGTTATTAGAAATTATTACTTCAGAACTTATTTTAAATAATGAATTCAACGTCAAATTCAATTTCAATTTCATGCATTAAAATTTCATTTGAACCAATTATTTCTTATTTCATTTTAAATAAAAAAATTCCCATTCCTGATTTGTTTCAACACCCCTCAATAATTAACTTAAATTAATGTCTATCAAAAAAAAAAAAAATAAAACAATAACCGCTGTAGAAGCACACGTGTCAGTCTCAGTTATTGACCTCACCGGAATGGATGAATCTGCTTCTGCCCTTAACCCGCACACCGGAAATCACTGATCCGGAAACTGGGCCGCCTCCACTGAATAACATGGCCAGCCTTGACGCTGTCAAAACAAATTTTGTTATGAATACAAAACAAATGTTCCAAAAATGTACCGGCCGAAAGTTTGACAGTACCTACGCCAGCGGTGGGATGTTTTGTTTGCTTTCAAATTTCACGTTTAATTAACTTGCGTCGATGCCACCTCCAAGGATAATTTGATTTGAAAGGTGAGACAAAGACCAGATCCCAATTGGAAAAGATGTCTCGCGTTTTATACAAAGTGACCCAAAAGGAAAGTAAATTTACTTTCACGCCCATATTTTGGCACTTTATTTTACTTTGGAGAGTTTTTTGTTAATTTAAACCAAAAGAGACTTAAGAAAATAACTTAGAATGGGTAATTACTTTTGTTTATTTACGCCAAACGGCTTTTTATGCCTAAAGGCATATCATTTTGTAGTCCGATTTTTTTTTAAATTTGAGAGTGCCTTGTTTACTGAAATGGAGGGAAATTGTTGATATTGTTGTTTTTTTTAGGAATCTTATTTTCGTGTGGAATTAATAATTAAATTATGTTAAAAATTTGTATATTCTTTCTTTACACATATAAGTCTAGAAAAATACCTTTTTTAATTTAAAAATAAAAAAAATAATCCAAAATAGCAGAACTATGATGGTTACTTTCAGAAAAGGTTAGCGCGAGGCTTAAAGTGGCATACAGTCTAACGTCTGTTGTACCGATGTGAAAATCCTTTGTTTCAAATTCGTAGTTCGTTAGTGAATCATAAAAACTCAAATCAATCAATAATCTTTCAAAAAAAGTTCCAATTTTCAACTTAAAAATTTGATCAATGTGTGTTCAAAATTTCAGAGTTATCTTATACGCCAATTTTGAAAAAGCAGTTACGAAAAATATGAGTTTAATGTTTTGGCACATAAAATGTCTACGATTTTAATGACTTCTTTAAGGACAAATTGTATAACACCGTCACGTACCATATCCCTTTGCACCATTCCGAACCGTTTATTAAAGTGGTTACCATGCGCCGTTCCTTTCCGTCGTTTCACACATGTTTCGATAATCGTTCAGCGTTTAAAGACTTATTTATGTTCGTCTTCAAGGCCAAAAGGTAACCCTTCATTTCCTTTGTCGCCTTCCCCTAAAATCGTATACGAGTGCAGGAATGTAAAAGAATGCATGTAAATATTTTCCTTAAAGTGGAATTAGATGAAAATAGCTCTGCTAAAACGTCATCTAAAAATTAAAATGAGAAACTAAATTTTCAACAGCAAATGGCAGTGTATTTCCCTTGAAGATCTGGTCAAAACTTCAAAATTGAATGTCAATACTAATATGTAGTATTATTACACATTTCTATTATAATGAAAAAATGTTTGTGCAAAGAAACAAATGCATGCGGATGGTAACCTTATTATTAATCATCCTAAAGTATTATACATAAAAACATATATGTACAAATATGTGTGCGGATTAACCAACTGTGTCCTGTGCTATGTAAACGATTAATATAATTGAGACCTCATTTTATTTAGATTTTTTTTTGCTTTTTTTATGTATAATGTGAAGACACTAAAAACATACGATTTTTTTAAAAACAAAGAACCCAGTATTAAGAATTTGAAGCCTTTTAACACTACGTTTACGGAGCGGGTCATTTTGACGCATTTTGAAAATCTGAAAGCAAAATGCAGATTAGGTTTAAATTTTTCATCCTACGATTACTCACTAAAGGGCCTATAAAATACCAAAGCTTGCTTTATATAGACATTTTAGATATCAAAATATGTCTATAAAATATTTCCGTTAATATATAAGGGATTTTGTTTAATAAAACATGTGTTTAAGTACGTGCATCAAATTGACGCGTATCCGTAAAGATAGGTATAAAAAAATTTCAGTAAACCTAGTGTTAATAAAAGTTTCGAATCTATCAGCGGGATCAAGATCTCGTTTTTAGTTTTGACACTATTTGTTTAGTACCCTTCTTTTGTCAATAAACAACAATAAAACTTAAAAATTATGTAAAACTGTAAAGAACTTATTATTGTATAGGTTCTTTAAAAGAAATGGTCACTTAGACGGATTATAACCTTTAAAAAGAATCCAGAAAACTTCATTCAAATCCATCCATCCATGAATGCCTGAGGAATGCACTCTAAGTAATGCATTCGTTTTGCGAAAGGAAATTCGAAAGCATATCATCAATATTTTTTTTAATGAATGGGATCTCATTTTTAATTCTTAATTATTCAGAGAAATAAAACTTTCTTTTAAACTAAAACTCAAAAAAGCTGTATTTTGTAACAATTCTACATTTTCATATTGCAGTAGAAACAGAACAGATAAAAATGGTACTATAATGGTAAACTTAATTTAAAACTCAGCGTTTCATTTAAACTCTGTCATCTTACGAACACTCTATGCTTTTTAACGTTAAACTCCATTAAAATGTATGGCAGAAAAAAGCAAAGAATTTAATTATTCTTGAATTTTCGCTATAAAACTTACTCGAATAATTTATATAAAAAATGCCATAAAATGCTAAAAATATTCTGCTATAAAGTTGCATAAGCTCATTACCTTAATTAATGAGAATGTAATTTGATTACGTACTTGCTCCAGGATAACGAATGAATTATAATAAGTATTTAAAAGAACTTTCATGTTTCTGTAGACAGCAAAACCAAACATTTGGATAATATCTTTATGGAAAAAATTTTGATAAACACAACGTACATTTTTACGGAATTTTATAATGATAAAATATAATTTTCTGATATTCACCCAGTTGTTTCAGCAGTCCCTTAACGGATGATGAACCGTTTTCAAAAATCACTTGCACTTCCGAATTGAAATATTCAAACTTATTTGATTATTTTACTCCCCACTCTCGTAGAAAGTCAAGGTAGTAAAATAGATCTAAATTTATGTTTAATTAGATTCTAATTAACGCCTAAAAATGGCACAAGTTTCTCTTTTTTTCATTTTGAGGTCGTGATTTAGGCCCTTCTTTGAGGTTGTAAATCCTATACAGAAATTATTATTACTGCAATTTATACTTTTTAAAAGGAATACCCATCGCGAAATAATACATTTTCACTCATTTATAATTATAAGTATAGCCGTATTTCAATCAGTGGGTATATTTATTGCTTTCTATGGATATGTAGCTCATGCTAAAATTACGACATTTCTACCTACGGCGTAAATTTCAGGCATCTAACCTGAAGAGGATTGTGTTTACGTAGGCTTGGCTATAAGTTTTGGTATCATTTCGAACAACAAAAGAAAAATAAACACAATCCACAATTGTTTGGTTCGTTGTCTAATGAGTATAACGTTTGTACAGCTCAAAGTCAACACCTCTGCTAACGAGGGCTTAAACGAATGCAAAGCCCATCTCTCACCCCCACCGGATCCCACGGGAGATAATGTCGCCAACGCGACAGCAAATTGACAATTCATTTACTAAACAAAATTTCCTGCCCTACCTACCTAACTACCACATACGAGGGGGGTTCGAACCGGCCTTTAATAATTTAGATAGGTCCAATTAAGCTAAGGTGCAGAAAGCAGCGAGACGTCCAATTAAACAAGAATAATGTTTGAAACAATTGATGCGAATGCATCCTTCCGATTCCGAAAAAAAGAGTTAAAAACGAGCCTTTCTCAATCCCTGGATTAGAGAGGAAGTCAAATTGCGGGGACGGGACGGGGCAAGCAATGTCATTAAATCTTCAAACGAGCTCAGTAAATTGTGTCAATACGAGGGGATGGGGAACACCCAAAGGGTTGTTTGGCTGTTGTGAAAAGCAGTAGAGTCTTTTTCCCCAACTGTAAAGTAGAACTCTTGCACGTTTCCCGTCGCAAAACCGGCTCAAACGACACGCCAAGGGGGCGGAAGTAAAAATGTAAAGGAGTGCTTTCTGGTGGCACTTTATTTCATGCAGAGCACACCATTTAATTACAGAAAGCGTTTCACTGTTTCCCGGAAACTCTACATCTACTTGTTACTGCGAGCGGGTGCTGCGCTAAATGCAAGGCATATTTTCTTTCCTCTCCATTCAGCCCCTTCGTTTCAAAAGGAAGTGTTTATTACCATCCATAATTTTGGTGCAAATGTCACGGATGAAGGGCAAAGAGTGTTAACGAGAACGGATATGAAAACGTATTCCTTCTAAGGTAAATGGATTTTAGAACCTAACAGCGAACTTAACAAGCTCAGTTTAAATTTATTTCAAATTCAGTGATGAAGACATTGCAAATTATAGATAAAAGTATGCCACAGTGGTTGCTGTGCTTTTTATAACTTCTCTGTATAACTTATACTTTCAGAAATTTCATGAGGAACTCGTATTTTTCGAAATTAAAATAATAAGTTATATTACTTGATATGATATAAAATAATTTTGCAATATTTATACCTGATTAAATATTAATTTCGGTAATAAATATTAAATAATATTTTAAAGTTGGCTTTAAATAAATAAGATCTTGGCTGAAATTAACTAAACTAAAAGATGTATATCGCATGGTAACCTCGGCCTTGGTTAAGAGATCACAGTTATGGATTAATTTAACTCTTTTATATGTAAAATACTTATCTTGCCTCGGGGCAAAGTTATAATCTCCTTTTTTTATGCCTGCCATAAACACTCTAATTATATAAAATTCTTCTAATAACCCTTTCAAATAACTTATACATAGCTTATCATATTCTCCCGGACATAATGCAAATGTTATATACATTTACATACGTACATTACAAAGATTAAAATTTGTTTACACTCCAGTAAAGTGTCCTATTTAACCGATTTTATAATTATCCGCAAAAATCCCTAATTTTTCAATTTATTTTAATCACGACTTTCATAATCAATGAAGGGGATGCACTATTTTATATTATTATTGTTTTCTGAAATAATAGCAAACCGGCTTCGAGCTTTGCTGATATCTAAAATCTAAACTTTTAAACTTTTTAAAGTATTACGATTTTGACTAAAACCTGATTGTTTGTCGCTACAAAATTTACCATACGATAAAACCACGAATTATAGCCATTTTATCGGCGATCACTAACCGGGTCGAATTTTAATATTTTTTTTTATCCCAATGATGACACTGAAGACATGAAGGAACAAATAAAAAATTGGGTCACTGGATTTTACATATATAATAAATCGTCTCAGCACAACTCAAAGATTGCCTTTATGTATATTTAAATATTTCTATTTTATGAGGTTGAGAATGAGATGAAATTCTCGAATCAGAACTCCTATTTGAATTGGAAGGTAAAGGCTTAGGGAGATTTGTTTTCATTTAATTACTAGAACCCCTAAAACGCTTGTAAGATTTATTGCACAGGCACATTTGAGACATGAAAAGGATTACCCTACCTTTGAGGTACAGCCGCCCACTCAATTAGACTTATCTAAGGTTAGTTCACCTTACGTGAATCGCCCAGAGGTGCACAAGCAATCACGACGAGGAAACGCCAGTTTTGCAAACGAATATCACCTGCCTCCGACCACCTTCGGGTCCTTCGGGACTGCAGGAGGTGTCCATTATGAGGTTCTTCATTTGGTGGAACAAAAGAGGAGTCCGGGAAGCCAGCTCTTAATGCTGGTAATCTAGGTCCCGTGGTGATCGGCTTTTCTGTGAAAATTTCTCAGTTGTCTGCCGAGAATAAAATCGTATCGTTTTCGCTCATTATGAGTCGCCCAGAGTGGGCTGCTGGCGTTGGTTAGTGGAGCACTATCTGGATACAAAGTGGGTCTGGGAACGGCTGAAAAGCAACACACCACGGGCCCACTGCAGGTGTCTGGCTTGCCTCCTAGATCCTGCGGCGAATAGAATCGAAAACAATAAGGTTTTGCTTTTATGACTTTCGGAACGGTCGACGCAAGAGCCTTTTTGTGTACTTCGGTGAATGTCACAATTCTCCACTTCGTCGTCGTTCATTTCTGCTGAAGTGCTCTGGGAAAACCCGCTGGACGACAGTACTGGGGGTAACGCCTTAAACCAACCGCTGTCATGTATTATTTTCTGTGTAACCCTTCCCTTCTACTTCCAAAAACAAGAAAACGTAGATTACGTTTTAATTTTATGAAAATTATATGTCACATTATATGTTAATTTGATGACCTATTTTAAACTCATTTTTTGCATTACTGCGTATTATAGCCAGAACTTCTAACACCAAATATCTCTGCAAAATAGGGTAGAAATTAAATTAAATTTATTTTTCTACATTTGTAAAGTTCGAATATATAGATGAATGGGGCTGAGACTATGTTTCTATTGGTAATTATTTTTCAATGTGTGTTTTATTCGACGAAATACAGTGACTCAACTTATTGATCAAATAATTCTGAATTAAAATTCATTATTTTTGCGTAGGGAAAAGGAAAGAAGGGGAGTGTAATATTAAAGATAAAAGTATTTCATTTATTATAACCCAGTTTATAACAGATTTTCTCACTACCTTAGATAAGTTTTATTTACAATATAGTATTTTGTATGGCCTCTTTTGACTTTCATGACGCCCTCAATCCTGCGGGGCCTAGAGTCCAGCGAATTCTTGCAAACAGAAACTGGAATGTTATTCTAGGCATTCCCCGCACGCCCTCAAAAGCTCAAGTCCAAGGTTCAAACCTCTGATCTTGTTAAAGCGATCGACCTCTTGACCTCAACCCACCTTCGGTTAACGTGGCTTTCTTGCCCGCCCTGTTTGGGTCACCAATCCCAACACCCAATTCATAGGCAATTTGTCGATGAGTTTTCCCCTCGTCGAGATTTTGACTTGAAAACGTGCTTTTATTTTTCACTGTAGTTTAAACTCAACTAATTATCAAATCGGAAGAAGTAATTTTTATTGTACAATAACCGTTATTTGTGGACTTTTCCACTCTTTTAGTGTTAGCAGGAAAGAAAATACATTCTCCGTAGAGCCATATTTGGGATCTGATATTTGAAAGAAGAAGAAATTATTCAAGTATATTTCGAAAATTACTCTCTCTGCAATCTTTGGCTAATAATAGGGCAAACGTATTTAACACTTTCACTGCCATATGGGTGACATACAAAGCTGAATAAGCTATTGTATGTCACCCATATGGCAGTGAAAGGGTTAATTGAAAAATAATTAAATTATATTTTAATTCTTACATTTGAAATGTTACGAAAAAATAAGATATTCAATTGTCGTTAAAAAAAACACATATAATATGCGTTTAATATTCGTAGAGTTAACATGTTGCTTCATGTGTCCAACAATTATGAATCTTGCATTCCATCTCCAACCATCCTTAACTCAGGTGATTGACCAAAATTCCATGCTAAAACAGCATAAGTGAAATTCTACTTTTTATCCTTCCTACAATTACTACCTCGTTTTCATTCTTCTGCTCTTCAAATCTCAATCCGGTGTCCCTTAGGGAAGTTACTTAGGCCCACTGATCTTCATATTGTGGATTAGCGATGTTGAGCAGATTATTAAACATTCAAACATTCTAATCTATGCTGATGATATGAATATTAAATTATTAAACGTATTTCCAGCCCTTCTGACTCTTTACTCCTACAAGATGATATCAACTGCTTCTCTACCTGATGTTTGAAAAACCTTCTGGAACTGAACATTTCCAAGTGCCAATCAATAACCTACCCACGTAAGCGCCTCCCCCCCACTCCGCGGACTTATTTTTTCTCGCATCATTAGCGATAGAGAACTCAATTTCCGTTCCCATATCGGTCATATCAGCAAAGCCAATTCAGCTTTAGGCTTTGTCAAGCATTGTTCTAAAGGATCCTCTGACCCCGATGTTGCTACATCTCTCTACTTCTGCTTTGACCGGCCCATTCTGGAATATGCCTGTCAGGTTTGGTCCTCCTACCAGCCTACACACTCATTAAACGGATCGAATCTGTGCAACATAGCTTCTTCCGCTTTGCATTACGTCGCCTCCCATGGGTGGATGACCTCAATCTTCCTCCTTATGACAATCGGCTGAAATTGATCAAGCTGCAACCTTTGGCAACTCGCCAAACGTTGCCGATATAATTTTTGTCCATCAGATTCTTACCGGTTCTGTCGACTGCCCTGAAATCCTGAATAACTTTTCCCTCAACATGAATCCCCGCAATGTTAGATCTTTTCCACTCTTCCGCCTTGATCGTCACCATACCAATTAAGGATATTTCGAGCCCATCTCGAGAATGTTACGTAAAGTCAACAACTCCGTCCTCTTTGACTTTCATTTAGACAAAACCTCCCTTATACTTGCCCTTTACCAGCCTGACCCTCCTCTCTAATCATCTCTTCTCCTAACACTCTTCCCTTTCCGCTCCTCTTGTATTTTTCCTACATTTTGTTCATCTAGCCTTTGTATTTATTTTTTGTATTTTATTCTTGTATTTTATTTGTGCTTTAATGTTCTATTTGTTATTTGTTATTTTTTAAGCTTGTATTAAGCGAAGAAAATAAATAAATAAATAACAATAAGAAATTTGAGGGTAAATTAAACCAGTGTGTCGCTTTACCTTACCTACGAACAGATCACTTTATCTAAACCTCAAATATCAGGAAATCGTCATCTGGTCTAAAAATCATATCACACCGCAAACGGGGACGTTAATACAAATTATACAAACCTTGCCATATCCCACGACAAAGCCGAATAAAGTTACAACAGTAATCATTATCGGTTGTGTCGTATATCACTACAGATTAAGTCATTCGGATGAATTTTTGCCAATTTAATTCCCAAGGGATGAAGATGAAAGTTCTGGAAAAATTATCTGATTTCCATTGTCAAACTTTCACTGACAAACGTTATCACATTATAAATTTGTAATTGACAATAATATTTTGCATCATTTCCCTATTTCCACTTTGACCCGTCACAGTAAAATTTCATCGATTCTAATAAAGTTCATATAGACCGTGTATCATGCATGGAATGAATTAAAATCCAAATGAAGTATCATTCGTCAGATTTTCATTCGGCCGTGTCCCTGTATCGAAGGTATTTTATTAACACCACCAAAAAACACTAATTTTGAAATAAAATCGCAAACATACTCCAGAGCTCCTTTTCTGTTGGTGACGCAGTATGACGTCATACAGCATATATTATATATATGTAGATTTACTATCGTATGAACGGGGTTATTTGTTTTGAGCGTTAGACACTATAAGCCACTTAACTTTCTCGGGTCAATTCACATCGCTCTTCTCTATATGTGATATTATAATTATAAATATAAGTTAACACAGCATAAATTACAAAATAATAAAATGGTTATTGTTTATATTTATTTTTTAAATTTTCTTTTCATATGAGTATTATTGATATTCTTGCAAATTTGTAATTCATACAGTGCTTCTCTTTTTCGAATATTTCTTATTATGGTTTTTATTTACGATAATACTTTACGCGTGATTTTTGGTTTGGCACCCCATCTAAAGCTGTGCTTGATGTAGATTCATAATATAATTAATTCATGAAGGAAAGGGGATCCAGAGCAAGACCTTACATATGAATATAATCTGATTCAGTCCCTTTTATTTTATTAGGCTTCTCAATTCACTTTCTTTTATTGTTATTACCCCCATCCGTAGAAGAGCTCTCCCTTACCATTCCTGCCTCGTGTACGCTATTTTAATTTATTATATCCTTCGACAGACAGAACTTTCTTCCGGAAGGCAATCCGCACGTTTTAGAAGGTTAACATAAAATGTAAACTACGAATACCAAAACAAGCTCCTAATCATGGCTTTAAGATTTTAGCGGTTACTTTGAGTTTGAAATTAAGTACCTATTCGTTGAAATCATCATAGTTTTTAGTGTACTCATGAAAAATGTAAGAAGGAATTAATTAAAGGAGACAAATTATACGTAAGTAACCCGATAAAAGGAGTTGTAAAATCAAAACCATGATTTGTTTTGGGATCTTCTCAAATCCCAAAGGTTTGAAAATGGATAAGAGAATGGCATGGTTATTTGTCGCGAAAATTTGTATGTCGCATCAGGAAAATACCTTCCAATCGATTTCATGTAGAGCGCAGACATTCAACTTAATTTGTATTCAAGCTGCCTACAAATATTTGCTGTCATTTTGGTTGCGGAATAGAGCGTTTCTATTCCATAGGGTGTACATGCGGTAGACGTGTCTGTTCCCGCCCGGAATGATGGACCAGGAGTGCTTAAGCCGCCTTCCTCATTGGTTTGGCATTTTCCACTAATGTCACCGTACAACACGATTTTGGTGGATATTGGATCCATTGCCCCCATAACGAGCGACGCTCTAAGAACTGGGTCTTTATTGAATTCCGACTGGAATTTGGAATCATCCATTTCACCATTTATAGCATGGCATAAATCAGGCTATATCTCTAGTTGTTTTAATTAAATCCGATTGTATTCAGATGCGAGAAAAGATAGGAGGTAATACTTTTGTTTGTTTTATCTCAAATTCTCAACAATCTTGTCGATTTCGCCACTCAGAATTCGAGAGGAAAATTCAATTCTACCCCAGTTGAAGTTTACTTATTTAATTATTTATTGACCTACTTGAGCTGACTCCGATCCGAGCATCGTCCTCAACCTCCGTTGATGCATTAAACTTAAACTTAAGCGTAGTCAGGTGAGGGAAATCTTGTTGAATAATTTAATTAAACATTTGTTGAACTTTAACTTTGAAGTTGAGAACATTCACAGATGCACCTTCAGGTGGCAGTGTCAAGTGCCTGAGTGCTTTTCTCCAGTCACTTCGCTAGAAAAAGTTTTTGCCTCCAATCTTAAACTTAAATGAAGCTGTTCAATGAAAGGCAGTCAGGCGATTTCATTACTAAGGGGCTCCTAACAAAGTGGCTTCAATAGCAATGTTCCTTGAGACTGAATGTGGCACAGCCAGAATTTTTGAGTCTACGGACACCACTCCAATGAATTGCAGATCTGCGTTCTGCTTACATAATAGAAATGGCTAATTGGTTTATGCCGGCATGTGCAAAAAATTCCTGAGGGATATTATTATCATTGTTATTCTTTGAAACAAAAGCACGAAATCTGATCAATTCAATTAAAAGGAAGGGAAAAGGATTTTTTTTTTCGTTTCCGAGTATATCGATCCTTTCGAATACTCAGGCAACTAAAGAAGAGCTTTCAGAGTAAATCCGATTCTGGCAGAATCAAGAAAAGAGCTACAACCTAAAACCTTCGGTTTGCTTTGGCATTTTTTTACAAATAACCATTAAACTACAAAATGCGGAACTTCAAGGCACACTTCCTACTTTATACAACTAAAGCCACAAAGAAAGGAAAACCATATAACAATGCTCCCAAATTAGAAAATCTGTGTCGTAATTAAGACATTTCTCTATTGGAGGAAAAATGCATAGAATTACTTGTTGCTTCTAAAATTTGTTTAAGATTGAATTAAGTGGAATCAAGTAACAGTATTCATATATATGCATAAATAGTTCGAAGTATTTATTTCATTTGAATTAGTTATAATAGTAAGAATAATTTGCAGTTTAAATAACATTTATAATTTAAAACACCATAGGGATCCTCTTTAAAATTAAAACTTGTTTCACTGAAAAAAGAGTTAGTTCTCACAATTGAAAAATTACAAAATTGTTTAGTAAAATACGGCATTAAAATAAATTTATTAAGTTACCCTAACAACAAAACATATTTCTTAATAACTGAAAAATTGTTAAAGTAACTACTATTTCAACTCTTTTCTTATGGATATATAAACAACATAATTATAATAAATAGTTAGTTTATTCTAACAGACAAAATAATTACAGACACCGTTTATGAAATTAAAATATTTACTATTGTTGAACCATGTATAAATTTGACTGTTTTTAGTATATATAGTAAAAAAAGTTTCATAATATTCCTAAAAACTCGTTAGGCTCACCTTGAGACATATTACCAATTTCTTTCACATTACCTTTCGTTACTTTTTTTATACAATTTCAAAATAGAGTATTACAAATGCTCAAATCTATTTTTTAGACCTTTTCAAAATTTGTTTAGTATTAGTATTGTGTTAGTAGTTATTTAGTACATATTATAGCAAAATTTTGAATTAAAAAATGCTCAATTAAGGAGCAAACAAATAATTTTTTTATTTTTTATTTCCAAAAAATAAATTGAAAACAGAATATAATACGTGATATCAAATTCTCCTGCTGTTACAAAGTGAGTGATTTCTCTTTTGATTAGGACGTGCCTAATATCTAATTCTGTACACGTCGTCGTCTGACTCACATTTGGAAATATTACCTGATATGCCGAAGATTGTATCTCTGGAAGGGATTGCTATATGTAGGAAATGCTAAAGGGAAGGAAGTTTGAAGACTTTTGAGTTTAGGAATTTTTGAGACTGAGTATTTGTTAGTCTCTATGAGTTAACTTTCTGAACTTAAATGAAAATGAAGAAATTTCAACTGTTAGTACTTATAAAGTTATTTATATTAAGCTTAAAAATTTAAATTTATTTGGGTTGAATTAAAATCTTTACTCAAATATTTCTCACCTAAGGGAATACGCTCATTACTCACTTATAATGCAAAGTGCACTGATCTGGTTAGAGGTCGTTGCTCATATTTAGATTTTACTTATTCCTGAAAACTAAATCCGACGCACTAAGCACTGAAGAGCCATATAAAACATTTACCATAATTTTCCCATTTCATCGTCAAGTTGAGGACGTGTTCAGCTTGAGGTGCGAAGCAGCAATTTTGAAAACGGATAAAATCTTCTCTAAAAAGAATGTGACAAACTTTTTGCACAAACGCAAGAAAGATGCCCATGCATATTTCCATAATTTATAAGAGGAAAGCATTCACCCAACTATACCAAAGAGAAAGGAAATGCCTAGCGGCCTTTTATTTTATTCCTACCTTCAGTTTATAAATGCATCTTTTATGCGGAACGAATTCAATTGCTCCTCTTGCGGGGCTGATTTCCACAAAATTATCAGCAAGCAAATGCTGCAGTCTGGGTTCCGTCCACCTCTGCAGACTCCGGAAAAGGTGCTGAGCATCAAGGGCTATATGCTCACAAGAAGATGAATCGGTCTCATGGGCTTGCAGATATTTATAAAAATGAGCTCTTGCCCTAATTTAGTTACTGTATTCACATTTTGATTATATTTTACGCCAGTAGAGCACTTAGATAAAACACTTGACTGCAGGATGAAGGATTTCCCAGGTGAATCGGAAAGTGAATGGAAAATGAATCTCGGAAGGGCACTGTTTTTCACCACATTGCTCTTAGGGGAAATGGTCTATTGCAAGTATTTACATTCAAACTCTAATGAAATGGGGTTGAACAAAATTGAAATGTACCTTTAATGATGGATCGACGTTTTATTAACTTAAACTTAAATTACTTTGAACACTGAGAAAGCTAATTTAATTTCATCTGAAAGCTGCATTAGCAAAATATTATCATTCTAAATTAAATATGAAGAAACTTAATGACAAATGTTGAATTCCTAAAAGCAATCACTTGCCTAATAGTCTCTTTAGTACTAGTTTTTGTTGAATTTGTCTTATTTTTAATAACAAAAGCATTTTATAAAAATTAAAATATATATTTAGTGCATATTTTAATTTTTAAAATTGATGAACTAATATATAAAATGATATAATTCTTACAAAATATATACAATAATTATAATATAAGCGTATATTTGTCCTTCATTTTCGTTATAGTTTCAAATTCCGACAGCATCCAGTACCATTTTGTTTGCTTTTTATTTCCAAACTATTTTATAATTTTCTGTTAGAGACATATGTTTTCCAATTTTCTTAGTATATATTGATTCAATGATACAATAATTATCGATCGATGTAACTATTTAAAAAAAAACTACACCAAAACTATCTACCTATATTACATTAAAAAGGAAAGCAAGTATACAAAGAATTTAATATTAATCAATGTTTAATTACCAAAAACGGAGAAAGTATAATGCAACATTTCTCCAATACTTTTCCTAATTATTAAATAATAATATTGTTATTATTATTAAGTATACTTAGTTTCTTAGTTTATCAATCCCTGTTTGTCTTTATTAAAAATTAAAAATTTTCTCGTCAGTCCTCTGATCTCATGTCAATTCCTCAAAGCAAGGATTAGTAAATATATTAATTATGTCACTCAGCAATACTATACAGACAATATTACATAAGAAAACTTTATCCATGGCAATACATACTGTAGTGATTTCTTCCGCTCAAATTGCGAATATTTATGATGTTACGATCACTGGCTAGAATTTAAATACTTTTGTAAAAGCTAAATTTAATCCCTTCTTGTTTAATTAACTCTTTGCAATAATTTAAGCAAAAAACACTTTTTAGCAGGAAAACCACATGTGGAGGTTCGACTGATGGGTACGTTAAATCCTCAGAAATCAGGAACGGAAGGTGCAAATTATACACAAACCCAACAATTTCGCGGAATATTTCTCGAAAGGCGCAAATTGAATGCAACTTAATTAGAGACATTTTAGCTGCGGTGAAATTCAAAATTGAGGAAGTTTGGTTTACCAGAAAACATGCCAATCTCGTCAGAAGTGGCAACCGGCAATCTGAGCGCCTTAATCAATTTCCTGCTTCCGTGCTCCAAGAAATTCAAATCTCAGCCTTTATCTTCTGGGTGGCTCTCACATTGTTACTTCCGCAAAGAGAAACAACACCGAGAAGGAATTTAATCTTGGCAGCGCTCCTCTTCACTTTCTGGAGAGTACCTAAGAATTACAAATGAAGTCAAGACATCTCGAGGAATGATGCGCCGGATGGAGACATAGGCTGTTTTTTGTATTTGGCAGAGTTCTCAAAATGTGAATAAATGAAAAGTTTCCAAGAGTACTTCTCGCTGCAGTGTTGGCTTCTCAAACTCCACAAGTGCTGCGTACGCGCCAACATGGCTAAGGACTCAGATAACAAATGGTCCAAAGGGCCAACATCCCTTTGAAGTGGATCAGGAGAAACAATGACGTAGGTTCCGATTGTGTGGCTACAGCTTCCGGGCTACTCAGTGGGCATCTTGAGCTCTTAATAAATCACCCGCAACCAAGGATACTATTGACATTCATACAATCACCCAGCGGCGATTATTGACGCTATGAGTTATCCTATTAAGTTCGCATGATTAATTTGTTCTGTAATTACCAACACAAGTGCGGAATACAAATTAGGGGGATTGGAAGCGGATGGAGTGCCTTCGTGCTTAATTTCTCATTAACACGAAATTTAAGCGGATGCTATTTCCATTAACGCTAAGTCGCGCAAGGAGATATTTAAATAAGTTGCTAACGGAGCCTCTTCAGACCACTATAATTTTACATTAAATCTGAAATAGCCTATAATTCTCCCTAATTAAAGCAATTTACTTATAACAATAAATTGTTGAAGTTTATTTTAATTTTAAATACAGGGTATCTGAACTCTACGTAGGAGAGCCTATACATATAACCTACACCAGTCGATTCCTTGGGGTGATTTGAGTCAAGTTTTGATCTTAACCCCCCTTTAAAATCCTTCTACCCTCTCAAAATCAACGTAAATTTTTTTAAGAGGTATACTCGCTTAAATCCTTATAGATCCTTGTAAGGATATCAGAAGAAATTGAGCAGGAGATCATTAAAAAGGTATATTCAAGGATAAGTCACTTGTTAGGATTTGTTTTTTAATGGAGGAATTATGGGTTTCAAATTTTGAAATGATTAAATTAAAGTGAATGTTGTTAGATTCACCTCAATTTCGCGAGCCTCACAAAACTGGTTTTCAATATTCGAAAGCAGCAAATAGTATAGTAAAAGAGTTGAAGATGAATTTAATAATAAAAATTTAGATAGTCAATTCATTTTGTTATTTGGGCAATTCCAAAATGTTTCACATTTCATGTTTAATAAATGTTTATCATTTAAATGTGAAATAAAATTAACATTTTCTTTTAAATTAAATGTTCCGAAAACCCCCAAATACAAATTTTAAAGAATTAGAAATTTACCATATTAAAATACACCTTCTTGACTTTTAAACTTTTGTAACAAAATTGTTTCTACTAAAACGTCATTCTACTGATATACATATTTTATGATTAACGTATCTTTATTTTTTATTTTATTACAATTATCAACAAATCCACATATTTTGTACAATAATTTTGGCAAGGGGTATACAATGATTAGAGTGCTAGTTCTTTACAATCTGATATTTAATTTTTAGACTTTTATTTATTTATTATTATAGAAACTGAAGGGAAAAATCAAAGAATTAAAAAGAAAATCCCTTACCGAATCTTAAGCCTATTTAGTTCATTTTATTGCACATTTTTATTTTATAAAATTATATCTGAAGAAAAAGCTTTGATTTTAAAGAATCATTCAAGGTAGTTTTGAATAAAACGCTATATATTAATTTCTTGGTCCGTAAAAAAGTTGATGTTTGCATTTTAATCTAATTTGCCTGAGGGGAAAAATCTAGACAGGTTAAACATAATTTTTAGTATTTGATTTTCAGATCTTTGAAGTTTGCTTATTAGGTTTTTTGGCACAATCCGCTTAGACCTGGGCATAAGTTAAAACAGCTCTGAAGGTTAGCTTGTATATACTATATTTAATTTATTTATATTTCATTATGAAGTAGAGTCTAATGTAGTGACTGACTAGGTTCGGCACTTTATTACATTTGACATTTCAAAGTTTTTGTAAACATTCTCAAATACAGAACGCTGTACATTAATTAATTATTAAAATATACGGAGGGAAACTGCCATAGCATTGCGTCAGAAACTAAATATTTCTCCATTAATCATTCTATAAAAAATGTATTGAGTATAGCAGAGATATGCAGAGAGTATAGCATAAAGGGTCCATTTTCTTCATGACAAGAAATTTTACTTCATAAGGAAGAATAGTTGTCGATGGTAGATATTCTTCATTACGTTTGATATTTTAATTCCAATTTTCTATTTCTAAAAGAATAGGGCGTTTTTATTAGATTAACTACTTGTTTTTTTTAGTGATATTTGCATCTGTTTACCAAATAATAATTATTTATCAAAGATAATTCCTAGACATTTTAAATCGTCACACCATTCATTGCCGGAAGAATTTTGTAGAAGATTCTACTGAGGTAGAATGTTTTTTAGGCGGTAGAAGAAAATAGCTGGACTCTGACTGGAGATGATTTGAATTTTCTACTTATTGAAATATCTAACGACTATATTTGATGCATTTTATAGATCGTTCACAATTTTCGACGTAGTACGGTCTGAAGTAAAGATTGCAGTATCGTTCGCATACATACCTAAATACCAGTTGAAAATATTACGAAAATCGAAGCTATATTATACAGTAGCGACCCGAGAATAAATTCTTGCTGAACACCGGTAGGTCAATACTAAAATTATTTTCTGTTAAGCAGCTATGAATTATTTTTAACAAGTATATGGGAAATTTCAATTTAAAAAAATTTGTGACCAACCTGCTATTAAATTTTGGGTATTATTTTCTGAGCAGAGCAGATATATTATATAATTAATAGAAAATCTTACGTTCCTAGTTTTCATACGTATTTTTTAGCTACCAAATATACATATCAAAGAAACCCCTTCTTTAAATGCGCAGGTGCGGTAAATTTTGAACTTTTCAAGACTTTTCATTTATTTATACTGCTTTCAACTAAATTTAGTACTTCCCAATAAAAATATCAACTTGAAAAATGCTTTCTCGAAAAGTATTTTTCATAAATTAAAAAAAAACCCTTATATGGAAAAGCGACTGAAATGTTTCTCGAAAATCATAATAACAGAGGAAGTGTAATGATTAACTCACCTCAGTAAATTTAGCCTCCCTTACGCAAAATGATCGGAGCAAAAAATAATAAAATTCCATAAGGGAAGTTCTTCCACTTGCATTATCTTCAGGAGTTTGGTATTGCACTTCACGATAGCGCTCATATAAATTTCGAAACAAATCTGCTCAAAGTTTGCTCGTACTTTCGCAAAAACTCCCCGACGAAGTCAGCTTAAGAAATTTTAAACTTGCTAAGTTCACAGGTGTGCTAATTCCCTGGCTGAATATACGGTCTCCAATTTAGATCCCAGAATTCCGGACTCTGAGATCCACGGAGCCCCCGGAGGAGCTCTAGTTACAGACTTGTTGCCCCAATCGATAGATGATTACATGCTATAAAAAAAACTTTTGCTTTCCGCCCTTTTGCGCCACCTTCCGATCATCTCCGTGTCATGAGATGAATGCAAGTGCCAAAAGAAACAGGAGCCGGGTAAATGGCGAGTCACTGGCTGGGGGATAGGGCAAATGATTGGTCCGTTAAATATTAACTGAACCGTGGAAAACGCTTTTCTGAAATTGATATCACGGCCAGATAGCTGTTTGCCTCCGCCTATCCCGTTTCCTGCGTATTCAGTAGCTTTGTGCCGCCTGTTTGCTGGTTCGATTGCTTCGATTCGATGTTCAGTGCCCTGTGCCCAGCAACGGCCCCAAAGTATCGGATCACCTCATTACCCGGGAAACGAGCCGCCGTAATATTTGGCGATTTGTTTCGGTTTTTGGAATTCTTCAATTCCATTTAATGACTTCCATAAATTACCACTTAATGCCTCCGCTTTTCCTGTTTAATTAAGGATCCCAATGACAGGGGATAAGTTAGTTACTCTTGATTAGACCTGGGTTGGGGGCGAAGGATATTGTATTAATTATTTGTATTAAACGGTGTCTCATGAGTAATGTCAAAAAGGTGCAAATAAATAGAGATAACAACTTTTTATTTTAAAGTTATATATCTGAGTTAAAACCTTCAGAGTTTTGACTTTTTATTGGCTTTAAAAAATTCTATGGTACTTTAATGGTTCAACACCCCAAATGAAATCCTAGTACGCGCATTCTCGGCTGGTGGATTTTAAGCAAAATAGGATAGTGTCGTACAAACAGATTGATAGCCTTAATCTCAGAGCTTTCAACTGATTAAAATAAAATTTTGTAGATAGTTTAGCTAAATACTATTGTATTCTAAATTCTTTACAGTTCCAAAAAGTTCTGAGGATAGTTGGTTGGTAGTTGGTTCTTGATGTCTTCAAGTTTTAGATTCTATGTCAGAAATACTCTTTTGCCCAATAGAAAGTTCGACAAAAACATTATTATTATTTTTTTCGTGCCACGTCCCAGAAAGAAACGGAGACTTTAAAAGTATTTTGCAAATACCTCCTACCGAAGCATTTTCATATAAGTTTTAACATAGCATGTCCACAAAAAATCTTTTCTAGAATCAAATTAAAAGTATTTGATATTGCATATTGCTTCATTATAGTCCCTTAATTATCTTAATCTGCAGTAGAAGTGTGGTATCACTTACATATACAATATTTTATGGAACACTTATCGCTAACCTTAGATACCTGTTCTCCGTAAATTTGTCGCATATAATGAAGTTTATCATCATCTTGGAGATCACGTTGCTGCTTTCTATTTCCAGCATTTTAGATAACTCTGAAATTCCTTCAAATAACTTCTAGACAATCATTTTAAGTATATTAGTATAATTTCTTAACTAATTTAATTTTATTTTACTTCCTTCCAAACCACTGCGTATTTTCCTGCTAAGATATAGTGTTTCATAATACAGCCACGATATTAAAGCAAATTATTCAAGGTTTTCATACTCGTATTTCTACCTATAATACGAGTAAATGCTCATTATTACATCTATGGTATTTAATTTGTAGCTCTTCAAACTGTAGGTATAGAAAATTTGGCTTTTTAATTCAAGTAAACCCCCAATTGTCTACAATTCTTAATGATTTTAGCTACATCTAGTTGTATAAATTAATTATTTCTTTTAATAATAGGAACGATACTCATTGTCAATAAAACTAAAATTGTGCCTTTGACATGTTTTTCTATTTGTGTGTTTGTCTAAACACGCAACAAAACTATTACACATATTTTAATTAAATTCAAAAGAGTATACATTAAAATTAATTATTGGATTTTGTCAACCAACAGAAATATAAAATCAGGGATTCCCCAAGGTTCTGTTCTGGGTCAAATCTTAACGTACATAATATATACGGAGTGTTTTTTAGTGCCCATGCCAAAATGAATGGGTTGAAAGATCTGACCTAAAAACAAAAAATCGTATGGTTAGAGGTGGGGGGGGGCATCTCAGCCATTTAGGAATTACAGGGTGATTCGTAACATCCAAATTTCCATTGTATTTTGTTTTTATCTCTTCATCAACTCAACGCAGCGACATCCAACTCACGCCAAAAATCTACTACACCAATGTCCTTTCCAAAAATGTCAACAATATTGATCTACCACCACGCAATGTAGGTACACTTACCTCCGAAATTGGAAAATAAGTTTCTCATTTTCCTAAATTCAACTTTTTCTCACATTTTCTTCGAAATTCATGTGATTCATATAACTATTTATTATTTTTATCAACTTCATATTTTTATATTTGCTCATATCATACATTCGGTAACAGAAATAGGCTATCAACTCTCCTGCTTATAAAATAAAACTATCATATTTAAAGTAACATTTTAAACTATTATGTTATATGTAGTACCAATATGATTGCAATGCACTCGTTACCATATAAAAAAGTTACAAACAATGCAAAACGAAGTACTAAAAATTATATGAATGATCTGAATTACATGGCTTAGTGAAAGTAGAACTTGTAACCGCAATAATTAACAAATGAGTACGCAATTTCTTTGAAAACTATAGTTTTTCTGAGAATTCTTTAGTTTTAAAACTGCTTTAGGAGGATGGATTTCAGTAGTAGCAGAATTAATTAGATATGGGTTTTAAATTCTTGATTTAGTGATTAATTTAATAATAATAGGGATTTCCTTAGATACTGATTTTTCTCAAATTTTTAATATTAAAAATTGAAAATAATTACTGCTAGCTACGAAAACCATCATTGATGAATGAACTCAAATTCCAGCTTTAACCGTAAGTCTCTTATTGTATATAATGTTTATTCTATTCTATTCTTTTTATTTGGATCAGTTAGTTCACATAAATTAGTAAATATCATAATTATTAAAAAAGATTGTAAATTTTTTAAAAACCTATATCAATTACCTATTTTAATGCTAATTGAATTTTTCATAATCAGCTTACAAGAAGATTACTTATTGTTCATAGGATGCAATTTGAGTTTATTTATTTATTTATTTCGCTTAATACAAGCTACATAGATAAATAAAAAGAATAATAATAATAAAAAAACTAATTAACTAAATTAAATTAATCTATTTATGACTAGATCAGGGGGGCGTGGGGACGGAACGGTTAAGGAAAGTTCTGGTGAGATGAAAATCGAAGGCGGCAGAGTTGTTGATCATCCGCAGCATTCTGGTAAAAGATTATCAAGGTGATCATAGTTAGTATGATGACTTTTAAGGCGAAAGGTAGGGAAAGATTTAACGTTACGGGGGTTAGTATTAAGAGATATTCTGCGAAGGAGGTCAGAGCAATCAATGGAGCCCGCTAGGACATGGTGGACGAAAACAATATCAGCGACAAAACAAAGTACGGCGAGGGTTGATTAGTTTTAGGCGGTTTTCATAAGGGGAGGATTAAGGTGGTCTGTCCAAGGGAAGCCACAGATTCACTCAAGAAGTGGTCTGACAAAGAAGACGAAGAGTGACTTGGTGACACAAGGATATTAGAGACCAACAACAATTAGACCAACATTTAACGAAGCCCAGAGCAGAATTGGCCTTGCTAATTGAATGATCTATGTGGGAACGGAAGTTGAGCTCACTATCGCATATGACACCGAGATCGCGAAGAAGAATTCACAGAAGAAATGGGTTTGCCAGAGAGGACATAAGATCTTGAAGATCAGGAGCTGCGCTTACGGTAAAAGGTGATTAATTGACATTTAGAAACATTGAGCCCAAGAAAATTTTTCGTGCATCAGGTGTAAAAGTTGTTTAGGTCGTATTGAAGGAGTGACGAGTCAGTTGCATTGGAAATTTGTTTGAAGATTTTCATATTGTCAGCATAAATTAGAATTTCAGAGTGATTGATTATGTTCTCAACATCATTGATGGACAATATGAACATTAAAGGACACCGGAATGGGATGTAAAGGTCTTACAAATTGAGGAGAGTTACTTAGCATGTACGCCTACATTTTGAAAAAAAACAGTTAGCGAAAATAGCCGATTTAATCACAAAATGACAAGCGACCTCAGTTATAATCTGACTGCGTGTAACTTTAACAATTTTAAACACCTTTAATTAAATACATTTTCAAGTTTGAATTAATAATTAAAAACGGAAAAAGTTTTGGAATATCTCATATATATATTCTCAATCTAATTAAACTTTTACATAAATCTGAAAAGATTTAATAAATCCTATAACTAAATAAAGGAACAAATTAAACACCAAGCAATTTTACTGGTCTTGGTAGTTCTATTGTTAAATTTGGACAGTTTTAAGTCGCACTTCTTCCTGAGCTGCCACAGAATTTCATAAGCTTTCACGCTAAATCACTTAATCACTAAACACCTTACCTTACGTTGCCTACCTAAAATCACCTAAGAATAAATATTTTGCGATAGTTTTTAAGCTTGCTTGCTTACCTGAATCCAACCGCATCATAATGGCAGCTTATTTTAAGTTTCTTCGAAAGTTAATCTATCTCGACGACAGCTAGCCGACAAAATTTTTTTGTATATTGGTTGCTTTCCTAAATTTTCCTAACAAGCTTCATCAAAATCCAGGAGGTTCCGCATACTTTATTTGTTCCGGCAATAACCCAAAATTCGCAATATTTAACAACTTTAATATTCAAAATTTCTACAAGTCGAATAGAAAATATGGTTTCGAAAAAATTATTGTATCGTAATACGAAGTTTTTATTCTTATGAAAAATAAATTATTTATTAAATCGTCTCAGTATTAAAATGTATTTTCTCTAGTACAAAAACGCGTCGATAAATTATTGCGCGTATAATGTCAACATAAACAAACAGTTGGTTAGCTTCTGAGCAGAGTAGACGAAATGAACGACCATCTTATCGGAATCCGAAGAGCTCATAAAGTCTCGCAGAAAGAGGCTATTATAAGGATGAACCAGAAATATAGCATGTTATGACAAAACACCTACTTGTAGCGAAGAAGGGCATTGTCATCCTCGCAATCGATTGGAAGACCCATAATTGAGTACCACTTTCGCAAACAAGAGTTCAACGTTCAATGGTCGTGCGAAACTTTTGGAGTCAGCAGATTTTTGGAAAAGGTATACCAGGGCAAGGGTTTCTATGTTAACATATAGATTTCTTTGTTTTGAGATGGATTTAAAGAGCTTCTCGTCTTATGTCGTCCAGTTTAAGGACAGCACTTAATCCCTGGGTTCAGGGTGACGTATTCAAAAAGTTTCTCCACAATTACGCTAAACGAAACGAGTTTGGGTGGGCCATTTGAGCTTCATGCAGTTTAAGTGTCATTCCCATGAATTAGTCCCAAACCCCTGGTCACTTTCATATGTATGTATGTAAACTTGTTTAGATATTTTGCTATTTTGGACAGTGAGGTGCTTCGACCCTTCGAGATATGAATAATATGCAAACAAAGCTTTACGGGTAATCAACGGTGACTTAGGCGTCTGATGGAATACCATCAAAGCGAAGGGTTGTTGCAATGCCATGTGAAAATAAGGGACAAAGGAATATGCAAATTAAATTGGTATATCTATATCTGTTTTAGTTGACAATTAAATTTACTGCGAGTACTCTCGGGGAAAGCAAATTAATTCTCAAATTGAAACACATTAAGGCAACGTATATGAGCTATTTCAGCTAAGTCCGAATCGAAATATCTTGAATTGCTTTCAGCTTTGCATGCCAGCTGAAATATTTTGGTATATAAAATGTGAAATTGCAGAGAAGTTATTGCGCCACCTCACCGAAATTTTCAAGTCGGAACGAAAATTTTCCGAGAGATAACTAAGTCAAGCCGTAGTTTAACCAAATTAGAGGAAAAGCAAAGTGGTACGAGGAAAATCATATTTTAATAAATTCCCCTCATAAGTTCATCCGTTGGTGTTCATCACACACGAAGAGCGCCTAATTTCGGGTGCCGGAAGTCACGGGGGCTTATAAAACATTCATAGACAGCCTCCCGGTTTCCAGGGGTCCCGCAGGAATGGCAAACGTTCACGGCCAAGTGTGCCGTATAAAACCTCAAATTATTCCCGGGGAGATATTCAAAAATTATTCAGTTTGAGTACAATTTACGAGAATCTTCTGTACTTTACGTCCAGACTTTCGGTCGGTGGTGTACGCTAGACACCAGACTTTAAGGTTGGTGGAATCCTGCAGACAAGTATGATGAAATACAAATTTTTGGAAATTTTCACGCAGGGATGAAAAATTTGAGGAGATTACTTCTTTCTAGTGTTTTTGATCAAATGGATTTTGTGTTGTACGTAAGCGATTCATTTGTAAAGTACATTTTAATTAGAAATGTTTAATATGGACTTGTAAGCAACATTATCAATTTACATAAAATTGAATCTCTCTCATATTTGAGGAAAATTTTTTTTAAGACTTCATATTTTAAAAGAATTTCTTCAGATTTTAAAGGGTATTTTATTTTCTCCCTCTTTATTCCTAAATAAATTATTTAATTTCCAATACCTACTTTTATGTCACTAATTTTGATGTGTAGAATTAAGAGATTTCTAGATTATTTATAATATAGTAATAGAAAACTTTTTACTTATTTTCTTTATGATTTTATAAGGTGCGTAGTCTTACACTAATATCTGATATTTTAGATTAAAATAACAAATGCTACCGCAACAAAGATACAATGTTTTAAATGTACGGAGTTTTTATGAAAATTGAAATGGAGAGATTCTTAAGGTCACTGATTTTAAATACGTAGCTTTACATATAAAAAGCCGTTCTATCCATTATCTTCGAAATTGTGATTGACAAATATAATCATGTGTAAAATTAATTATTTAAAGTTGTAAGGTAACTACGATACTGCTTACAATAATAGAAAACTTACAATCAGTTAAATTCCTGTCACATTTTTTAATGTTTGTTTTGTTTATTAGGTATACATAAATTTTTGGTGAATAAACTAAATTATTCTCTTATAAAAGATTTTGCTAGACTATTTTATTTTTATTTTATATGCTTCGATATAAACCTTGCTCAACTATTAACAAGTCACATTTTGGAAAAGATGAGAAATAGTTTATTGCTATTACTTTAGAAAGGGGGAAAGGGGGAAAATTAAAGTATCCTCAGCGATTTTGATCAAAGCTCCAAGAGATATTTAATTTTGAAATTTTAAAAATGATGAACTGATACTGATGAGTTCAGGAATTGCACAAATCTCTTTCTGGATATAACAATGAATTTAAATTTTATTTACTTTTATGAAGAAAACAATTTTAAAATGAAGTAAATAATGCAATATTTAATTTAATTTTAGTTAAACTTTTTAAAAGTCCGGTTTTTTTGTTTTTATTATTATTTTTATCAGCACTATATGTATATATTAAATAATTAGCATGATCAAATGTACCAATTTGAAAAAAAAAAACTTAATATGGTACAATATCAAAAATTATTAACAATTATATCAATCTATGAAGTTTTAGTCTTGTTTAAAGCTTGCGGACGAATTATTATTAAGTGGAAGAATATTCATAAGGGTTTAAGAAAAAAAAAAAGAAAAATAACTAAATAAATACTCAGGTTCTACATACAAGGAATAGGTTACCGTATACTTTTCTGGTCCATATGTCTGTCGCATTGTCCGGCTATAACTAAATGTAAACTTTACAATAAATAATACTAATTTAGAGGTAATGTTAGGAAGAATAAAATGAATATTTGCTTCTTCGGAGGAATGCCTTTCAATTAATTATGCATGTGTTATTCGCGATCAAAATTTATCATAATAATAGAATTATGGAACATATATTTGGATTAGTAGTTCCATTTGGAAATTCGATTAATAATTGCATTTTCGCATCAGACGTGTCATGAATTATTTATGGAGTGGACAACCTCATCACTTAATTGCACCCAAACGCGAATCTGAGTCTCAATTAAAGCGCTCCTTGTGACTACTCCTTGTCATGAATTTAATAACGTTTGAACGTTGGCTGCAAAGTTTACTGGCATGGCAATGGTAAAACGCTCGGTACAATGCTTTCGGAGTATGCCAACTACGCGCATTTGCATCTAAATTCAATATTAAACGTTCGGTCGCATGAAGCATATTTTATATTCATTAAATTGATTATGTCTCCTCATTAATTTACCGCCAACGCTTCGACTGTATGCGTAAACTCTTCAATTTATCAGTGATAACGTCGTGACAGTAACTAATTTAGCCTATTACTTGCACCACGTGAACTCGGAATAATTATATGACTTGAATAGTGCCACCACTTGGTTGGCTTAATTATGGCCCGGCCAAATTGCACAACAACAAGAGCGGAGGTCCCTTTGAAATTTAATTCGTCATCGCTTAGGGCCAAAACTACTGTCTGTTGGCAATATAAAGTAATTCCAGTGGCATAAAGTAAGCCTCTTCCTGTAACTTTAAGAGGATGATTAGAAAAATGAGGACATTACGTCCCTTGGGTGTCTGTAAAATACTGCCCTCAATGTTGGGCTCTTCCTATAATTACAACTGAGGCTGTCAACATATTTCAAAGTGACAAAATTTCGAAATGCAAAAGGTATTCTGAAATGACCCCATATACACTAATGGGGACTTCTTAATCTAGTTTGAATAGAGTTTAATTAAACTTCAAGTACCATTCGTATTTATAATTATCTGCATTGTCAGGAATTACATAAAGATTAAATGAAACACATATTTATTACCTCTCAATTTTAAACAACATTTGAAGGTTGAATCTTAACATATTTACAGAGTAGTAGCAATATAGGGTTACTGGATGAAATATGAAAATGTGCAGAGGTTTTTGAGTTTTTAGGATGAAAAAAAACATTTTGGTGTTGGGCTTCTGGATCAACATCAAATGTGCAAAAGTTTTCAGGTTGAAAATGTGCAGTGCTTTGATTGTAGTATGGAAGTTGAAGGAGTGTTGCGCTGGTTGCGGAATTTGATTCTGGAGAACATGTTCTGATATTTTTTTTAACTGGTATAGGAGCTGCTCCCTAAACTGCTTTAAGTGCTCTCTGAAATGCTTTAACTGGTCTATGAACTATTTTAACTAGTCTCAGAATTGTTTTAAACTGGTCCATAAACTGCTTAAATTGCTTTAACCTGTTCTCCTAATTACAATTATATATAAATTAATAAATGCATCGAATCCTTTTCGGTAACGAACTTTATTGATAGGATTATCTTTATCTATCACTAGAAAGCCGAATTTATCTTTCCAACTCTCGGCGCATGCCTGTCTAAAAACTTCATTATACTTTTTAAGCAAGGTGATATAAATCTTAAACATGTTTATTCAGATCATGGCAATAGGGATATGCAGATCGTCAACGTCAACACTAGTAGCATAGTAAGGAACGTTTACATGAATATTTTGTTGTATCTTCAAATTATTTCAAAAGAAAAATATAAAATAATTTGTCATTAAATTTTCGAGGGTTTCATTTTATTTGAAAATAATTTTATATGTTTTTAAAATTGCTTTATTATTTATTTGAAAATAGTTTCATTTAATCTGAAAATGGTTTCATTTATTCCAAAAATACTACATTATTCCAACGAATCACAATCAATATGACAATCGTTTATATATAAAAAAAAATATTTCATTTTAACAACCTCTGTTTTTAATATTGTTTTTAGAACAACTTTTCTCTTATTTTAAATTGTTATGTATATGTACGTTTTTTTAATAAAATTTGGTCTTAAGCTTTTATGCACTACTGTATATATGAGTAATAAAATATGTAATTTTAAGTTTAAATCTTCTTAGTTAAATTTTTCAGGTATAATTGAGAAAGAACGGTGTAGAATATATAGGCTCTAAAACCACGTCTTCCTATTAAATTTATGTTGAGCTTACTCTCTATAAAAAGCATTGGTATCGCTGCTATAATACAAGCTAGGGTATCGCTGCAAAAATCCTTTTAAATTCCATCGCATGATTTAGGTGCCAAAAGAGCATAGTTTATCTAAATGCTACAAGTTCGGTCGTTCTAGTCGCCTTTCAGACTATATAGCAGTCTTTTTGCATAAAATAAATTTTAAATCTAAAATCATCCTCCGCAATGGCTGTGAGCTTTTGCTTAAGCATACGTTCAATTCTCTTGGTCGAGTTGCAGAAAAAAATAAATAAATTCAGAGAAATCATTGAACCTTTAGGTTCTAATCCTCTTCGAGCCCCAACTCTCCCCCGTTTTCCTTCGACTTGTCTCAAATAAGATGTGCTAAGAAGTTGGGGCAGCTGTATCTGAGCTGTAACGTCATGAGATGTCAAAGAGCTACCCCCGGTCTTCATAAGATTTAATGGAATCGATTTCATATACATAGTGCTCAGCTCGGCCCAGTACGTCCCCAATCCCATAAATTTTGAGACTATCTGTTCAGACATACTCATAATATGACCAAGCGAAAGACGGTGATAATAAAAAGTCAACAACTTACAACACCCATTTTAGCAGTTAATTTCAACAATTTTTTTTTCTTATCAAACATAGAGAAAATGCTTTTCCAGGTCAAAGATGGACTCAACGTTTTCATACGCGTAATTGCAGCACCAGAGTCAAACTCAATTAATGTTGCTAATTAATTCGCTTGTTGCACACCCTCATTATTTTTTGCGTTTAAGGTCACTTCCCCTGATGAAAGCCAGAATGCAGGCGAATTCTTCTCTTTTAGTATTCATAGGAGTGGCAGTCGGGTTTGAAATGCATTTATTATTCAGAAAATTTCGTCATCCTTAAAAGGATGTGCAGCTTAAAAGCTAATTATGGTAATGAAGAGATTGATAATGGAAGCACGATGTCAGTGAAATATATTTTTTTTTGCATCAGTAATTACTATTAATTCATTTTTAAAGTTCCAAAAGAACTGAACTCGCTCATAATTAAATTCCGTTCTGGCACTTCTGTGCGTTTTAATTACTTTAAGCGATGTGCAGTTTGACTGCACTTATGTCATCATGCTGAAATTTTAGTTTCTTTCATTTTCTTAAAATTATTTAAAAGTGAATTTAATATCCAGGTTGCAATTTGGGTAATATTTTTGTGCTTTAAAAATCAGAGAGATGGATAGGAGAGATACATACTTTGGCCCATGTCCAGCCTTTTATAATAGCTTTATGTATATATGGTACACCATATTTAAGAAATTCTGAAATTTCAAGAATCCTTGGAAATATACTATATAGTCAGACCCGAATTAAATTCAACGCAATTTAAACTTTTACGTTTGAAATCATCAATTGATTTTTTTAAATATTTTAGTAAAAATGGGCAAAATGAAAGTTACAGTTTTTATAAAACAATAATATATTGGCATATATTAGGCTGTTAATGAATTGAAACTACTGTTTTTTATCAAAATTCAATTATCGACATATACTACTAGTGGTTGTAGGCTGCTAAATAGAATACTTTTTTCAGAGTTAAAAAAGTGAAAATCGTATGTTGCTTTAAGCTGAGAGAAAAAATTAAATTATATATACTGAAATTTTTAATTTGTCATGGATATTTCCTTAAGAATACACTCTTCTCTACCTGTGGCGTTTTGCTCTTTCCAAAGATGGAAATACCGAAATATTACGGAATTATCAAAACATATATAAAAATATTTTAATAAGAGCATTTCTAGTCCCAATTGCTGACTAATTAAAATGCCCTCACTTAAAGTCGACAAAATAAAATAATTACCGAATTACATTCCACAAAAAATATACATGCATTTTATAAACTCTGATTTACCATATAATACTACATTCTACATATCTCAAAGAATTAACCTGATTTATTAATTAACAAATCCACACATTCGTTAAAACCTCTTTGATGTTAAAAGAGAAAATCAAAGTCTGATAACATATCTTTTGCCTAAGCCGATTTCTTCACGCTATCAAACGGTCAATAAATCTTTTGTACATATGTTTGCTCTTATCGATATTCGAATTAAGATAGCGAGCGTGTGCGAAGCAAATAATTTTCAATAGTTCAATTTTAGCACATTTGTGTTGTATTTATTAATTAAATGATCGTACAGATTCATAAAATGTGATATGTGACCAATATATTAAAAAAATACTTTATAAATATAAAGTGAAGTGAAGTATACTTTATATATATAAAGTGAAGTGCTTGTAACAAATTTTAAAGTTCCGTAAAAAGATGGATATAATATGGCAAAGGTAAATCCTTCAGAAATTTAACCATATTTATATTTATTTTTTAAAACTATGTTACTTCAACAAGATTTCCTATCGTGAAAGTAGTAAATTGATCGATTTATTCACATTTAGTATAATACAGACGTAAACAACGATTTTAATTGGTACTATATGCTGCAAGTGTTTACTATCAAATCTCTCACATTGCCAATAATTCGTGTTTCTAACGATATGTGAATATCGAATACATTTATTGAAGTTCCAATGAAAACTATATTGTGCGAATTACTTAATAAATATTATATCAAATTAGCTTTGATTAACTATGCAATTTATATTTGCTGCACCGATTTTAGCTAAAAAGTGAAGTTGCTAAAATGTATGGAAAACTAAAACTAAATTTTGTGAAGGAATTATCCTAATACAAATGCTTTTATAAAATTAATGTGAATGCTGCCATAAAATCCAGTTACGCAGAAATATTGTTTTCAAAAATGTTTAATAATCAATTTCGAGAATAAATAGATCATAAAAAAAATGTATCTTCTAAAGTAATTTTAGTATTTTTAGTATTAATTAATTTAATTTTTTTTTATTTTTCATAATCTATATGAAAACGACGTACACCTTATGTTTTAAAATAAGATGAGGGCGCATTAAACAGAACACCTATGCAGATATTTTTTAATGGAAAAAATGTCTTCGTATCAACGAATTATTCTACAAAAGCACAAAGTCTACCAATGCCTATTTCATTGCTTGCGTAATATTACATCATGTCCAGTACATAATAAAATTATTTACAATTTGAATATTATACATTTTTAAAGCCTCTTTGGAATTTCTACAAACTTTGAACTTTCACGATAAAAACTAATAAAAACATTGTTTCGGATTTACCCAACAATGTGAAATATTGCTTGAAGCCGTATTTCCGTATACCATTACCGAAGTGGCGAAGTGTAATGCATAATCTCGTCCCACCTCAACACCTTTGCACTGCATCACGCTGCATTACGCATTTTAGGGATTGCTATTCCCCAGACAAAGTTAGAAGTGGTAGATAAGCTCCTACCACATTATTCTATTGCTGTTTCTGCTGAAGCAAATCCTCTTAAACGAAACAGAAACTACAACTCATATAGAAACTACAACTTAACTTAAAAATTACTCATGCATTTTATGATATGTACTTAAAGATTTTCACTTTCACAGTCGTACATCAGCAATTTTTACTTTTTAGCTTTAAAACTTTTATCATAGTTTATTCGAACCTTAAAATATACTTTATATTTTTTGGAAAGCATTTTGAAGCATATATTAATTGTTTAAATATTCAAGTTTTGATATTATTAAGGAATATTTGAGAGGGAGGACATACATCGCTCTGAATTACTAAATTTTAACATTAAATAGTTCTCGCAAAATACCTTCAATAATAATTTCCAATAACATAACTTTACAAATTTCAAAATTTTCCTTTATACTTTGTATGAATTATATTTTTTTAAATTGCTTAATTATAACTAATTACTAACGTGATATTCTTTTTTTTCTTCACGACACGTTTTTGGGAAAAACATGATGAAAACTAAATAAATCGTATATTGATAATTTTCTAAAATAAAAATACATGGCTCAAATTAAAGCCTAAATTCTTATCTAAATTTATAAAATACCATAATTCCATAGTACATTTTCAGTAGCATGAGTTAGTTATGATTTTCAATATATGAAATATCGGTTAACGGAAAAAAATTAAATTAATATATATATAAAGTTTTAAAGCCTCTGGTACAAAATATTAAAATAACAACTAAACGTTCAAACTTTCATTTGAGCCACATTACAAGAACACACTATAAGAATCCGTTATTTTGTAACAAAGTCTACTGGATACTTTTCAAAACTAAGTTTTCTCAAATACTGATATGATAGGGTATTTCAGTTTATAAATTCGTAATACACGGAAAATTATCCTATAGAAATTATATTTCACTTGTTTGAGAGGAAAATTAGTGTAAGCTACACGACAACGCTCCGTCTCATACAACAAATGCGGTAAAATATGCGTTGAAAACACTAAATTGAGAAATTCTAGCTCACCCCGCAGCTGCCTCTTTTCATCGATGTCACATGCCCTTAGAGAGCCGCACTTCAAAACTTATGAAGAACTCGAAAATTAAGTTGATGACTGGTTGGCTTCGAAACCGGAAAAGTTCTATTGGAGGAGAACACATTAGTTAACCGAAATATGGGAAAAATGTGTATCTAATGACGGTACATACTTTGAATAAAGAATATTTAACAGTTTTTCCACAAAAATTGCTGATTTTTTGAAAAAAAAAAACCCACAGAAATTAAGTTCTATACGTGGTACATGTTAAATAGTAGGAAAGGCTAAGAATGCGTCGAAAACTAGATGAGATAGTAAACGAAAAGCCAGTAAAACATTTAATCATAACTAACACATGCCGATATCTAAAGAGTAACGAACCGAAATGAGGTCGACATCATGTCGAAATATGGACCGAAAGCAAACTAAGTGGACGAAATAGCACGAAATTTTCCTTCTTTTTTACAAAACACAATAAGCAGAGTAAAACGATCTTGGGAAACCTAAAGCCCTATTAAGACCAAAGTTGTCGCCCAGTATAAATCCTAATATAAAATATACTTTTTCTTTTCGTTGTTTACGTTTAACATAATACTTTCTTCTATTAAACTTTTGATTTCTTCTATTAAGTGCCAAAAATTTGCATCATTTCCATAGGCTTTATTTTCAAATACTTTATTGGTTGACTTGGACTCGTAATCAGGATCTCCAATCCATTAAAAATAACAAATTGTCTTTCAGTCAAGAAATGAAAATTATCAAAACGAGAATTTAGGCGTGATTGAAAAACAATAAAAGTCCTTAGATTTTATGTGTGTTCCTATATACAGGCATCCCTTGAATAGCACGGTATTTGAATTTCACAAAAGTCGACAGCCCTCGAACAACATGGAAAACAGCATCGTATAACACGGTTTCGAATAACACGCACCATATTAACCGTGCTACTCGAGGAATGTACGTACTACTGTGTTCAAAAAGTAAGGTGAATTTTTAATTTAAACTTCCCGCGTTTACCGAATCGGACAGATGAATTTTTTTTCAAGTTGGTTAGTGACTGTTAGTGACATCTGTAACAAATTACATGTCAATATCATCATTAGTTTTTAGTTTACGCTTGGTTTTGTGAACAAAGAAAAGTGAATTTGGCGATTTTTACGATGTCGAATTTTGTTGAGCAAAGAAGTGCACCGTCGCACACAGCACTGGTTTTTCGTGAGTTTTTCGCCAATACCTCCACTCATGTCGCTCCATAACCACCGTATTCGCCTGATTTAGCACCGTGTGACTTCTGGCTGTTCCCAAAGCTCAAGAGACCACTCCGGGGAAATCGTTTTGAGTCGATTGAAGAGATCAAACGTGAATCGCTACGCGCATTGAAGGATATACCTGAGGACGACATTTTAGCATGCTTCAAAGATTGGAAAAAAACGTTGGCATAAGTGTATTATAGCTGGAGGGAGGAGCATGCCCTTTTGAGTGTATTGATCTTTCTTTTATAATCATATTATTAACTAAATGAGTCGTGAGATAACATAACCTAATATATTAGGGACAGCCTATAGGGATGTAGGGATAAAATAAATAATCAACAAACTAATTAAATGAAGAAGACAAAATTTTCTCACCTATCATAAGTTTATATCATGACAGTACTTATTTTGAAAAGTTTTAAGAGAAAAATACTTCCATACAAAAGCAGGATTATTGAAATATTTACAATTATCAAAAATATTTATACAGTCATCTTTAAAATGAAGAATTTATTAAACCAGTACCAGAGAATTTTGGGCGAATATTGACCCAATTTTAAAGTGTTTCCCCGGAGCTGTCATATAAGTAATTACCGAAATTAATTTGCTGAAATTCGAACATTAAAGAAGGATTTATGAACTTCTGCTTAAGCTCAAAACGGCTTAGAGCGATGATTCAGTGCCTTCATTCTTCCGAACGGACAAGGCTTTTGCGCCTTGTTATCTTTCATTAGCAATGATTTAGCGTGTTCATAGGTCCCGTGGCATTTAGCTAATAATTACCACGGACCGCGTCAATACCGTTCTCCACTCCGGTGAACTTTGACCTTCGCGGGTGGCACACTGCTCGCCCGTGAGTGCACTAAATGCAATTAAATCGTTAGCCCACCCGGTCGGAGCACGTCGAAAAGACCTAACGTCCGGAGAACACCGCCCCCGCGGTCAATATTTATTGCATTAATATTTAATCCGCAAATATGCTGGCACCTGTGAAAAAAACTGTTCAAGGCGATTCGTATTGTCTGCAAAGTTAAATTAGGACGCAGTCGACGCGAATTTCTTCTTAGCGTAGCCGGCTCCTTGGCCTCTTCTTGGTCAGCGGCTGATAGAAGCTGTCGATGTTTCTTCGACAATCTTCGCCAGCCGAGCAGAGGGACAGCGGAGCGTCCAGCTGTTTGCGATAATTTCGTTCGTTTCGGCACATCGGTGGATTATCTACCTGACGTCACCGTAGCAAGCCTATGGGGAAAGTCGTCATTGGATTGGAGCCGCGGAAAATCCATTTTCTCAAAATAATCTCCACTCGAATTGAGCACAGCAGCCGCTCTCCCTAGCCGCGATAGAAGATAGACTATCTATCGAAGACTAGAATAGACCGGTGCTGGAAACGATTTTGATGAGGTTTTCTCGACTCCCGTGCCTCAAAATAAATCAACCGGCAACAATCGCGACGCGTCCGGATGCTTTTGGCGGCCACTATTGTTCACCGTCCCAAAAAAACGTTCGTTCGTTCAGAGAAATTACTCCAAAATCGTTCAAGACGCTCCCACCGACTGGCCAAATTCGCGGTTAAAGTGTTAAGGTGAAAAGTTTGTCTGTTTACCCAGTTGTTCAATTGCCCTAAATAAATCTCAAGTGAAGCGGTGAAGTGCTACTCAATTACATAAGACACCTCCAGTCCATCTTTAGATGCACACGCACGTGTTGCTCGAATTTATTTAAAAAATTCAACTGGCGAGACAAGCATCATCCATGCCGGAAATGTAAGTATTTAAGGCCCACGTTATCCCAGTCTAGTTACTGAATGCTTTGTTGTGATTTTGCATTTCAATAACCTTTGCTTTTAGTCTGTCTGGTCCGCTCGAATACCCGACGAGTGTTTATCGGGAAGGAATCATAAAATCCGGTCGTACTCTCCCCTCAAAAACGCGCTCTATCTGTGACTAAAATTAGATTTAATGCTAGTTTAAGTGCTCAGATGTGACTCTGCCAATTACTTTCTAGAACACGCATAATCCACCACTATTTTAATATGCATTGAGGGCCGTATCGCGGCAGGGGATGTTAAACTCTTGTTTCTCAAAATTCCAATTAGTGTCAAGTGAATTCTAAATTTCGCGAGGCCATCAATCGCAGAAAATGTAGTTCCTGGCTTTTTTCGTAGTCTTGCGAAAAAGTTCTAGTGCTAAATTTATCGAAATAGCCAGGTATACCTACTTATTTATTAGAACAAATACAATACATCTTTCTATTATAACATTCATAAAAGCCTAAACACAAAGAATGAATATTTTTTAAATATATTGAAAAACACAGCCAATATTTTTTACATATTGTCGTTTTTCTACAAAGAAAATTTCTATTTAACATGAAGACAAGCTGTATTGTGCAATATGATTTCATCTTTATCTGGTATTTTGCATTTAATTGTAATTTTTTAAATTTTACCTATAGCAATGTTTTTAAAATTTGCAAAAAAGTCCACCAAATTGCAATGATTTTTACTAATCCAAATATCAAGCCGTGATCTGAAAAATGTATTGGATTAAGATTTTATTTTGATTCAAAGTAAGCGCAAGCCAATGCAGTTTGATGTCCTTTCCACAAAAATTTAAAAGAAAACTGTTTTTCAAATTTTAATTTAACACAAAATATGCTATGAAACTTTTAAAAATTAAAACATAAACTGAATAAAATTAAAGCATATTTGATTAAAATTATTTTTGTTTTTATTTTAACCGTAATAATCGCAAACTCCAGTTTGTTAGAAGTAAAGTTTAAAGGAGATATATGCAACTAATTAGACATTAATTACAAGTAAAAGTAACAAACATAAAATCTCAATAATACCCTTAACCTCTTTTTAATGAACCATAGTCAGAATTAAATTTAAAAATTACGGAAGTACATAAAAGTAAATTAAGTGTTAATTCGGAAGGTACGAAAATACTAAGGCTTCCAAACTATTTTTAATTTTATATATGTAGATATCCAAACGATTAATTTTATTCACAAATTACTTGTGCTACAAATTTAGAGTTATGTCTCCCCTTCCCACCCCCTACCAATTTCACCACTATTGGCGATTCCAATCCCCAAACGCCAATCCAATTGAGAATGTTTAGGGCATAATGCAGAGCCAACTTCTTAGAATGCCTGAGATTGTACACAGCAGTTAACACGGATGGGGAAGATATGGCAATCGCTGTCGATTGAATATGCGGAAAATCTCGTCGAAAACATGCCCAGTAAATGCCAACCCATTCTCGACAGCGGTGGGGACTACACAATTTATTAATTGGTTGCGTCGTAGTACAAAAAATGTATGTTAAAAATATTAGAAATAAATATTTCCTCTGTAAATAAAAGACAATGCGGTTTCTTTCTTGTTTAACGGACTGTACAAAGATTTTTATGTATTTATTTTTCCTTGAAATGTATATAAACATATCATCATATGTACATGATTTACATTTTCAAGACAAAGTATAGCTTTTGAATGATCGAAGAATACGAGTTTTACGAATATTTTGAAGATTTTTTTCCTTAAAACCGATAGGAAGTAATTGTAAGATGAAATGTTTTAAAAGTTGATGGTTTTCAAAGCCAATTTCAATATCGAAATAAATGATAAAATAAATAATAATTTTCACAAAGTTACAAAATGAAATATCATTGATCAATTATAATTTCTTCATTACCAGTTCAATTATTATACAATGTGTAGTCGTAATGAATATTTCGCTGGTAATTAATTATAATGAAATATTTTACCAGAATTTCCATTGCCATTGCAGTAGGGGTATTTGAAAAGAAAGTCTGGTAGGTATATAACCGTACGGACTATAGAACTAAGCATGGTCCGGCATGCACTTAGCCGGTTTTTTAAACTGGTAAACCAGGAAAATTATAGACTTTGGTGGTAATACAAAATTTTATTCAAAAAAACATTATACCTATGAGTTGAAAACAGGTTTTAGGGAAAATATATTGCTCACAATAGTTATAATTTAGAGAGGTATAATAGGCTTATTAGTAGTTCTACAATTTTTATCACTTTGACTCCGAAATACTTGTTTAATCTTAAAAATGTCTTATATTGACTCTCATATTTCTCTGCACACACGTAATAACTTGTGTACTCATCCACATGGGTGAAAATCCCAAATAATTATTTTTCCTTGACAGCTTAAGATCCTTGCAAGGAATGCATGTTACAACTTTACGAATCAATTTAGACTGATTTGAATATTTTGTAGATAAACTTGTGCTTTTAAAAATTTCCGGTGTAATAAAACGCGTTTGAGGTAGAACGACAACAAAACGTTTCCAATAAAATTAACCTGTCGAAAACTTGATGGCCTGACATACCCCTTTCTTGCCAGTTTCAGTGAAATCGAACCAAGCCACCCCCGTCGTGGCGCTGCAGGGATTGCGCGTCGATTCAAATTTTACATAACCTTCGACTTAAAAGCCCCATAAAAGTGGAATTAAGCACCCAAAAAAGAATAATTTATTATTTTGGCTACTGCTGTTGCTCAACCCCAAACAAATTAGAGTCGGAAAGTTCATATAGGCTGCAGTGTACGAAGTTTACGAGGCAGTGTGGGGTCATGAATATCGCGTAATTGAGATTCCGCTCAGGTGCGATGAGAAATCAATTTTCCGAAAGTGGGTGTATCAGCGCAATGACAATGTTATAAAAATGTTATTGGCCCTGCGACAGATCCCTCGAAAAAAAACACCTTATAAAAAAAGGAAGGAGGACTAAGTGAATAGCCGGGCATGACTTGTGAGCAATATTTACTTGCTTGTCTCCTCAGGTGTAACGACGGCGCACCTGTAAGACCATTTAACTTTACCCAGAAAACAAATCTTGCATGAGTTGCTGCATTATCTCAGGGCTTCCGTGGTATTTATGAGCTTTGTAAAATTCAGGCAATGAAAGCCCCGGGAATCGATTTTGCACGAAGCTCGCGAAAATCTACACATTTTTCATGCTTTACGCGATAATGTCTCGACTCGCATACAAATTAATTTATTTCATCTTTCCGATCCATGACTATGCATGGGAGTGGAAAAATTATATTTTAGCCCTAACATTGTTTTAAGACTCTGATACCTGTGGAAGGACTAATGTGTTTCGTTGAAGAAGACACGCGATGCAAACTCAAAAAAGCGAAGGTATAATTTAAAAAGAACTATTCATCTGCACATCGGGAGGTGATAGGCACGGAAGCCGGGAACATCCTTCAAATACATATTCGCTTAAAAATATGGGAGCAAGAAAAGAACGAACGGAGGTAAGATGTATGCAAATAGGAAGACACGGCGGAATCTGTCCCGAGACCGTCTCCTGAAAAGATGCGAACCCAAAAGAACAAAATAATGAAAAATGTTAAATTCTTTCAACAAGTTATAAGCCATGTATCGTTGTCCTGTGGTAGGGCGGAAATGTTTTTTACATATTTAACATTTGTCAACGGTTTTCTAAGCTTGTTCAACATTCTTCCAACCAAAAAACGACTACTATTCATCCGTCTGTTTGTCTGTCTCAAGAGAGACGAAGAGTCCTCACTTTCGTTACATGGCGGCGGCAGCAGACACTTATTACAAAACTTGTTCACGGTGACAGAAGCTTCACCTGAAGAAGCAGCCTACAAAAGGATGCGGTTCTCCCCTTCCCGTGGGACTTACTATCGAATCCCCGAGAGGGCAGGAAAAAAAGGAGGACTACCGTGAACGTGTCATTGATATGTTGGAGATACCAACCGTGCTCCAAGAGACTTAAGTGCTATCTTTTTGATACCAGGATATTGTTATGTGAACAGGGAAATGCCAAGATAGTACTTATCGCTATAATGCCTGCTTTATTCAGTTATTTTTTATATCCACGACAGGATCAGTTCCGTAAGCTCTGCATGATTTATTCATTGGAATATTAGTCATGAATTTTATGGGGCAATTTCAAATCACTTTTTGTCTCGTTTTGATTTTGCAATATTGAATACCTAAACTTACGTTGATTTTGCAATATTGAATACCTAATTACGACAAATTAACAAAATTCTTCTTCCTTCTTCGTTAACAATTTATATAGTCAAGTAAATCATATTTCTTTTGTTTTAAATCATACTTTAAGGCTACAACACGTTTGATTAATTGTAGCATTTCACTATTATCTATAAAATCAGAATTTCCTATGTATTTTTGAAATACCAAATGTGAAATTATAAAGGGACACACACAAATTTACATTAAACTAAAACGAAAGTGCAACGCCCTTTTTGCCCAGTGCTCGATGTTGAAAAATTCTTTCCTCTAATGTTATTTTACGAAAGTTAGTGATATAGAACAAATATATTGTCTTACATGGAAATTAAAATTGTGACACAATATAAATGCATAATGTCTACATATTTGTAATGCATAATAGGCTGGTTGTCCCCGTGCAAATACAGATCCATTGTAAAATTCCATTGTACTTTTTAAGATACCACAAAAAACTAAGAGCCCTTATATTCTCGGTCTATCCGCCTATTTATATGTCATAGCCTTCCCATCCTCTCATTTATATGACAACATATTGTATACGGACCAAATTTCATGACCCAAAATTCGAAATGAAGAAATTTTTTAAAAATAAATTTTTTCGATCGGCATTCCCACAGAGTAAAAAATGTATTCAACTTTTTGTTCACTTACCCAATTGAGGGTGGTGTCTTTACAATTAACTTTAAGGACCTTTTGATTTTAATAATTCTGTCTCTAGATCTTTCGAACTTCCCCTTCCCCCTAATTTCTAAACAATCTACGCAAACTATATGAAAAAATTATTGAATGTAATCTTTAGTAGTGCATTCAATGAAAATTTTAACGAAAACTGTAGCAAAAATAGTTTATGTAAAATTCGAAAACTTGCATAGAACCCTATTTGCCTACCTAACATGCTCGAGCTGGCTTTTTATTTTATTGCTTTATATCTCAAATATTTTTGTAAAATGTAATGGTTTAAATCAAAATAATGTTAAAAAGAATTTCTTTTACTTTTTAAGAAAAAATTTCTGTAATATTAAAACCATGTAATTAAAACTACACTGCACTAGAGATTAAAAGTTATCTTGTTAATTTGGTGCAAAGTTTAAATAAAATAATTGCACGGCTCAAAATATTTCCCGCCATTTTTAGAAACAAATAAATTTACTGAATGCAATGAGCATACTTGCAATTGAATTATATTTACAATAGTAATAAAATTGTAAACACATTTGTAGAATAGCAATCAAAAATGTTACAAAAGGAAAACTGAAAGGATGTCTGGAAACCGCGCAATTGCACTGCAGCAAAGAAAGTTTATTTTTACTACAGCGGGGCGCTCGGCCTCTAGGTTCCTGCAGAACGTTCGGCTTTCTTTCCATAGAAACAAAACTTTCCTAGCACTCCTTTGAACGATGAAGCCGGACATGTGCGAAAAAAAAGAAATAAATATACTTATATACACTCAGTGACAAAATTAAGTGCACGGTAATTGTTTTCGGGATTTTTTATCCGTATTTTTTCAAGGAATAGCTTTATTATTTTAAACAACATAGCAATTAAAAGTATATAATAAGATTTATTCAAAACTATAAAATATAAAAGTTTAAGACATAACTGTAAAGAGGATTTTCTTAAAACAAAAAAATACATAAATTTTACTTGTGACAAAATTAAGTGCACTTTAGATTATTACCTCAAAATATTTTCTGTAAGACTACTTTAGTACTTGGTGGCACCTCCCTTATTATTGATGACGGCCTGTAGTCTCCGTGGCATACTTTCAACAAGAGCCGTTGTAGTTTCTTGGCTTATTTTATTCCATGTGTCCTTCAGCGTCATGAAACAAGTACTCTTACTTGTTCGTTGTTGTTTTGGTAACTTGGAGTCCAATATGGCCCACAAATTCTCGATTGGGTTAAGGTCCGGGCTTTGTGCTGGCCAGTCGAGGACGTTTATTTGTTGTTCTTCGAAAAACTGTGTTGCTACCCGAGATGTATGCTTGGGGTCTCGGTCTTGTTGAAAGATGTAATTTGCTCCAAGGTTGAGTTTGTCAATTGATTTTGGAAGAAATTCACGCAGAATATTTACATAAGATACTCCAGTCATCGTTGATTCAATAAGTGCCAATTCACCAACTCCTTGGGCCGAGAAAGAACCCCATACCATAACATTTCCACCGCCATGTTTTACGGTTTGAAGCAGATTCTTCTCTCTGAGAGCTTCGGATGGTTTTCGCCATACACGTTTACGTTTTTTGGAGCCCATTAGCTCGAATTTACTTTCGTCTGTCCATAAGACCTTTTTCCAAAAATCCAATGGCTCGTTTAAATACTTTTTAGCAAAGGATAGTCTCAATTTTTTATTTTTGGCACTAATGAATGGCTTTTTCCTTTGGTATTTGTTCACTAAACCAAACTCACGCAAGCGGCGGTTGACAGTTCGAGTTGAAATATCCAATTTAAGACTTTCGCATACACTTCGACAGGAAACATCACTTTTATTCTGCACTTCTCTCAGGATAAGTCTGTCTTCCCTTCCTGTGGTTTTCCTTTTTCGTCCTCTTCCTTGCAAATTTTCCACTGTATGTGTCTCTTGAAATTTTATAAAAATTTTTCGAGCACCGGATTTTGATATCGCGTACTTCTCCGCAAGTTGTCCATAAGAAAGTCCTTTATTTCTGTCTTCTACTATCCTTTTTCTTAAATCAGAAGAAAATTCCTTTCCACGTGGCATATTTCTCAAAAAGCGAATATCTAAAATTATTCTAATCACAAAATTGTTCTTTTGAATTATAAATAAAATAATTACTAGTTGAAAACAAAACGCAATGGACTTCAATGCACCTTAACTGATCGGCAGCACAACTAAAAATGAACCGTGCACTTAATTATGTCGCGCCAGTTTTAATTACTGTTCTGTTAAACTTCGCCTAGATGGGGAAAACCCAATCATTTAGGGATGCGTTTCTTGTATTTTGACCTGCAAACATCACACTTTTCTAAGAGAAAGGGTTACACGAAGAATCGTCAGTTAACCTTTGTGTGGCTGCGGAATATCTCCAATATAGCAAGTCGTGCACTTAATTTTGTCACTGAGTGTATATTAGATCAGACACATCAAAGTGAGATTTCATTTACCTGCGGGAGGTTTATTGCCCAATTCAATCTTCGCCTTCCGCACTTTCTGTGAAATATGTGCAGCAATGTTCCCCTGGTTTAAATGGTAAACAAAAATTTGTTCTACACCATCGATGATGTCAGATCACCAGGCTCATCGATGAGCTCAATAAACGCTATCATTTTTCATTCTGAGCAATTTTCATTTTTCAATAGGCACAACGAATTTTGAAAATTTGATTGAGCCCGTCTACGGATTGCGTAAATATTTACTCAAAATCCATTGATAAAGCTTTAACTTGTGCGCTCATTGCAATCTAAATAATTTTTGGGAAAATCATTATGAAAATTGGATTCGTAGTAATCACCCTTCAATGTTCATGCAATTGTAAATCCGATAAAATACTTAAAATATCTGGCTACGAAGGCGAGAATTCCACACGAACAATTTAGAGGCTACCTGCTGACGGAATGATTTTTGTTACATAAACTCACACCAATAAAAGATATTTTCGCCCACCGTCCATGTGGGAGTTGATTAATTTTACCGCACTTTCATTTTTACATAAATATTTACTTACATTACTATGTAATTCAAATAACAAGCGAACTCATCTTGAATAAATTATTTTCCCTCTGTTCATTAAAATCCCTTCACTCTGAATGAACATAATTTGTAGATTAAAAATTACAATACAAAGATTTCTGATTTAACAAAATAAATAAAAATTCCATCGCAATTTAGTTAGCACGGAACATTGGAGGTTTTTTAAAAAATAAATTTGTTTAATTAATTGCTTCTTAAATCTTCTCCTGAATCCGAAATCGCTTCAGTCAAAAAAATTGTATTTAATTATTTATTTGCAAACAAAAACACAAAAACTTTATTTCGTAATGCCTGGAAAAATATTGGGACTTTACAAAATTCCATTATATCAAAAAATTGCTCCCTAACTGCTATTTCTGAATAAGCAATTACTTCCTAAATACTCCCTCAGAATCAACAAATGCTTCAACTAAAAAATATGTATTTAATAAAATATTTCCAAATTATAATATAAAATTTCCTCATTCTTTTGCTCAAATGCATTCTTATCGAAAAAGAAATTTTTAAAATCTCAAACTTTACACGACATAAGTTGTCGACATTGTGGTAAAGCCTCATTTAATTAAACAATAAACAGCTCAACAAGAACTAAGGCGGTTGTTCCTTTTACTTACTTCTCTGATTGTAATAATAAAATAAATAAAATAGGATAAATGATCTCTAATGCATTTCCTTTCGGCATTAACACACAGCTACATTTGATATCTGTGAGAAATTATAAAGAATTTTGTCCTTCAAAATTCGACCGTAATGGTAAAAGTGTGGAATTAGGTTCACACGTTAATATTTAAATATCGTAGCAGGGAAAATTTATTAATTCAACTATTTAATTTGACTGTACTGCAAAAATGGCATTCTTCAGAGTAAATATTATCTGATAAATTATTACAGCGTAAATTGATACATAATTTGAAAAAGTTCCATAATATTCGCTAATGATGCACGTTTTGTTAGCATTCATAATAAATAATAAACTCGTGTTGTAGGTAATGCGCGTTTATGCGAACTTGGTAATCATCGAAGCCCGCTGCAACATGGAACCTTAACAGGAAAAGCATATATTTTTATAATGATGATTTTGAAAATTTTAAACTCACCCATTTTCGCGATATTAAGATTTTTGTTTCATTTGATTAACCTTAAAAAAGAAGATTCTGGTTTTTCACGTATGTGGCTATGTTCGCTATGTTATTTCTCAAAAACCCCTAGACCGATTTTTATGATTCTTTCACTGATGTATTGTATATACTTCTGGGAAGGTTTTACTATATAACACATTAGAATATTATTCTTATATATAAAATAATTATGTATGTTACGAGATATTTCCGCCATTTATAAACCGAGTTTAATTTTTCCTATTTTATTTAAAAGGGCTTACCTCCAGTTGAGATCTACCGGATCTAAAATGGTGTCTTTCATTTTATTGATATCTTATAGAAGTAAAAGTAAATTTGGCGCCTCTTTTCAAAAATGCAAAATGACATCAATATGCTTAATTATTTTAAAATCTCTTGGGGTTAGTCATTTCAAATTTAATCCGGAATTTAAAAAGCGAAATTTAAATAATCAAATTGCTGAGCCGACACGCCGACTTATGAATGTACCATAGTACCAGCAGACTTTTAAGTAAATTTATTTAATACATTTTATTGCTTAGGAATTTTTGAAGGCAGTTCTATTTTAGTTTTTAATACAAATTTCGACTTTTTGTCATTTTGTATATTAAAAACAAATAAAACATTGCTCAGATTTAAATTATACATAATATATAAAGTTCTTTGAAGAAAAAGGGATTTTTAACTAGAAAGGATGATAAATGTAAAGAAAACAGGCTACAATAATGGGGACAAAAGGTTGAAAAAGAAATTAATGTGGTCCATCTAGCCTATCATAACATATTGCAACATATTCTTAATTCTACCACCAGCTATACTTTTAATAAATGGAAAGTTAAAAATTTATTTAAATGCACATATTTGATAGAAAGGCTTATTTTAGTCTTCTATTATCCCTATCCCGAAACTTTATGGGTATCTTTTGCAAATTTTTTGGAAGTTAATTTTGCTCTTAAATCATTCTTTTGAGGGGAACAAAGTCTTTATTTAAAACAAAACAAAAAGGGTTACATAACATCCAGAATCCAACCAAAAAAAATTCTTTATATTTTTTTTTTTTTTTAATTTCTAATTTACTGAAATGAACCCCTCTTTACAATATTGTTAAAAACTCGCCGGAAGAAAAACCCAGCCGGGTGTGAAACGTACAGAATTGAAAACTTTCTCAAATTTTCCCTTAATAAATATGAAACTTTTCCAGTCGGCTCATTATTTTGATCATAAAGTGTGGCGGGAATTTTGTATGTTTAACGAAAGCAACACAAGGACTATACTTTCGCACTAGGAAATGTTGCTAGCGTTCGACCCTTTTACGATGGCAAAATTTAAGTTTAATGTAAAGTTTAACAGTACGTCCGCAGTGTACAAACTTTGGGACTAATAAAGGCGCCCTCGATGCAATATTTTTGCTAAAAACGTCCGCGTTCCATTTGTTTCCCATTTAACTAAGCTAAACTTGTAAGAGCTCCTAAGGAGAGTTTAATAACAAAATTCCAGTTGTTTTGTTCCGTAAGCTCTTTTTGTGCACCGTCCCTGGAACTGGGTTTATTTAACGTCGGCTGGTAAAATAGAGTAGCTGGAACCGCGGAACAAACTAAATTTTGTCCAAGGAGATAGCCCTTAATTGCATTCCTAAATTTTTGCTAAAGCAGACTTAACAAGTCTGGGGCCGTGCAAAATTCATGTGCTCATGTTTAGGTTAGCGTGGTGACGTGGCTTTGGATGGTTGCCACGACGTATTTATTTACTCAAAAGTCATACCGAAAATAAACACTTAGTCCGGAGCAAGGCGTCCAAGACATACGCGTCTAATTTTAGAATCACCCTGTGTACATACACGTGCTTTCCCCAATTGTGTTTAAATAGCGCGAATATTCGCGCATTTGCTTTCGTTATTAACCGGCATGAAAGTCAGTGTTTACCTCTTGCCTCAAGTTCAGGTGTTTGATTAAGTTGCCTTTATTTTCCCAGATGACAAGCTCTCGTGATAGCCACTATTACCGCCGGGTAAATATTCCGATTATCGTCGAGGAGTACGACAAGGAGCAGGCGGCAGCAGCTGAGGAAAAGAGTTACGAAAGCGATGACGTCGACATCCGCGTTGACTACTATGACGACGCCGATGACGGCTATTATGATTATGAAGAGCCGGGTGGAGATCAATACGACCCATCCACTTCGACAAATTTATACGATCAAGATGAGGAGGAGGAAAGGTCGGCGCAGACTAATTTTAGTTCAACTAAAAAATTTTATTGCCTGTACCGACTTATGACTAATTTTAGCCACAAGTTAGCCAAGCTTCGCTAATTCGAAAAATGTTTTTGTGCTGACACTCTGCAAATTCCGCAGCCTGATGTCTTACATGGAGACGAAAGCATGTTTTTTATAGCTTGAAACACGCTTGCTAATATTTCGAGTCTGACATTTGATTGTAAAAATAAATTTATACTAGCAATTTGCTCTAAAACAACTAATGGACTCAAGCCACCTATTTATTAATGATATTTTCATTCAAACTTTTAACAAGTTGATTGCTCTATAATTTTCAGCAATATCATTAAAAAACAGTTATAAAATTGCATCTGTCTTCTTATTAAATCTGCAAATTATTCTAACTATGAAGATTCGACACTAAAACTAACAAAAAAACCTACCTGCTGTAATACATCGTAATCTGCACCATATTTCAAGGTTCATTGCTCTATGAAACTACCAATTTTATTGCATGTTTATTTATAAAATCAAAATAACAAAAGTGAAATATTTCTGAGAATTATAAAATTACATAAAGAATTAAATCATGTGGACAATTCTATAATTTCAATAAGAAGTTCATATATATATGAGTACTTGTACTTTATACTTTAGCAGTATAAATAAAAATATACAACGTGAACTTTTTATGCATAGAATAATTTCTGTTTATTTAATTTAATTTTGCAATAACTTAGGGGTTTCGAAAATTATTTAAAAAAATATTTTAAACTTTAGTTACCATGGAGAGAATTTGAAATTTTTAATTATTTAAATCAGTTAAGATTGTTAACGGAACATAAAGGGATGTACATATTTTTTTTCAAATCCATTTATTCACACGCATAATGATCTATGAAAAATTAGAAAATATATATAAAAAATATAACTCTATGAAAAATTTTTTAATAATAATTTCATAATTTCAAACTTAACGAAACAAATGACACAGAATTACTACAATATTGTAAAAAATAATAAATCAGTTTAATTCAGAGCAAATATTTGTCTGTTAAAGAGCATAGAAATAAAAAACAATGTTTCAAATATTTACAAAAATAATCAGACAATACATCAGGCATTTATTTATAGGTCAGATTTCCCAAATAGATGTATTTAGTTTATAAATATTTCAAAATTACTTAGATAAAGATAAACCATACTGTTTTCTTCTAAATTATAATAATTTCCGAAAAGCACTTTATATGCCGAAATATATTTGCGAAATTAATAGGCACTTTTAAAGAATAAAGTAACCAATAAAAACTATTGGAACGATTCATTTTTCATTACAGAGCTTCTTTCAAGTCCTATGCTATTATGAAACTCGAAATACTTGTAAAATTAGAAAATGTGAGTCAATTCCACAAGAGGATGCTTCATACTTTCCTTTATTCTTACAAATATATATCTTGATATCAATGATAATTTTGTATTTAATATACCTACCTCAGTTCAGAATGCTTACTTAAACTTAAATACGTAATCTATAACCGTCAGATCTTTGTTCAATTAATTTATTATGATTGTATAAAATTCATGAAGCAAAGTATAAATTGGAAAATTTTTTATATCAAGTTTCAACCCAATTTGTTGTTTTTCGCAATCAACAAGAAGGATAAAAATTATACGAACCCAAGGAAAATGTGGTTACGTCAAAAAACTCGATCTTGCTCTTGACTATAGCAAATTTATAGCATAATGAAATATGTTTTTTCAAAAGTCTTTTTTTAATAAATTAAAGTTTACAATTTTCCACCTGAATACCACAAAGAGGATTCACTCTTATTGAAGTCAATTTCTTAAAAGTGTCATTTCATCAAAACATGCTTTCACCGTTGGGTCCCCAGGAGAACGGAGCGGTCCTGCACAAGTTGAATGCCGGTACAACCCAAAATTTATTGGATTACAGAAGCTACATGCTCCCATAGGATGGCGATTGCTAAAAAGTTGTGGCCATGGCCCTAGTAATACATGAGTCACCAATTCGGCTGAAATAACTGCCCTTCTCTTCTCGGAAAATTGGTCCATGAAATAATTCGTTAACGCTCAGGGGATACAAATTGAACAAATTACCCGAGGGAAATTCACATCAATTGCACCATCTTGTGTATCGCCTCAATTTGGGAGAACATTTTCCTCCTTTTTCGAAGGGGATCACTCGAGTAGCTTTCAGTTGATTGTCTCGAACGTTTAGTAAGTATCTCCAGTAATTGGTTAAGTTTTATTGACTTACACAAATTTAATTTTAAACCGGAACTCAACGTGGTAACAATTACAATTTACAAATTTATTCTGCTACCGCTTAATCCCAAATGCATCACAATTTATAATGCAAAATGTTGGAAAAACTATCACTTTAAGATTTTGATGGTATGGATTTTTGGTGATGCGATGGTTTTGATGGAAATTGATCCTTGACATTGAACGAGTTGTTCAGTTATACAAGGTAGTCAAAATTAATCACTCTATCGGAAGATGTTATAATTATTGCAAATGGCGTCGTACGTCAACCATATTTAACATTTGTGAACTACACAGCTGCAGAATATAAAAAGACAAGCAATGGAGCGCTATACACCGCAAGAGCGTGGAATAATTGTGTCCATTTTTTTAACTCGGTCGGTGGTGTTTATCGGAGCGTGCATTTCAACGTCGATTTCCTAATCGTGTCGCGCCAACAGATGAGATTGAGGATAGCTTGACAGTAATTCACACGCGACTGACGGTCAGCAGGCATTAACTGTTGTACTGTTTGCAATTTGTACGGTAACATGTATAAGTCTTTCACTAAAATTCGCTGTAGGGTCCGTCTGGCGATGCCCAATTGCGTAGCTCATCGTCTGGTTTATGTTTCTTCGTTCTCAGCAACATCGGCAGCCACAGCCGCGATATTCTCGGTGGCGGCCACGCCCTGCAAGGTCTCTTGTGGTTCCAGTCTGTTCGAGTCGAGCAGCTAAGCGGCGGAATGTTTGCCCTGTTGTGCGCGACACGATTAGGAACTCAACGTCAAAATGCACGCTGCACTAGCACCACCGACCGATTATTAGTAAAAAAATGAACACAATTATTCCACGCTCTTGGTGTATAGCGCTCCATTGTCTGTTTATATTGTCCAGCTGTGTAGTTCACAAATTTCAAATATGATTGACGTACGACGCCATTTTCAATAATTATAACACCTTCCGATAGAGTGACGTGAGCGCGCTGATTTTAGCAGAAATGAAGGCTCAATGTCAATAAATGTAAGGGAAGTTTGAGAGCAGTTGCACATGTAGCAGAAGTAATTAAGATTAGGTTCTTGATAGACCGCTGAAGGACTGGTTGAAGAAATCATCAAAAAAATTGACGAGGTAATGAGGTCTGATGAAGAATCACCAAATTTATGGGTTTATAGGTATGCATTACATGTCTTTTTTGAAATTATAGAATTGCTTAGGGTCGGAAATAAGTTTATATTCGATGGGGTCAAAGTATTCTTTATAGAGATTCGTAACGTGTTGAAAAGAGGGAAGAGATAGCAAAATAAGAATAGTGATCTGGGTCCGATTTAGAAATGAGGTGGCGGTTCCAATGTTATTTCTATTTTTCCTTTTTTTTTAAAGAAACACAGCTCTTTATCTTACAATAATGACTAATGCAACTAAACTATTAACTATCCGAGTAAATATTATCTAATCGCCCTTCCATTTTGCACACAACTCTTTGATTTGGCTTTGGAAAGATCTGGAAAAACGATGCAAAATTAAACTAATTTTCCTTTGTAAACTAATTTAAATTTATTGAGAATTTGTCAATTCCTAATAGTAAATAAAGATTAAGATAATATACACATAATTGACATTCAATTTTCAAAATATGTTACTTCTTATCTAATTTATTGTTAAATATGAGGTACAGGGGCGGATTAACTTTTTTTCCGCCCTAGGCCAACTCGATTTGCCGCCCCTATTTTCGCTGAGAAACTTTCCTTTGATAAAAAATGTTAATAAAATAAAATTTCAAATATAGGACACAGTTCAAAAATTTGGTATTCCAATAAAAAATCAATTCGTTGAGCAATTAATTTTTAATATTAAATTATTATTATCGCATTTCACATACAATCACAAATTCTTTGGTTACATATTTGCTTATCAAATTAGTTAAATTTAATGAGTGACAGTAGATTGAAAAACAGTGAAAAAAGTTTTGTTGTATTACAAGTGTTTACGACGAGATCTTTGTCGAGCGAACTCACCTAAAAAAATTCATTCCAAATTTTTGCCGCCCCAGGCCAGTGCCTGCTGTGCCTGTGCGTTAATGCGCCCTTGATGAGGTAATATGAATATTTTTAGAGTAAAACAACTAAACTTGATAAAAATAATAGAGTGGAACAATAAGTCATTGAATACAATTTCATCAAAAACGAACTTTTGATATGCATTGTGAATATATGAAATAAATTTATAATTCGTTAGCCATAAATGTTAAATGCAAACGGATTAATTTCGCATGCATAAGCTTGTCAACCGATTTCCTCCGTCTCAAGTAGGCGTCTGCTGTTGGAAGTCCTTTTATAAATGAAAAACTTTAAAATTTCATCCAAAAGTTGAACCCTCCTCGAGTTAAGAGAAAGAAACATTTTCTGGCTGTGATTTATAAATATTCGCTACGGTGATTTATTAAGCGATCCTTCTTTGAGCTGAAAATCTGTCGCTGTTACGAGGACCAACCGGAGGTTGATTAATTATTTAAGACAAAGCAAGACAAATTAATAGTTGCAAAAGAGCACATTTCGGCTATTTGTCATAAAGGCAAATTCAGCCGTCTGCGGTACCATCCAGACAGTGCAGCCACTTAGTTTGCTTCGTTGATGAAATTAAATTTTAATTTTAAGGTGGTGCTGTCTCGCGAGAACTGCAGCGTCAGGTTAAGATGCAAAACGTCTTCGCCATTCTCGTCGTCTTCATCCTAGGCTGTCTCTTTGTATAATGTGAAGGCTTCTTAAGATTAGCATTTACTTTGAAGTCCTAATTACATCTTCTCTACGCGAAGCTGACTATGCAAATTATAGAATTGAATTTTTGAAAGTATGCCAAGTGAGGCCACTTCGGACCCGGCGCTGGACGCTGAACCAGCTGCAGATCCGGTAGGTTTCTGCGGTCATAAACATCGCTCCAGTGACAATAATTTCACATTTAATTGCTTTATGAGTAAATTCCTCAGGGGACAGGTTGCTACTGAATTCTCCTTTGCAAACAGCCTGTGCCATAATCCCGGGGATAACCCGGCATTGTGCAATTTTAGAAGCTGGTCCAGACGGGGATTCACACAATGCACATTTCCTGAATCCCGGGATCCACAGGTGTTCCTGAAAATCCTGCGATCTATTTCTGTGGCTCGGGATAGCTCAGCAGACAAAGTTTACGCCAGAGTTACTTTTGGCCGGACTGTTTATCACGCTGGCACCATCAATGCGACCAAGCTGGTGCAGCAGATGCACTCTCCGCGCTGCTCGAGAAATTCTTTGAACTATTTTTAGTTGAAATTTAGTGCAGTAATATGCCTTAAGGATTTTGGGTTTAATTATGCCTTTATAGCTGCATAAAAAAAATCGAATCAAGAAAAGGTATTTTTGGAACGGCGAAAATATTTCGAAATAAGCATATTATTCGTTATCAACGGGGTTTAGAAATGAGGTAGCACAAAACCTGAATGAATTCATCTATCGAGCTATCTTGCAGAGGTTGAGAAAAATATCTAGAATGCCTTTGGGCTTTATCAAGCAACTACAAGTTCTAATGAGCCGCTATTTGGCTGCGGTAGAACTTAGTAAAATGTTGAATGTAATATTTATAGAATCAATGATGGCTTATTACATTACCTTGCGTGAAGAAATATTATGGAAAATAATTGAATTTTCAACAGTAGATTGTAAAAAAATATAACAAGAACGTACTGAGTTATCCGGCCTCAATCGGTGACGCAATACTCTACTTTTTTCATTCGTAGAAATTGTTTCACCCGATTCAAAATTCATGCCTGATTTGAGATGTTACTAAAATATGAAAATCATTGTTTGTTGTCATTTTTCTCCAAAATTTGTGAATCTTTAATTTACAAAATTAGTATGATTCAAAATTCATGGCCCTATTGGGTACGCTACTTTGAAATTGAAAAATTTTGTCAGTATCTACTTAGATTCGAAATAAGTGCTTTCAGTGTACACATAACTTGGACCATTAGATATATCTATATAAATATTGCAGTTTAAAACTTTCAAGTTGAACATATGTAGCTTTAAGATTATAATTATTACCACCACATCGTAAAATAAGTCATATATTAATGGTCTATGAACGGAACTGAACATGGCGATTTTTAGTTTATTTAATATTAAGTACTTCAAAATAATTAAACAATGAAAGTAAATGTGGGAAGTATGGAAATAAACATTTATTGTAAAAATGTAATTTAACCCTTTGCACTCGAGGGCTCCGGATCGGAACTATTTAAAATTTTTCTTCTAATTCGAGGGCTTCGCCGCAATGGAGATAATGCCAAATAATTCTCAGTTTATAACATACGAGTAAATACAAATAAAACATAATAACATCGCCTCTCTGTTTATGAGCATATCAGTTACTTTAATATATGAAATTATTTTCCATTGAAATTGCAAAGCTTTGAGTGCAAAGGGTTAAAATTTGTAAAAAAATCATTAATGTGTTCTGTTCTTTTCTTCTTTAAAATTACAATCGTTTCGAGTTCTTTAAAAAACATTTAGAGTAGTCAATAGTTCAGAATTTTATTTTAATTTTTGCTTTGAATTATAAATACAACTTTTTACTTTGGGACCAGCACTCACTCATGGGGCAAGAAAATTTGGTGTAGAAGGGAAAAAAAGAAGGAAATGTTCTCTTAATTATCACATTCGTTTTTTCCATCGTTCGACTAATTCTCAGCAGAACAATGAGCGTTTAAAGATTCAGGGGTTATCCTCACCCATATGTGCTAAGGCATAAGATTTAAGTTTAATTTATAATTTCTGGTATGAATGAATATATTTATTTATAAACTATTTACTAAATAAAACCTATTTTTTTGTATTTCAGTGCGTGCAGGCTTAGTGACAAAAATCGGGCCGACCGGCTCGCACGACCGCGAATGTCACTTTTGGGGAAACCATTAAACTATAATCGTGGCTCACGACGTGATGCCCGTTATAGGAGACTACAAAGTCGGGTGTACAATTTTTTAGAACGTCCGAGAGGAGTACCTGCTATTTTATATCACGTTATGGTGTAAGTATTCAAACCTTAATTTTTTATCTAATGCATATCTATTCAATATGTATAGTAAATGATAACACAACACATGCTTGACTTTTTATATACCATAGATGCAGTATTTAAACAATTCATTTGGTTTAGTTTTTGATAGTAAAAATCAGAAAATATTGAAACTTTAAGGCAACGTAATCTTGTCATCATACTTGGGAAAAGTTTGGAAATAATTTAAATAGAACTTAAACTTATGGCAAATGTAAAAATACTATAATAATGTTTCTAAAAATCAGGACAAACTTAAAAATATTATAAAAGTTAAATGTAAGTATAGGAATTAATATCCCAAACTTTTATTTTATACTTTATTGCATGAACATTATGGTATAAGTTTAACATTCTACTTTGATCTATTTTCTATTGTCTATTTATTCATTTTTCATAATACCAAGTTACAAACCCATGTAAATTTATACAGTGGTTCAAGAGAAAATATCGAATTTTAAATTAATGTCTTTTTGCTTATAATTATATCAAATTATGCAATAAAGTCACATTTTGTAAATTGAACGAATACTAAACGAGTTTCATGAAAATCAAATAATAAAAAAAAAGTGTGAGAACCTCCTTTTTATACAAATAATTTTAAATTTAGCACAGATAACAAACAAACATCCATGAAATAGAATCTGAAGAAATATGTGTTTAAAACAAATTGAACGGTCTTAACAAACCGAAAATGTATGAAATAATTTTAAATTTTAAAAACACACACAAATTTTACCAAAAGCGGATTACACGAAAGACTTTGACTGTAAAAACATCAATTTTGCAAGATTTTACATAGGAAAGCCTATTTCATATTAATAACAATTTGCAAAAAACATACTTTTATAGATTTAATAAAAAACTAGTTTTTAATAAAAGTAAGTTTTCCAACAATTGAAGAATGAATAAATCACTCTTTATGATAAAGTCGTTTTCTTCAATTTAGAATTTGCAGTAAAATGAAGTTGCAAATATTATTCAGAAATCATGAGATAAAAAACATTAATTCAGACATTACTTCAATATTTTAACATCGAATATTTACCCGTTTTTGAGAACTTAAAGGGTATTATTTTAGAGATTAACTATAAGATTTAACTGGTTAGGCAATTTTACGTAACTCTTTTTTAATTTAATTCATAATATAATTTAAGAAAAAAACGTCTTTTCCTATTTTCTTTAAACGATTATGAATGTAACGGTATTTTTCTGATAACAATTTTCAATATATTAAAATGGAAATTTCGAAAATCAGTAGTGGTCTTTTACGGACGTATATATTTGAATTTTGTCTGCCGGAGTATCGCGACGACTCCAAAAACGTTTGACTTAATATTATATGAGAGCTATTGGGATTGTAAATTATTAAAATTAGGAGCCTCTGCAAACTAGATACCAAATTCGAAACTGCAACCCATTTTAGATATTTTGAAAACAAACTACAAAACTTTTTGTGTATGATTTGCGGTTAAAACCCCAAGAAAAATGATATAATCAGGTTTTTCTATATCTAATTATATTAAATGAGGTGCAATCATATATGAGATATGTTTGCTAATATATGTATATATACACATATATACGAGTATATTCTGCTCCGAATCTAAGCGTTTATAAGAATTTGGATTCAATCATACCTAGTCTTGCCATAAATTCTGTCACACAATTTCTAATGAGCGCTTTCTCAGAAATTAGCCTGGAATTGTACCGTTAGGTTGCACTTTGTATCAAATGAACTGTACGGCGTAATATTCCGATCAGTTTGGTGGCAGTCTTTGACTCGTAATCATGGAGTGGGGAGTAAAAGAAAATCGTATCGCTGTAATACCACTCCATAAGTGTGGAAAAAATGCTTCTGAAATTTTGAATTTGTTGAAACCACTAAAAATAACAAAAAGATTCATTTATCGTGCCATAGAACGATTTAATGAAACCTTAGGCATAGAAGATAGAGCAAGGACCGGTCGTCCACATACCGTTAGAACAGTCAGTGCCATCAAAACTGCCCGAGAGCGCATCCGTAGAAATCCACTGCGCAAACAAAAAATTTTGTCGAGGGAGTTGGAAATCTCCACAAGATCGATGAGTAGACTCATTCGAGATGATCTTCATATGAAGGATTATCGTCGGTCAACAGCCCACATGTTGACTCCACGGTTAAAGGAAATAAGATTGGAAAGATGCAAGAGTCTCTTGCTTTGGCACGCAACCAATGGTCATGAGAATATCCTCTTTACCGACGAAAAACTTTTTACTGTGGAGCAAGGTTTGAATAAACAAAATGGTAAGGTTTATGCAACATCATCAGAAGAAGCTAAAAAAACGGTTCCCAGGGTGCAACGAGGCTATCATCCAGCTTCTGTAATGATTTGGTGGGGTGTATCCTATAAAGCTGTCACAACACTCCATTTTTGCGAAAAGGTGTCAAAACCGGTGCGGCGGTTTATCAAACCAACGTGCTGGAAGGTGTTGTGAAACCTTTATCGCAAACTCTCTTCGGTGGACAACATTGTGTTTTCCAGCAAGACTCTGCTCCTGCTCACAAAGCCAAAAGCACACAGGAGTGCTGATTTTATTGCATAAGAAGATTGGCCATCCGGGAGCCCAGATTTAAATTCGCTGGATTATGCATTATGGACAGACTTAGTTATTAGAGAGAACAAGGCCTGTAGAACTCCCCACCGTAATTTGGACAGTCTGAAAAAATCGTTGGTGAAAGCAGCAAATGAAATGTCGTTGAATACCGTGCGTGCCGCTATAGACCAGTGGCCACAACGTTTAAAAGCTTGTATAAAAGCTAAAGGAGGTCATTTCGAGTAAAGCTTTTATTAATTAATTAACAATATCTTATTAAAATAAATTTCGTTTGAATAAACATATTATCTTTTATTGTTTAGATTTTATGCTTCTTTAAAGTTGTGACAGAATTTATGGCACGACTAGGTATATATATACGAGTATATTCTGCTCCGAATCTAAGCGTTTATAAGAATTTGGATTCAATCATATATTCTCCTGACACCCTGACGGGGGTTAGACCACTATACCATTCGTAGATTCTTATTAAAAAATCATGTTTTGGGCCCGGGTCTGAAGGATATGACTGGATCTAATCTTTTTCTCGAGAGTGGAAGAAATGAAAGGGTTCGTGGTATTTAACATAAATAAGTGAACTTAACTAAAACAAAATTTGAACTGGAGCAATGCTCGTATATGTATGCACGAAACAACTAATTAATAGAGTGAATGCCACAAAAATGTAAAAAAGGGATAGTCGAATATAAGTTACTTTTGCTTCATCAACATGCTAACAAGAGTACCTAAGTATTACCTTAAAAAGACATTATGGTAATTTGGTAACACCCTAAAGTATTTCCGGTAATTAATTAACCTGTCATAGGGGAAAAAATAACTTTACAAACACGCTTTATAAATCGCAGAGCATTAATCTTCCGTCATTTCACCGCGCAATGCATCCACAAACAAATTTTTGCAAATTATCTAAGTCATTCCCATCCCACTGGGTACAATAAATCAATCCGTTTAAAATTTTTTTTTAGATAATAGCATTTCTCTAATTGGAACAGGAGATGTAAAAATCGACCTAACTACATTACCGCTCCTGTCGGCGCCCGAAACATGATAAAATTAATTAAAAGTATCAAGAGCTCTTTGCTGAAACGCTGCATCGATTTTATTTTAGTGGATTGTTATTAATGGTGTCACATCAATCCCAGGGAGTCCCGGTCCCAGTCTCGGTCTCGATCACGGCCTGACCACGGAACTTATGTGCTCCATCCACACTTTATCCTGCGGTAGCGGACGAAAAGCTTCTGCAGTTGTTGCAGGAGTTTTTTTCTGCTGCGCCCCGGTGCTCCAGCAGCCCCAGATTGAAAGCCCGGCAAAATGAGATTGGAAGATTCCATTAAATTTTTGGGCAGATGTAGTTATTTTAGCTTATTAATGGTACATTCACTTAGGCAACGTGATAGATGCATTTGAGGAATATTTTCGAATGGAAGAATTAAATTGAAAAATTATGTCAGGATTTGCTTCTAATTGTACATCTGCGTTGGCAAGCAACGAGCAATTAGTAAACTATTATATAGGTATTGATTATACAAATGGAAATTATATCGGTCTTCTGCTGTTAATTGAGTTTAATTCAAAATGAAAAATTCAAACTAAATGCCAACAAATAACTACGTAGATATACATCGGCGCAGTTATTTTAATGTTTGCATGCTACTAATGGTGTTAAGAGTGAAAGGCTATAAAATTAATTGAAGGCCCAGCCTTTTAACTCATTAGGACAAAATGAAAATGTTCTGACTATACGACCTTTAGAAATAGTCTTCCTAGCACTTTAAAGTATACCTTCAAATCTCTGTTATACTTTGTATAATAAATGGATATTTACGAATGTTTTCTACCTTGCTTTTCATTACCATTAACATTTCTAATTCAGTGTTATTAACTTTTTTAACACTACAAGTACCAATAGTTGTTATATACCTATTTCTACCAAACCGGTCAAAATGACTAAACTAAACTAAACTAAATATAAAAATTCAAAAAAGTTTTAAAGCAAATAAAATATATTTCATTCTAATATTGCAGGTGATATATGTATACAGCTATTTACATAAATTTACATAATTTAGTAATATTATTTGTTTTTTATTTACGTTTAGTTATTATTTGGAACAACACAATTTTTACATATAGAAGTTTTTTTTCAATGTACATTTACCACAAACATGTTTTCTGTAACCAGCACATATATTCTTAGTTTTATTTTCATTACAAAAACCTAACTATTTGGCAAATTTTTCGTGTATTAGAACTTTCAGTGCTCTTCAAGAGGTAAATCAAATGTTCCAGTTCAGATGGAAGCTCAATTGGTAAGAGAATATCGAAGCGCACATTCGAAGGACGCAGGTTCAAGCCCACATATCATCAAGTACAAGATGTGGCACTCTCTATACAAGCCCAAACCATACGGATTAATATGCAATTTCTAAAACTGCCTGGGGAAAATTTTCCCACTAAATAAAGCAGCAAAGAACTACTGGTTCCCATGCCTTATCTAAATTTAAAAAAAAAAAACAAAAGAGATAAGAACAGGCAGCCAAATATTCATATCTACAGCACTTACAGTATAGGCAATAAGGTGCAGCGTTTTTTTATCACACATTTTTAAAGGCGGGACAAAGTCTCTGTTGTGTGCCTCTGCATACATAGGGTTAGTGCCGTCCCCGCACAATGCTTAGGCATAGAAAAATCTTGAATCGAGAAACGGGAAGAGGCAGGCAACACACACAGAACATATATACGAATGCACGCTGATTACATTTTTTCACTGTGCATTTTTGAAGGCGGAACAAAGTGTTCGAGCGTGTGCGCTGCTATAGGTGCTGAAACGTAGTTTTAATTTTCGTTCCGCCTCCCCTTAAATTTTTGTCTTTCTCTCACACGTAAGCCCTTTATTACTATCTGCTTTTAGAAAAATAGGACAGTCGGCTAACGGAACCACAGTCGAAAAAAAATAAGTGTAACGAGTGTCACATCTTGTATTTGATAATCGGGCGATCGAACCCGGCAGTTACGCTGTTGTCAAGTCATTAAGCTGTTGTATTAAGTTATGATATGCATTTCAAGGCAAATACAGTTTCAGGATAGCCGAATATTGGATCAGTAGATCACATTTCTCACCAGAACAAAAATTGCTCGAAAGTTTAAAATTTCATAATAGGGGGTACAATATTAAAGAGGCAATACTAAACTTTAAGAAATATGCAAATAAATAAATAAAACAAAATATTGATATATCACGAAATTATTAAATAAAATCTTTCGGCTGTTATAAATTTATATATAATCGGATACGAATTTAAAGAAATTCAGTAAGCAAATATCATTACGATATCTGAATATCTCGAAAATGCTTTACCGTACCCAAAATCCCTCAGCATTAAATTAAGATTACGTTCACTAATATCTTTAAAACGTCAGACTATACTGCCCTTTTTCAGCGGAAAGCCAAGGTCCGCAAAAGATCATTTTTCAAGTGAATAAATTGTGACAGTAAATAAACACCGGCCAAAATACAATAAAACTGGAAAAGTCCCCATGGGGGGCTTGCCGAGCTGCTCTTAATGAAACGAAATTGCCGGAATTAAGATTCCCGAAGCAATTAAAACTTTAAAACGTTCTTGGCCTTGGCAAATAAAGTCCGCAATTTGAAACTGCGAGGAACGTGTTTATAGACCTCTTCTGCCCAGGGGAGCTCCTTTTGTAGCCCGCTCTAATTATGGTGGATTGTTGATTCAACCGCTATTAATGCCTGCGTAATTTGAAAATAGCACTCGTTTTCGATTAACCATGACAATTGGCATGCTCTCAAAATCCTTCAATGGAGAAGGGGCGGCATTTGAGATCTGAAGCAAAATATTGTGACTATATTGCCAAACGTTGGTTCTTGGTATATTGACTTCAAACAATATTTCGTACAGTTAGTTAAGAATTAACCAAAACAGTAAATATCGATTATAAGGACATACTTACTTTTTGATTAGCCTACGTATATTTTTGTACTTACTTCCACTAGTTATAACGCCTAACCTGATATAATATCGGATTTTTTACTAATTTTCAGTGATATCGGTCGATCGAAAACAAAAACTTTGCGATAGGAGCTTTTACAGTTTGATATTTAATTAGAAAATCAACAAAATATGTACGTATTAATTTCTACTTCTGCCGGATATAATAACAAAATTTTATTAATAATCTAAATTCTTCAAAAACATCATCACATATCCATTCATCGTCTTTTTTGGTACGTTAACGAAAAAATACAGAATATTTTTAAAGGGATACTCAATTTTTGACTAATAGTTTACATTTAATGAATAATTCTACCGTCTTTCCGTCTTAATGTAAAAATTAAATATTAATTAAAAATTAAATAATTATATATACATTTTTTACAAAAATATTATATTTGAAAATATATACGGCTAATTTTATATTATATATGGTATAATAGTGCTTTAAGTGAAGTTGACAATCAAGAGAAAGGTGCGGAGACCGAGTTGATAATTTAAGTAATTTTTTAGGTATGTTTTTTTTCTACATTTTGGAATTTAAAATGGAAGAACCAACGTCAAGATTTTAGTCAATAGAATACGAATACGCTAATATATAATTGTCTATTTATTTTCCTATCGTTGTACAAATCTTTCTAATTATCAACTCAAACCAAACTGTTCAGCCAGTATGAGCCCATTTATGCCATCCACAGTCAAGTGTTTTAAAACCATCATTTTCTCTACAAAAAAAGGAGAGAGATATAGCATCATTAAAGAGTATTATACTATACTATACTAGTACTCTATACTAGGTGGAATTGTATTTAAAAAATTGCTCCAGCAGCAGCTGTTCTTAAATGAGAATAATCTTTCTACCTTCGTCCTTCTGTCTTTCTGTCTTTGGGGAATGCCTCCTATTATTTCATCCATGTCCTTAGTGGTATATCACAGGGTTCTGTTTTGAGAGCAACATTTAAAATCGAGTGTTCCTACCACATATGTTGTTTACGCCCCGTTGCACTATTCTTGTCCTATTGGTTAATGCTATGAGTATATCAAAAATTAACGAAGATCTTGCTAAAATTCACCCATGGATAATGACTTGATACGTCAAAATTTAATGCAAGCACACATATTTCTTGCATTATTATCTAGTTTTAGTAACGTTATACTTTATTATATTTTTTATTCTTTTGGTTTTCCCATCATGCTTCTTATATTATAATTTTTCATTTACATTTTGCTATGTATTTCGCAATCAAATTTTTCATTATTAATATTTCTGCGCAATCTTGTAAAACTATTTTTCTAACTTGTGAAGAGCCAACATTTTTTGAATAAATTAAATGAAAATTAATGAATTTACTTACTTACAAATTCAACCATTGTCAACAGAAGTCCCTACGTTACAAAAAAAAAAAAAACCGATTCCACTAACCCACATACATTAAGCGAACATAAGATCAACAACGAGCACGTCCTTTTATAAGGTATCAATTGGTACCTAAACTAACCTATTTGTATTTAGATGAAATCGCTATTTTTGATCTGTGTATTAAAGACAGAATTATCCCATGTATGCTACAAAAGGGATAAATTAAACGAACCGAATCACATTAATAACATATCCGCAAGTTTTCATTAGTTATATTAGCCACATTTAATGTAATAAAGGATATAGAAAACTTATAATCACTTAACAGTACTTTATTTAATTATTTACATACATAGCTTAAAAACAAATGCTAAGAAATAAATAATATCAACATTTAAAATTTTATTTATATTTTTACAAATGATATCTACATGAAAAAATTAAAAGCAAATGAAGTGTCTAGTCTTAATATGCAGCTTATTAAATTTTTCGATAAATTAAAGTCGATAATATAATAATAATAATAATAATTCTTCTTCTTGAAAACGATATGTGCATTTGGTTTATTGAAATCGTAGTTAGTTCGGTCATGAGAAACTCTAAAGAAATCATAATTCCTCAGGTCACGAGACGGAACAGATGCATAAATAAAATTATGAGAGCAAGGTCAATACATCCTTGCAAAAATCTAGAATAGTTTTGGAGATATATCGTCGGTGTTCCATCGTATCAACTTTAAATCTTTTAAGCCACATGCCACACAGCGCGGCATACAATTAACTTACTGAAAGAAACATTTCACGAACGATTAATTTCACGAAATCTACATGCAATAAATAAAATAGGCTTCATGACGGTGCAGTAGAAAAGTTGTGTAATAAGGATCTTCAAACTCTTTACACCGTTTCTTACGAAACCTTAAAAAGAACAAGAGTATGTTGTTTTGTGCAGTTTACTCATTCCCCCAACCATTAATCGTGTAATACAAACTAATACTTATTGTCTTACGAGAAAAATTTTCGTCCGTATCAAGTGAAAAAAACCATCTAAAACAATTATCGGATTAGCGATTTTGGGTTTGAAAATTCGTTAGTTTAACTTTTCCTATTTCATAATTTTAAACAATTTCCTAAAGTCTAAACTAGTAAAAAGTTCGTTAATGTAAGTTTATTGCTTTTCCCTTTAAGCCAGTTTTCACTGTATCTTTAACTTAACTCAAGCCAAGAGTAACCCGATAACTATTAATCTTGATAGCTAACTTACCAACTGCGAGGAATGAAATATGAGTGACAGTGACAGCTGTTAGAATATATTAAAGATGTTCTTCCAGATTAATTTGGATCCCGGGAGATATGTGGATCAAGGTGTTTTTGTACTTCCATATTAAAGCGTTGATCCACAATCTGAGTCGGATGAAAAAACGCAGCTAAATAGATAGAGGCAATTAAGACCACCATGTGTAAAAGGTGTCAAAGTTAGAATTTAAAAAATTTATCGAATTCAACCGTTCATAATCATGTGAAACTCCTTGATTTAATTTCAAACTCAACATATGTGATTTGCTTCTCAAACGTGAAGAAAATGATCCATTTTTGAAGCGAATCATTAATGGAGACAAGAAATGAGTTATTTACAATAATGTTAAACGCGGGAGATATTGGAGTAAGACAAATAAACCGACTCAAATCACTTCAAAAGCCTATATTCAATTTCGAAAGAATCGTTTTTTTTTTAGCTTTTACCGAACAATACCACGATCAATTCTGAAGTGTACCGTCATCAACTGGACAAATTAAATGATTAGTTCAAACAGAAAAGGCCAGAATTGATCAACAGAAGGTGTAGTGTTCCACCAAAGGTAATGAGAGACCTCGTACAATTTTGGTAACTCGCTAAAACCTTTTACAGCTTGGATGGGATGCACTGCTAAACCTTCCATATTCTCCAGATCTGACACCTTAAGATTATTACTTGTGTCGCTCCTTAAAAAAATTGTTAAGACGGTAAAACCTTTAATTCAAATGAGGATGTCAGACATTAGTTAGATCAGTTTTTTTTGGCAGCATATATCAAAGTTTTATGAGCACGGAATCATGCTACTGCCAAAAACATGGCAAAAGGTATTGAGCCAAAATTCAATAAAATCTTTATACACTATAAGAAAATTGTCTTTCATTTTATCCAAAAACTTTCCAAACAACCCAAAATATATTTATTTTATTGAGTATTGTTATATTTTTAAACTATTACAAAGTCAAACATTATCCATTACTTAAATTATAGACTTATAATTCTAAAAATAATATATGAAATGAATTTGGGAAAACTCTTCTCGCATAAAATAACATTTACCATTAAAGATTATAACAATTAAAGCCCATTAGACCGAATTTAAATGATTTCGTAGTGGGTCACCCTGGGCGAGATATTCCGCCGAGATTGCGCCACATGTCGACCGAGGTGTTATTGCAGTTGCGGCAACTACGGTCGTAAAATCAGCAAAGATCACTGCAGGGCAGGAAAATTCACTTAGTGCAGCACGTAAACATCGAGCGAAACTTTGTTAACAACTCGCCGCGAACCATCCGTTTATCGCTACATTTAATGGCTTAATTTGCACAGTAATGTCGTTAGCACCAGAGTCCCTGATACGATTGCATAAATATCCCCATTTAGAGAAAATCCTTCAACAAAACAAAGTCCCGCCACAAAGGGCGCGGAGTGCGCTCTTAGCAGCGCAGACGACGTCGGGCACAATCTCATTAAATTAGACAGAACCCAATTAAATTACTTACAGCTTCTTCTTAGGTCGTGAATAAACGATGACCCCGTCATTCGCATTTTGCATTTTATTGGGGGTGATATGTCGGCAAATGGAAATGGAGTCCCCAGTGCCATGCCCGTGCGTAATAAAAAGGCTTTTTGGAGCCTCGTTTGATGATCGGAAGCGTTAGACGGGACGGAGTGTGAACTCGTTCCAAAGATCCTTTCCAATCGACTAAATTACACCTAAAATTTTAATTCCATCTGAGAAGTAATAAAGGCGAATAGGATTCACCGGGTCGAGGGACTCACCCTTTGGGCAATCAAATATCGCGTGTTTTGTATTTCAGCATTTCAAAGGCAGGTAAAATACGAACGTACCTACTAAAGAATGCCTCCCAGTTGCGTAAAATTCATAACCTGAAGTTAATTGCTATTAAATTTCAAAGGTGGGAAGATATTGAGGTTTCAATAATTCGCCACCTTCGGGTACGATTATGATGGAATTCTTATTACACATATAATCTATAAAACTCATTAAATTGCTATGTCATCTTTCAGAGAAGCATATTTTATTTATTGTATTTGAATCGATTGTTGAATCGAGCATTGATTAATATCTAGGTACTGTAATTTTATTCCCGACTTCGTCTCCAGTTAAGGAATCATTCTGGTTGAAACGTCTACAAAATTGTAGATTTTCTGGAATGTTTTTCTTATTGATACTCAATCTAATATATACAACAACAAAAACACTGATAATTTTTTTCTCCAGCGATAAAACTATTCCAATGATCTTTTTCAATTTGGCGGGAAAGCAGATATTTTGTAGTATTTGTAGTCTTGTATTTCTTTCTTAACTTTAAGGTTTTGTGGCCACTAAATTTAAATTTAATTTAGAAATTCTAGATAGAAAGTGCAGGTAGGTTGATTTATATGAAAAACCAAAACAAGTGCGAGTCGAACTCACGTGGAGAGGGTTCCGTACGATCAATTTGTTATTTATCATGTTTTTTAGATATGATACAAATTTGTTTATGGTGCCATAGACTTCTTATTCCTGTAATCTATAAGTAAAGAACTATTTTCTATATTTTTTTTCAAAATTTTAAGCTCAGTATATAGTTTCGGAGATAAGGGGAGGAATGGTATCTATTTTCTTAAATAACTTTTAAATTATTTATAATATTTATATATTTGAAATTCTCACAACAAGCCCTTTCATTTGATATGTCACATGAGTAAGTTTTTTTAAATTTTCTAATTTTCCCCCAAAAGTGACCCCTATATTTAAAATTCATTTATTTACGTTGCAAGTCCGTGTATCAAATTTCAACTTCATAGGTCCTGCAGACTCTAAACAAATTGGTTGTGATAGACGGGCAGACACATGAGTGATCCTATAATGGTTCCGTTTTTTCATTCGAAAAAATAATCAAATTAACAATTAGTGAAAATGTCGCTATCGTCCCTAGTAGAATGATCTGTTTTTATTATAAATTCACAAAATGGCATAGTTCCTAATTCGGAATAACGAAATTGTTGTACCTTTCTAATAATTTTTATTATATAAAATATAAAATTTGCCAAAGAACGATGTGATTTTTCTAGGCCCTATTGAAAAACATATTGAAACTCAAGCCCAAGCTTTTCAATTGTTGAAATGCCATGAAAAGCGCAAGTAAAATGTTTTGTTAACCGTCTCCACGGTAGTAGAGTAGATTTTAATTTTAAATAGCTGTAAAAGCCAAACTAATTGTAATATCACAGCATTCTTACAGTGATATCTAGAACAATTTATTTAAAATTTAAAAATAAAAACTGATGGTTTCAAATAATAGGAAGGGGTTTCAATCAAAATAACCTATAGTTTTCAATACTATTATACTATATCAGTATTATCAAAAATTGGAAATCAAATGGTCTGATTAATTTCCATAAAAATTACCCTTAAGAAGTTTTAATGGTAATCTACATAATTTTGAAGTTTTAGGAATAAAAATTACAAATTCAATACGACAATAATTCTAAAAAATAAAAGTTATATTACATATTTTTGGAAAATATTGGTTATACATATTTAAATTAAATCACTATATTTTAAGTATTTGCTATAACTATACTAGATTCCGGACCACTAATAATCTGTGTAATTAAAGTGAATAGCTAAGAGAATAGGGCATATTATTTTATGTATTAATATTTCTTGAAAAATCAATTTCCAATTCGATTAAGTCCGAATCAGAAATTACGTAAAATCACATCATCGTTAACTGCTCCAGCCACCGAAATAATGTGAAAACGGACACCATCAATAACGAATGCTTGTGCTCCGCCCTTCGACTGAGGCATGTGTTGGCATTCAAGCGACAAATGACTCCATACAAAAGGAACTCCTTCAGCATTTCAACGAATGAAGAGCGGGGGCATGCGGAGAGAGTTCGATTCGAGCCCTTCTACCACTTTCATCCGATTACATGACTTGGTGTTTGGTAAACTGTTTCCGGCATAATATCCGGTCGCATTGCAGATTGCAGAGGCTCTACAGAAAAGGAAGATTAGCCTAGAACTGCCGTGCATGAGTGCAGCCTCGGAAGTCAAAAACCCCCAAACGATAAATAATTTGAAAGGGAAGTTCATCCGGCCAGCAGTCCTCTTGTTCCTTGAACTCCGGCACAGCGGACCGACTGCGATCGAAGCCGTCGGGTACCTTTTTAGGGGGAACTCAACTGCAAACATTCGTTGAGCTCAAACTCGAAAATTAAAGGGCTTTCACAGCTTGAATTAAGTTTGGGTCAACTCAACCAGGGGTAAAACATCATTCAAAATGCGAATGATGGTACTTTCCTCCCGCGAAGTTCAGTGTTGGTTTTGTTATCAACAATTTCAGCTGATTAAGAACTGCAATGCACTCTTCACTCTAGGCGTTATAATAAAATTGCAATTTCTCATTAAAAATGTAATGTGGAAAAAATCCCTTGAGACAATGTATAAAAGCATACACAGAATTAAGAACTGTTGAGAATGAAAAAAAAAACAAACTAAACTGAATTTTGATATAAATATACTCGTATATGGGCCTTTTTAGAATATTATTTCAGATTTCTGGTTTTACTTTTTTAATATTAGGCTTTATTAACTTGGTTTTTTAAAATTTTGAGAAATTTTATATACCATATGACTTATGGGCTGGTGGAATCATTGGTCTATACTGTTTCAAAGATGACGGTGAGAATAATGATATCGTCAATGGTGCTTGCTAACATGCAATGATTTCCAACTTTTTATTGACCAAAATACATGAGCTGAATCTGGTTGACATGTGGTTTCAACAAGACGGTGCCACATGCCACATACCATATAGTAAAAAGAAACGATGGACCTATTGCGAAATGAATTTGGTGAGCAATTCATCTCTCGTGTTGGACCAATGAATTGGCTACCTATATCGTGCGATTTCACACCTTTAAACTACTTTTTGTGGGGGTACGTCAAATTTCTTGTTTATGCTGATAAACCAGCATCGAAGCACTAGAAGACAACATTACACATGTTATCGGTAAGATACCAGGGGCTATACTCGAAAAAGTCACTCAAAATTGAACTTCTCGTATGGACCACCTGAAACGTAGTCGTGGCCAACATTTATTTGAATTAATCTTTAAAAAGTAAATGCAAGGATTGATTTTTAATCCAATAAACATTTTATACCTTTTTCCAATTTTTCTGTTTTGTTTTTAAATTAAAAACCAACAGCTTAAAAAACCACCCTTTACAAGCACCTTTTACTGATTAGTCTTAGAAATAAAAACAACAGTCCTTTAAATGGAATTAAACTATAGATGTACGAGTATAAGTGCCAGATTACGATCAAGAACATTAAAATTTGCATTTGATTTTCTAGGTTTTTTCGTCGAATCTTAAAAAGAATGATAAAAAATAAAAGTATTTAGAAAAATAATTTACGAGTAATTGACTCAATAAATACTTACATAAAAGGAAAACAAAAATTGAATAAAGTTTTGATATTGTATCGCAAATCAAAATAAGTGCGCATTAAATTAAAGAAAACACTTTACTACTGCAAAGCAAAATTGTTTGCCAATCCGCTTTTTAATGAATTCTTACAACAATAAAATAATTGTCTTTTCTGAAGTAATGAAGAACAAAATATTGTACTCAGTTTTAAGCTTAAATACATATAGTATTTTTTAATGAAATTCTCTTGATGGAATTTCCTGAAGTTCGATATATTTTCCGGCACATCCTGCCATTCTGTTAAAACATTAAAGGCCTGTGTTAGCTCCAAGCAATATTAATCTTATGGAACGACTTTCAACTAGCCCAGATCTACTAAACCTATTGAATCCTGAAAAATTATATTGAATAAAAATTACCGGTATTTTTACACTTAAAATAAAACAGTTGCAAAATGAAGAAGTTTATATTTTAGTCGTATAACTAAACTATCAAAGTCACCGCCCCTTATAAAAATCCTTAAGTTAGTGCTTCTCCAATCGAAATACTTCAGTTTATATGATATCTAGGTTTTCAAAAAGAACATAGTAGAAATAATACAATTCCAAATATTTATAAAAGCTATAATTCTATTATAATATGATTTTAATAAATTAAGATAAATATTCAGTAAAAAAGTAAAAATGAGGTTGTAAAACATAGGTGAATATACCTCAACTTCATCAACCTTCATAAAGCTACTTAAAGATCTTAAAACCAAAGTTCTTTATCATCCATTCAGAGAATCTCAGTACAAATACAAATAAGTGTTTATGGGGATAATAGCATGAAATTGCAAACATTAATCACACACGAACGCAATTAATTGTTTATGATTATATCTCGCTTCCCTGACTTCCACTACGTCGAGGACATGATGAAAGTTTTCAGAAAATTTATTGCATTCCCGACATCAACGCCGCAGATTATAAACAGGTTGGTAGTCTCCGCTCCATATTCCCATATGCGTCCTGAGGGAATTTATTTGCCCGGCAAGTGGCAGGTACGTTCTTTATCGACATAGATTCTGCAATAGGTGCTCCATTGGGAGCAACAGCCCCACGAAATCCCTATACCCTGCATATGTCGGCTGCAATAACCTCGAAAGCTCAGGGAGCCCCATTAGGGCCTATTTATACCATTTGCATTCTTGCCATATTACAGGTGTGTATCGGCTCATATTTTCCTTCCGGACATTGCTACTGAAACCAGACATGGCAGCTCGGAATGTTCTAATTTCCTGAATGAATCTTGTCATGTTATGCAAATAGTGTGATTGAAGGGGCTTCTGCTCGCCCTTGTTTACAGCGTAAAATCGTAATTAATTCACCAACATGAATAATAAGCGACAGCCAAGTGAACGCAGGTAATGGCGTGTCGAACCAACCCGGATTCGATCGTGTTTCCAATTCCCTGTATGCAGTGTTGGCTTTAAATTTTAATGTTGAGTACACCAATTTGGGTCATCTCCCATGCAGGGAGTACCTATAACCCTCCAAAAAGGGGGAATTCCATGGGAATCGGAAAGCAATTATTTTCCTTCGAAATGAGTACCCTTGAAAGATTGCAGCGATAAGTGTGGCGTGTTGCCCATACATCCGCCAATATCCAAATATGCTCCCACTCACCACGGAGGAGAAAGGTCAGGACCCCTGAACACTTAAGTGAAAGGGCACGGGAATCTGCCCGGCTATTTATCTTGACTTAATTAACCTTACATTAAATACGGTCTTTAGGTTGTGGCTAGCTGCGTAAGCAAGAATAGAGCTTCACTTTACACAAAAACTGATGGGTCAGATCCGTCGAGAATAATAAATTTTACATAAATGCTCTCAGGGGCCGAATGGTGAATGTTAATCTATGAATTGTTCAATGGAATCGTCGACATAGCAACCCATATTTATAACATCCATCGGCCCTATGACACCGATGATATTTTCTCATTTAATGGTCATTAAAACCATCCCGGAAACATTTCAGCTCTGTCATCAAAACGTGGCCTAAAAACAAGCTCCAAGTGTGAACCGGGTGTTATAAAAACTTTATCTTCCTCATTTCAGAAGTTTAAAAACTTTAGATGAACAATAATGAGATTTTAAAAATAATGACGCAATTTCAGTTTCCTTATAGTGCAACTCTTTACTAATTTAGTTTTAACGCTATGTCGTTTCGACAAGGAAATTTTATAAGTGAACTTTAAAATTAATTGAATTTAAAGCAGACATAAGTCTTTGTATTTGCAACCCAATATTATTGAACTTTGAATGTTCACTCTTGTTATATTAGCTCTTGAATTTTAACACGTTCGCGGACGGTATAAATTCACATGGGGTGTTAATATGATCACTCTCCAGAAGCTTTCCTTCAATGTTTATTGGATCATATCAAGACAAGAGAATTATGATGCATTTTATATGAAGACATAAAATATATAAAAAAAATCCTGCATTGCTGTCTTATAGTTGTAAACTTTCCCATTGAAAATAAACTTCTGCTACTGTTTTTTCATCGTTTTGATTATTCAAATTATATAAAACAAATGTATTGTATATGCAGTGGTGACCCAGCAGGGCAAAACCAAAATACTGCATATGCAGTAGCCGTCCGCGAACGTGTTAAGAAGAATATCTTTTGCTCAATCCCCAGCTACTCACTATAAACTTGCTTTATTAGTAGATATATAATCGCATCACAGAAATAAGTGGTTTTAACACGTAATTTATAAAACTGATGTAAAAGCGATATGTAAAACAATTTCTCCTCAGAGGCAATTCAAATTAAATTAAAACATTTCAAAAAAAAAGAGCCAAATGCTTGAGGTGGTTCATTCAAGGATTAAGGCAAGCATCACAAAAACAAAATTCTTTTCCAAAAGGTGAAAGCAGAAATAAAATACGCATGGAATTACAATTTTTAAAATATGTTTAAGCTACGCCAGCCAGCTTTTCAAAACCAGGAAAATTAAAAAAAAAACAATTTAAAGAGAAATGTTTAAACTGTGGGATTTTCATATTATTCAAAACAATATAATACAAAATGTTGGCTTATTCTGATTTGATACTAATTTTAGAAAATTTCAATTATTTGCTACGCTCATGATAAATTTCATATCAAACGAAAATTACCTTTAGTTCTCGATAAATGAAGAAATGCAGCTTCAAAAAGTTCAGTATCGTCAAAAATTCGGACGGTTTCAGGCGCTTTCAAATCTTTGTAAAAAAAAAAATAGGCAAAAATCAGAAACTAATTATCATAGCGTTATAAATGTTGAAAATATCACACATCAAATCTGATTTCCATGTTATTTATTTGAAGTTAACAAATTTCATTCGACTTTTCTAACCCGCCATTCTTTATTTACTAACAGAAGCAAATTCAAAATCCAAGACAATCCCTAAAAATGAATTTACATGGAATGTACTTAAAGTTAAAATTAAATCAAATCTATTCGTATATCTGCATATTTGTTAATATCTACGTTTTTTATTAATTAACGTAAAAACAGAAAATCAATCTTTGCAATATTTCTATAGCGCCCGAAAATTTAAACTCATGCCTCATGCTTTTATCCTTATTCCACGAAAAAATCAGAAAATGAGGTAAAATAAAAATTTTTTGAGCTCGCACCCAGAGAGTTCTACTTTAAATGAAGGCAAATGCAGACAACATGCATCCACCTTCCAATCTTTTTCTTCTTTTCACTCAAAAACATTATCGTACATTGTTTAAAAAAATTTCTTTACCATTCTCTGAAACTAGCCCTACAACAAAACCTGGTAATTTATAGCCTATCGATTTTCACTTTGTTTCGGTAGCTCTAAACTAGGCCGACACCGTGTTCAGTTTCCTGTTTTCTGCATCCAGCGCAAAACAAAATCAACCGTCGAACAGGCGAGGGCCAGTTTTGCTGGCTATGTACTGTTTTACCTGATTTACAACGAGACGAGGCCCTTCTTCGTTTCGATATTACCGCAAATATCCAGGATTTAATTTGAAGTCTTCCGCTGAATGTACGCGAGATTCAAAGGAAAAGGCGCACTGCTGCGAGAAGCTTGGAAAGTCCGTTTTTGTTCTGGTCCACATTAGAAGATAAAATTGCACCTTAAGTGAAAGAGGAACTTAATTTATTCAAATTCATGGGGTGCCATCAGCATTCATTAAGCAGGAACGCCAGGCACACGTACCCGTCGATTGGGTATTTTAAAGCCGCTATCTGCTTTAATGAAAACCTCAGCAACCTTTTCTGCCCCAGACTGGGGCACCAGGAATTTTTAATCTAATTTCCCCGGGAGTCATGATTCCTCCAAGTTATCCGCAAAATGCTCCTAACTGTGACGGCGGGGACTGCGTTAGTGGCGGAGTCCCAGATCGGGGCACTACTCTGTCACCGGAATTGTGAAGTTTAAATGAAGTCAATGTTGCCAGGTTATTAGCATTTAGCCAGGCGGAGAAATCCCGCCACCCAAGCCGGGACGTTTTTCCTTTTGTTAATGGCTCCACTGGAAAATGTATTCATTCTTTTCATCAAATTACGCTAAGTTCAAACGAACAGACTCCAAGTCCATCGCAGACGTTTATCAGGGTATTTCCTTTATTACACAGCGTTTTCCCGGTTTTATGTTTTCAGGAATTGCGCTGCTCTTCCGGGAACAGCCGAAAAACTCCTGCGGCCACTATATAAATAAAATCCTCCAGCTGAGCTAGACATCACGCAAACAAGAACCCGCAGACCCATGTTTGTATCTAGAACAATTGGGAGGTTTGAGGTGAAAAATTAATAGTTACAGCACCCCATAAAAATTCCAAAATGTTTTGATTTCCACGTTGGCTCACAGCTCGGCAAATGTTCAGTTTTTTCACCTTATATCAGGCTTATGCCGAGGTTTTATTGACCCTTCGGAGCACCGCGGACACTGAAAATATTTATTATGCAAAATAACGTGTAATAAAATTAGGCAAATTGCAATTTGGTGGTGCTCGAAGCCGCGCACTTCAAATAATTTTTGAATTTTCTATGAAAACATCGGTTTATTTCGAATGCAATATATTTAGTTGCTATTGTGTTTAAGGCCACAGAGCGCGTTTCATCACTGAAAATAATTTGCTTTACAGGACGCGTTCCATAAAACAGTGTAACCTATTTAAATTTATTTACCTACAAAATAATTTCATAATAGAAATAACATGTTGTTCAACTTATTCCTGTATAAAATAATAAGGAATATTTTCAACATTTAGTACAAGTGTGCTCTTTATTAGGATAAAAGTAGGCTAGATGCCCCAAGGGGATAGTTATTTTAGTTTATAAATATAGTGTAAACGTTAACCGACCATATAAAAATTTTAAAAAGTATACTGTCCACATACTCCAGTATCACAGGCTATCAACATCTTGTATAAGCCCTGCAATTAAAACGAGAAGCTATCTTTAGAGCAGATTATTGAAGGTATCTCTCTGATAGACAGATAAATACGTATCAAAATTTGTGTTTTTAATTTTTTTGTAATCGTTATTTCCTTTCTAAAATAAGAAGACAGAAATGATAAAGCTGATAAGTTTCTTCCCTAATATAATACAGAAAAATGCCATTGAATTTAATAGAAAGGTTAATTTTTTGGAAAAGTCTTTTGTGTTTATGTTATTAGCATTAATATTTACAATCATATAGCGAATTTTTATTTCTAAGGGTAGCTATCTTCAAAGCAATATTTTTACAATACTTAAAAAATCGTATTGTGAGTTTTACTCGCTCATAGCAGACTTTGTAATTACTCCATAATCAAAGAAAACTATGTAAAATAAAAATATAATAAACAAAAAGCAAAATAGCATAATAATATAATAATTTTGTGTACTTCTTTGAATACTACATACGTATCCGAAATTGAAAACGCTTCTATCACATTACCTCTTTGAGAAAAATTGTTGGCGATATTTTCAAATTTAAGCTTAAACTTTCTAAAATAAAAGTTTTAACTATTGGCTATGTATAAGATAAAAATATAAAAATTACAAAATCGTACGACAAATTGTTTCATTGTAATTTTCTTTATAAACGAATTAATTCGACCTTCTATATATATTCAACATACATTTTTGAATATAGTAACGATTTCATTTATATAAATCAAATTTAAAAAAAATAATTATGTTATGCTGTTTCTTTTAGAAATAATCTTATCAAAATAGCTAAGTAATTTTCCTCTAGTTGAATTCTTTTATTGTGCTTAAACGGAGTAAGTTGCTGAATGTCTTATACTTTACTTATAAGGTCTACTAAATACGTGTAAATAAGTAATTCAAAATATGACTGTGCTGTAAAACTCTTACCAAATTAAAATTTTAATTTTATTTTAAATTTGCTTTAAAAGCTAATTAGAATTTTCTAACTCTGTATAGCTCCTTGATGTTCCGATTTTAGAATATATTATTAACTCTGATTTAAGCCTGAAAAAGCTAGCGTAAGATGTCCTGGTTCACATTTTAATTAAAGTAATATCTAATATGGCCCCAAAAACTCGTTCGTTAGTTTATGAATTCTTTTTAGCATTAATTTAGCGAATTTTTTAATAATAAAGATAATAAGTTGTATAATAATGAAAGAAATATTCTAAATATACTATAAAGGTCTAAAAGTAAAGTCAAGAAAACACTAGATTCGAAAGATCGAAATAAAGATATATCGAAACTACTTTGAGCGCCGGACTGAATACAAAAGAAATCGTGATTTCTGGGCTCTATACAGAACTAAATTTTCCAATCGGATTGCAAACGAGTCCTAGACTTGACATACCAGACCAAGCCCAAGACCAAGACCAAGACCAAGACCAAGATCAAGACCAAGACCAAGACCAAGACCAAGACCGACTATGCAAGACCCAAGACCAATATCAAGCCTACCATAGAGTCTTGGTCTGGTTTTTCTTCATACCACCAATATTTTTAGCGTGTAATTATACAAATTATACAAATAATAATAAAATAAACAAGAATACAATTAACACATCGTTTTCTTTCCCTTCCAGTTTTCTAATGGTGTTCACGTGCCTGGCCTTGAGCGTATTTTCCACAATTAAGGAATACGAAGATGATGCCATATTAATCTTATTCAGAATGGAAATCTTAGTAGTAATATGGTTTACAGTCGAATTTTTTTTAAGGTAAGTATAAAGTAGCTTCGTGCAAAAAACATGTTCGTTTACTGCGGCAGAAAATCAACTGCGGCTTTCGTGACCTTTTCACTATTTCCGACATTCGCTCAAAAAGGTTTTTGACGAACAACTGCAGCTGGCCCCTCTCTAGCACGGTGAAATGTTTGCCAAAACCGGTGCGAACCACAAATAAAGCACAAATTTAATCATACGATGGATGTCGCCGTTGATAAGACAAAATGCATGCAATTAGCAAATAGACCACATGGATTCCTTGGCCCTTTGTCTACGGCAGTGTCACGCAATTGTTTGGTCTTGGTGTCCTTTTATAGACCTCCTACGATGAACTTTAATAAACGCATTACCTCGACACAGGCTGCGAATCAGGTCGGTTTTAGGTTTGCTTAACGTTGTAATGTAATTAACTAATTGCTAAATAGTGTCCCGCAGAGTTCGGCCATTTCTTGGATTTTTTCTAGAGCAAGGACTTTTTGGCCTTTATCGTAATTGTTGGGAAAGAAGCTTTACGGAAAATATAAAATAGGAAATAGAGAATAAACATCTCTTATAGAAAAAGGGACTCGAATAGGCGTGAATTTCCTTTGAGTTTTTCAAGTTGCCAATCAATAGACATAGAAGAGGCTTTGAATTCTTAATAGTGCCTACTTGTGATCTTAGAAATATTTTTAGGGACGTATAAAAACACCGCCTTTCAACACATTTAAGCCTTTCTTCTACCTCCATTGTTGCGATTTTTTAATAACATGTACTAAACAAGATAAATAAGTTCTTAAAAAGAGAAACACTGAAAAAGTCTTTAAGCAACACATGGGGTACGAGTATAAACCCTGATTATTATTAGCTATATTAAAAGTGGATATACAAATTATTTAGGGTGCTTGATTATACAAGTTTTTAGACCAAAACAGAGATATAAGAAGCAAGCGAATACTGCATATAATATCTATAGTACCATCTCGGTCTTTTGTTCGAGAAAGCATTGGCATAAAATAATCACAGGTAACTAAATTTGTTAAAACAGCGAAGCACTTATTCGAAGATCGCAAGTTCGATACTTTGCAACCAAATTTTCGCCAAAATGTTTTTCATGAAATGAAGATTTTTGTACTATTCTCTTTCATGTTATTTTTTTTAATAAATCTGGTAATATTGACAGGTAATTGAAAATATCTTCATTTAAACAAAGGATTACAGGGGCAGTTGTGGTGTACATTAGAATTATATTTTGCTTCATATATAATTATGATACCTACTTTGTTATATTGTTTGAAATAAATTTTAATAATTTGTGAGAATAAATGAGAAAACAGCTTTTTAAAAAGTCCTTAACACTGATTAACGACTAATAAACCAAATTCATGTTTCAGAATCAGTGAATTAATTAGTTTAATTTATGCTTTCTTTTCTTCTTTTAAATGTTACTCGAGATACTTTTAACGTAGCAAGCTCTTAACTAAAATGATCATTTATCGAAAAAAACGTTATTTATAAAATATTGAGCTTTTAATTAATTAAATTACAGTATGCCTTCGTGTTATATCGTATTATATCTTAATAATAGAAATCGTACGTACTTAATTTGCTACAATATAATCTTGAAGCTTATTACAAAGATTATAATATATGATACTATTCTAAACGAAATAGATAACCTGAAGTAATTTGAAAGGCTCTTGCTGATGTATGAGATAGAATAAACATTGTTTCAATATAGAGCTTCAATGCAGTCTAATTAATGATCTGCCTTGGTCGAGTGAACGAAAATCGTTGTGCATGGCAGAAAAACCATTGATTATCAGTCCTTTGTGCTGTGTGTCCATCCGACGGAGTAACACGCAAATTGTGGCATTCACCATTAATCCTCGATTCTGGGCGACTTGTATGCCACAACTTCAACTTGTACAAGTATGCTCAACGTCGAGTCGTTGCAGGGCACTGACGGCCGAAGGGAACTTCCAATTATATGCAAAATATAAGCCCATCGAGCAAGGGAAGTGTGTCATTTCATATTGACAGAACTTTTTGCATTTTCTATTCATCTAATCGAGGACATTTTCCTTTTATATTCAAATTATCACCACCAACGCAAGGTTGGGGGTTGGAATCAAAGCGTTTATATATTCCGGTCCCACCCCCATCTGGGATTCACCGCCAAACGAAAGGGACCAATACAGAAGGCGCTTATATCAAATATGCTTTGTATATTCCTTCGAAACAGGCTAGCAAAAGTTAGACACACTTTCGGAGCTCTAGGGTACGACCCCGAGCCGAGGGTGCTCCAGTTCTTGGGAACCAAGCTCAAATTAAATACTTTATGTCCGCAGCATTGCGACACAATCGACTTTAGCACCTAACGTGTCTGCGGCGTACATGATTCGTCGTCGCACGCACATCTCTGTCGACGTGCTCTTCGAACATCAGAGGAATTTATTTTTTTAAGCCGACCCCCGGGATCAGATTAAAGGTACACCACTCACGGGTTGCAGGTTGCGTCATGAGCCTGTCCTGCTAAGACCTACATACTCGTAGATCTGGACAGCTTTACAAAGTTCCCTTAATACCGTGCTCTCTATGCCTATCGTGTGCCTTAAATAGTAATTTCAAATGAAGAACGAAACGAACGAGAATTGAGTTATTAATTCCTACCCTTGTGGCGTTGAGGCTTTGTAATTATTCGCAGAATAATTGCTTTTTCCAAAGCTTAGGTAAACTTTGAGTAATTTCCATCGTTAATATTAATGAGAACGTTTGCGGCGCGCTACGACCGTTGACAAATTTTTCTCAGATGATAAAAACTATGAAAGGTTTTTGGGGGAGACTTTTGTTAAACGAAATAACGACGTCTTTTCGTATATTTTTTTTAATTTCGATTCGATTAAACTATGATAATTATGCTTAGTCAGCTGCATTTATACCCGAAAATTGGACGTTTCTGTTCCTTTGGTTAATCTTTTATTAAAACATTTTAAAAAAAAAAAATTTGTTCTTTGAATTTATTTGTATACAAAAAAAAAAAACTGGCAACTAATGAAATCATAAAATAAAATATTATATCCAAATTTCAGATGTTCAATTCTATTATTAGATGACATTAATTAAAATGATTTTCTATTAGGTAATATTGAAATTTATTTCGGTCGTGTGCGTTACCTCAGCTTAATTTTTAGACTATGCGATTAGAGTAATTTTTCATCACAAAGTTGTGAAATGTGATCTCGTTAATTGAATGCTGTGACGTCGAATAAGTAGCTTGTACATTTAACGCTGATAAGCTATTAAAAGTAAAGTAAAAAATAAATAATTAAATAAACGAAATTTACATTGTCTGACAGAAAAATACATTGTAAAATATAACGAGATGTCTACAGTTGGTAAACAAAATTAAGCATACTTTGAATTATATTTACACCATATTCTAGAAAACTTGTAAACGTTTCAATTGTAAAAGATTCCAATATATCATATAAAATTGGTAATACTAAAAAGTTTCATAGAATAACTACAGCCAGATGTAAAATACAGGTGTTATTCTCTCAAAAGGTAATCACTAGAAATAATCACAATAATCACAGCAAGCCAGACAGCAGTCAGTTTTGCTCATCCAATTTACTGTATATGTTAGAATTGCATCAAATTGGTAGCAGTGCAAGTAGTGCTAAAAATTTTCAATTATAGTAAAAACTCATCAAATTGTTTATTTGACTCAAATTTTATTTATAGTTCAAAGTATTTTCAGTAACATATCCTGATCTTAATTCTTAATAATTAATTAAATTAGCCAAAAAATTTTTTTACCCCGAGACATTGAATCCATTTCTTTCGAGGGTTACTCTTAGAAAAAAGTTTATAGTAACCATAACAAATAGTGTAATTCTCCTCAAACTTCCTATTTAATTGAGTTTGTTTTTAAAACCGCGTTTTTCTATGACTTTTGTTAGAACTAACCCCATACCTAACTCATTACTATTTAATATTTATTATCAAAATCAACGTGGATTAAAAATGAAAGAAATTTCAGTCCACAATATTATTTGATTTGCACTCAAAAAGTATTGACTAAATTATTCTACCTAGAGCATATTACAAAGAGTTTCGACCTAATAATAGGTAAATACACCCTTACTCTACTAATTAATAGAAGCCAAAAAAGGCATATACAGCAATCTTACTGGCCTTGGGAGTAATTGATACCTGGGCAAACCTTAGTTTAATTAAAATCTAAAAAATCACATACTCTAAATTGTAAATTAAATTATAACATTTTATTAGCTACGCACTAGTTAAAACTAACTTGTTATAACTATCCCCGATTTCTCGTAGATATATTTTAAGCTGGGATTTATACAAATTTTCTAAATCTTTCAGTCTTTCATAGTTAACCCAGCAAAAGCCTTACTTTGTACACTCTAAATATTAGAGTCGATCTCGATTTTTCTCTTTCAATTTTAATAGGCTGCTTGCTAATCTAAATTAAATAATTCAAATATACATTAATTCTGAAACCCTCAGAATATATATATAAAATATTTATATATATAAGTTGGTGCCTAACCTTTAATGGAAAATAATACATCTGTTCCTCCGACTAAAAATTCTTCAGTCCAAGCACATTTTTATTCCTATTCTAAAAGGCATCCTTTGATTATGTAATTTTATACGAGCTCTCTGCATTTTAGAAAATACGAATTTTTCCACTGGAAATATTTGCTCTAAAAAGTACCTTGTGTGGGTAAGTATGTTGAGATGAGATGAGATGAAAATAGTGTACCTGTAGATAATTTACAATTTTTATCAAAAGCCTCTAGAATCATAGATTCGTTTACTTTCGCATTTTATGCTAAATAAATCTAAAAAAAATGAATTAAGTAACTATATCATATTGAAAATTTTTTAGTTTTTATAGCCATTTAAATCGTACTAAGGCTACAAAATATGCCATGGAAAAGTTATTCTAAGCAAAAACGTCTACTGTGCGGATTGAAAGTTCTAAGATAAAGTTACCTTTAAACCAAAATTCCTGGTTAAATAAAGCACTAAATAAAGCCAAGTTTACAGTAAGTCGATTCGGGTACCTTTGTGGTAAATAGCAAACAAAATACGTAAAGCGCACACGCCTTTTGCAATATTTGTAACCGCTTAAAAAACTGAAGTTCAAGTGGTAGTCTCTGCAATCAGATGCATTGCACACAAGAGAATTGTTTTGAAGTTAACTCAGGGCACTCAATTTAAATGAAAATAAATGGTGTGTGCATGGGTTAAATTTCTTGACTGTTAGTGGCTGAGAATTTCTCTGGTGCAAGACCAACACCATTTGAATAGCACAATTTACGTTCAGTAGAAGGGCAGCGTGAAGTTAAACAAACATTGCCACAAACCGTGAAACTGACAACAATGCCAGAGAATAGTTTGCATAGGTTTTGTTTCAAGTTTATAGAATTATTCATTTACCATTTATGAAACTTCATATTACCACTTATTGTGCACAGTTTTGTGCAGTAAAATGCGATTATGCGAGTGAGGATTGTATTGTCTGTCGTTCACATATTCAAATAATGAATTTTTCATAGTTATTTAAACTTGGGAAATGATATTTTAGTGACATTAATATTGCTTCGTAAATTTCGTTATTGGAAAATGCCAAATGTTGAACAAGAAGCTTAGAACTCCTCACACTGAAGAAAAAAAGTACTGGTAAAGTTAATAAAACTGGCTTGGTTCACTTTTCTACCGAAATGGTAGTTTAATACAAGCAAAATAAGGTTGTAGCAACCAAAATAGTTACTTCAACAAGAAGTACCTAAAACAGATTGTTTGCAATAACGAAAATGAATTGTTTAGTTTGAACTTGGCTTTTTAAGTTGATTATAAAAACACTAATTGTTAATATCTTGTAATTTTCAACATTTCAACAAAACATTTGATTAAAATTGATGTATTCAGTTTTACACGTATTAGCTTGGTTAGTACTATCTGAACGGTTGATCATAAAAGAGAAGGTACTCGCATAGACTAAAGTTACAAAGTGTGAGATGTCTTAAAAATTAAATGAGGCTAGTTTTTCTTTATTCATTCATACTGCAGTGAAATTAAAGTATAATTAATATCATCTATACAACCTCATTAAAAAGATTAAGACAGGGCATCAAAAAAAGGCAAGGAATGGTTTAAATTAATCAAGAAGTTAGGTATTGTTAGTGAGTGAGCCAAGGTCAAAGTAACCCCAAATTTAAAGCAGATTTCTTAAAATATTCGAACGAACTGAGAGCTTCTTAAATGTTTACCTGAAACTGTTGTTTTGTTTAAAACCGAATAAAACTGATTGAAAATTATTCTATTTTTAGTTAAACCAAAGTATAATACATTTAAACAAACCCTCAAATTTAGATTGTCACAATTCTAAAAAATTTGTTTAAAATTTATATTAATATTATATGGGTTAACATAATATGCCATAAAAAAAATACTCTTGCTGTAATTTAAAACCTTGGACCTTCGATCGTCAGATAAATATATTCGACACATAAATTCATCCTCATTGTCAACGTAATTAAGAAATTTTAGTATACCATATTTATTTAGAATAATATCTAAAAGAAATACAATTTGCCTGCGAAGTTCATTTTATTTTTTAAAATATTGTGATGAAATTTTGAGAGTAGATATTCAATTCAAATTTTGAGAACAAAGTATTTTTGCTCACATCGTCTTAAGATGTCTTTTGATGACAAAAATATTGAACTTGAATATTAAATTATATTTTTAAATGCTTGTCTCTGAATAGGCACATTTCAGTCATTTGTTTTTAAAAAGAACCTATTTGTGTGATGTTGCTTTTTACATTACCTTTATCCTATAAGACTTTTATATATAAACAGGGTTCACGCTTGATCGAACTTTTTGAAAAAACATCAAAGAAGCGAATAAAATTCTTTCCCATACATTAACATTCACACAAGTCATATATACCCTCAACTTTCGTTGGAAAATGTTGGTTAGACATTTGGCCGATTGCCATCACCTCCCACAAAATTGAGCTTTTGAATGAAACTACCTCCTACACTTGTTGGGGTTGGCGGGTAAATTCATCAAATATTAAGGTATATAATGCATCCCCAACCATTGCGGAGGGCGCAAATTAAAACTGGCTTTCTAACTACCTTGCAATTTTGTAATATTCTCCAAATCAAGTAAAAAGAAAACTCTTTGGAAAACGAAATGTGCATTATTAAACATACCAAGACTCATTGAATATTATATTTGTACAAAATTGAGAAAATTAGAGCGAATCTTTCCTAATGGGTTCTATCTACGGCGATTTTTACTGTTCACCAAGAAGCGTGCGAAAATTAAATTCAAAATTGCATCGGAATCAGTTCATTCATAATTTCTAGGGCGCGCGCCCTTTCACTGGCATCCTCGAGGTCGTCTTATCTCTGGATTTTAACATGGTCGACCCCAGGAGCCCGACTCATGATCGTCCTATGCAAAAGGTCCGCTTAGGCCATCTGTTTAAATTATTAAACCCTCGGACACGAGCCCTGCGAGGGCCTGTTCCGACCTCCCGTACACATCGTGCAAACAAAACGAAGTCCTGTGCATTGAGTTTCCCGAAGCCTAAAGATGAGCCCCACAGCGCAGCACCCGAATCGATTTTTCATACCCAACTGGCTGCTTTAACACTCCGGCTGTGAATGTGGACTGCCATGCCACCGTTGGTAGTCTCCTCAAAACTTGGTTTATTTGTTCGTGCCGGCTGGTCATTTGTTCGGACGGCTCAGCTGACCGCGGAAGGCCAACCTAACCGAGGAAGTGCCTGTGCCGGTGGGTGGGTCGCCTCCAAAATCGCGGTGTCCCCGTTAAGCTGGAAGGACTTTTTTGAGTAGCGTCGCGGCCGTTAAAAAAATATGTCGCTCTGCGAACCTCTCCCGACCAAACTTCTCGTAAAACCAGACATACCTGAGGCCCAACTCGGAAGCAGCTCACTAATATTTTACTTTCTTCCAGACTATGGTCTTCGGGATGTCGATCTCGATATCAAGGTGCTGTGGGGCGGTTAAAATTTTTAAAACGACCGTTTTGTATTATAGGTAAGTCTAATTCGCCAAAAACCAGATAAAAGCAAATTTACCAATTTATATTTTATCCTTTTCTACTTTCAGATATAGTTACTATAGCAGCGTCTCTAGTAGTTTTAGGAATGGGCACTTCCGGTCAAGTATTTGCTACCAGTGCATTACGTGGCCTTAGGTTTTTCCAAATTTTACGAATGGTCCGCATGGACCGCCGTGGCGGAACCTGGAAGCTGTTAGGCAGCGTGGTCTATGCTCACCGACAAGTAAGTAAATAAAAAATTAATTTATCTAAATCTAGCGAAACCCAAAACAATAGGTAGGTTGGTGTCAATCAGAGTGCAATTGTTTTGTAGGTAATCGGTGTGACGTATTTCGGTGTTGTACTAGCTGTTAAGTGTCGTTTTATTTTTTAAACGTCCTTTTAATTGCTTCCAATTCGTGCGATCAATGTTGCATGTCCCAATACGTACTGAATTCAATGTGAAAAATGCTCGCCTTACTTTGTGATTCAATTTGATTTTAAATTTTAATGCGTTATTACATCTGCACAGAGAAGTTTTATACTTTTGAAATTCGTATTATGTAACGATTTATTTTATATGCTCGTATATATGAGACAAAGATATTTGTTTGAAAAGATAATACATAGCTATTGATATTGATTGATATCTGTAAATTTTGTGTTTTATATTAAATAGATTTGATTTTTAATTGTTTGATTGCTCGTTAAAAACCCTACTCCTATTTGGATAAATAAGTGCTACGGATATAAGCAACCAACGATTTTAAATCGACTCACAGAAATTTGATTTTATAATATCAGCATAAATATCCATACAAAGAGCAAAATTCATCAAGTTAGCAAAATATAAAGAATCCCTTCAGAATATGCAAGGACCTTTAAAAAAAATCAATTTAAATCTTAAAAACAAATTTTAAAATCGCTTCAATAACTATGCGAACTTTTAAAACTTATTAAGTTTAGTGTATGGAAATAATAAAGGTAAAAAAGAAAACAACAGAAACAAAACTTAATTTTAGAACAAGCTTAGGGACTTTGATTTTCCTTCCCTCAAAATTTTAGGATTCATTTAACATTAAGTCTATTTAGTGAATGTTAGATAACCCTTATTTTCAGATTCACTTAAAATGGTTTAAATACAAAATAAAATGGGAATTCTCCTGTATTTTTATATTACCTAATTTAGCTAAATTGGAAATGAGAGGGCACATTAAAATAAAATCGATGTTATGAATTAACAATTTGAGCATTTTTATTATTATATAACGAAAAGATATCCAAGTTCTAAAACTATTGTTGAAGTACACTCCATTAAAACGTTTGAATCATGTTTCATAATAAAAATTTTGGAATTAAATAAAAAAATAAACACACCTACCTACTCAACATCATGATTTACCAATCCTTAGTATTATGAAGTGATTATTGATAGTGTTAACAATAAAAAATATCATATTTTGGTTTTCCTAAAGACCCTTAACCTTATCCAATAGATGGTTTACACTTATTAAATGTTTACAGAGATAAATAAAATTATTTAGATGTGAAACAATAATCAGTGTATTAACATGTTAATTACAAGTGAGAAAATCATTTTTTTAGTTACCATATGCCATACTTAAAAAATTTAAGAAAAAAAGTCATGGTAAGCATAACTTATTTATTTTGACATATTTCGAAAAGTGTGTGTACTAATCATGGTGTAATCGCTTCCCTAAAAATAGTCTTAATAAAATTTAAAACAAGTGAGGGTACTTTAAGAGTAATTTACTCTTTCAATAAATCGGACATACATGGCTTTTTCGAAAACCAAATCAAAATATAAAACAAAAATCTCCAATTTACAGTTAAAATAAAAATAAATAGTGGTTTTAAGTGCAGTTTGTATTTTGATTATAAAAACATTGGATAAAAAATTGCAGAAAATAATTAATAATAAAAACACAAATACTGAATGATTCCAAAAACTTAAATCCTGAACTTTGCAATCTCTTATTTTTAAAAAGTTTTAAAACCATTTAAAAACTAGTAACTCTGATTTCACGCCTTTTTAACCTTGGGTGAATTCTTCCGTAAAAACTTGGAAAAGATAAAAAGCAAGGCAAGAAGACTTATTGTTGCTCTCAGAACGAAGCTGATTACTCTTCATATTTAGAACTTCGAATTCAATTTATTGCTACCGTAAATGCCTCCTATGCTACTTATCTTGATAGTATCAATTCAAGACTTCGTGATGATCCGAAACAGTTCTGGAAGTATGCCAATGTTAAACGTTCTAATGGCTACCTTCCGTATTATATGGTTCCGTCAGGTGCTCTGATCCTTCAGTTGTTTCTAACATCTTCGCTAATTTTTTTCAAAACAGCTTTATGTGATTTTATTCACTTGACGAAGCTTCCACCGACACTTACTTTCTCTACTAGCCTACGATATGACACTGTAATTACTCCTATTTTATGTTATTTATTTAATTTGTCTATCTGTTCTGGCATATTTCCGAACCCTGGAAAATTTCTGTAATTACTCCCCTACAAAAAAGGGTAACAAATCACACATTTCAAATTATAGACCTGTTGCCAATATGTGCCCGATATCCAAATTTTTCGAAACCTTCGTTTCTAAAGTGCTCTATTTTCAATGCAAGTCTTTTCTATCTTTTCTTTTCTTTCTTCTTTCTGATGATAAGACATCATGAATTTGTGAAGGAAAAATCGACTACTACGAATCTCCTTGAGTTTTCAAATTACTACTTGTCTTCTATTGAATCTGGTAAACATGTCGATTGCGTCTTCATGGATTTCAGTAAAACTTTCGACAGAATCAATCATAAGATCCTTGTCCATAAATAGGCATAATAGTCCCTGGCCCCTATTAATCTTTATTTATTATCTTAGTTTAGTTTAATTTAAATATTATGTTTGTAGCTTATATTAAGCGAAATAAATAAATAAAGAAATGGAAAAAGCAAGAAATTTATGTTTAATACTCAATGCTCAACTCCCTTTTGAGGCCCATATCGTCTACACTATTAACAGCGAACACGCAGGTTTTGTGAAACGGTGGTGTAAGGAGTATATTGGTCTACGTTTCTTTTGTGAGTCTGATCCTCGAATATGCCTGCTTTTTTTGGATCAACATCACATTAAACGGATTGAAGCTGCAGATTTCTATGTTTCGCTCTTAGAGGCCTTCCTTGAGTGATCATTACCTCCCTCTTTATTCTGACAGGTTTAAACTAATTTCTTTTTCTTCCCTAGCACATAGAAAGACAACTGCCAGAACTGTTTTAACTTTTGGTTGTTTACAAGGAGAAGAATTTATTTCTTCGGGTCTGTTGGCTGATTTTAATATTTCCATTCCGCTCCTTAGGATACTACGATTACTTACTTATTGCATAACATCGTACAAATTATAGCGGTAATAAGCCAATATCATCGATGTCGTTCACTTTCTCTATTATTGACTTTCACATTAAAACAGACCAATTGAAAAGTCGACTTAAATATTGTTTTCTTCCACTCTTACACATAAATACTTATATTTTTTTGTTTGTGATCTTTTTGATAGCTGTGAAATTTATGATGCTTTCTTTATCTGTAATGAAATGAAAAATTGGAAAATAATAATTTTTAATTTTAATTTAATTTAAGTTTTTTTTTTAATTTTTAATCATCATTTGACTTGACACGAACTTTTGTAAACTAATAAATGACCCAAAAACATATTCTATTTCCGCCCAAATTGAAGTAATATACCTATTAAAATTACTGAATATCTTAAATGTAGAAATTATCCAATAAAGAGTTAAAGGAATTAGTTGTAAAATTGTATTTTATTAATTTTTTACTTACTTTAAGCTGATTGTTCTTCATCCAGAAAATTATTATCATTTTAAAATAAAAAATCAAATATTATATTGTGAACCAAAAGGGTCAAAATTATATTTTCAAGACAATTTTTTAATTATTGCTTTCGATTAAACTTGCTCAAAATATGAATTCTAAAGAGAAGAGCTCTTTACCTTTAGAGCACCTTAGTTAACAACAATCTATTAAAATAAGAAACCGACCTTCTTATTTCGTTAACAATTTCTGTTTACACACGAGCACCTTTTTTCCATAGAAGATTAAGTTATGTGAAATATAAATTAGGTCTCGCACCAAGGATGTTTTGCTAATGAGCATTCAAGTGGCGCAAAGTGTTTTCAAAAGCACCATACGCAATTTAAGAATTGCGTGTTTAACTGTAATTAAAGCTTGAATAAATTTTTTTTCGTATTTTTTACGTAAACAATTTTCTTGAATGGCAAGTAAAAGTAACTTTTATTTTGATTGCTAAAAGTTCTTTTAGAATTTTTACAACAAGCAACAATAAGTTTTAAACGTAGGGAACTTTTGCATCCAATTGCCAAAAATTTCCGTTAACCTTGACTGTAATAAAATAAGGATTGGTTACCAACGTGCTACCTTCCTTCATAAAATCCATTTTAATTGGGAAAGTTTTTAGCAAGTTCTTCAAGAATACTGAGAAAGTTCTAGGATATTTAATTGAAAACTTTACTTTTTATACTAGCCCTTTGCAATGTGAGCCACAAGAAAACTAAATTAATGCTCATTTTAGTTTACGTTAACTGCAGCCAGGATATACGTAAACACTTTTAACTTTTGACCCAATACGTTTATTCTTCTACCACATATTTAAAAAAAATTCTATAAATCCGCTTATTTCTTTGCCTTATCTACTGCAGCAAACTCTAATTTTAAATTAAATTAATCTTAGTTTTAAGAGATAGCAGAAACTCCGCTTATCATAATAAATGTTTTCGGTAATCCCAGCATTTTGTATCTCAAGAAAGTTACTGAGGTATTTTAAGCAAAATGCATCACAGCAGAGCAGATTAATAACCTAGCTACAGGCATTTATTCCTTTTTATTACAGCTACTCTACTTTTTGATACAAGGAAACTCGGTTTTTGCATATGTGAACAAAAGTTTTGGCTAGATTGTTTTAGTGTCGCATTTCTATAAATTATGGTTTACAATTGTAAGAATGTACCATTTATCATCTCAAATTAGTGCGGTGTCGCTTTGTTACAATACTAAACTTAAAAATATTTGTTGTGGATATATTTATGAGTACATTATAGTAAAATTAAAATGCACAAGTAGGTTTTTAAAGTAAATACATAGCTTAATAATTACAATTAGATAATTACTCACCTTAATGATTCTATAATTAAAAATTAACTTTATTTGAATTATTACTTGTACTTGTAAATAAGAAAATAAAAGAAGGGTGAATGGATAATTGCAGATAAAAGTATTTTCTTTGTGAACAAAAACAAGTTTATTTGAAAAGTTCATTCTTTTGATTTTGTTGAGAAGACCAAAAAATAAGACATTTGATCAATTAGTTGATTCTAGTTTACTAAAACAAATTTTCGTTACCATTTAATATTTTATATGGTCTCTTTTGGCTTTTATAACGACTGTAATTCTGCGAGGCACTGAATTTATTACATATATTATTTAAGTTTTGACAGACCGATTATTTCAGGAGTCCTATGCACGGCTCCAAAGCTCGTCTAAGGTAAGAATTTTATTTTATGGTAAACCAATAGATCTCTTGGCGTTAATGCATATGTGTTCCATGCGGAGGACTGCGCGGCCAGTCTATTAAATGAAATTTCTGATTTAGTAACCATTTTAATTGTGAATCGAGATATATGTTTCGAATCGTAATTTTATTGAACGAAAATCACAGACGCATTCTTATTGTTGTTAGTGAAGAGACCATTTTTAAGGATGCTGTCATAATCAACATCAGTGATTCTGTCTATGACTGACTCATTGGCATCGTCCAACTCTTTGACTAATCATACATCCGTATAACATGATGTTATCTCCTCCAAAGTTTAGTTTGCTTAATATGACGATATTGAAAAGGTTCATTGATCTTATTCCAAGTTCATTGCCAACTATGGGAGCCAATTCGATCAATTTTGGTCTCATCGAACAAATTTACTTTTCTCCAATCCTTGGTGATAAAATTCTTCCCGCATTTGGAGAACTTTAACTGTTCTTGAGTTTACAATTTCCTTAGAAGGAAGGGGTTGTGTGCTGAAAAAAAGGCACCAGCTGCAACTAATTGCAAAGCTTTGCATACTCACCTTTTAAGTTCAGTTAACTAATTCAAAAAATTTGTTTATTCAAAAACTCAAATAATAAAGCGCTCCAAATGTATTACAACAAACATAAATATAATATGCTAAACATAGCACAGTATTATTAATTAATTATCGAATACCGAATTTTACAAACAAAATAATAATCTTTCCTGCCACAGTGACAGTACTCGCCAGACTCATAATATTATTAAATTAATGCGATGCTTAAGAACGGAAATAAATTTGAAGAATACCTTGTGACTTGAACTATTTGTTCTAACGATATTCTAATATTCCTTATATATTATATAACTTACTATTTCAAAAGCTAATTTTAATTAGCACTGTATAATAAAGAAATTTTCTTCTAGTTAAACCATTTAAAATTTTTATAACAAAACAAAAACGAAAACTGATTCAAATTTGGAAAAAAATTCAAATTCGTAAAAATAATTTGATCAAATTCTACCAGCAACATAAACAAAATGAACATCATCCAAAAATATATTTTCTTTATAAGTTTTTCGAATATTGTTATACCAAAATTAGGCTTATTTACAGCAAATCCAAATATAAACATATTTTTATACTTTCATGTTATGTTATCTTTTCTAATGAAATGTTTAAAATGCACCAAGATGTAATTTGCTTTTGTTTTTCGAGAAATCATATATAAAATTTTAATGAGTTAAAATAGAATACAGCAGCAGAAATTCATAATTATATTTGATAAATTTAATTTTCAACTTAAGCTCCAACAACTGTTTTTAAATTTTAAAATAATTTTTGATAGATTTAGTTTAAAGTAAAACTTGAAGAAATTCAAACTTTTACAAAAACATGAGTGCGATCGTATAGTACTTCTACTTTCAAACAAACAAAATTCAGAGCCTTAAAAAGAAGAAACAAAACAAAACTATATCTTTCCGACCAAAAAATAAATTGTTACTAAACTGGAAAATTAGAAGCAGTTTCAGGTATGTACTTAAAAATATTTTTAGTTCCCTTTAAAGCACAAGCTTTTGCTGTTCAAAGTAATTAAAAGTTATTACGTTGAGAAGACTTCGTTAGCACTTTCGCAAATAAAACAGTTTGCGGGGCATTTTGTAACAGGGCCTGTTACAGATTTCTTCCTAAATATTTCAGAAAGTAGAACAAGTTTATGCATATCTGATTGACACTGCTTCCTACACTTTTGAAATATTAAGCTATTTCACGGTTGAATCAAACACAACTCACCTTGTGGAACAAGGCGAAGTTCCTCAAATTATATAGATCAATGTCGCCTGCTCGAGGGGATTTTAGTACCTATGGCATTAATCAGAGATATTCCCTTCTTTTCAGGAACTGATAACAACTATGTACATAGGTTTCCTTGGCCTTATATTTGCATCGTTCCTTGTCTATCTGATGGAGAAAGATGTGAACGATAAATTTAATAATTTCGCTCAAGCACTGTGGTGGGGTGTTGTAAGTATATTAATTATGCGGCCGAATTTATAATATCCGAAAATAAATGCTTATTAATTTTCATTACAGATAACCCTCTGCACCGTTGGGTATGGTGATATGGTCCCGGAGACGTGGCAAGGGAAGCTGATAGCATCGTTTTGCGCGCTTTTGGGCATCTCTTTTTTCGCACTGCCGGCGGTAAGTATTAATTGTGCTCACACAGCCGTTGCCTTAAATAATTTCATATCGAGCTCTAATTAGCACCAGTCTTACTGATAAATTTAGAGAGTGCCGCCTGGGCCCATTCCAAATGTCTCCATTAGTGCCCCTTTGAAATAAATTGCAAGAAGTTAATTGCCGTAGAGTTTTACTTAATGGAATTGACTTTCAGTTTTAATGCCTCGTGTAGCAACTTCGTAAGTGTCTTTAAAACAGCATTACGTTTCAGTACCAAAATGGATTTTTGGAGCATTGCCAAGTTATAATACAGACGCTTTATTCGACAAACTTCCCTCTTCAAATGATATTAAAGCAACTGAAACACTTGTCTCAATTCCGGATGATTTACCTCCACAATTGACAAAGTAATGAAAACCTCATTTAATAGTTCGCCCAAAAAATTTTATGGTGCACTCAAATCTTTCTAATTTTTTCATTATAAATATATAGTATATGGTATAATAGCATTTGCTTCTGATTCTTAAAATAACAACTTTTATAGTAAACGAAAAAAAATTGAGAAATTACAATCCAAAGTACAATCTACGAGTAGTACATTTACTATTAACTTTTGAATAAATAAGAATGACGTAAATGAAAACCAACTTGGTTATTGGTTACTTCTGATTTACATTATTTTTTGAATTGCAAGTACCGTTTACGAAAATTATAAATTCATTTCAATATTAAAATGATACAAAATAAATTAGGGGGTTTTTTTTTTTAAGATTATAGACTTCTTACTGCATATTTGATACTGTTCTGAACTTTGTCCCACCAGAAATTGTAAAAGGTGGTGTAGCATACAGCGAATGAAAGGAATGTTTACATAGATATCATATACAAGAATTCATTGAAATCCTTCCTGATTCAATTATTAAATCATGAAAGATTAAGTTTTCTACGAATTTACACTTAGTTTTTATCATTTTTACATTTAATATGTACTAAAAGATAAAAATAGTTCTTTGAATTTATTCTGAATATTATTTAAATACTAAACATTTAATTTTATAAATAAAATATTTTCACTTATTTTGCAAGCTGAAATTTGTACATGTATATCTTTTCACAATAGCGAGCAATTATTTGTATTTATTTTGTAAAGAACTAAATTTTTATTCTATTGCAACATAAACAAAAAAAATAATTAAAGTTAAAGAAATTGAATTCCAGCTTTGGAAAAACATTCATTTAGTGTGTAATAAAATGTTGACTGTTTGATTTTTGTTTACAGCGGATAATAAAGTAATCCTTTAATTATGTTTTAATACATTTTTCATTATTGTAAGGCACGTAATTAATAACTTAGTTGTAACTGATTTGATTAAATGCTGGAGTTAAAAATCCGACCAGTTAGAATGGAATGACCGCATAGTAAAAGCATAGGATTTCAAAGGTATATTTTTTGAATTATGGTAAAACTGTACTTAATGAACCGTAGGTACAAATGCCTACTGCTGAACCCGATTTTGGACTTATTTTTTACTCTTGATAAAGAGGGTATTTTATTAATCTCCGACAAAAAGAAGATGAACATTATTTCACATATGTTTAGAACCACTGATTTTATTTCTGGGCTAGTTTTATATTACTTTGGGGCTGTCCATAAATTACGTAATCAATTTTTTCTTGATTTAAGACCCCCCTCCCCCAGTGTAAGCAACAGTAATATTAAGGAAATCTCCCCCCCCCCCCTCCCTAAATAGTAATCATAATCATTTTGAAATTAGACATTAATTTTTATATTAAAATCTGATAATTCACAACCGTTAATATAATTTATATTTTATATTAATTTGATAAGATTCAACAGCGACTAAATCTCGGTCCACTCGTTTCGCAACCAATCATCCATCGACTCGATGACAAACACGTCAGGTTCTTCTGATAAAAATGCATGTTTGAACAAAATTTAATTTCAATTGATTACGTAATTTATAACGTTTACCCCCCCGTCCCTCCTACCGTAATAAAACGTAAGAAATCAGCCTACCCCCCCTCCCCCTTAAATGATTACGTAATTTATGGACAGCCCCTTTTAGCATCCTTGAAAACATATGGGGCATTTCTGCTATCTGTTCAAATGGAAGGAATTATTAGTTTCGTCCATTTGTTATTGTTTTTGAGAATAAATGCCAACTAACTCTGAAACTTTTATATAGTATAAGCATAATAAGTATACTTTCACTTCAGAACATCAAGACTAAAGTCTAATTAAGACTTTAGCATATATTTTAAAAGTTGATATAAAATAACACGAATTTGAAATAAACCTACCAACATAAATGTATAGACATTGCGTCCTTTTATATTAAAATTTATTTCATGCACACCGAAAATTTTTCAATTTTCACATTCGATCGAATTGACACATATGTTTGTTTTTAAATCTTTTTTTCATAACTTCTATATATATAAATCTACGTGCTTTATGGTCGCTATAAAATTTCCAGCTTAAAAGATGCCCATATCCATCAGCACTGTCTGGAACTGCATCTCTGACAGAAATTCTGATTAAGATGATTACAAGTAAAGCTTTTATGTTCGATTTTGGGTATCGAATAAATCCTCATTGACCACCCATTTCGAGTATAATAATGCAGTCACGAATGGTATTAATTTCCGTTGTACGTCATTTCATTGAAAGCAACCCTAAACATTAGAAATACATTTGCCTCTGCTAGAATTTGAAATGTTTATTAGGTTTTTTTACACATGTGAACTAAACTTAAAGTGAGTACATACCGTAGAAAAAAACTGGTTTTTATAGCATAACCATTGTATTCGGTAGAAAATGTTGCTGTGATTAACAGATTTTTTTAAATATATGAATGACTATGAAAATGTTTTGAATTAAACAAATGTATGATTTTGGGAAGTTAATATTTTTATATAAAATTAACAAATACAAAATTATTATATATTATAAAGTTAACAAATACTAAATTATAATATTACTTTGGAATAAAAATAAAATATCCAATTCAAACTTTACTAAATTATAGATCGCGCTGATCATAAGACTCTTTCGATTGTAATCCATGTAGAAATTACAGCAGTTTTTCAAATATTAAAGATACATAGTAAATATTGCTATTTTTGGTTATTTCCAACAATTACTATAACTAAATATTGTGATTAATTCCTGAAATTACAAATCACAGTACTATTAATTACAAAATGGTAGTAAATAATATTAAAATTTTGTTGAAATTACTTGACCCTCTATTGCATGAATTGTTGTTACCTTAAATAGAAAAAATTTCTTGTTAGTAGTAATATGTTTTATTTGGAACAACGTGAAAAAGCTTTAACACTAGAACTATCGGCCTGCAAGTCTGTTATTTTAACAACTTTCTGCACCTTTAATTTAATACTCTTTCAAATTTGAATAAATAATTATTAATGGAAAAAGGTTTTTGTATATGTCGTAATTTTCAATTCTATTAAACTTTGGCATAAATCAGAAGAGAATTACAAAAATATACAATTAAATGAAAGAATGAAATGAGTACCAGCCAAATTGACTGGTTTTAGTAGTTCTAGTGTTAAATTTTTAATTTAGGGTATAACGACAGATGTTGTTTCCATTAAAAATATTAAGACTCAAAGTATAACTTGCTTTTCACAAAGAATTAAAGAATTCTACTTATGTGCGTTTCTAAAATCTGGGTTAAATATAGCGAAGAAAAAACATGGTAAAATTAAAAAGCCAAATAAAGCTTTCTATGCAATATAACGATAAAGCTGGAAAAATGCTGAAACGTGATTTTAGCAGAAATATTTTTCGACGTACCAAAGCTCTGAGACCATTAGACTACTAATGATATCTGTTTTTGGAATTATTTTTTATTTAACGATCCTTAAATTCATATAAAACGGTATACAATACTCATAAAGACGCGTCCTGAAACTATTGTTCTTACAATTTTTAAATTAATTTAAAAGAAAACATTGCACACAGTCAATAGATAGTGCTATTGTTTAACAAAACAACAAAACTTTGTTCTGTTATAATGCTCACGTTAGGTTCACTTAATAACTGCGGTACTTCGTAACAAATCTAGTTATTCTCGCAATTAAACGTTTCATTTAAATTACCTGTTTTAAGAAGACTAGGCCCTCAGGTAATGGGCACACAAAAATAAAACAAAATGTAAGGTACTTCGGTCTGGTTCTTAAAAATTCTATAGAGCCGACAAAATTTGCCATTTGAAATTCCAAGATGCTCAACTCGCCTCATCTTTTGAACGTATTGTTAATGCAAAGGTTAATTTTACCGTAGTGCTTTTATTTTGATACTAAATAAAAAGAAAGCATCTCTGTATCTCCAAGAATGGGAATGGAACTTCTCGTCCAAAAAACAGAGCTTGTTAGATCTTACAAGAACAAAAGGTAGTGCCAGACAATAAACTGTCACGTTGCTGCATTTCTCACGATTCTGTGCTTTTCAAAACCCAGGTATCCCCCATGTTGAGGGAGATAAAATCCCGGACGCAGCCAACGATGAAACAAAAGGAAGCAAAACTCTACGAAAAGCCCTCAAGAAAAGTCGGATTAGTAATTCTGCATTCATCTATCCCAAGGCGTAATAGAAGCTGAATTTGGATTTGCTTTAATTAAGAATCTCAGCTTGTCTGCAGCTAGCTTCTTCTTTTTCCAGGTTGTGAGCTCATACGGTTTGGGAAAATTGAAAAATTTGCAATTCAATTTCGAAATCAGAACAATGAAAACATGATAACGAAACGACAGAGGCGCATCGCGACCAACCGCGACAAATTCATCACATTCTGAAACTCTTGAATTCAATTGGTATCCAATATTTCCGGAATTGCTTACTCCAAACAAGCTCTGCAATGTTAGCTATTTTTTTACTTAGGTTTTCGATCCAGGTTTAGCAGGAAATTTTACACTGAATTGAAATTTATGTATATATAGCTACCCATCTCGAACGTTTCTTATGTCTCCAAAATAAAATCAAATTGCCTGGAGTTGTACACACTTTGCTTCAAAAGCTGAATCCTTTCGGATTGAATCGAAAGAAGCTTACAAGTTCCCTTTTTGGATAAATATACCTTGATGAAATTCCTTAAATTTCCAAAAATGCATTTAAGTTACCTTTGACTTTAATTAGTTTCTTTCCTTAAATTAAGTAATTTAGAAATTTTACAGTGTTCGCAAAAGTTTAAAAAAATTATAAAAAAAAGCCGGGCACAAATAAATGAAAGTATTAGAGAAAGCTCTAGAATTCAAAATGGCTTTTAAAAAATAAACGAACAACTTCTACTAATAAATGATAACACATTTTTATCAAATTCCTGTATGTATTTTCTATTTAAAAACAATTAGGTAGGTAACAAAATTTTTTTCTTACATTAATAATCAAAATTAAATGCAGTAAAATCCGTAAAAGTATGTACATATCTTGGTGGGTACATACATTATGTAGGTAATTTACTTTTTCTTGATAGTTGAAAATTCATTATAAAGAGGTTGTTCGCAAAAAATGTTCGCAATGTAAAGGTATATTTTACATTGACTCTTATGGACAATTCAAGGGGATTACGAAGAATTTGTTAAATCGAGGAAGTCGTTATATTGAGGTACGTTATATTAAGGTTGCACTGTAGTATAAAAAAATAGAATTTAATAATTAAAACATCCTAGTTTTGAAACCTTGAATTAAATAATTTTATTAAAATTCACGAAAATCCACAAAATCTACAGACTACTTGTGCAGCATGCGACGCGTACGATGCATTAAATGGACCATCACAGGTTGTTATTTTCTGAATCAAATGCAAAAATAAGAAAGAGAAATAAGTTTTGCGTGTGTGATTTCAAAAGAATTTTCTGACAAGACGAAAACTTCTGGTCACAAAGGCAGCATACCAAAAGTCGTGCATTTGTTCTTAGAGAACATTTTGATCCTCAATAGTTTAATTTTTAAACCATACTTCCCTTCCCAAAATCGTTTAGATCAAAAAGAACACTTTCACAGTTTCCTTCGATTTATAATTAAAATTAATACTAAATTATTTTTGAAAAATGTTTAAATTCTAAACAATTGGTGTATATACTTTTATGTTAACCTTTTCAAAAAAATACTATAAACGAAAAAATTTTTTTAAGTAAGACTTAAAATTTTTACAAATACGGTAATCTTTTTTGGTTTACTTAAAGGTTTAAAATTAATTCAAATTTTCGACGGTGTATATATTGTAACTTGAATATTAAATGGAATCGACTGACAATAAGACGAATCTAACGATACCTCATTTATTAAAATCCATCAAGCCGTTTAAGCTGCAGAAAGCGCAAAATAAGTACAACCGAGAAGCATTACCCTCCTGCCCAGACCCATGACAATGTATTTTGATAATTCTTAAACTTTTATTCAAAAATTTGCGAACTTAGAATGAAGTTAAAATGAAAACTTTTACCCTATGCTATAATATAAAATATAAATGTAACATTTATTTTTAATTTTTTGGAAGACGCATATTTCGAATGGTTGCTCTGCCCTAATATGCATTCACTATTTATTGTACATATAAAATAAATTTTTTTTCGAAAAAAGTAAATAAAAGAAAGTTGGAATTTTTAAGCTTTACGTATTTATAGTCCGAACTTTAATTTTTGCAACGAAAACGAATCTAACGATTCTTACAAATGAAATGGGAAATTTTCGGGGCCGAATAGTCTTGGGGAAATTCGTTTAATCAAATGCGATGTGTAGTTAATTATACTCTTCACGAACAAGTACTATTGAATTTTGAAGACTTAAAAGAGACTAAAGTCAATCTTGAGATTAAATTTAACTCAACTAAATCGGTGTTAAACTATAACTAATCATTCGACTCATAGACTACAAAAAAATGTATATTTTTATATTTTCTTTTTATCTTGAATATGCAAAACTGGTACGATCCGGTAGTCTGTCATACGAATATTTAGTTAGCTAGGGTTAAACAACGCTGAGCTATGCTTGTCGTTTGAGACAATTTTAAACCAAGCAAAACTTAAGCTGGATAGGAGTTAATATTTTGATATTTATTTTTCTTCTTTAAAAGACGACGTGATAGTATTAAAATTTATTTCGATTTACAGGGCATTCTCGGCAGCGGGTTCGCCTTAAAAGTACAACAGCAGCAAAGACAGAAGCACATGATCCGGAGGAGGCAGCCCGCAGCCACCCTGATCCAATCGCTCTGGAGGTGCTACGCCGCTGACGAGCACTCGGTGTCCGTGGCGACTTGGAAAATCCACCAAGTGCCACTGCCCAGTCCGCCGCCGTCGTAAGTATCCTTAGAGTTGCACCTGTATGAATGAAATTAAGGCAACACGACTTTTGATTTTCTTGAACTGATCCCCCTTATTTAATACCGGTTTTAGTTTTCTTAACAACTGTGTCTCCACGCCCTAATTTTATTAATGCCCTCTGGATACTTCGAATATTGATGACATATTTGTATGTCTTTTTAGTTCTGAGTACTGGGATAGATTGATTAAGAATTTAAGTGAATATAGGTAAATGTGGGTAAACTACTTATTACGTTTGTATGCTATCGTTAACTCATGCAGCCCCGAATTCAGATTTTTACCCAAAACAACAAAACCGCAAGCATTCCAGAATCATTTCCCAGTAACAGCATCACTCTCGGATACTTACTTCATTTTCTGTTTTATTCTAAACGCCTAATATATCTGTTTGTACCCCCTATATTGGCTCCTTACACTATGCCCCACTATCAAAAACACAACTTTGTTGTTTTAATTCCTATCCAGAACGCTCAACTAAACGTAGAAAAGGGCGCCAAATGTTTGCAAAATTGTACGTTTTATTAGATCGGCAATAAATGTCATCGTCCAGTAGTTCTCGATAGGAATTTAGTTAAATTTACCCGATACACTACACACGCATCTGTCCGTAAGTCCGCATCCAAGTAGGCTTGGCTTGGACCAGAGTAAACTATCATCATCAGTGTATTTTGCCTATTGAGTAATTTGTTGTTTTGGATGGCAGTTTGTCGCTGCGAACAGAACATTGTTCAATTTTTAGAAGCGTTTGTTCATTAAGCACATTCACCGCTTACGACACTTGAAGTATTTCAACTGTTGTCAATTTTGCTAATTACTGTTTCTCACTTACCTTTGTGTGCCAAATATTGGGACTTATTCAAAACGATCATTACACAACCTTAAAGCAATGAATTATACTCACCAGTGTCGATAATATTGTTGCACGGTAAAAAATTTTGGTATAAACTCTTTTCAAACTATAGCGTAAATCCATAAAAAATGTGGTGCCAAAAATTATAAATTTCGATTAGTAGCAAATGTACTTTATTAAAATAATTAATAAAATTAATAAAAAATTCAGAATATGTATGTAAACATGAAAATCAAACGACACAAATCATACAATAAAAATAAATCAATTGTACCAAAATTGTTTACTATGAGCCCAATCAAAAAGTTTGCATTTCTTGGGATTGAATCTCTTTTATTTTAATACTAAGGGAAGAAATACCTCTAAAGCTATCGCTATTACATAATTTTTAGAAACGTTTTTTGAGATAAAACAATTGTTAGAAGGGGGTATAAATTAAGTCCTATTAGTTTTAACAATTTCACATTTATATGTATAATATTTTTTATTTTATTTTATTTTATTATTAAATAGTTAAAAATTACAGCACTATGAAACTTTCTTTTGTAAAAGTGAAGACGCAAATATCAAAATATAATAAGCTGGAGCTTTGCTTTATTATTGTAAAGAAAATCAGGAAAATTTAATTTGATACACAATTTTGCTCTATTTTCCAATAAAGAGACATAAGTAATTTTTTCAACGGGTTTTTGAAAGCGTTAGATTCAAATGCATAATAATATTGCTAAAAATAAGCGTTCAAAACTTAAATAATATCGATCATATCAAATCAATATTTCTCAAACTTTACAGCACTCTTTAGCTTGATTAAAATGAACATTTATTTAGAAAATCTTATTCACCACCCTTCACTAAATTATCGATAGTACTGATAGTGTGACTAAGATTGGTTAAACGTGAATTTTTGTTTTTCCAAACTGCAGGACTAAAACTAGTTTTTCTTTTCATTTCGCGAAATTCAATGCTTTCCTGATGTTTAGTTCTCTCTTAAATACAAAATTGCTTTAATCTACGCTTGAAAATCTGTCCCCAATGTCCTCGCAAGAGAGAGACCGTGAATTTAAATTTGATGTTTACGAACTTCAACCTGCTACATATTACCGTTGCTCTCTTTATATAGTGGAGGTGGACAGCTGCCGTTGACATAATACGACAACTCAATTGAACTAGTTTTTACGCTGAAATTTATTCTACACCTCCCCTTTATAAGACCTTATAAAGTAGTTCCTCACTTTTCTAAACTGATGAAAAAGGGAAATTCAACTGTTTGTTAGTAAAATGAACTCCTAGGAATATAAATTTAATGCAAATATTTTAAATAAAATATATATAAAAATTAAATAAATTTCACTTTACACATGCTGATTTTTTTCATTCTTTTATTTGAAAAGCAAACGAAATAAATTTCAAAATATTTACATACATATTTTATCATTATTTTTAATAATTGTTCAAAAATGGTAAATATTAAAAATGTATAGTGATTTTCTTTCCATTATTACTGCAATTGTTCCTCAAAATAATTTTTTACATTTCTATCTATTTTCTCACTAGAGCAAATAAAATAATTTTAATAGAACTTCAAGCTTTAAAATGCAGTTAAAATTGAAAAAAAATAGTAAAATTCTATTTATCATATAAAAATAAAATGTTTAAATCCATTAGTTTTTGAATTATTAAATTGCAATTTGGAAATTAAGTAACGTTTCGTACTTTGATACTACCACTTAAATTAAATTAACTTCATAGTGTGTGACATGAAATTATTCATTCTATTTAAGTATGAAAAATGTATTTCTTTACACTTTTCTGTGTTATGTACTGTAAGTAGTATCTATACAGCTTTTTATAACAATATTTTTCAATTAAAATAATTGAACAATAAAAACTTCCTTAACACGTTCACTGCCAAAATTTTTAACAAAGCTTTCGTGAGAGACTTACATATAAAAATGCATTGGGTGAGAGAGAGCTTTCATTTGTGTACCGTTTTCGGTACACTTGGCAGGGAACGTGTTAATATTCATTAAAATTACACTATGTTTCTACAAAATTTTTAGTACATAGATAACAAAGAAAAGAAATGAATTGAATTAAACACGTACTTTACAAGTATCCCAATATATTTTTGAGAATATCCCGAACTAAATTAATTGTGATGAACAAAAAGCATTTAAAATCCCACCAAGGGTAAATTCTGAGAAATGCAAACTTTAAACTTACATCTGGAGCTCTTAAAAAATCGATACTGAAAAGAAACTTGTATTTCCTAACATTTACTGCTCACCTACAGCTACAAGCCCGTTGCCCAGTTTCTACTCAATTTTCTTCTATTCTGTAATTTTGTTGGGGTTCCTGTTTTGAAAGGTGTAAAAAGTTCCGCAGGTCTTGCAGTTGAATTGGTTCAACCGTTTCTTTATTTAGATTAGAGTTATGTTCGAATTTGTTATTCAATTAATTGTACATTATTTATACATATCTACCTGTTTTTCGTGCCTATGTGTCATGTGTGAGTGAGTGTGGAATCTCATAAGAAAGTTTTATTTACTACTTTTGTACAATTTGGAAATTTCATTGCATATTTTGTTCGAAATTAAAGCTTCCGGGGCCAAAAGATTTACCTTCTGGCTCGGCGGTATCCGTCTGGTACCGAAAGGTTGGTTCCCATCCAGCTACTATTCAGTATCAGTATGATTTGAACTCAATTAATATTGGACTGTTTTTCCAATTTGAATTTTCTTTATCCTTCATGCCCTCTTTTTCTTTACTTACTTTAGTTCTATACAAAGAAATTTAATTCAATTTTTATAGCACATGGTTTTACCTGCTATCCAATTGTGATTTGAAGTCAGTGTGGCAATTTATGTATGTAACGTTGTGCATTTAATTATACTTTTCAAAGTATCGTTAAAATCTTCTAAACAGGTATTCATACGAATGTTATCTATAGCCTGATTAACAATTTTATCTTTTTAATCTTAAAATTTTCTTTTAAATTGTACATAATAATATCGTATAAATTCCTGTTACTTTTTATGGTTTTCTATGAGTGTGGCATAAGAATCGTAACAAATCAAGCTTTTTAAATATCGTATCACTGTATAAACTAAAATCATCACACGTTTTACTTTTCCAATCAAAAAAACATTGAATTGAAATGTTTATAACTTTAAAAAATTAATTAAAAAACCCGCTTCGATGCATAATTTTACTCGAATTTTTATTTAAACAAAACGTATATACATTTTTCTGCTAATTTAAAAAAAAACATCAATTTTAAAATACCAACAGATTCAATGTAGTTAGTCAGTAAAAAACGAAAGAAACTATCACCAGAGAAGGAAAGCGGATTTGAACCAAACTTAAGTTAAACGCTAATGAAGTGAATTTATAAGCTAAGTTCGGAAATGCAAAGCAATTGATCAAAGAGATGAATATCTCTACTTTCTCTGTACCATTCCCGTACGTGCAATAACTCTCGTATTTCTTAATCTATTTTAATCAAATTGTAGCCCCTTAAAAATTATAATATATTTTTTCAGGCTAGTAACTTAAGTTTTATTTTTCATCGTGAATATAGATTCTATGTAGTGGCTGAAAACAATACATTTGTTCAACCGAATCAACTGAGTTCCGATAGATTTGTCTCAACATATCTTAACTATCATAACTCTATCAATTATAAAACAAACTTATATATGTTATAGCTATAACGACGACCTTTCTTTCTTCCCCAAACTTTCTCAATTTTGAATATGTACCAGATGCTATTTCTATAAATAGATACAAAGTAATGATTGACTGATTCACACCATTTACAAACTTAGACCGCGGGCGATATGTTCCGAACGTTTCTTGTTTCGCTGTCTCCAAAAAAATCTCAGACTCTTACATACATAGAGAATTAAAAAATTACACTTCCTAAAGTACTACTTTCAATATTAAAACCTATGATTTTATTAGATGTTTTAATTCGGTGCAAAAACACCTTGATTATTTATTATTGGATGAATATGGTAACATTTTAGGATTCCAGGTTAAAATTAGTATCAGAGTATTTGGAAGTCAAATTGTTTAATAGTTTTTAGTGCTTACTATTTTTTGGAAGTCGCTCTATTTTGTTTTTTAAGAAAAACTTTTATTTCAGTCCTTTTAGGAACTTAGCATTAATATAGCCTCATTTTAAATTCGACATTCCACTCCCATATAAGATCTTAATTAAATTAATGATAAGACCATTCCAAAGGCATGCCATTTTAAATAAAAAGAGAAAAATTAAAACCGGATCATAAATAGCGGAAATATCGCATAACACAAATAAAAAATACAGTCGAATAGAAAACCTCTTTTTTAAATCGGTTAAAGAAAATGAATTAACCGCCATGTCATTGCTATGACATCAAGTATCTTTTTTCGAATTATAACAAAAGGCATTTTTGCTAGTTCCTTTATTCTAATTTGCATGTTAAAGAATTGTGGGTTGCTATATAAATTTTTCAAAAATATGTAAGTGTATGTAGTTTTTAACATTGAAATTTAAACTCAACTTTTTATGCAAGAAGAGTCACTATCTACCATAAATGAACTTTGTTTCTTCTCACTTTTTAAATCTATATATTGAAAAACTAATAGATAGCCGAAAGCGCTAGCAAGTTTTCGATAAAAACAATAAATTTTAGTTTTATAAAAATTCACATTAAATTAGAATAAATGTTTAAATCAGACCAATAATATAGAAAATTGTTGAGTTGCACTGACCGAGCTACACACATAAAGTGTTTAAATTACTTAAATTTGTAAATGTAATATCACCCGCGCAATCTTACCAGTCGCAATAAATAACCCGTTTTCTTAAATGAGATTAAAACGCCTGACATACAAAATATGTCAGCCAAGTTTAATCACAATTCATTAAGAAATCACGGCAATAAAATAATTTTTTGAAATGGATGCTGACCCCCACCCTGTACCCCTCTTCAAATCTACCCAAAGAAAAGAAATGTTAATTTTATAATTAAAATGCCTTAATTTTCAACAACTTTTCGTAATTTAACTAAAATAATATGTTAAAAGCAGTATTATAAATGAACAGAATAAAACATTTTCTAGCAATATTAAGTACAAAAGTATTTCTTTGCACTAGATTTACAGACATTTATCGTATGATTAATAGGGATTTTCAAAAGTAAGTTGTAACCTCTTTTCGGCTTGAAGTTTGAACCACTTCATTCCTACTAGGCAGGAGAGGGAGGAGGACTTCCTTCAACAGTGAAGGTCAGTACATTTACGGACGGCAAGGTGGGTGGAGGGGTCTACTCAGAGTGTTTGGATCTCAGCTTGTATATATGGATGCGGACTGTTTACATTTTTTCACTGTGCATTTTTAAAGCCGGCATAAAAGAATTCGGGTAGTGAAACGTGATTTCAATTTTCGTTCCGCCTCCCCCTAAATTTTTGTCTTTCTCTCACGCGTGAGCCCTTTATTACTATCTACATTTAGCAAAATCTGCAAGGCCGTTGGGCTAACGGGACCAAGATCGAAAAAAGATAAGGGAATACGTCACGAGTGTCACATCTTGTATTTGATGATCTTTAGGCACTACACTACCCGAATCGGCTATCACCCACCAACTGGGTATGCCATTGACTGCAGGGAAGCTAGATCTAAAAAGGGCTTCCTTAGCTGGTGCGAACAGGCGTTAGCAAGCAGAACAGACGCCTGACCGCACGTCTGGCCTTCTTTAGACCTGAAGCGATCGCTAAGGCTAATTTCGCTCAGGCGCACGCACATAAGCACTGTTATAGGTGTTATTACTGGGCATTGCCTTATTGGTAGGCATGACAGCAGACTTAGCGTGCTGTGCAGCGACTTCTGCAGAAGCTGCCTGAATGAGAAGGAGGAGGAGACTGTCATCCACCTCCTCTGCCACTGCCCGGCTTTCTCCGGACGCAGGAGACGTCTTCTTGGCTCCTCCTTTTTTGCGACTTGGACTTGATGACATCAGGGATCTAGCGCAGTTCATTAAAGAATCGACTATATGATTCAAAACGGACTAATCTGTGGAGAAGGGAACAGCATCCCGTCTCTCGCGTAGTAACACAATGGGCCGTATCTGGCCTAAGTATGCCTTTTGAGCAGCCACTGTAACCTAGCCTAGCCTAACCTAACCTAAGTTGTAAGATGTAAAATGTTTCTATTCGAAATGGGAGGCTCGAAGTATAAAAAATGCAGAAAAGACATATCTTTGTAATATTTCATTAATTAAAAATAACATTTTTCACCACAACTTAATATTTACCACTACTGTAAATTTCGTTAAGAAATAAGAAGCTAGCCAATTTAGCAGGTTCCGTAAATCTAATGTTAGACTTTTAAACTTATTGACATATGTATTTACTTAACAATAGCTCTTTTTCTTTCGTATAAATATTTTTATACTAAAGGAATCCTTTTTTTTCAAAAATGTCCACGTTTATAATATGTATTCATAAGATGTCTTAAATAAGTTTAAATTATAATAAAAATCAATTTGTAAAATGTTTTTCAGGTAGTGCGTATAAGAAGCAACTTTTCATGAAATCTGTTATTGACGTACTTTTAATTAACTTGTCACAAAGCAGCTTCACTCTCTGCTCTAATTAAAGTTTTTATCGATCTTTACTTCGATATCGTTCGTATGATGATGAAATTGCACTTTTAATTTTCCACTATTCGGTGTTGAGTTGAAATACCGTCAATTAACAGATAATTCTGTCGTACTTCCTGAAATGTAATCATCGGCTGTCACATCATAAAACACATACTTTGGAAATGTTAAATAAAGAATAATTTGATTATTCATACATGCTATTTATATGTAATTTATTACATTTTTTGTAGCTCATATCGAACGAAGTATATAAATAAAAGCAGAATATTCAACATCTAGAGTTCCGCAACTAAATAATAAGTAGGTGTTTTTTCATGGTAGAAATTTTATTTTAAACATACATAGCAAATCTTAGTCTACGGTATCAACCGACGATTAGTTTCAGATTTTGGATACCATACGGATTTTAAAACAAACTTAACTTCTTCGATTTTTTTAAAAAAGAAATAAATTTGAAGATATTAGCAAAATGAATAACACTAATATTACAAATTGTGCTCTTTAACACGTTTCCGTTTGAATTTAGAAAAACAAATAGTTCTCACTGATAAACCTGCAGTGATCAACTTGAAAATAAGAACGCTATTTTCGATATTTTGATTCTTAAAAATCTTTATTCTCCTGTTGTGTATGTACCCCCGTAGTACAAGCCGCCCAATAGGACAATCCTCTGTGGACCACTAGTAGTACCTACATGATGGCAGGAACATGTTAAATAGATCATTAGATCTAGAAAGACAAAAGAATATTTTCCACAACTGACAATTTGTTAATTTACGCTATTCTTCCTATAAAATAAAAGAAATATTGCGATAATTTCAAAACTATGTATTTCAAATAAAATAAATGTAGGATTCTTACAACAAGACTACACATTTTTTGTTTATCGTTGGATATAATGTAGTAAATATTGAATGTTTTCCTCGGTTAGAATAATTTTAATTCATACAAAACTAAACGTACACAAAAATGTCAATATTGTGCATTTACCTCTTGAAGTTCATTTATAGAAAGTGTCGGAAGAATGATTACTTTTATTACATTAAAAATACAAATACAACATAATTTTACGTATAGAATGGTAACCAAATACAAAATAAAAAATAAAAGATAATTGCCACATTCATAAAAACCAAAATTCGAATAATTTTCTTTCTGGCTCGTACTTGCACGAAACTTGGGGGTTTCTTTTACTATTTTCACATTTGTTTTACTTTTCGTATAACACCAAAACTCTTAGAATTACTGAACATGTACAAAAAAAAATTGATCGTGTAAATGTAGCCTAGAGTTTGTTGAATATATTGAGGCTAATTCGTAATTGTAGAGCGCTAGAATGTAAGCAATTGGTACTGACCTTTAATATTCGAGAAACAGTAATTTCTTCTAGCATTGCAACATAATTTAAGTATATTATATATTAAAATTTTGTAATGATTGTTCTCAGTATTTGTATCAAGTTGTGCAGTTGCGTTGTAAAAAATTCCTAATTTGTTTAACTTCCGTTGTTGATTTCATTCTCCATCATCTACAGACAGACCTCTTTACTTCACAAAAAAAACTTATATTAATATTTTTCTGCGAACTGATTGACATTTTCTTTTCTCTTTTTATTGATTTATTGCCTTTCATCTGTATGAACGCCTCTTGCAAATTAAATAAAATCAAACAAAACCCGCACGTGTTATGGCTGCAAACTCCACAAATATCAATATATATAATAATAATCAATTACTATAAAATAAATATAAATACAAAAAAAAAAAAAAGTTCGAAACTGGAACCACCCGAGAAGTTAGCATCAACTTCCAGCGCAATGTAAGTTTGAAGCAGTCACTAAAGTTTTACTGAGTTTTTTACTGTAAAACAACAAATTTTAGTTAAATTTCACCCAGTTTTCGAAATGAGGCAATTATGCTTTTTAGGCTCGTTGTAGTTAACCACTGTTATTTGATATGATTACAGCTTTCTCAGTTTTTTACAGTGCTTAGAGACTTTCGGCTTCGTTTTGATACTGCGCAAACGACGACCTTTTCATTTTAGAATAGTTGGCGCTTTAATGTGTTATAGTTACATATTTAAATGTAATTTTCTTTTATGTTTTGTGCTAATTATTCTCTATGTGCGCTAGTCAGTACTAATTGATGTTCTATTTGTCTTATTATGCATTTGTAGAAGGACTCTTGGTTTCACTATATATTTATAGATATTTTATAAAACAAAAGCTATTGTAAATATTACAGATTTTTTTCACCAATTCTTTTATTGAAACTAATTTCATTATTTCTCAAAAGACTTTAATTCCTTTTTAAAAAAGTTGGCTAATAGTTAATTAATCGATTAGTGTTATTTGCTGAAAGAAATAAGGAATTGCGTAAGCGAAGAATTATGATCTTTATATGCACTACACTGCAACTCGGATTTATGTTGTTTGTTAAGAATTATATTTGATGCGTTATAATAACGACAATTACTTGATAAACATACGATTTTTTCTACATTTATTTCCGTATTACCCTTCTTGCTTTACTTCGTAAAGGCAGTAGGAGGAGCACTACATTATGGTGGAATATCATTAAATTTTGAAATATTATGAGAATAACAAATTTTCACATTAAAATATATTTTTTGTAAAACAATGTTAAAACAAAAAAATTTTTATATTACTAAGCTTTCATTTAATTTCCAAATTTTCATTAATTTTTTTACTTAAAACTTTATCGTCCGACAATACATTAATGTGTTTTTTCTCTACTATCGGTAACCGACATTATATTTTCCGATATTCATGTAAAAACACAATATAAAATGTTCCTCAAAGGTAATATATTTTGCGAGAAATACATTCATTTTCCTTCTAAAAGTAAATAATTTTACTAGTCGTACATTTAAATTTTACTCTGAAAGATTTGATCGGGTAAGTGTTACAAATAAGTCTGATATACTTCTTTAAAAGCCTTCCGATTGTGTTTTTTCAAAGCTTCAAATCATTCTTCATTAAAAGAATCAAATTTTCAACACATTGGTTTACCTTTTAGGGTTCTTTACCCTTTGTAAGTAACACTGCTTACAGTAATTATTTTAATTTTATTTTTTAAATTGGTCTGCGCTAATTGTAACTCCACTATATTTGTTTTACTCGCAAAAAAGAAGATAAATAGCTGAAAGTGATCGATTCCACTACTTTTTATGCTCAATGCCAGTTAAAAGAAAATATTTATCTCTAAAGAATTGAAAATAATATTTTCTCTATATTATCTATAATATTTTGAATTATATCCACAAAAAAAGTGTAATTTGACATTTTAATGCACCAAACTTTAATAATTAGTATTTTTACAGAAATCCAAATTTTCTATACTTGCTTAAGTATAACGAGCACGTCTAATCTGTCAATATAAAACCAATTGTACCAACTCACGTTCTACAAAATTTCCTAGAAATGTAAATAACACAAATATTAATTGATTTAATGCGAGAATTGATGCGTCAAAGCAGTGCTCTTTATTATTAAATTATAGTGGTAGATAAGAGTTACTTACAATTACAAAAAATATATAATTTTATTGGAATTAAGGCTGGGATACTGCTTAGTAGAGCCAGTTGGTTACTACATAGTTTTCAGGATAGTATATTTCTGCATGTATCGAATTACTTTTTAAATGAGTTAATTTTGAAATGATTTCATTCCAGCTTTCTTTTATAACTACGAATATAATATTTCATAGATATATAAGACTTACTGTTGATTTATACGTTTTCAAATTCTATTTCAATATTTTATACAAACATTTGAATTATATATATAAAACATTTTTGAATACTAAAATTATACATTTAAACAAAAAGCTCTCTCAAACCGCTATTCACCTTTCCTTTAAATCCACTTGCAACATTTTTATATTAAAGTAATTTTGTTTCATTTCAGTACTTTTTACTTTTTGTTTGGAATTTTATATTGTAAAAATAATATCTATCACACTACAAAACCCCAATATATTACTGCAATAGAAAATCTTAATATTTTCTTATTATCTTTTTTAAAAAAACACAAATTTTCGAAATTGTATAAATTGTTCTAAACAAAAATATATAATAGCTCTATTAAAAGAGACGATTTATGATGGCTTAACGACTAAGGCATTCAGTTAATACAATATTTCTTTAAAACTGATGCCTTTTAAATGAATTTAATAGAAAATAAAAGTATAGATGTAGATGGAGATTACAAGAGGCGGCCATTGTAGGCCAGCTCTTAGATAATGCGGTCCATTGTTCGGACCTCAGTAAAAGATCTGTCTCAACGTTAATGCTTGTAGCTCGCTTGTAGCTATTATTTGTGTGTAAACGAGCAAGTAAAACGCACATTCCCAAATGCATAAAAACGAATGCGCAATGCGCTTGTTTTAGAAGTGGTTGTTGCAGTGTTCCGTAATGACACTAAGCGTAGAACTGATGCAGCTCCTTCTGTACTGCATTAGCCACTTGCTCAAACCTTTGTCAACTCCTTTTAAAAGAATTTTAGACTGTGAACGGTCCACTCTTGCAACCAACCCATCCTTTATTTTGCTCGTTGAGAGCCCATTTATCAAATTTTGATTTATAAAAGAAAATGCTAGGCCCATGCACGGTTCGGGTCCTATCATGAGTTTGCTTGACCTTTCTTTGACCAAACATTTTCTGGTATCTTTTCCAAAGATTGCTATGGCCAGGGACCCATATGATCGCTACATTATTTGTAGCCACGATTTGATTTAGTGAACTTTTTCATTCGCTAACAATGCTTTAGAATACTACATTCGAGTTGAAGGCTTTAAGAGCAGCCTGACTATCTAAAAAGAATATGTACTCTTATGTTCTTCTCCCGAATATCTTTTTCCGGTATAATATTGGCACATGTAATGATGCCTAAAACCTCTGTCTGAAATATCGACGTAAATCTTCCTATGGATATGGAGATACCCAAGTTTTCCAAGATCCGTACACTCTGACACCGGCTAGACCGTTTGCCAGTGAGCTGTCTGAAGTAATGTCTTCAATATCACAAGGAACTAATAACAATTTATATTTCGATTTGCTAAAATCTCTTATTTCCTAAAGCCAAAATCATAATTATATGCTATAATAGTAGTCTTCAGTTTTAATCCAAAATAAATTTTAAAAATCTACAATAGCTGTGTTTCTTACACGATTTGATCGAAGTAGATTCAATAGTCCATTTTACATTGGAAAGAATTCTTAATTGTTACTCATAGCAAATATTTTTATTTTTTCAAAAATACCTTTTCAAAATCATGCTAAAATGTGCTCTATAATCGCTCCCAAATTATATCACGCAGCTATTGTAGGCTAGCCACACGTACTTTGTAGAAAAATGAACACTGTTATTTATTATCATAAAAATAGTTATAATTTAAAACACTGATACAAACATTATTTTTAAATATAAAATTCATAAAGACATCAAAAAAGAAATACGTACAATATCAATTGGCCCATAAAAAGTGAATAACAAAACAAAAACAGTTTTTTTTTCCTAAACAAAATTAATCCATCAATTTGTTTTTTGATGAATTTGTGTGTTGTGTTTAATTTTTAAAAGTTGATTTGCACTAACATTATTCTTTGGTTTTGTTCTTTTTTCTTGATTTTTTGCTTTATGATTTTTGCTGGACCTGACCACTATCCGTGTGCCGTGACTCCAATAAACACATTCGCAAAATTAAATACATCTTAAAAATAATTAAAAACAAAAACAAACAATACAAACTGGTGGTCAATGCAATGCATTAATACTACACGATAACAAATATACCACGATCACGACTACCACCACCACCGTGTTCCATCACCCCCAACCTAATTCTACATTTGAAAACGTAACAAAATCTCAACACCTTTCTAATCTGATACTATGAAGTTATCGAACAAATCGTATATCGCTGATTAGGCGGGCATCTTCTAGTTTCAAACACAACGCATCTTTCGTGGCGAGGCTGCCAACGATCCGAAGACACAAAAGTCAGTCGCTGCATTCGCCGGGGAACGCTAAGCCGCCCTCAGGTGCCGCCAGGACGGGTCGATGTCCCAGGACGATGAGCGAAATGAACACCTCCGCAGAAAACCTAGGTAATATAGTCAATTTTAAATATTTCTGTTTCGATTATTTTTCATTATTTGCTAACTGTTGTGATGTTTGAATTTAAAAACCCCGAAAAATCGACTATGAAAAATTCCACTCCTTCGTGGAGCTTGGTTAGCTTTCGACGTGTCCATGATCAATTTTTAATACCCAAAAATATAAAAACTGCTCTCCAAAATTGATGTTGTAAAATTGGTATTTTCCGTAGAAAAAATTTTGTTCGATATTTGGCCGCTCAGGATGCTCGCTTTATTACATTTCGATTTTTTCTCTTCTTTTTTTTTAAATTCACGCATTGCAGAGGTTGCAAATAATGGAAGACCTATGAAACCTAGTTTAAGTGAAGATTCTGTTGCAGAGACGGCCATCTCCAAGAAAAACTCGGACGGTGAGTCTTCGACGATATTGTTTTATTATTATTTTATTTATTTTTTTAATAATAACTTTTGCATGCTATTCATTAATTGGAGAGTAATTATTCTATAAGATAAAGGGAAAACTGAGAAACTTCCACAGGACTTAAAACCCTTAGCTTTCTTTTATGTTCATACTCGTATATTATACATTATATTTTTAGGGCGCATGATAGATTTATTTAATGGGTACAAATTAAATGCTTTTTGTTATAAGCGTTATTAGTAAAATAGCAAGCAAACTGGTTTACAAAATAACGTTTAAATTCACATAAATATATGAGGATAATTATAACAATATTACCTTTTCATGACTTGATTAATATTGCAATTATGAAAGGTGTTTTTATGATTAAAATTAGTAATTACGTGATGCTGTTTATCATAAATTTTTTTTACCATTTACCCAGCACGACGAACAGCTAACTATCACAATACAAATAGTATTCAACATAATTTTTACATTTCAATTCGATATAGACTGACTTATGTTGAACATCAAAAAAGTCGTTAAGGAGGTAAAAAAGCAATAAACATAAAAATTAGATTGAGAAATAAACAGCACATAAAGGATTTTTCTATGTACATCACAGACGGACTTCTCTAAAACTATTCGTCCTAAAAAAACTAAAATTAAGTACAAATAAAGAGTGTGTTATGGACATGAAGTACGAGTACAAAAAAACTGAATTTCAATTCTTTCAAAATAAACGGCTCATATGTTAAACATTTATCAGGAAGAAGAATTAGAAATTACTATCCCCCAGCTTTAGCACCAAAAGGATCAACTTAACCAAATTAACCTATATTGCTGAACCATTGATTTTAGACAATAAGTAAGTTTCGCGACAAACAATATTTCTCACGATGTAAAAGCAAAGTTTTCTTCAATTTCAAATTTATCGATTATAAATGAATTTTCAATAAAACTAATGGTTATGGGCATACTCTTCAAGGCTATATTACAAAAATGCTGAAGGCTGCGATTTAAGTCCCTTTTTTTTTAGATTGGTATTTTGGATTTTTAATAGTCTAATCTTTCACAATTACGTATCAAACTTCCAAAATATGATGTTACAAACATCCACCTCCACCAACAAACATCAATTGCACAAATCGCATCGTCATTTCATAAAATAATTCTATCATGAAATTTCAATTATATTTACTGCGATCCTCTGTTGATCGTTGAAGAAATAAATATTTTTCTTAAAAAAGTTTCATCACTAATGACGATCTATTCAGATAAATAGAATGGTTTACTTGTAGAACTTCTTACGCTACAAAGACTACAAATAAGAAAATTATGACTTTCAACTAATGTATTCGGATTTGCAATATATCGAAGAATTTGAAAAACTTTATAAAATCACAAATCATAATCAGAAATATTTAGTAACGGGTCCTAGCACATTGGAAAATCCTTTACTATAAAATAATAAATCGAGAAACGTAAAATGCTTCTAATATTTGAAATTTTCGTCATAACCTTCCATATAGTACTTTTTTCAAAAATAAATGTGTTTATTTATTATCGTCTCCGACCTCAAACTACTTTAGTTTTTAGAAATGATTACAAACCTTAAGCAAAAAATTGTTTTGGGTTTTAAAGAACAATATGCAAGTTATATTTTCAACTCTAAATGGGATAAGAAACTTCGACCGCCAGTTTTATTTACCGCAAAAGGATAAAACAAATTGATTATTATTTACTTAAAAATTACAAAAAATTAGATGTATCTGTTCATAGCATAACTTTTAATTAATAATGTTACAGTCATCATATACATAGTAAGCAAAGGGCTCAACAAAGTGTTTTCATTTAATATTTTTTGTTTATATGCAGGGTTTAATTTCCCTTGGATAAGAATATGGTTCTTTTCTAGTGATGGCGAAGAGCGAGAATTTCAGATTGAAGGTACCAAAGGAAAGTTTTGTTTTGTCACCAATGATAGAAGTCCGTGCTTCTAATGAGCTTTTGTAAATTATTAAAGGTTGGATCATGTAATAAAATTATTCGAATGCATATTTTCATTCAGACAAATCAAAATAATCGCTTGATTGCTAGTTGTACTGAAGAAGGCTAAATTTTCCTGTAGATATTGATAGACATATTTTTAAAATATTATTCATCCGTGATGTGTTGTTAATTAATATGTCACAAGTCCTTATTATGTTACCATAGAAAAATAAATAAAGGACTTCTTTTTAACTCGTTGTAAATTTAGTGATAAACAAATTGAAACATTGTGTAAAGTTAGTTTAACAAAAATAAGAATACTATTCGTATAAAATTCATGCTTTCTACAGGATGGACTATATCAATCAATCCACTGGGATATTTCAAATCCCTTAAATTTAAGACAAGAATGATTCAAATAAAAATGGCTGAACTATTACAAGAAGAGAAGATGGTGACCTTACTCAAACTTGAGAAAGTGCCGTTGTTGTCAGGTAAAGGTTACCACAAATTTTTAATATAATGTTCTCGTCACTAACTTCAAAATCATTTAAAAACATTAAATATTTACCTTACTGCGGTTAAGGTAACTAAATAAAAAAACATTATAACGAACAAACGTAACATTTTCAATAAATATCTTCTTAAATATGTACGATTAAAGTTCTTAACCCATAAACCCATAAAATGAGAGATGCAACTGAGCTCACTTTTTGGAAACTGATAAAATAGTTTTTGATAATATCTGGATTTAAACGCATAAGAATAAACATCAGAAAGCGTATATACTGTGTCCTGTCGTTATAATGATATTCTTAAAAAAGATAAACATTTTATACCTATTTTATTAAATAGAATAAAAGAATCAATGGAAAAACATACAAAAAATATGGGTTATACCCAGTTACAAAAAGCATTTAATTAGTGTCGAAAGTTAGTGTTAATTTGAAAAATATTCTAACCTAATTTTAAGATTTATATAATACCTAATGCATGCGATGCATGGTAGCACCTTAAGGTAAGGGTTTTCTTATACAATATATAATACCGCACAATCTGTCACCATATGCTTATACTTCAGTCTTCGCAAAGCACCTGTTATATTAATCGAATTCCACCAATAATACTGACTAATTTTTACCAAATATGGAAAACACTATAAATAACAAAATTTAGATGGTTTCAATGAAGAAACAACACCACTTCCAAGCCCAGATCCGAATCGTAAGAGCAGTATAGTGAGTGAAATATTTCAACGGGATGGCGTTAATCCAAATGGTCCATTGACTGTAAGTGGAGCCTCAGCTTTGCCGGTCGTTTTATGTGGTCTACTGCAGAGAGAGCTGATATCAACGGAACCGCAAAATGCCAGCAAGTATCATAGGTCTCAATACTTTATAACGCCGTCCGCGAGCAACGACTGCATCGGCCAAAAGACGGGCAGTGCGTATTTTCAGTTTACAAAACAATATATACAATGTGCCATGTTGTTGAAGTTAAAACGTCCAGATTTCTAGTTTAGTCTTCTGTAACCTTTAATTGAGTCCAGTAGTTTAGACGTGTTGAATTGTTACTGTCTATACGCTAAAATAGTCTTGTAGCTGAAAGTTGCGGCTAACAGCATCAACAGTCCCAAAATGTCTATCTATGTGACTTACTAATTTATTTTATGTTGTAATAACAGTCATGGTAGTCTTGTATGCGTATTCTAAGTGAAAATCGTCAATTGAACCAGTTTAATAATCCTGTAAGGATTTACGATCAATTCGATTATTCACCAATGCAATAAATAACACCAACCCTATGTAGGTGCAATTTAATTTTTATGTTTATGAAATGCTTTTCTTTAGAATAACTTAACGTGTTAAGAGGAAATTCGTATAGGTACACCATGAACGAAAAGAGATTCAATTGAAATTAACTTGAAGACGCAAAAATCTACCAAGTTTCAACTTTGAACAAACTTAGTAAATTTACTAATAATTATTTTTACTCAATTTTAATGCGTTTTTGGAATTGAAACACATTATTTTATATTAGAATTTACTGTGATTTAAAAAAAATATAATATTATACTCGTAGGAGCTCATCTAAAATTTATAGATAATTAGAAAAAGGGTTTTATTCATTCCTTCAAAACCCATTAGTAATTATAGTGAATATGTCTTTATATAAAATTAAATAGGTACTTAATTGCTTATACTTTGAATCTTTATGATAGTTATGAACAGTCCAGTATTTTAATAGGTTTAAAATTAGATGGATGCAAATCACAGATTTTGAATGAGCGCACAATTTAAAGCACTATGTACTTTAAATATATATTTAAATTACATAATATAATAAAAATTGTTTACTAGTCATTAAAATGCGATAAAATAATTAAAGTAATTTTTAGGTTTGGCCCCGTTAAATCAATAAATAAAGTAATAGCTGATATTTGTGCCAGTTTTTGGAAAAGTTAACCACTTACTACGATTTAAAAATATAATGCGAACAAAAACGGACGACACTGTGACTAAGCTCCCTTTTATACAGCCCCTCAGTGCCAGTCAGTTTAGTCTTTTCGTGAAAGTTAAGTTAATAAAATAAAAATACTTCTGTTATCACCTAGTTCAGATTCTACTTGTGATGGGAATCGAAATCAAAGGGATAAGAAAGTGTCGCTACGGAAGGCAAAAGTTTTATTGAATGGATCAATAAAATTGTACTCTATACCGAGGCACGAATTACTTTCATCATTTCCCAAGAATCCTCTATTTGAAATCGGAACTTTTTCCCTCCTTCTGGTTAATAAGAAAGTTTTTATACGAGAGATAACTCCAAGAAGTATTTGAAGACGGCTATTGAAATGATAGATTTATTATATGCCGTGCCCCGTTCTCTCGTGTTTGTCCTCTGACCTAAGATATTTTATCGCGAAAGAGGAGTCCGTTTAATGTTCACTCAATTTAGAAAAGCATTTTTGGAATTTCTCCTTTAATTCCCTGCGAAATTGTTGAACTCCTTAAAGTTCCGATCGCATAAATTCATTTCTGAGATGAAACTCTTTTTCCTTGCACTGAAAACATTCCTCCTATGCCGCAAAATTCGTTTGGCCTTCCTATGAAATTATGTTTCTAGAGATTTTCCATTGTGTCTGGGTGAAATTCAAGTGATGTAGAAAAGTTTCAGTTTCCTTCTAAAATATTCTCAGTCTCGGACCACGGAAGGGCGGAGCGTCGTGTCACTTTAAAAATTGTTTCCCACTGGACATCGCAAATCATCGTGAAGTCCTCTCAGAAATGACGAAGGTTCTGGTAGCAATGTTTCCAAAATGTAATATCACCACTTCACCCACGAAGCTGAATATCATTATACCTCTTATGAAATTGTAGCATCGCTGCTCTTTATTTAACAGAACAAGCCGTGACGAAATTTAAAGGGCCCAAGTAGAGAAACCCATTAAGGGTACGATTCTTATGAGTCACGAACTTATGTTTCATCTTAAGACTCCCATTATAAGAAAGTGTTGTCGAGACCATGCTTAAATTTAAACGGTTGCAGAATTTTTATGCTCAAGACATTTTGCGGTAAATATAAAAAGTTGAAAATTGCATTGCTAACAAAAGTGAAAAAGTACCAAGTTGAATAAAGGAGTACCTTTTTATTTCCATTATAATACCTTCCATGTTGAAACCAGCTAATTGAATTTCTTACAGTAAAATACTCGTATAATTGTTTTGACTTTGTTAAGAAAGAAGGTAAAACTATTTTATAAGGCCACTAAATAAAATCTAGTACAGGAAAGAGGCTTTTTCACATTTAGTCATATCCTTACGCTTTTCAAAAATCAAATTTGAAACAGCTTAAACACTGTTCAAACCAAGAGTTGAATACCTAATTCAGGTTTAAAAAATGGTTAAAATGAAAATAATAAAAATAAATCTGCTGCAAACGATAGTAGTACCCTTTTTGAAAAAAAAAAAAACAAAAATAAGGAGTTCAACTCAAAAATCTCTCAATAACAAAAATTAATTCAAAAATTTTTTATTTTTTTATATGTACTATAGAAAACCAACATGACGAATCTAATGTGGTCTTGTTCATGATACAAAAATAAGAATAGGTTAAATACATACATATAAAGATTTTCAATATCGCACATTTAAATTTCCTTATTTTGAGTAGAGTAGCAATGTTAGTTTATTGTAACCAAATTATTTATAAGAAATTATTGAAAATAATATCAGTATTTAAATCGAAGCAAAAATTAAATGCTGAAAAATCAAAGCAAATCAAGGAACTTTTTAGATTTGCTTTAAAAACATACTTGTACTAATGGAGGCTCTCAAATTTGTTTAGAACTATTACAACAAAATAAACCAATTTCAATATTTAAAGCAATATCCTGAAACACTTATATAAAATACCTTAAATCAAAGTTACCAATTTATAATTTCTTTAAAAAGCAATCATTGGAGATCCAATATGGTATTATACTTTTTGATGATGATGTTGCTTAAAAAATTAAATAATTCGTTTTGATTTTTTCAATATACTCTTTATTAAAACTATTCCAGATGAGCTACTAATATTAATCAAACTATTATTTTATGATATCTTATCAAATCAACGCAATTCTTTCAAAACTTAATATCTGTATGTATGTATACCTACGTTTTGGTATATTTTAATTGTTAATATAATCATTTCTGAATTAAATAATATAAATATATAATAATAGAGTTTTTCGGGATATAATTAATTTATTATCTTCTCTAATCAAAATAAATCAAAATATAAAAAATTTAAAACAAAACTCACTCGAAGAAGCTCCATTCCTGTTAAATTAAAAAAAATACATTGTAGGTATTAAAGTTTTAGTTGGTAAAGCAATTATGTGTAAGATGAATAACTAGCTCCATTTCAACAGTTGTAATTAATTTATCCGGTGCGAAGAAACTTCATTCCGTCAATCAAATAAACTAAATTTACATTTTACATCGCATTTACATTTCCATATGCACCAGACCTTGTCGTCTTATGGATTGTCGCATTTGATTTCCTTTCTATTTCGGCTCAAGATCCATGTTGCATTTATGCAGGCAGAAAGCCTTGCATGGCATGCTTAATTATCCTTTTATTTACATGCATACCCGGAATTAACAAACTCAACAGGGAATCCAATTAAAACGCTTCCAGTAGCTCCTAATAGCATAATTCATTGTTTAATTATCTTAACAAAGCTGTTTGCAACATCAAGTTTATATACTAACCAAATGTAGACTAGTTGCTGTTCCTTAGTAGTGCAAGTATACGTTTCGTTGCCACATCTTTGTTTTCTATCAGTTACACAAATAATTAATAATTTCGGAATTAAATATTTTAGTGATGTCTTTCTAATAGTTGATTTTTTCAATGTAGACGAGGACGATGAACCGCGATGTGTACAGCTAACAAATCAACATAAAACTGCAATAAGATTTATCAGAAAGGTAAGTTATATTTTCACGTCTTCTTTTATAATATTATTAATAATTTTAATAAAATGCTCATTTTTAAGTATTTGCATTTATTTTCCGGAAGGGTTTATCTTTAAAAGCATTCTCATCAAAATTTACATTTTATGAAATCGATTAAAAGTTATAAAATTTTAAATTATGAATAATACCAAATATCGTGCAATCCATTTTTTTAAAATTATTATTCATTTTTACCTCCAAACATAAATTAATATATGATTTCGAAATATTTATCATTAAATTGCAGATTGTTTTTAAATCAAATTAAATAACCCCGATAAAATAAATTAATAAATTAGTAATTAAAAACTATGAATATTAAAAAACAGCTACAAGCACAGATATGTATCAAAAACTACAATTGAATGTACAATTTCGGTTGAATTCCTTAAAATCAAATGTTTGTGAGACAAATTAGCATTAATGGATTTTAATTTTCTACATATTATCCCAAAGGTGTATTGATAAATTTAAATACTTTACATAAAAATTTAAATGTAAACCTCAAAAAGTGTTTTAGAAAATTACAATCAAGAATTACAAAGTTCGAACAAAAGTTTTAATTGTTTAAAAAGCAATAAATTATATTATGAATGCTGACATAACTTTCACAAATACACAAATTGAAAATAAATGCAAATACAACAGAAAAGAAAGATACAGCAAGTCTACGATAGTACAAACAAAAATCAACAATTAAAACAAACAAAAAAACTTTGCTTTTACAGAACTTTTAAATAAAAGGATATTTTTTGATTTTCAAACAGATGAAGTATTTTGTAGCACGTCGTAAATTTAAGGAGGCACTTAAACCTTATGATGTAAAAGATGTTATGGAACAATATGCAGCCGGGCATGTTGATCTTCTCGGCAGGGTTAAAAATGTTCAAACTAGGTACACGCATCATTCACTTTTTGTTTGTAAAAATGAAAAAAAAAAAAAATTTACTAAAAGAAAAAAACCAAAATGGATAAAGTATCTTAACCTCTCATCTGTACTTTGATCAGATTCATTAAACTCATGGTATGGTTTGGTTTCATTAACACCATTCACACATGTATTAAATTTTATATCTAACCAAAGTAATTTCAGTAATTGGGTATTGCTCATTATTTGGATGAATGTGACTATTTCATTTGGTAAATGTCTCTGTTGTGGTTGGTTCTCTTAGACTTAACTTCGCATCAATTATTTAAGGACGAACGATTCCATTAAAGTTTTGCAGTGAATATTATCGTATGGTATTGTACATGCTTTAAGGAACAAAACTGATTGCACGAAGAGCAAATAAAAATATATTTCTGCATGAACCAACCTATTTATTCCTTCTTTAAAACGTTTACTTGTTCACTTTCCCAAGGCCTAATTTAATTTTATAATTGTTCAAAACAGCAACGGATAGCACGACTAAAGCAATCATTTTTAATCATGACATGGCATCTATTCGATAAAAGCTCTGCAGAACTGCAGAATGAATTTAACCTTTTCATTATTAAGCCAGTTATATAATATTATTATATACTCGTCCACATAATGGTAACAGAAGTTCATTTGGTAACCTGGATTTACTGGCTTTTTATTTTACTTCGAAATTTTTATTGACGATAATTTGTAAAGTCGGATGTATTCTGTCGTCATTATTCTACAGTTGTCGGAGACAGATCCAATTAATTTACATGACGCTTTTCAGAATTGGACGAAAAAAAATAAAATAAAATTGCCAAATTATTTAATTACTCTCTGTCCAGATATAGCGAGCGTGTAATTCATTAATTTATTGATAACTTCGACAGAGCTTCAGAACGTTCAGATAAACAATTTCATCCCAATTGTATTTTTATGAATATATAATAAATTTATCAAAGTAGTTCTTTATTTGCAAACTGTTTTTTATTTGAAATGAAAAGTCACGTAGTATATAACTAAATTTAATTCGCTTCTGTGAACTACTAAATAACATTTTTAATTTATTTCCCTAATGTATATTTAATTACAATATATTTTTACGTAATTCTTACATAAATTAATGTATTCGCTTTAATGCATTCGTTCCTCCTCCTTCTCATTTTACACACGATAAATTCTCGAAAAGTATTTGATCATAAGTAAATACTTCACTAGCGCAATTTAGTGTAATTAATTGTAATTTCAATCTTAAGAATTGAATCAGGAAAGTCTTGCAAATTATAATAATTAAGTAGAATTGTTCTTCATAGATTAAACACATTTTTACACCAAGGTCTCTTTTAGATCAAAACGTTAAATATACTACAAATAGTACATGTGCTTTAAAATTAATTTAAAATATATAAGACATACATGTAGATTTAATAATAATACCTCCGTAAATGGTGCTACAATATATTCGTAAACAGAAGAAATATAAAATAAAGAAAACTATTCAAATATTTTCATGCGATTCATTTTGTAATTCACATGAGAAATATCTTTCTACCTTGGTAGCTTAAATACTTTGTGGCACGTAAGAAATTTCGCGAGGCACTTAAACCCTACGATGTTAAAGACGTTATAGAACAATATTCTTCCGGACATGCCGATCTTCTTAATCGTGTCAGGAATTTACAATTTAGGTGAGAGCAAAGCAATAAATAACGCTAACTATTTTTTCATGCAATAACTTTTTGAATTTTATTAACAATTTTTATATAATGGTTTTCTCAAAAAGCTTATTTTAGTTGTTAGAAACATCTTAAAGAGCTGACATTCGAGTTTTACTGCATGAACCTATATATTTTATTTATGAAGCAAAATAAGGCGATTTTAAACCTAGTTAAAATGATTGGACATGAAACTAGGTTTCAACTGCAATTATTTTGTACGCCGGTTTGAAATAAATCTCAATATCGAATAACATTAACTTTTACGCTTTTATGCAAAAGTAGGAAGTCTAATTGTTTAAAATTGTCATTACACCTTGCAAGGTTTAACTCGCCTGTCTGATTTTTCGTCACTCTCTTCTATCCTGGCAGTTCCTTACAAAAAATTCTTTACTTTTTTATTCATTGTTTATTATTATTTATTTTTATTTCACTCATTTTGAACTTCCAAAGGAGAGTGAAGCAAAATCAGCACCCTGAGACATTATCGTTTACAACTAAATTCCGTCTAGGTACTTACCATATATATACATACGTGTCGAAATCTGGAAGGGTAAGCAAAGCTATTGAGGGTTCTGCCAAAGTGTCTATTTTATAATAAAAACAATTAAAACAGCTAAAAACAAAGTTTGAAAGAGTGTGAAATTGCCTATTATAGTCGTACTTCACGGATGAGATTAAGCTGTATCTTCAAAAAATAGTGTTAAACCAAATGAATTTCTAGACAATAAAAATTCTAATTATACGTAATACTAAAATTTAGTTTAGTAACTAAATGATAGGTGTTTGCAATTTTTCTCAGAAACAGGAAACAATGGCCATTTTCGATTTTATATTTATAAACCTATTAAAAACTAATCATTTAGTTTTTGTTTCTTATGTCTCTATTCCAGCATTACAAAAACTCTCATGATACGATTTGGTTAAATAATAATAATAATAATAAAGCTTTATAAAATTTAATTTCGAATTGAACAAAATATACTTAAACAATAACTTTTTTAGTAATAATAAATATGGATTTTCAATTTAATATTATTACCAGACAATGGTTCTAATATGACTACCTAAAATTATTTATTTCAAGAGACTTTTATGCGAATAGATAGGAGTATTAAGGATTAATGTTTTCTCCATTTTCGTTGTGGACCTCGTTATAGATAAGAACCATATAAATTATAAAAAACAAATAAAAAATATGAATGAAAATAATGAGGGTAAAATATCCTTTTACCTTATACTATTTTTAATCCAGCATTAAAAACCATGTCTACTCTGAAAACCAAGATAAGTTTTTTTTTTAATTTGAATATTGTTTAAAGACTGAAATATACTTCTTTTTTTTTGATTTTACTTAACATTATTCTGAAAATAATTTATAAAAAAACGAAAAATCATTCAATGAATACAAACCTTAAAAAGTTGAACATTTTCTACATCTTTCCTATTTACCAATCTAATTTGAGTAATATTGTGTCTTGATATGGCAAATGTAAAAAAGAAGAACATATCGTAGTGATGTTCACAGGAAAAGTTTCAAGTTTCATGCGTATATTATTATATTATTATTATAAATATTTATTGCCATAAGAAGACACAAAATTTTAAATAAGCCAATATGCCAATATGTTTTACGAGTAAGCCTGATAATTCTCATGAATCTTATTAAACTTTGTCCTTTTAATAGCAAACGATGGGTACAACATACATATTGTCCCTTTTGTTATTAAGAACTTCAGAACATATAAGGTTAACGTAAGGCTGTTATTAACTTTCGACAATATTCATGAATTCTTGCTGTATAAATTTCCCACAAGTATTCTAACGTTATCTATTATAGTTTAAAACATCAAAACACTAATGAACTTTTGGAATATTCTCTTGCGTACCTAGTTCTACTAACTACATGCGAATTTGGACTTGGTTCAGAATTAATTCGATATGCATAATACTTAGGAATTGCAGAGTAGCTTTACTTCGGAAAATACACACACAAAATCGCTTTTAATAGCAGATCAAAGAACTCATTATGTCACATATAAAATATTTATTTAATTAGAAAATTATACTTTTAAAACAACACACAAAATATGCATAGGTAATATGACTACAATTATATATACCTTTGTATAAATTTAGAAATTTCAAGTAGGAAACAAAATACATCCATACATATTAATATAAACCAAACCAAGCCGTGCATCTACAGATAATTTCTTTGATTTAATAAACAAGTGGATTAATTTAATTATTTTCTACAAGGATTAAAATCGTTCCATAAATTCGTATAAAATAAAAATCACGAATAGTTCTCGAGACTTTGAATCTCTCGAAATTTTAAATCAAAACGGCTTGTTCCGATATGACTCACAATTAGTTCAGTTTAAAGAAGTTTTAATCTCACTAACATAATTTAAGTATAGTAAAAAACAGTACATCTCGAGCACATTTACTCTTATAAAAATATGCAATAACCTTATTTACGATGAATCGATTAATTTCCAATAATAAAACTCTAGTGTCAGCTAACAACATTCAGATATTTTAAAAACACCTTTTTAAAATAGATGAAGATGAAGAGATGTGTATTTTTTAATTAGTTGCTTAAGCTCTTTTTATGCAGAAATATATCAACAATTTATAATTTGCAGAATTTATTTATTAAAAATCATTTGTTTGTTACAATGTGATATAATTGTAAAGATGTAGGTATCTTTCATTTTAGGTATATGTATAACACAAAATTTAATTGATGTCAAAATTGTAGTTAGGTGAACGTATACACATTTTGAACTTCAAAGCGATATATCTGATTATTTGTTCAATTTTAAGTAAACAAGATTTGTGTTTAATAATTATTTTTTTTTTCAATAGTTCGCCTTAAGTATGTATGATATGTTTCGTATTTAAAGTTGATAATGTTTTAGTTTTATTTGTGGAAATGTGTTTAAACGTTATTATCTTACTATGGCAATACTTTTTGAATATTCAATTACAAATAATTTATGAGTAAAGGAAAAAAATTATATAGGGATTCATAATCTATAATATCTTAATAGTGCATACAAATTATTTGATTAAAATCTTCAATAAGACCGGATTGCTCTCAAGATGTTATCTATCTTTATTTCTTTTTTTAAATACATATTTAGCTAGGATTCGACAATATTCATATTATTTTAATATCTCCGGTATTTAGTTATATTGGTTACTCTTTTAATAGTATGTTTCAAAACTACTTCTAAAAAGGAAGAATTTTCCGTCCTATTTAACACACACAAATACTTCAAAGCTATACATACATTTTTCCAAATTATAGTACGATCTATGAAGATCATTTAGCCTATTTTATTTTTTTAACGTAATATTCACTTAGTGTCTTAAAAGAGAGTATTAATCTGATTGTAACAGTTAGTGTAGTTCGTTGGAAAAAAAAATAGTAACACCTTTACAAATTTTTATTCGTTTATTATTTTAGAAGACGTTTGTATAGTTAGAGGGCCAAATGTGTTTTAAAAAAATTGCAGTTTTTAATTTTTATATTTATTATTATTGTTTTATTTCTCTTTGTAAATATATTTATATATTTATCATTTTACCTCTCTTGTGTAGCACTCCCAGCCCATGTATATATATATATGTATGAGTATATGTATAATAAATTATTAAATAGTAGAGGATTGGAATTTTTTTACATAGACTACGATTCGTAACTCACTTATATAAATAATTCAATGTACAATTTTCAAATGTTTACTTTTATCCTGATTACTCAAAAATCGAAACCAAATGACGAAGAATTTTTATACATATATTACAGAAGTAGCAAACTAACTAAAATTATTTAAATAAAATTTACCCTTTTATTAGACTTGTTACACTGGTTTATTATATTCTTAATTCACACAGTATTCGATTAAGCACTTAATTTTCAAATGAACTACTTGTTAGATCAGAAACACCTTAACTGCATTTGAAAAAGGAAATGGGCAATAAATTTATTAAAACTGAAAAATCACGTCATTTAATGATGTGTACGAAATTTTAATGCTAGTTTAATTTTTGTCTTCTTGTTTGCACTTTTATTTTCTCAATTCAATACAATATAAATATCTGCTTAATTTTACATAGGTGTGTCAAAATAAATAAAACAGCTTGCTTAAAAAATAAGTTAATACAATCCTAATAATGAATATTTGGAACTACCTATGTTATTACTATAAATATATCCTGCATATGAACATTAGTAAAATTAATGATTAAAGGTATGCTTACTAAGTAGAAATAAGACAATCATTTAACTTATAAGGCAGCACTTTGCCCCTTTCATAATTCAATTATATAGTATCAATAATAATAAATAGTTGTAATAGGAGGTATTAAAATATTTAAAAATAGTAAATTTGTTTCCAAATGTTTTTCTGAAGTTTTAAATTATTTGCATGACTCAATATAATTCCAATACTTTCTGAATGTTATCTACTCTATTCATTGTCTTGCTTAAATTTCATCATCATCTATGTAGAGGCTAGGAAACATCCAAGCAATCATCTATGGATTGTTCCATTCAAAATTTAAACCGAGTAAAATCTATAAATTGTTAATTAAATCAAATTAATTGCCGTATTACTCTGAATGGATCAATCAATAACTTGCATTAATTTTATTAAACTAAATTCATATTTCCTCATGTATTTGTTTAAAAAAATAATTACAGGTTAGATCAAATTCTTGGAAAACAAGGATCCAAGGCAAAAGACGTGTACGCTTCAAAAATTAGCTTAGCGTCGAGAGTAGTTAAAGTCGAAAGACAAGTAAGATTATCAATTTACTTAATACTGCAATGAATATAATTATGAAGAACTTAATAAATGCAAAAACTAATTAATTTTCTTTACAGGTAGCTGATATAGAAGAAAAATTAGATATTTTAATTAAAGCATATATGCAGGACCGCGAACGGTTCTTGGCTCTTCCATTAGTTCCTGAAACCCAACATTCCAATAATCCTAACAATAACAATCATCAAAATCCTCCAGGCGGAAGCGCGACAGCCATGACCACGAGCGCAACACCTACAAGTGCTGGCTCGCTTAAGGTACCTTTTGGATATTATTTTATTTGCACTTTTCCCGAACGTGAAATAAATTTTGTGTAAAACACTCCATTGATTTTCTATATCATTCCGAAATGCAAATGGAAAACAATATCTTAATATCACAAGGTACTGCAAATAAGAAAAATAAATTTCACTTAAAGACAGTAGAAGCCGAACATCTGGCAAATGTGTTCGCATGAATTTTTATCAGAGCGAGCTGCCCTTAGCCCTTTATTTCTTCGAAGCAAATTCACCAATAGACAGGAATGTGGTGAATACAAATGAGCCAAGATCAAATAAAATTCTAAGTCAAAACTTCGGGTTAAAGGTTTATCCCCACTTTTCAAATAGTTTTCTGAAAGAAATAGTTCTGAGGCCCATCGTTTGGTTAACACACAAACGATAACTTACAAATTGAGAAAAGGCAAACGGTCAGAATTTAATTGCGAACATTTTGAATTCCAGGCAAATTTCCTTTATCTGTTTGTTTGGGTATTCGAAAATTAAATCCCTTGGCCATAATACCTCGATTTAAAATAGACAAAGTTATGACCTTTCCCCCTATTGAATTATTACAATTTGATCTGAAGGAGATATTAATTTCTTGCTCTATGTTACCATTTCAGCAAATTTTATCCTCCCCCAAAACCTAGGCATTCAAAGCTATGGACAAAATTATTTTATATATCCCTTAGGATATTGTTGGTTAACATATTTCTAATTAAGTAAATTTTCCAATTTCCAGCCAAAACCTATACTCATAGATAAACAATTTTCGGAACCAAATTCGCCTATAACTAAATCGTTTACCCAAGATGTCCAAAGACGGCCTCCAATGCATCGAGGTTTCTCAGATTTAGGAAATCGAATTAAGAAACGTGTTACATTAAGGTAAATATAAATCTGAAAGAGTTAAAATTCTTAATTGTTGATAAATTCAAAATTAATTTAAAAATTATAATACTAATAGGAATAATTTATTTTCCAGTTCCATACCCCCGCAGTATGTCGAAAATAGTTCTGAGCAAGTGGATGGAAATGACGACGTAGTGATAGTTGTTCCAGAGCTGGACACGGATCCATTGGATACTGTAATAGTTGGTGATCTTCCAGACCATGAGGTCTGCATAGAAACAGAGGGTGATCTTGAGCCAAATAGTCCGAAAACTGTTACAGAGAGTTCAAGTAAGTTATAGTTAGTTTGTTAACTAAATCATAGATTTCCAGTGTAACCCCAGAACTGTTCCTAACTTTATCTTTGATTGAAATACAAATCAACAAACAAACAAAAATTAGACGAACATTATGGGACCATGGTAATTAACTCTTCCATTTACTAATATTCCAGCATCTTGTGATGGCTACTCATCGACAACATCCTTATAGCAGCAAAGGGAGATTCAATGCAGCCACAATTTTGTTTCAATCTGGGATGGATCTCAATTCCAAGCTTACCGCTTCGACGACGATCAAACTACGCTTATTTAATAGTTTTGTATTGAACCGTCCATTGTTTAGTTGGAAGCATTTCCAGAAATGGCTGCATTGAATTCTTTTCTTTACGCGCGTCTCATAGTGAGTTACTTCTTTTTATAAAAAAAAAAAAAAAACAAAAATAAAACAACAAATACATATACAATATTTGCTAAACTCCCTCTTTGGAAGACCAGATGTTGCCTTTTGATGTTGGATTTTGCCTTTTGTAGTGGGACCTCGTTTTGTTTTGGTGTTTTTGTATTGTTTTACTTAAACTCTTTTAATTTCCTTCAGTTTGTATGATCTTACGTGTTGAGATTGATTTGTGCAATGATTGTATTTTTTTTTTAAATGTAAATGTTTCAAATAAACCAACGTGCGACCAGTATGTTTCGGCTAAAATTTACCTACGCTGACCGTTATTACAATAGTTTTAAATACAAAAAATAGCAATTAGATGTTTTTTTTTAAAAAATTATATTTTTCTCAAAACGGAAAATTTATACAACAGAAATTAGTTCCAAATTTAACATAAAACTTATTTATCTATTTAACTTTACTTAGAACGAATTTTAAATATTATTCTTTTGAGTTATTAAAATCTATGCTGTCCACTTTAAAAATATTTCTATTAAATATTTCCTGGTATTTATCTATCAATTAATCTAGTAGTTATTGCATTTTTCTTATATTGAAAACTTGCTTGAAAATCTTAAATGGATTTTCAAACTAAAACGGAAACTGTAGAACTAGCTTCTCTACTATTGTTGCTAATTATCAACAGCTCTTTTTTGAAATGGAAAATTGGACTTTATTAAATGGCGTATATAAAAAAACATTTCCTTTAAGGAATTCTTCCTCGAAATCCTATAAAAGATATGTTCTTTGAAAAATAATTAAAATATATACCAAAGTCGATTTAGAGTTCATTTTTGAAATATTCATTAAATTTCTTTCTAACTCCTCAAAAAAATCTTAATTTCCGTCGCGCAAATGATAATGTTATAAAAATGTTATAATTGGATGTTATTTTCAGCATTTTCATTCCATTTATAATATTATTTTGCCAGTAGAGCTAAAGCTAAAGAAGAATTAATAATTATTAACACTAGAACTACCAAAACCAGTCAATTTGACTGGTACTCAATTCCTTCCTTCATTTAATTGTACAATTTTTGTAATTCTCTTCTGATTTATGCCAAAGTTTAATGGAATTGATAATTACGACTTATTCAAAAACCTTTTTCCATTAATAATTATTTATTCAAATTTGAAAGGGTATTAAATTAAAGGTGTAGAAAGTTGTTAAAATTACAGACTTGCGCGCCAGTAGTTCTAGTGTTAAATACGAGCCTCCCGAGTAAAAATTGTGCATTGAATTACAATACACTGAATAACAACTAAATCGACACTTCAAGTTAAACTAAAATAACACCAAAGTAAGCCGTTTTTGGCGAACAAAATAGTTAATCCACTTCTTTACAACAACTAATAAAGCACCAGCTTCAACACCGAATCACCACCAAATGACTACTATCGTCAAAAAATTCCATACCAAATGAGGACCAACAGCACCGTTTACTACACTAAAATACCACCATTTGACCACTAGACGTATGTTAATTCGTGCAGATATAAATTTATAAGTAAGGCTGGCGCTGAATAGGGCATTCTATATGCAATCATGTTCTGGTGGTGTTTTGGGGCTTCCATCGACTATTAGAGTTTTCAATTGAAATCTGTCCCTTATTTGGTGGTATATCAGTGCTCCTAATTTTCCAAAAGAAAATCGAATCTATTTGGGTTGCATATTGGTGGTAATTAAACATTTGGTGGTCTTTCGGTGCTCTTTTTGTGCTGACAATTTTTACTCGGGCTTTCAAAGTTCAAAATTATTTTATCTTAAAAGAACCTTCTAAAAAAGTATGGTACATATTTTCGCTTATTGATTTTAGTTAAACTTTAATCCCTTCCCTGCATTTGACCATTACTCCTAATAATAAAAGACTTTCTGATTTTGGTCGGAAACATTTCCGATGTGATCACCCCAAAAACGATTCTTTCGAAGACATTTTCTTCGCAAAGTTATTAATTACCATGTTTTTCTTTTATTTTGTAAAATTATATCTCAGATTGTAAATCGATTAACACAACGATTTCTTTAATCTTTCAGAAATACCACTTTTTAAGGCATATTTTCTATTTGTTTATAATAGAAATGAGTTCAAAATCAAGAACAATTAATTAATTTTCCCTTTTAAATGCGAACTCATTAATTAATTTTCGGAAAATGTTACATTTTATAATTTTATTAAGTATTTACCATATTCAGTTAAAATGTTCGTAACTATTTTCGTATTTGTATAATCTATTAGATAGACATTTTAATTTTTCTCCTGCTTGCTGACATTTCAGGGAATCTGTGCTAATTGGGAATCCTGTGAACTATACATGCAAATGAGTATTCCATTTATTTATAAATTTGCGATGTTATTGCTCCCAAATATGGAAAATATTCTTTTAAATAGTTATTAACTTTAAGCAAGTACCTATAAATCAATCCAGTGTCAAAATTATTGATCCACTATGTCGTTTGTTCCTTCATTTCCCCACTGGTATAAAATTGTTTAATTTCATTTTATATATTAAAAAATATATATATAGTATGTAATATATAACCATTGAAAGAATTTCTGAAATTCCTTCTATATAAGCTTAATAATAATAAATAAATCTAACTACAAACTTTATTAGATTATTTATTAAGGTCGAAAAATAAATTAAAGTGAACCTTTATAAACAACAGTAACTAAGAAACACAATTATTGTAATAAATTCTGATTAAAATATAGTTTTAAAAAGTGTAGTATATTTAAAACTTTTTAGTAGCCGCTATATTACTGCTTTTATATTATTAAAATTCCATAAGAAATGAGGACTTAAACGAAGAAAGTCCGAAAACAAAATATCACTGGTCGCACACAATAAAATTGTCATTAATCAGATACTAAAACAATTGTTTAACCAATAACTGAAAATCATAATGGAATGTGGATGTATGTATGTTTGTTTATAACAATAACAATAATTTATGCACATTTTAAGTTTTTTTTTCGTAAAATATTCTCTGATCTCATGTCGATGATTTTGATATTTAATATAGTTTTTGCCAGATATGATATCATACCCTCCCGGGAACAACCGAAATTGGCTATTTTGCATAGCTTAAGTACCATAGAAAGTAATTAAAATTGCTTTCCACGATTTTTTAATTATTTTGATTTTTAATTTAAAAAAAAAAAAATAAATAAAAGTACAACGTTTTTTTGAAATCATACAAAAGTGCACACGTTCCAAAGCTTTCCCTTTTTCTTCGAGCCTGCAGAAAGCGACAATTTTGGCTGTTGACCTTTTCATTGATGTGGAATGTTTTTTTTAATATATATTTTGTTTTTGTATTTTGTAAATGATCTCAAGATTTTCACATGTGGATTGAAAAGAATCCTTTCCTTCAATTACAGCAACAGTTATGGACGAAGAAGTCGAAGATCTGGAAGAGGAAGATCTCGACTGTGAAGGAGAAATGGATCCAGAATCTCCTCCCTGGGATGTCTACGGCGAAGGGGACATTGATGTCTACGGGGAAGGGGAAGTCGATGACTCAACTGAGGACACTGCCTTATTACGCACCGCTGCTAAAACAGAAATAATTATTACACCAATAAGTCCTGTACGTATTAAAAAATGCATTTAGATAAATCCAATCATCTTCGATTTCAATCAACTGCAATCAGAGTTTCGTCTGTCATTTAAAAAAAAAACATATTAAATTAGCAATAAAATATTAAGTTGGCCTTATTCGGCCTTATTCTATACTCCAATGAAAATCCTATTCCCAAACTTCGAACTCTTAACTTTCTGCTATTCTACTCCGACAGACACACAATTTTAAGAAGAAAACCTACGATGCGATTATCATATCGGAGAGCTCAGAATTATCGAACCAATTTTTTAATTTAGCTGAATATGTGCTATTATTGACTATTACGAATGAATGGGGAACCTGCTGAGTTCTATGCGCAATATTGCCCAAGTAGATGTGAAAACGCGTGTCACTAATTTTTGGGTGAAAGCTTCTGAAGAGCTAAATAACCTAAGTCCAATTTTAAAAATTCCAAAATATTTAAGAGTATCAAAAAGCGCACAAGACAGTAAAGGCAGCAACAGTTCATTTTTTAAATAATTTTTCGTTCGTAATATGGAATATGAATTGATTCTAAGACATTATTTTTATTATTTATTATTTTAAACAAATAAAGATGTAGTAATAAGAGATTTTCGTAGCATTTTCTGATCGTCTCGGTCTGTCCGACACCATTAAATAAATTTTACTCTACCTAGTCGTGCCATAAATTCTGTCACAACTTTAAAGAAGCATAAAATCTAAACAATAAAGGATAATATGTTTATTCCAACGAAATTTATTTTAATAATATATTGTTAATTAATTAATAAAAGCTTTACTCGAAATGACCTCCTTTAGCTTTTATACAAGCTTTTAAACGTTGTGGCCACTGGTCCATAGCGGCACGCACGGTATTCAACGACATTTCATTTGTTGCTTTCACCAACGATTTTTTCAGACTGTCCAAATTGCGGTGGGGAGTTCTACAGGCCTTGTTCTCTAACTCTGTCCATAATGCATAATCCAGCGGATTTAAATCTGGGCTCCCGGATGGCCAATCTTCTTGTGCAATAAAATCAGAAATGTTGTTGCGAAGCCACTGCCGTGTGCTTTTTGCTTTGTGAGCAGGAGCAGAGTCTTGCTGGAAGACCCAATGTTGTCCACCGAAGAGAGTTTACGATAAAGGTTTCACAACACCTTCCAGCACGTTGGTTTGATAAACCGCCGCACCGGTTTTGACACGTTTTTCGCAAAAATGGAGTGTTGTGACACCTTTATGGGATACACCCCACCAAACCATTACAGAAGCTGGATGATGGCCTCGTTGCACCCTGGGAACCGTTTTTTTAGCTTCTTCTGATGATGTTGCATAAACCTTATCATTTTGTTTATTAAAAACTTGCTCCACAGTAAACATTTTTTCGACGGTAAAGAGGATGTTCTCATGACCATTGGTTGCGTGCCAAAGCAAAAAACTCTTGCATCTTTCCAATCTTATTTCCTTTAACCGTGGAGTCAACATGTGGGCTGTTGACCGACGATAAGCCTTCATATGAAGATCATCTCGAATGAGTCTACTCATCGATCTTGTGGAGATTTCCAACTCCCTCGACAAAATTTTTTGTTTGCGCAGTGGATTTCTACGGATGTGCTCTCGGACAGTTTTGATGGCACTGACTGTTCTAACGGTACTTGGACGACCGGTCCTTGCTCTATCATCTATGCCTAAGGTTTCATTAAATCGTTCTATGGCACGATAAATGAATCTTTTTGTTATTTTTAGCGGTTTCAACAAATTCAAAATTTCAGAAGCATTTTTTCCACACTTATGGAGTGCTATTACAGCGATACGATTTTCTTTTGCTCCCCACTCCATGATTACGAGTCAAAGTCACTAAACTGATCGGAATATTACGCCGTACAGTTCATTTGTTACAAAGTGCAACATAACGGTACAATTCCAGGCTAATTTCTGAGAAAGCGCGCATTAGAAATTGTGTGACAGAATTTATGGCAACACTAGGTAGTATTAATTATTATCAAAACCATCCTATCTGATCCTGGACCTTCGTTGTTTGAATTGACTAAGAGGAACTAATATCTTGAAACATTACCATATTTCATATTTTTTCGTAATTATTAGCAAGATTATAATATACAAAATTTGTTCTTATTTTTATAATTTTATAATTTTTATTCGCATGGCAATGTATTTTTATCTACTGTTCTGGCAAGAAATCAAAAATATTTAAAAATTAGTATCAAAATTGCGACAAAAGACTTTTTATGGTATCCACAAAAATCATCACTAAATCGATAATAAAAATATTACTTCAAATGGATAAATAATAAATTTATAAAAACATATTAAAAACTATAAAAATGCTGGAGTTTCTTTTGGAAAGATGATCGAGGTATGAAAATTAACTTCGTATATTAGGTCGGTTTGAAAAAATATTCATGTTATTATGATGATATTAGTCATTTGTCATTTTTCATGCTATAAATTTAAGAAATTTCAATTATTATTTTTTTAACGGAAACAATATTTAAATATATCTATAGAACTAAAAGTGATATGTTAAGTATGCGGTTTAAAGTTTTGTTTGGATAGACAACAACGCGCATACTTAGGCATTCAAAGCCTTCTATCTCGAAAACTTTAAAATAATTTCCAATGGAAATAATTCCTTAAATCGCTTCCTGATAATTTCTGTGTTTGTTATTTATGATGTTTTCCTATTTGATCGATATTTGCGACATCGGAACACATAAATACCATTTCTCATTAAAATATTACCATATTTTTCTTTTGGATGTCGATATTTTATTTTTAGCTCTAAAAGGAGATTGCGAATATTTGGATAATAACGTCTAATGGCCATATTAAAAATATATAAATATGTCTAATAAAAAACTTTTTCTACAAATGATATTGACTTTAATAGAGTTTCCAAATTCCATTTTTAACCATTCTGACTCGCTAAAAATGAAAATGCGTAAATGAAATATTTTGTAATTTGGGACTTGTTTTACGGAAAAAAAAAACATTAATTCATGTTGAAATTTACTTACTTATCTAATTATTATTTTTACTGTGCAAAAGTAATATTTTATAATATATTAATCTAATATTTCCAGGTTAGTTCAAGCCACGACTTAGCGCGCTTAGAGAACGATGGAAAAAACGGAAACACAGCAGGTACAGGGACAATGTCGGTAGAGTTACTTAAGCCAGATTCACAATCCGGAAGATATTTGCCGCCTCCGTCCGGTGGAACAAATATCTGAGAATGGATTTGGATTCAGCCTCTGAGAATTGAGTTGGTACTTCTGCCTTAATAAATAGTCGCGCGGCTAAAAAAAAAAAAACACTGCAAACCCAACTCAACAGACAAGACTGGCTGAATGTGCAACGTAATGAATTTATTCTTCGAGTCGAATAACGCTGATTGATATACTTGAAAAAAGACCATATTACACTTTTAAGCATAAGTAGCTAAATAAACGTTTTCTTTTTTAAGTTTTATAGCTTTAGAACTCGCAGTTGAAGATGTGCATCGCGACTGCACACCTTTTATGAGATATTCGCTAAATACTACTTTACACATGGTATTCAATTTTTATACACAGAACAAAAGTAATTGTAGCGATAGTTTTCTACATTAAAAACCTATCTGGTGACTAAGGGATATTACTAGGAGCTTAGTTACGTTGGCACAATTCGATCGCATTGAGTACATATAAATTATAAATCTGTGAATATTTAACGTTTTTTTTAATACCAAAGTTACCCTCAGTAATACTGAAGTATGAAGCTATGTTCTGATTACTTTTACCTATATTATTATGTACATTTTGCTGAATTATCCGTCGTAATTGTGATTGTATCATAACTAGTTTTAGTTTCGGGGATATTTTAATATCTGTGACAATAATGCTATAGGTAATTACCATACACGTATGCATTGTATAAAATTAGCATAATCTAAACTAGTTACGACATACTATTAGGGGAACACGAAAATTATCCCTTCCCATCATTTTTACCCTTTAGTTTGATTTATTTTTTAATTTTGTTAGAGTTCTTATTTATAAAAATTTTAAATTGTAAACAAGAGATAACAAAAATACACGAAAAATTTAAAACTTTGATTTTATTTTAATTTTTATAATCTAAATTTTCACAGATGATTAACTATTTTCTTATGATTGATTTTTATGCATCAAACCAGCTTTAATTTTGACATTAAAAACGAATCAAGAGGGCTTTAGTCACAAGTAAATATGGAAACAATTTTACGTTGCAAAAATTTAAATGTCTCAATTACGACAGTATTTTATTAACACTTATAAAATTCAAAAATGTTCATTCTGAGAAAATTGCCACCTGATGTGCATAAAAACACTTTACAATACCAATGATTTATTTTTCTTTCGTTTACTTGGCGATTGAATCTGCATCCAAATGAACAAATGTAATAATATTACTTTAACAGCTTAAAGAATGCTATCAATAGTTTAAAGCGCTGGGATATGGAATAGAGCACTAAAATAAATTCTGGCGCTATAGTATTTACAAAAACTCGTTAGAACTGTTGACTGATTGAATAATATGTTTTCGCATTGAAATTTTTATACAACATATTTAACCCATTCACTGCCAACGACGAGATATCTCGTAGTTGCCTATAGCTGAATGTGTGGCTGAATATGATCTCGGCAGCAAATGGGTTAACTTCGAAGTTTTTATTATTTATATTTTTTCAAAATTCAGTACTGCAGATAATTCTGCAAAATGATTTTACAGTTTTTACTTTTTTCCTAAGCCATGTTCGTACAAACACGCATCGAACTCTATAAGCAACGACCTAACTTAAGTCGATATATAAGTCGATTTTTTAAAAATGAGTAAATAAACAATTTTTTTCAAGTTCCACCTTCAAATCCTAGCTCTCTTAAATTGTTATAGAAGCTGGGATATTTAATTATAAATATTTTTTCGTCCTTTTTTATATACATACACTTAATTGAGAATACTTCCAGGTCCACTTGAGCGATACGAGTATTTGTCCGTTTTTATCATTTATTTAAATTCTAAATCTTTTTTTATCTGTTTTATAGGTCCATTATTTATCAATTATATATTAAATAATCAATTTCATTCGAATATAATGTAGAGATTACAACACCTTTTTCATAGGTATTTTAAAATATATTAAATAATTCATCTGTTCATTTACATTTTGAAGTGCCTAGAATCTTTAAATTTTTCTTACATAATGGAAAGTAAATAATTTTAATAAAATATAAAAATCCTTAGTATATCCTTAAAAAATTATGTTATGTATAAAATGTTACGAATTGGCTGTCTCTTTAAAAGAGCAAATATTTTCGATACAATTTCATTAATCTCTTATGAGTTCCATCATTAGATGGAGAAATTATCTGGGTTTTATGACATCGATTAAAAATTAACTTTAATGATTTTTTAAGTAAAAACTGAGTTATAAATATGTAGATGTAAGTTTGGATTCGTTGTTTTCAACCGATGTCAGCACAAAGTAGATAAGGTAAGTTTAGTTATTCCTTTAAAAACGATTTTTCTTACTTAAATTAACAAAAAGCCAAAAGGCTTGATAAATTATATCTACATTAAATATAAAAACTGCCTATAATATATCATTTCCTTGCTTGTACGCTCAAGGTCACTAAATCAGATTATGCTACGTCCAATTTATATTGAAAACAATTATGCAGGTTAAATTTAAGAAGTCTTGATAAAAAACAACTTTTAAACATTTTTTGTTTAACTATAAACTAAATTCTCCTTTTACGCGATCCGAATAAATTTACATAAAAAAGATACGGTACCCATACAAAAGTAGGGGATTGGTCCGACATTTCAAGAATTAGCTAAAATATTAGGTTGGAGGGAAAGTTCTGTCGTATTTTAAAGAAAATATTTGAATTCATTTATAAAAATACGTGTTTAATATTAATCAATTATATATGCTCCGTTATTTGTTACAACCTGTTGCCATCTTTCATGTGACCTGTGAATTCCTGTTTTGTAGAAGTTCTCGTCCTTGGAGTTAAAATAGTCAACAACTGCCTTAGAAACACATTCAAAAGACTTGAATTTTTTTCCCATTAGATAATTGTGTAGAGATCTGAACAGGTAATAATCAGATGGTGCAATGTCAAGTGAATATGGTGGGTGACTAAGGACTTCCCATCATAACGCATTCAGTTTTTGTTGTGTCACCATTGCAGTATGCAGTCGAGCATTATCGTGGTGGAACACTATTCCTTTTCTACACGCTAATGCAGGCCTTTTTTCTTTGATAGCTGCATGCAATTTATCCAGCTGATTGCAGTACAGATCCGCGTTAATGGTTGTTCCCTGTTTCAGCAACTCGTAGTACACTAGACCTTTGCTGTTCCACCACAAACAAAGCAGTACTTTTCGTTGATGGATACTTGGTTTTGGAACTGTTGCTGATGATGTTCCTGGTTTGCAGTAAGATTTTTTTCTCTTAATATTCTCATAAAGAATCCACTTTTCATCTCCAGTAACCAGCTTGTCCAAAAACGGCTCCACATTGTGTCTAATCAGATGTGATGAACACATTCTTACACGATCAGACAAATTCTTTTCCGTTAATTCATGTGGAACCCAAACACTTTGCTTTAACACAAACCCAAGAGATTTAATGTGATCTCCAACAGTTGTATGATGAATGCCAAACTCTTCTGCAATTTCTCGACTTGTTAAATGTGGATTATTTTCCAACAAGAAAAATTACCTGCCTATTTAAAATATGACAGAACTTTCCCTCCAACCTAATAATATGATTAAAGTATGAGAATTCATTTTGTGCTTAAATATTATTTTCATCGCGTAAAGCCAAATTAAATAACATAAAATAGGGATAATTAAATAACATAAAATAGACATAATTAGTTGTACTTTAAGCCCATTCCTTTTTTCTTTATCTCCATCTTCACCCTTTCCTCTTATAAAAATAAACACTAAAATGAGTGTTATACATTTTTACAAACTTCAACTATTTTCTTATTCTTTATATGAGATTTTTTTTTTTTTTGATTTTTTTAATGGCACCTTATTATTAACGTGATATTTTTTTTTATAAATAGGGTGAAAACTAAAACAAACCATATTTTGAGCATTTTTTTAGAGATTGCAAGATAAAATAACTGATCGTGAAAAGTAAAGTGCTTGTAGCATAGCTCAAATGAAAGCCTAAATTCATATCCAGATTTATAAATACTTCCATTCCATACCTCTTACTAAGCATATTTAACAACTATTGCAGTTTCTCAGAAAAGTACGCTAGTTGTAATTTTCATTCACTTCATGCATAGTGATCGGCTAACAGAAAAAATTAATAGAGATTTCGGAAACTTTTATTTGAGCCACATTACGAACTCTTATTTTGTAACGCAGTTTTATAAATTTCCGATACAATAGTTTGTACTTTTCAAACTTAGTCTTCTCAACTACATTATGTGATTAGGATATTTTGGTTTATGAATTCCTTATATACGGACAAAAATTTATAAAAAGTTTTCTTTTTACTTTCATCAAAACCAGTTAATAACATTTTCCGTAATGTTATTTTACTATGGTTTACTTTCAAACTGGCGATATTAGCTTCATTTTAACAGACAAAGCATTTCCGTGAAATTTTAGTTAATTATAGCTTAACAGGCTTTCATTATTAAAAGAACAAATCAAAATGTTTTGCCTAAAATTTTGAATGAAATAATAGAATATTTTGAGAAGTAAATTTTTTATTTTTTAATTGCTTCTTAATTTCTTTGATACAAACTCACAGAAGGAAACGAAATAAGTTAAAAAATCACGCAGAGCTCTTTCAGCGTTCTTTTCTTTTAGAACATTAATAAGAGCTTTTCACAACAAAATATTGTTACATATAAATTTAATTAATGCATTTAATTTCCTACAAATTCAATTGTATTCAATTTATTTAATGAGATTCATATTATACAATAGTTAATCCAACACGTTTTCGCGGCAGAAGGAAGAGGTCGATTTCTAAGTGGTAATTAAAAAACGAAAATAACTAACCTCGGAAAAAGAAAGGGAATTTTGACCAAATTTTATTTATGCATTAATAAAGTTGGTCAAATTCGGAAATGAGAACAATGGTCAGAGAGATGTTGGTGTTATCATTCTTCTGTCGTTCTTCTTGGCACAATAACTTTCATATCACATTATCTATTTCAATAAAATTTCGCATATACTCATTGAATCAAAATTATAATATATGTTTGTGAAAATTGGGACTACTTTCCAGAGAATGAAAAATGTTCTTCTTTGTAAATTTGATTAAGTTTATTACTTTGAACAAAATTTTAGCCCCTTAAAAAAGCCCTTGAGGCTTTAGTCGTGAATTTTATTTTTAATAGGAGTAGGATTATTGTGTTTAAAAATAAAAACGTTTTTTCAATCGTATCAAATGAGTGCCTTTAAATTTGTCTCAATTTTAAGTATGTCAAAATTAAGTTCAAAATTGTTAGTTTGATCGCAGCCATTTGACGAATACGAGGACTCCTGGAAAAATACCTACTTGCTACCCTTTCCTCCTCGGCCAAATTACACCATTTTCATATACGACCAAAAATTCTCTACAAGCCAAATTTAATCGATAGCGAAATGCGAAAAATATCTGATCTTAATGATTTTTATACAAAGGAGTTAAGAATTTATGGCATACATAGTCATATATAAAAATATATGGTGAAGTAAAATCTCCCTTTTCCTTCCCCTTACCCTTTCCCTTCTCCTTTCCCAAACCGCTATTTTACCTAGATATCGAGTTAATAAATGCATGCGCAACGCTTGATCACAATCAATTAAAAAATGCAATAACTATCGCAGTAACAAATTAATTTTCCTGAAATTTTTGTAGGCCCTCACCCTGTTGTCCAATCACTACCATTTTAATGATTGGGGCGGCATCACTCATTACCCGAAAACGTTTCATCAGGTAACCTGCTATATGTAGGTAGTATTTAATATAAAATCTATCTAAACGAATGTTTACATACACATTATTTTACCCTCAAATAGTAATTACTCGTATGTATCACATTTTCACAAATGGAAAAAAGGAAAAGATGAATGTAGATATATAGAATGAAATCCTTTTACAATAATTTGTGAAATGAAGATATAAAGCGAAAAACCATGGTCACAAAAAGCTCATATGTTAAACAATATTATTTATTAATCATAATTTCTTATCAAAACTTTCATTAATCCAAACTAAATTCAAAGCAATCTTTGGAACGCAACTGCTAGTTATTATTATTTATTATTATTTTCTTTTCTAGGCTGTTTGATTATTTTTTCACCCTTATACCTACAAATTCTCGTCGTAGCTTATTTAAAAAACCATTAAGATATGTTACAATTGATAATATATTGTATGCATTATAAATTATATGCAAAAAATAGTTAAACATTCTTGAAAATAGAATAAAAGCCTTCTTTCTAAATAGAATAAAAGCCTACTAAAAATTTGAAGAAGTTAATATTAAAAATTAAAAATTGTCAGAGGGGTAAATTCATAATATTTATAATAATTATTTATTTTAAATTAAACATATACGAATGCTGGCTTGTCCACTTTGGAATATATGTATTTGGTTCAAATTTTTGATATAAATATAATAACATTTTATTCCAATAACATTCAATTAATTATAGCCCTCAAATATTATAAGTTTTAAAAGCACTTCTTTAAAGCTATAGATGATTTTAAGATTTTAGTAATTTTTTAAAACTCAATATTAGTTTTATATTAGGTTAAAACTAATCTAAAAGCACATATCGATTACCATGTAAGCCATCTTGTAAATATATCCTTAATTCATTGAAATAAAAAAAAATTGTAAAATACTAATAAGTATTGTAGGTAAAAGGGCCTGCCAGAAATTAGTACGTAAAACTTCATATTTATATGCTAAACTGTTGATGTTACTCGTAAATCGAAGAAACGCTTTCAAGTCAAGGGAAAGATAATTTTAAAGAATTTCTTCCCCTTTGGCGTCAACGGTGTGGTATCTTTGTGTGAAATTTAACATGTTTCTGGTCATACGTTCCGAAAATAGTTATATATGTAATTTATATATACATATATTATTAATAGTGTAAATATGCGAAACTAATTAAGTAAAATATAAGTAAAATCCATTTAGGGCATATAATCGATTCTATTACGAGTTTTTAATAAAAACCATTTAAAACACCAATTTTTGAATTACTTTACATAAATGGTATTTAGAAATTACAATTGACTTATCATCATATTTCATTAAAATGCTTTGAATATGTAGCAACGCATTTTATTTTAAGGTTTTAGTTCTTAATATTTAAATAATATATTAATAAATAAGAAGAAATTTGCACAACGCTTTGATCAAGTTTTTAAGAACATTATTTATATTATCTAAATATCTTTTTAGTTTTTCTATCTTTTAATTTTTTATTCAAGTTATTCGAATCAATGAAACATCCATAACTGCTCTAAATATGTTTTTATTTTTAATTTCATTCTAATAGGTAAGACTTTTCTTTTTTGTTTAAGGTTTCCCAGAAATTTGGCATCATGAATTAAAATTAAAAGTACCATTCGTAAAAGACCAACCTTACTATTTATTATGGGATTCATTAACTTAACTCTTTTCTAAATTGAAAGTAAATTAATTAATATATTCCGTTGAAGTTTATTTACTCTATCCAACAAGCAAAAATTTGTATAGACGTAATAGTTGAAAACTGTAGACTGAAATTGTGGTTTCAAAAAAATAAAAGAATACTTGCAAAAGCTAAGTAGTCAAGATGTTAATGTAGTCAACTAAATCTTGAAAGTATTCCTTTTATTTCTTTAAACACAATTTGAATTAACAGCTTTCAACTCTTACGTTTATAAAAAATGTTTGTTTGTTTATAAGCATACAAAAATATTATACTTTCCGTATTAATTTTAAATAATCATTATAGAGCAATTCTAAATGCGGATATAATTATAATTGAAACTTTTTCAACAAACTTGACACTCATTGTTTTAATTTGTCTTGCATTCTGTTCAAAATGAAACCTTTTAAGGCTACGTACAAAAATAGCAAATTTATCTTAACGATTTATAACAAACGTTTTGGAAACATTTGAAACATCACAAATTCTATTTATAATTACTAATTATTCTTTAGGTTTGCAATTCAAAACCTTTTTATTACAAAGTTTTAACTGCTCAACCAACTTGCTATTCTATCGCTATGGTTTTAACAAATCAGTTAAAAATAACTTTGAACATTTAAAAGTACATACATATAACATACCCGAAATCCAAGAAAACCTGCGAATACCAGGTCAAATAAAATATTTAGAAAACACTAATTTATTATTTAATTTGTCTTTAAAAGGTTTCTTTATAATTTTAAATTTTAATAATTTTGTTCTTCCTTTTCTAATGTTTTATTCAATTGAATCGAGTAACCTAACGGCAGCTCATATCCATAATAGCTTAACACATACCTGATTTAATCTAACGATTTAATAATTTTTATGATCCATGTAATTATAATGCCATCCTTAGTAAACTATTTTAAATTTTTGCTACGAACAGCATCTAGTATATATAAAACGAAAAAATTAATGATTAATTGTTTTAAAGTATATATTTGATATTATTGAGAACAAAATAATTATATTAAAAATGATAACCTTCAAGGGATCACAAATGGTACAAGAGCTTTACAGAACGTTAAATATATATAATAAATATAAAAATAAATTCTACAATAATTCATAAATAGCCTCTTAATAGTAATAGTTTACCATAATCAGCAGAAGAATGGTAAAAAACATTTATAAAAGGCGTACCTGCCATAATTCCTTACTGTTAACAGATTTCCGTCAAATTTTAAAATTGCATGAAATGTGAAATATTCTAGTATATGCGAATATTTTATTTCTGCTTTTGTTGGAGTTGAATTGTATAAAATTGCTGCTAAAATATATATATATAATGGGAACACTTATTTTAAACTTCTATATTATTTTAATAATATATAAAAGATAATTGTTGAACTCTTTTACATAATACTTGATACCCCAGCTCAAGACATTTTAAAATTAAAATTCTCTTTAGTGAAAACATTTTAAATGTGCAACACATTCGTGATTTTGTACTGTATGTAATTATGTAGGCAGGCCAATATGAAGAAAAGTAGAAATATTAGAACATTTTGGAGGTCAAATGGGACCAAAGACACGATATATAATAATTTGATGCCTTAGCCTAACAGCGCAATTCAAAGTGCTATGCTCCTTTATCATTGAGGTAAAAAAGAAACCTTTTATATTTTCAAAACTATTAAACCAGAAATATGGACCAATTCAAAGAAATGTATTATTTTTGTTCTAGCCCACTTATTTGCTCCTGTTGAGGTACAAAGCCGACTGTGGTAGGTCCTGCTCTCAATTGACCATTTTTTTGTACATCTTTAGAAAAAAGAAAGAAGTTTAAGGTTTCTTGTATTTTTATGGTTTTTTTAAACATGAGTAATCTAGAAGATTTTACATTTCATCACAAAACACAATATTGTTTATTTTAACTAAATTATATAAAATAAAAAAAAAAAACTTCGTAATGAACGGACCAAAGAATACTCTACAACTAACCTCAAATTCGTTAAATTTAGTGTTTCACAATCGCAGTAGAGTTTTATCTTCTTTTGTAGTAATATAAAAGTCAGTCGTATAGGAACTGAAACTAAGTGTAATTAAAAAAAAATCAAAATGAAGCGCATTCTTTTTTAAATACATTGAAAACAATAAGCTTCTTACTCTAGGAGACACTATAGTAACTACTACTGTAAATTTGTACATATAGGATAAATGTAATAATTTGGATAAAACCAAATAACTCTAATTCGTTAAATGTAGAAATGAAATTAAAAGTGATCATTTTTTTGTTAGATAAAACTAGAAATGTGAAAATGTGCGAAGTGAAATGTGCTTTTATTAATATATTAAAAATTATTATTGCTATTTATTTTATTAATAGACTTTATAGAATTTTATTATCATCTGACGAAATATGAAAAAATAAATTAAATTTAAAAGAAGCAGCTGACTTTTATTTTATTCTTGCAAAAGGGTAATCCTTTCCACAAAAATATATCTTAGAAAAATTTGATTGTTTTCTAAAGACACCGTAGTAGATTTTAAGTACCTGATTGTTTAAATAAAGTACTACCACTACCATTAAGATATATGTAGTAGCTGATATACCCGACTTTGCACGGTGCGCGTTAATAAAACTCTTGCAATTACGGTGCTAGATTTCTTAAAATTTAAAAATTGCCATTCCCATTATGAATTATAGATTTGAAATCCATAGACGCGAAATCATCTTGATATTAGTTTTCATTCAAATTACTCCATTTTGAATTTTAGAAATTTTATTACAAAATAAGCGTCCCCAAAAGCTTCCTAATGTCGATTTTCACAGCAATCTCAAATCGTTTTTATGTATTATATATAATTTCAAAATCAATGGCCCCTTAAGCCTGGATTCATAAGCATTTGTTTCACAAACCGCGCAAAATACGTAAGTACTTGTAACCTTGAAAGTGAAAGAGATAGAAAGATGAGCTTCTTAGTACCTTCCTAGTCGTATTAGTATTGCGCCTGTCGCATGTCAGAGTGCACTTATGCTAATGGAGTTACAGTGAGTAGGTCGTCCTTGTATTCTATTTATAAAACAAAAATCATCAATATAATATATTGGTCTGAAAAACGAATGTTTATGAATAGTGTACCTCCCAACCCTGACGGTTAAATAAATTTCGCTTAAATTCGTTAAATTCCAAAAGTGGATCACCATATTGCGTTTGCCATTTTAAATTTCCAAATTTTAGTAGATTCGAAATTAGTGACCTCAAAATAGCTATAATACTTTCCCTTAAATTTGTTGAAGTTCTAAAATTTTTTGTCACCATATTGGATCCTCTATCTTAAATTTCCAAACTTCAAACGTAAATTCGCAATCAAACTTACAAAAACCCCAAATACCAATTTTCATAGCAATACCTTGTTATTTACAAATTTAGATCGCCATCTTGGGGCCGTTTCGAAATCCGCAAATAAAAAGTATCCTATATGTTAGGCCGGAATATGTATTGCTTTCACTCAAAGAATGAATATTATATTATAGTATATTCTTTGTCGTTCTTGTGCTCTTAAAGAATTTTCCCGCAATCGTTCGTTTCGATCTGCTTGAGATTCTTGCGTATGTCTCTCTACTGCGCTGATTTTGTATTCTTCATTTATTTGCACCAGTCCCGCGCCTCCCCGTCCCATCTCTTTTGCTAGGACGTCAAGGTCCTGACCCGCCTGACCCACCAACACCGCCGGTTCCGAGACCGTGCGGTTCGCGATATGGAGGGCCACACGTCGCTGTACCGAGAGCAAGCGCTTACGGTACTTCTTCCACCGCTCGCGCCGGCTTAAACTTCTGCCCCGACGGCTTCAGCGGTGCGGAACAACATACGCCGTTTGCAGGGTCTGGTCAAAGATCATGAATTAGTAGATGTGACACTCGTCACGTAGTCCCTTATCTTTTTTCGACCTTGGTTCCCTTAGCCCACCGACCTTGCAGATTTTGCTAACAGTGGATAGTAATAAAGGGCTCACGCGTAAGAGAAAGACAAAAATTTAGGGGCAGGCGGAACGAAAATTAAAATCACGTTTCACCACCCAAAGCAGCGCACACGTTTGAATACGTTTGGCTCGCCTTTAAAAATGCACAGTGAAAAAATGTAAGCAGCCCGCATTCGTATACATGCTCTGAGTGTGCTACCTGCTTGTTCCCCATTCTCAATTCAGGATTTCCCTATGCTGGAACATTGCCTGGGGACGGCACTAACACCATGCATGCAGAGGCACACAGCGAGCCCAACAGATTGGCCCGCCTTTAAAAATGCGTGATAAAAAAACGCTGCATTTTATTGCCTATACTGTAAGTGCTCTAGATGAGAATTTTTGGCTGCCTATTCTTATCTCTTTCGTTCTTATTGGAATTTAGATAAGGCATAGGAAGCAATAGTTCTTTGCTACTTTCTCTAATGGAAAAATTTCCCCCAGGCAGTTTTAAAACTTGCATATGGGTTAGAGCTTTAGGCTTGTATAGAGAGTGTCACATCTAGTATTTCATGATCTTTGGCTTGGGTGCCGACAATACTCGTCGACAGCCTCCGCAAGGGGAAGTCGCGCCGAATTTCGGCGCACAGCATCCTGGGCCCCTCGAGAACAATTCTCCTGTTTCTAACCTGTTCATAGAACTTACTACATATTGAATTTATCAAAGCTTTAGATCTATAATTACCTCGATTTTATCTCCTGTCTTATAGATCGGAATTATTATTTAAATTTACTATTTTCATCTGAACATTTCTTAACACCTTGTGACAGTCGAAATTTCGAAAATTAAAGCTGGCAGATTCGTTAAGATCTTTCCGTTTACCGCAAAGGTAAGGTTACTGTAAAATTTCATCGCAATTTAAGCATTTTCGCTGTTGTAAGTCTAAGCCAATTTTAAAATTACATTTTCATGTATTTAAGTTAATTTAAAATCATCCGCCATCATCTCAAACTCAACGAATGATTGCATGAATCAATTAAATGATTCGCAGTGACTTATGACGCATAAATCATCAATTAGTGAATTTGATGTCAAATCTGACATTGACAGTGAAATTAATTGTTTAACTTAGGAGTGATTGCTCATCATCGCTGTTAATTTCCTGTAATTATGGCATACCAAGTGAGTTTCTTGACACTAAAACATCTTGAAACATTCACTCTTTAACCATTTCTTCCAGGGAGGCTATCAAGGTGGGTACCCAGGGCCCGGACAGTACAACCCACAGCAGGCGCAGGGATTCGCTGGCGGTCAATACGGAGGAGGCTACGGAGCTCCACAAGGAGGCTATGGGGCCCCTCAGGGAGGCTTTCCACCCCAGACACCTGGAGTGAGCCCCGACACTCAGAGGTGGTTTTCCATGGTCGACAGAGATCGATCTGGAAAAATAAACGCCGAGGAACTAAAAGCAGCTTTGATTAATGGCAGGGGCGACAACTTCTCGGACAGAGCGTGCAAATTGATGATCAGTAAGCAAATTTTGTATTTTGGATAGTCAAACAAAATTTAAATTCATCTAGCAAAATCAGACAATTTATTTAAAATAATTAGGAAGTCAGAAGCCTACTGGGAAAGAAGTATTTAATAATAATAATAATAATAGATTTTATGACACACTTCTCAGCATGTTGCTGAAAACATTCACTTAATTGTACACCTCTCCGGCGTTAGAATTTAGGCTCTGTGGATCTTGTTCTAAGAAGGCTATATCATATTGATTTAAAAAAGTTCATTATCATGAAAACAGCTCAGACAGCTGGGCACTGGTATTAAGAGCAGTTTGAACATATAATGGTTTCCGCAAAAAAAAAACAAAAATTAATTTCTGTAATTAATTACTAAAACTAACTTTTTTTTTATCACCTAATCATTAATATTGTATATTATAATTGCACTCATATATTTGATAGTTGATGCTTTTCTAACATAATCCATTAGGGCTCTTGTGAATTTGTTCAGATCTCCTATCGTTTTTATTTCTTCCAGAATTTTATTATAAATATCATTTGCGCTGTTGATGAGTCCCGTTCGGTTCCTTTCCGCTCTTGCCTTATCCATTCTTATAAATTCCTCCTTATTATTTCTTGTAAGCTGAATATTGTTCTTTATCTTTCTGTTTATATCCTTGTGCATGTACTTTGCTTTTTCTATATAAATTACTTCCTTCAAGCTAAAATTATTCGTGATATAAAAATTCTTTGCTAGTGTCATGTATTTAGTTTTTTTATGTTTTAATGTTAGCTTATTTCCTTGCAACCACTTACTGATTTCTACTAAATCCCCATTTGCGTTATCTTTCAGTTCCTCTTCAGTTATTTCCCTGTATACTAATCAGTGACATCAGCATATACCTTGTATTTACCTTTTAGGTGGGTGAACGCTCTGAATATTATTTATATACAACATATAAAGTGACAACCCCAAGATTGACCTTGTGGAACACATTTTTCCATTTCCTCCTTGCTGTTATATTGATTAAGTTTGATTTCTGCCGTTCGCGATGACAGGTAATCCCTAATTAGATTGTTGCATATTCCTCTGATACCAAAAGCTCTAATAGTCTACATATGTAGTCGACAGTGTTTTATGCCTTTTACAAATCTATGAAAATTGCTAGGGAATAATATCCTTAATCGAAGTCATCAGGGTCTTAATCACATCTATCACCGCTAATTCAGTACTACTTTTTTCCTGAAATCCGAACTGATTCACATCAATTCCCCGGTTGTTGTAATAAATTATTTTATGCGCTCAAAGACATAAATATGATGTGATATGATATATGATTGTACTCACTATTGTGATTGGTCTGTAGTTCAATGGATTAAAGTAATAGTCCGAAAGGCCACGACAAAAAATTTCACTTTCCGAAATATTTAGACAGAATTTGATCATTTCAATAAGAAATACGTCCTAAATATTAAACATGGCAGTAATAAAAAACTTTTAACATATGTTTTTAGTTTAATTACTAGAGTAAATCAACATAAAAGGTAATCTATTCTCATTAAACATCCAGTACCTAGTGAACCGAAAGTTCCATTATCACAAAATGTAGCGTAGAGACAGAGCCACTATAGAATGTCACCAAAAAAACAGGAAAAAATTGTATTATTTTTGTCAAAAACTATTAATAATTTTTTTCCAATTTCGAAATTAAAATTAAAAAGGCAAAGGTATTTTTCGGAAATCTGTACACACACTAATTTTTCAGGTATGTTCGATAAAGACGCAAGCGGCACAATAGACATATACGAGTTCGATAAACTTTACGCCTACATAAATCAATGGCTGCAGGTTTTCAAAACATACGACAGAGATCAGTCGGGTCACATCGAAGAAGCTGAGCTGAGCCAAGGTAAAGAATTATATTGGTAATTCGTTTAAATTTATCTAAATGTTTTTTAGCGTTTAGCCAAATGGGTTTTAGGTTTACACAAGAATTCATTAATTTCTTGGTGAAGAAATGTGACCCGAAGGAACATAAAGCAGTATCAGTGGATCAATTTATCGTCCTTTGCGTACAGATCCAAAGGTTTACGGAGGCTTTCAGAGTGCGGGATACAGAACAAAAAGGAATGATCACAATTAGCTTCGAAGACTTCCTCGGACTCGCTGTGGGTTGTTCAATTTAATTATGCAATTTTGTATACTTCACTTCATAGAATTCAGAAAAAAATACACACATCTATTTTTGTAAGATTTCCATATTATATCACTAAAAAGCGAAATCACCCATAGCTGAAAATGTTCAAAATAGTTTAGTTGTGCAAAAGTATTTGCTGTTTTTTTAATGAGAGAAAAAAAAAAACTTTCAAATATGGAAATTGCAACTTGGCGTACCTTGTTCCACGTCTGCTCGAATAAATTTAATGCATTTTGCAGTTTAACTCTACTTCCATAAGAAGTTCTTTGAACTTCGCCCTGCAGATTGGCACATTCCGAAAAGTTTTGGTTTAATTTTTCTGTGGATAGTTGCCTTAAACTACCTTAAGGTGATATCGCTTACTTTATTTAGAAAATATATTCCAGATTTACTGATTTTGTTGGCTTATGGTTAGAAATAAAATATGCTTATGATTGTTACAAGTTCATTCTTGTCTAAATACTCGTTAATTTTATTTCTTGTGATCTTAATATAAAAGATGAAGATGTTTGGAAAATTGAGAATAAGGAACCATATGAGAAACAAGGTACTATGTTCGATATGTGCAATTATGCGCAAATATTTAACACGATTAGGTCATTAAATCGAAACAAAACCAGTTACTGTACACTCTACAAATCTACTGTTTGATAACATCAGATATATATGTAGAATACCCAAAACGCTAGAGGAACTAAAAAATCTCTTGGAAGAATTTTTAATATTTCTTGAAAAGGATAATATCTGTTGTTTTAAATTATTATAAATATTTTACAATGAAGGTTTTTAAGCCAGAACTCCAAAATTCCGCGATGGTCTTAAGTTTTCGCTGTTTTTTTTTACTTATTTATGTACAATTTACAAATATTTAAAAATAAAAGAAAAACGAAAAGAATATAGCAGAAGCTCAACCGCAAATACATTTATGTAAATCTTTTTATCACACAACTAATTACAAATCCAAAAAATTATAGTAAACGCCCACGACAATTTGGAGCACCGCACTCACAGAATAGAACTTTTCCGGGTACGATACCCACTTCATAATTATAATTCCAGGTCAGCTCAGTACCTGCTCTAATATGTGTCAGAGCAAAGAATGCTACCCACGGGAAGCGAAGATCATGAGTGTCGACAAAAACATTTTGGACGAATAAATTTGGCGAACATGAATGCTGCAAAATATATAAATTAGGGAAATTAAAACCGGCAGCACAAAAACTTACATTGAAATATCGTCCAATATTGCCAGTCCTTTTGGCGTCCATAACATAGCAGAACTCATTTTTACCGAAATATTTTCTGATAGACCTAAAACGTAATTCATTTATCGAAAAAATATCAATTTTCAAGACTATACTTACCTATATTTAGTATTCGTACTCTCCTCGTTGTCAAGAGAAGTGTTTGGTTCAAAATTAATAACTTGGCGTTCCTCTTCCTCGTCATCATCATTAATTTTCTTCGAATATTCTTTTGTGCTACGACGAGACCTTAATCTCGTGTTGATTGGAAGGTTTTTGTTCACGTGGACATTTAACCGAAAATCTTCATCTGAATCATTTTCTTGGGCTGGTTCCTAGGTTTGTGTAGAAAAGAGTTGAACTCATTAATCCGTCTATAAAATTAAAATGTTTAAGTCTGTTCCCTAACTCAAAAATAAGTGAAAATGCCCGAAAACCATTTCAGCAATTTTCTAGACAAACCAATATGTTGAAGTCTTCAAATTCCCTCCAGCTAATTCTTCCCTCACATTTCGTGGGGCATATTTTAAGGTCAGACAAATTGTATTTAAAAAAATATGTAATTGCCAAAGTGTGAGCTAGATGAGTTTACCCAAAACAATTTGTTTATTTCTCTTCATCCCTAATCTCTGAGCTTTGCCTTACCAATTTTTTATCAGAAAGTGCGGGAACAGACTTCTTATGATTCAAAAGAAAAGCCTCATTTAATTTACAGCTGAATTATATACAAAATATGTCGAAATATTCTTACCTCATACTCTTCCTCACTTTCCTCCACTTCTTCTTGGACATCAGATTCGTATCCTTCTTTGAGTCTTTCAACCACTTCAATATAATCCAATTCTGCAAAGTATTCATCACCCGAATTCGCTCCGCCCTATTGAAAAACTTTATGTAAAATGGTTTTTTTTTTTTTCAAATAAAAAACTCTTCTACCACTTCATTAGCGTTCTGTTCGGTAAGTAAGTGTCCTGCATAGATACAGATAAAACTGCCTTTCGGAACATCGTTAATACAGCGAAGTCCCCAGCCTCTATTTGAGGTTTTGAAGACTTGCAACTTCATCTGTAATGGATGCTGTACAACACGATTAAGACAATTTTTCGAACACTTGCATCTAAAATAAATTTACTTAGCAAACAAAATTAATATATTGATTTTAAACCACTCACTTAACGTTGCATTCATAAATACCGGTGGGCACTGCCTCAGGCAATCTTTTATATTGGTATCCAACACTTTCCGATGGCGTATTTGGATTACCAAATCGAGCTCCTTGAATAGTTAGCTGCCAGCAACTGCATTTTGACTTATCCTAATTTGAATACGATTAAAAAAATGAAAGCTTTACTTAACGATTTCTTACAAGGCAATCATCTTCACAATCACATCCCGTTAAAAATTCCGGATCTAAGTTCAAATTAACGCCCTCCGTTGGTATTCGTTTAGTGGAATAACTGCATTCAGGGGGCATGGTGTTATCGTAGTAGTTAATGCACGGAATTATCATATTTTCTTTGCCCTCTGAAAGATCCTACAAGAAATATGCATCAATGTTGAATATTCGTCAGAAATACTGAATACATACATGTTTCTGAACAATACTACTTTCAATGACAAATTCCGCCAGACAATGAATAAGAATATCAAAGTCAAAATTGTCAACATTTAGGCTATTTCTCGTTTTTCTTAAATATTTATGTAACTCCTCCATATTTCTTATTCGCCGCCCACATGGAGTCCGATAAACAACGAATTTTTTCAATTTACTTTTAAATATTTGTCGCTCCCAGCCAGAAAGCAATGGTTTTGCCAATGGGCTATAACTGCTCAAATTATGCGATATATTAAATAAGCACCGAGGGCTGCATTCATGAGGAGTAAAAGGTCTAGGTGGCATATTCTTTTTTGCTGTGTAATACACAACCTGTTTAATATAAAAAAAAAGTATGTAAATACCTTCATAAAATTACTTTTATTATCAGTCGAATGCAAACCTTTCCTTTCGGCTTATTATCATCGAGAAATATCGTAGAGTTATTCAAATGCTTTATAGGTTGCTGATAGTCATTCTTCGAAGTTGTACTCTTCTTCGCAACTGCACGATTTTGTTTCTCAATATTATTATCGTTCTTATTAGCCTCCTCGTCCTCCCAATATCGCACGTATGGTTCACTTCGCTGAGAAAACAAAGTTATATTATTAGTTTCAAAAGTAATAATTTGAATCTACAAAAGAAAAGACATTTTCCAAAAAATGTGTAAAAATGTATCTATTTAAAGTCAGTGGTTTAAAGAATATTAATATTAAAAATATCCGGGTGATGCTCATATGCACATATATCGCAATTTTTACACTTACTCTAGGTAGCTGAGATACTGACATAGACCGTTTTGTTTGCTTCTCCCTGAATAGTGGACCAAGTCTAGTAGATCCTCTGTAAATCCACTCTGTACGATTTTGTCCATCAAACAGCATTTGCACTAAACTTGCATCAATGTCTATAGCTTTAGCATAGAGCCATTTTCCTGTTTACAAATATTTATTAATACAATAAAAATAATAATAATAATAAAAAAATTCAATAAATGTGTATTCGCACCATTAGATTCAGTTATCATGCTTTGACCCTTCTTCACCTGTACCATTGGACGATTTCTCTGATATTGTGTAACGTAGTTATGAATAAATTCCCTTGAAGATGGATGAACATCGTCCCAAACATTTTCTGAAACTTGACAGACTACTCGCACATCTTTGTGACAAACATACTGTGCGTAACCATCATCAAAAAAAATCAAATATCTACAGATAAATAATTTTCAGAAATTCATACCGAAAATATTTAATTTAAAAATCGAACCTATATTTATTGTAAGTCTGCAATGGTTCAGCAACAATTCCAGGGTAAAAAGCGCTCTTAAAATTTGGAATTTTTTCTTTATTTCTACTGAGCGTAGAGCCGTCAAAAAGAGCGATGATTCGGGTACCTTGAATTTAAAAAAAAAGTATACCCTCAAATTCTTAAAACTAAATCTAATCTATTATTCTCTATTCAAACCTATTTGCAATCGAACTTTTGGGGGATCACCGTAAGCCATATGTTTTGCAGGTACACACTTAACCGTTGGAATTTTCATCTTATGAAACTTTACTCTGTAGTACTTAACCGTTTTCGACATAGTAACTGATGCATCTATAAACTCAACAGCTTTGCAAGGTAGCCAGCTGGCTATAACGTTGTTCTTGACGGCAAAATATGAGCCATTAATTTCAATTGGCGGAAAATGTAGTTCTCCAATTGGTGGAATCTTTTGAAATGAAATTTATATTCGCATAAATTTAAACCAAACACTAAATCAACATACCGTCATCTCATTTTCAGTTAAATACGGCCTTCCTGTATTCAAGTCAAGTGGCATCAATTCTCTTATTTTAATTTTAGGACATTGGTAGAGCGAATTGTGCATAGTATCAGCGCTCTTTTGTAAAGTTCTTAGACTTTCTGATATAAAATCGGAATCCTCTGTAAATTAGAAGATTTTACTACCATATTTAAAGAAATTATATTTCGATGTAAACGTACCTTCTAATTTTTTAATTTTCTTTTCGAGAATGCTTTTTGTCCAATTAACTTGACTTTCTATTTTCACACGCTTTAGAATGTTGCTAATAGTGGCGTCAAGCTCTTGTGAGAGGAAATCAATTGTTTCCCTTTGGAAATCTCCAGGTCCTAAATTTAAAATAATAAATATAATTTAAAAACACTTAAATCTTAAACCTTTTATATAAATTTCGAAATCTCATAGATACAGATTATTTGATATTGGTCAAAATGGTTTTGATAAAAATTAATTTTATATGTATAAACCAATATATAGAACAGCGCTTAAAAGAAATTAAAACAAAGATTCGATTATGAGTTAAAAAAGTAAGGCAAATAGTACAGATTTTTGGAAAATAAAAATCAATTTTTATATAAAAATTTATCATCATTGAAAATTGTAAATTTTGAACTTTACTTTTTACTTAAAAAATTTTTTAAATTTTTAATGATTTATACTACGGAACATTTAATTTTGATCTACATAGGCGAAAAATCGAAAATAATAACTTGCAAGCGTACCTTCATCCTTCTCGTGTTTTTCTTTAACATCCTCCTCATCACTGCTGTCCAAAATCTCTACAAACTCTTGCCTCTTCGTAATGCTTTGCAGTAAAAGCGGCTGTTGACTGACGAGAGCCCCTGTCAATTCCTAAAGCAAAAAACAAAAAATTATGTACTATTTTTGTCTGGAGAAATCAGTTATACCTCGTATTTGCTTATAGATTTGTTGTAACAATCGTCACAAACAAATTGAAGCTTGTTGAGTTTTCGGGAAGTTTTGTAAAAACTCAGGGCAAATAGTGGAGCTTTGTAAAATATCTTGCTAGTTTGCGCGCATTCGTAATTGATGCACTCTCTCCCGTGGAAGATGAACTCCTCCTCGTCCATGACCTGCCTTATTTTTGCGCTTATTATTTTTCCCATGTCAGTGCATTCAAGGGATGCAATTTTATCTTCTTCGTGGGATTCAGAAGTTTCCATGGAAATTCTTTCTAGTGCTTCATCTTTTTCTTTAGCCTCAAGGCCCTCCTCGCCTATTTTTTCTGTAGTGCAATCAATGTCCATCTTTTCCACGAGAGATTCTTGCGCGCTGACATCGTCAACGTCTTTCTCAGGTTCCACATCAAGGATTTCTTCAATAGGAGTTGATGTCTCCTCCGGAGACTCACGTCCCTCGGGCTCCAATTCTTCGTCGTCTTCTCGAATGCCGATCGGAATGAGACCCGGTTCTTCATCTTCGGCTAGTTCTGTAAGATATTTTTCGTTTGCCTCTTTTGTACCCGCAATATCTTCTTCGGAGCAGCTAGGTTCCGCGTCGGGGGCTTCGCTAGAAGGTTTTATTACTTCTGGTTCTCGGTTTGTGAGCGTCTCATCGACATCCATATCATCACTGCAGTCTTCAGCAGGTGTTTCCTTTTCCTTTTGTAATTTTTCACTTACTTTTTCGGTAAATGTTTTTTCGCCTGGTTCCTCCTTCTCGAGGGCATCCGAATCAATTGAACTGTTGAGTTCGATGACTTCATCCTCAGTTTCCTTGGTAGCAACCTCGTCTACAGTTACCCGAGCTTCAATTTCTTTGCACTCCGACGCAACTTTCTCGGATTCTTTTTTTTCCTCATCCGTGTTTTGTTTGGTTTTAATATCCATAATTGTGTAGATTTTCTTTCAATTTGTTTTGTTTAAACACCAAGAAACTCTGATCTGTTTACAAAAATTTTTAGCATTTAGTCGGCATTTGTCCCGTTCCTCGCAACTTCCAAACTTCTTAAAGAAATAATATTTGGATGGGTGTGTGTGAGTTTGTACAAGCGTGACAGCAGCCAAGCAAATCCTTTTTCTTAAGCAGATATTAAATATATTTTAATTTCGACAAAAATTAGTTTTTTCGAATGCACACAGGAAAAATTCGATATATATAAATACAGAAATGATAATTACAAAAATTTAATTTATTCAAAATCTCAATTTTCAGTTTGGCAGATAATTTATCTTATCATTTATATAGAATAAAAATTTGTTTTATATGACATTTCTAGAAACACATCTGTCACATAAAATTGCTGCAAAGTGCTGGATTGGTGTTATTTTTGTAGGCCCTGCGATAAACGAGCAAAATATTGCACAAATGGCAGACGATCTCCAAAATTACAAACTGCAGCTGCAGCAGGTGGAAGCTGCGCTCCTGACGGATCCCGAAAATACGGAGCTGCTTAAACTAAAAAAGGATTTGGAGGAAGTAATTGATCTTACCAGGGACCTTATCAAGACACAGCTCGAGGAACAGAAAAAATCTTCCTATATAGAGCCAGCCACAGCAACTTCGGTCTACGATGAAATAGAGGCGGCCTTGATAGCCGCCGAAAAACTTGTATCACCTGCAAGAGTGTGGAAAATCGGAGACAAATGCCAGGCAAAGTGGACCGAAGACGGCCAGTACTACGATGCTACGATCGAAGGGATCACAGCCGAGGGAGAGGTCAGTGTAATATTTGAGGCCTACCAGAACAGGTCTACAACAATCCTAAAAGAATTGAAGGAACGGGTAATTCGTAATGAAGTCTTCCCTTCAAACAAGTAAGATAGCTTTGTTCTTCAATATCGCGGTTTTGCTTGAGTTTCCTTCCTTCCAGACGGCATAGACCGAACCAAAAAGAGTACTTGAAACGAAGAAAACAAAAGAAACAGCAGCGCTTCAAAGAACTGGAGGAAGAGCGCGAACAAGATAAAAATAAGTGGCTTAATTTCACCCAGAAGAATGCTAAGAAGCCCGGAATGAAGGTGAAAAGCATATTTGCGTCCCCGGAAAATGTGAACGGGCGCGTAGGAATCGGCACTTGCGGAGTGTCTGGGAAGCCGATGACTGAATTCACCCACGGCGAGAAGTACCGCAAGGGCGTGTAATCGGATCTCCCTACTGCCTCCACTCTAGATTTAACTCTTTATTATAACATTTGTGAAATAAATTTTAGACGAAACGCGCGCATTTCCCTATTGCAGCCAAATTTGTCTTCCTGGTCTATGGCAGTCCCGAACTTCGCCTGTTTATAAATTTTCGGTTCTTGTCTACACTAAACAACGTCCCGAATTCGCCGGACGTCATTCGCCTAATCGTCGTTCTCGTGAAGTGTCGTATGTCTGTTTACGTCATGTTCATCTGTCGGATACTGGAACTGTGAATTTCCCCAAACTTGGCTCATTTTATGGATGCTAGTCACAATTCCATCAAGACCCTGATTCCCGGACATTTTACCACATAGCAATTTATGTTCATTCCCTGTGAGAATTGCGTGAGGCGAAAAAATCGATTCGGGTCTTCTGTCAGCAGCACTGTGAGATGATATCACTAAGCCTCCGGCGGTTGTCGAGCTAACGAAACATTTCACAGGACACAATTCAATCAAGGGGCGCTCTGGTCGAAATGGACGAAAGTACGAGGTCAAATTACAGGCGGGCGAACGTGGACTGGAATAGGTAAGGGTTCAGCTTTTTCAGTTCCAACTGGTTTTATTCAAACATTTTGCCTCATCTACAGGTACGGGCTGGGAAACGATGACGAGCCCTCCTTGCATAGAGCTCGTCAGCGCGGAAACTCTGGGGGCTTTGTGGATTTAGGGAACGAGTACCAGTATGCGGCTGGAGGACACCAAGCAGCCGGCGCCAACGAGATCTTTGCAGATGAGCAGGGCGATAAGCCTTGGTAAAGTATCCTTCCTTTTATATTATTAATTTTTTCTGGGCCAGAATTTAAAAGGTCCATAAAAAGTGATAAATGCTCCATTTATCCTGCACAAAATCTTTGATTTGTTAAAATCCTCGTTAACATCACTGCTGCACAACAAAATCTAGTGAAACTGAATCCAAATGTTTATGCAAAACTTCTTGAAGTACAATTAAAATTAGTCTTATAGAAAGGTGATGAAATTTCAACCACCTGGGTTTTCTTCTCCCTCTAATTAATTACAGCTATTTGCTATTAAATTACCCCCGTAGAGAAATCAGAAACCTAAAATAAAAATCGATTATTTACTTCCGAAATATTAATTAATTAAAAATTAAGTTTTATTCATTCTGAGCAGCATTATTTATTCACAATATTTCCATACTAATAATACTACCGTTATTTTTAATTACTATCTCTATTCGTCACGTCATGCTTTTGATATATGTAACACTGCAATCTTTGGTAGCTGATTATTTTTCCATTAAACCTTAATAATTTTAAGTAATGTTTACTTACTGGTCTTGGAGGAACGGATGTTTTACGGTCCTTTGAAGGCAAAACTTCCTAAACACTTCACTGAAAGTCGACGCCAAACAAATGTTGAAGCATCCTTCATCAATTCATTGGAGAAAAAATCTTCGGTTAAATCGTGACACCGAGAAATATTAGTATTATTTTATGATTTTTCTCCCATCAACTCTAAACTCTTGTAATCGGTAGCCCATTTTAGTCGAATCGATTTTTATTTATCAGCCTTTTTTCACTGGCTGACAGCCTTTCAGATTGAAAGATCTGAAAGTTGTCTCTCTAAAGTTCTTACGGATGAGTTTATCGCTGAAGTCTCTAAATTTTTATTCCCCCACCTTGAAGTCTTCTATGTTTCAATGCTGTGGACAGTATTTTTCTCGATATGATTTCTTCTTTTTAGGGTTTTGTACGTCTAAATGAAAAAACGGAACCCTTATAGGATCACTCGTGTGTCTATCTCTCACCGCCTTTTAAGGGGAAATTAAAAATTTAAAGAGAATGCAAACTATACCGTGTAACATATCAAATGAAAGCGCTTGTTTTGAAGGTCTCAAATATATTTTATTTTTATTTTTATAATTTTAAAATAAATAGTTTTAAAGTTATCTAAGAAAGTAGATGAAAATTTATCATACCCGCAAATATGTATATACAATCAGCATTTCATTTTCAAAACAACTTTTTTCTCAGAACTCTGCTTTTCCTAAAACACCCATTTTTGAAAGCATGTGCACCAATTATAAATTCAAATTCACAAAATTTACGAATCTATGGTCTTTTAAATAGAAACGATTATCACGGCTATGCATGAAAAGATGAACTTTCAATTGTGTTTCTTGGAACTTTTTACGATCTGAGATAAACAATAAATCAGTAATATTTCTATTCCGTAACATTTATGGAACATTACTTCAAAGTATCCTATTCTCTGAATGGCAAATAATTTATATAATAATATACTACATATTATGATAAATATTTTCGAATTCTTAAAACATCAAATTAAGGGCATATTTAGAGGGGAGGAAAGCCCTTTTCTGAATTTATTTTGCTAACTAGATTAATTATTTATCATTTTTTGAAGAACATATTGTTTATGTTTTTGTTAAAAAAATTAAAAATTAAAGTTTTTTAACCAGTTAACTGTTTCAACCTTTTTGGAAAATGTATTTATTTCTAAATTGTATCGCATAAATTAAGCGATGACGAGAATATTCCTCAATCACAAAATATGTTTAATATGCAATATTAACTGCAAATTCTTACTTTTTACCCATGGCGAATATACTCGTCATAATTCAAAGTTTTGTGCTTTTTCATGACGAGTATACTCGTCAAAAACAGCTAACTGGTTAATTGTCGCATCACATAATTCAATTCTGCTTTTATTTAACCAACTAACTATTTTTGACGAGTATGCTCGTTATGGGTAAAACGCAATAGTTTGTGTTATGACGAGTATACTCATCGTGCATAAAAAAGTAATTATAATGATTATTTAAGTTATTCATGAAATCTAAAAATTTTAGAATTTTTTTTATATATTTTGAGCCCAGGACAAAATAAAACGAACATATAAAAGGTATTTTATAAATAAATGTTATAGAGAAAATCTATACACAGTGCGACACTTTAAAAGCCTCGTTCTTTAGATATTGCAAATTTTTATCAAAAAGAACGTATGTGTCTTAATATTCATAACAATCTAAAATAATAAAATAACAGAGTGTTTCCAAAAACGATGTTAAAACCGGTGTTTTTAAAGTAGTAGTTTTGTTTTTTCAAAATGTCTAATCAATATTTAATAATATTTAGAATAATAAGAACAAATAACATCGTTTTGCTGTACCTTATTTCTTATAACTTTACAAGTTCGGGACATGCTGCATGGTAATAAATTGATAAACTAAAGTATCACTAAGCTATGTAATTGCCGATCAGTTATAGTCATGTATCATCGTACTGAAAATTTCAAGTGTTATATTTATCCTTGCATCCTTTACTTCAGTATTTACTTTCTCTACGTACATTACCAAAGAATATTCCTCTGATTTCAGGTGGCGGTCTCATTTCTTCATATCACAACCAGTTCTTTTCGGTACTTGGGATGGTGTATTCACGTCATGTTTAATTAACGTTTTCGGAGTGATTGTGTTCCTGCGGTCAGGATGGATGGTCGCACAAGCAGGAATCATCCACAGTGTTCTAATTGTTTTTTGCACAGTGTCTATCGCACTTGTCTCAGTACTTTCCGCCGTTGGTATCTGCGAGAGATGTCGCATCGAAAGTGGCGGTGTTTACTTTCTAATTGCTCATACGCTGGGGTCACGATTCGGTGGTTCCCTAGGACTTTTATATTGCTTCGGCCAAGCTGTGGGATGCGCGCTCAATGTCCTCGGTTTTGGAGAGTCTATGGCCGATTTAGTGGGATTACAAAACAATAAATGGGCCATCAGAGGATTTGCAATCGCTGCAGTCCTTCTCTTGGGTGTAATAAATGTAGCCGGCGTTAAATGGGTGATAAAACTGCAATTTGCTTTGCTCATTATTCTACTTCTATCAGCTCTTGATTTTATGGTTGGCAGTTTCATTCAAGAGGATCCTGGTAAGTGTTAGAAGTTAATATTTTTATACTTTTATAACGAAAATATTTAGCAAATGGATTCGATGGATGGATAAGTGATAATTTCAAGAAAAACCTTTGGCAAGACTACAGTGATAACTATACTTGGTTTAAGGTGTTTGGAGTATTTTTTCCAACAGTAACCGGTGTGCTATCAGGCATTAATATGAGTGGAGACTTGAGAGCCCCTTCAACCGACATTCCGAATGGAACTCTGGCAGCTTTTGGGACTTCGTAAGAAATTGTTCTTCTACTATCCTACAATAATATAATACCTTTCTATCAAACAGGACGTTTCTTTACTTAGTTTTTATACTATTCCTCGGTGCAACTTGTGAAAGAGCTAACTTACTGAGCGATTTTACAATAGCAGTCAAAGTTTCTGCAGTGCAATTTCTTTTATTGGCTGGAATTTATGTTTCAAGTATGTCTTCTTGTCTAGGAGCAATGTACGGAACACCCAGAGTATTGCAAAGTATTGCTACCGAAAGCGTTATCCCTGGAATTGATATACTCGGAAAGGGAGTGAGTTTGATAAATATATGACCATTTCTTTCGGATAATTCCATTTGAATCAAATAATTTCATGAACTGCTTGTCAAGATTCCTTATAAGCAGCCAGTTACTTGTGAGATTTAAGTAAAATTTGGGATTAAGAAACCTCGTTTGAATCAGGAATATTGAACTTTTTAAATTGTAGACTAAATTTGAATTCAGAAATTCTAAAAGTCGAAAGTCGATAGTTAACACAGGGACCAGATTTAAAACTCACAACCTTAAAAATCGGCTAAAAATTACATACGGTTTAACTGTAAGATTTAAATCAAATTCTCCGAAAAGCTGCTTTTATTATTTTAATTTATTCTTACTAAAAATTTTTAAATCTTGTAGAGAGGCCCAAATAAAGTACCTCTTTATGCTATGGCTGTGGTAGCAACTGTTACAACAACTTTTATTATTGTGGGTGATATAAATTTTCTTGCACCAATCGTAACAATGCCATTTTTGCTGACGTACGCGTGCATAGACTACTCATATTTTGCTTTGGCGCAAACATTTGATATCCAGGAAAGGCGAGAAGAAAGATTCCGTATTCAAGCTCAAAGTCCTTCGTACGAAAGTCGACGTTATGGGGCTGTACAAGATGACAATGATCTCGACCAACTGTTCCCTGAGAGGACAAGACATAAAAATTTACAGGTATTACCATGGAAGACCGCTTATAACAAAATATATTATTTACTTTATTGCCTTTAGAGTCCGTCTAACTTCCAACACAACTCACCGCAGCATGTGCCTTTAACTAATAATCAAACAGAGACTGACGCACCTAACGCAAGTAATAGCACAAACAATGTTGACCAAGTCATCTTCCGGGATGGGTCTAATAGTACAAATAGCGCTGATAACGCGGGCGTTACCACAACTCTTGAGGATGAACCAATTGCTCCGATTAGACATCCAATCCACTCAAAAACGAAGAATTGGTACTCAGGTTTTTGCAATCGTTGGGCATCACTATTTGGTGTAAGAATTCCTCCTTTTTTATTCTGTTAAATTTAATTACACTACTTATTGTAGGCCTGCGTCAAAGTATTAATAATGATCTTAGTGAACTGGTATTATGCACTGGCTTGCATGGTTATCGTATTTTTGGTCTGGTTTTACGTTGGAACTGCAAATCCTGCAGTCAAACCAGGCTTAACAGCTGAATTTCGATTATTTGTTTGGCTCAAAAACGTAATATTTCGTTGTTTCGGGTAAGGCTCAATATTATGTGAATATTAAAGATACTATAATATCATCTATAATTGTAGAAAACGTGTCACCGATTACGAGCAAATTGTTGTTACTCCTTCTTGTCCTGGAGTTGCTGTTACTTCAGCACAGCTTAATGAGGAAAATGATGACTTCTCTTCGCGACGGCGCTACCATCATTCTTCACTAGTTCAAGGCCACTACGTGGACGATGTGTAAAAAGCCATTGGTATATAACTGCACTGATTACCACAATATAACTTGAGGTTTTATCGGTTATTTATATGATTTTCTTTATGGACTTAAAAGTGAAGACTTGTTGTATTTATATATATAAAGCTACTAATTATGAATATGTTTTAATAAAGAAAAACCGTTTTACATTTTTAAACTCACTTCTCACATCTATGTACATATATAAATACACCTTCGATATATAAGAGACAAACATTTAGGGTATCAATGATTCCAGAAATTAAAGAGGCCCACATTTCTTTCTTTACAGAGTGAAGCAAACGTTAAATATTGCAAGCTTGCATTTCATATTACGATTTTAGTAAAATTAATTTTTAATCTATAATATAAAGGGTTTTTCAATAGATACATACCTGATTTGTATTTTAATATGAATCTCTCAAACCATATTGTGCCGAATTTTGTGTAAAGATCTTGCCTTGCACCTTTACAAGATCCAAATTAAGTGAAGAACTGAAGCCTACTGATGATTTGAAGAAAATCCTAAATTTCATCAAAAAATCATCTTCAGCGAAGGGGAAATTCGGTAACCGTTTAATGTCGAGAAATGGTCCGGTCGAACGGCCACCTCACTCATGGGAATTAACGCCGTTGGATTTATTTTTATGGGGTTGTTAAGTCGTTGGTTTATGCCAACAAGTCAACAAGCTCATCGGACCTGAAATTGCCAGCGTTCCTGCCGATATGTGTGAAAGAGTGGATGAAAAATTTCTCCAAAGAATCGATTCCGTGCAAACGTCCTCGCGGTGGTCATATGAACGAGATCGAATTCCATAGTTAAATGTAAAATGTGTACTGCACCCGGAATAATATCAGTCCAACATCTCAATTATTCTTTTATATTTTTATGTCCTTATTGAAAAACCCTTTATATATAACTAAACATTTTTAAATTTGTTTGTTTTATCACTCATTGCGTTAATGGCAAAGTTTGTATTTACTCTCTTTTTTAATCTTTGGTATTGAGCTATAAACATTAAAATAAGCAATCAAAATCAAAAATGTCGTCAGCATGAAATTAACGTAATTAAATTTTAATACAAAAAAGCTTCACAATCATATAAAGTTTCTTATTTATAAAAGATCTTGTAAAAACGTTTTAAAGAAACTTATTAAGTTATTAACGCAACTTAACCAGGAATTGTTGATTGAAACCCTGAAGGATTTTCTAAAGATTGGTAATATTTTGTAAATAACATAATTTAATTTAATATAAAAGTGATTTACAATTCTCACACAACAAAGCATATTGAACATTTTTAATCTATGACATATTTAAATATACTGCTTACAGGAAGTCAACCACAATATAAATAAAGTAGGGAAAGCGTACTTAATACACTCGAATATCCGTTCGCCTCTCCAAAATATCTATACTTGTATCCGGCTTAAAATTAATCACTCCAATTTCTTTAAGTGCTTTCAATTTTTCCTCTATTGAAATATCGTCCTTCAGGGTTTGGTGAAGTAGAAACGCGTTACCTCTAGGGGATGTTAGTAAAATGCACGCGTCGTGGACCCTTTTAAATATTATTGATATTATATAATACTAAACAATAACTACTTGATATACTTTTTAAATAGAAGATCCGGCCTTCTCGAGTATTGTCCAAACAGAGCGAAAAGATTTCTTGTCATATCGAACTGAAACTGCGCAGCTCCTCCTAAAGAGAATCTTGTGTTCATTACTAAGCTATCAATAAAAAAATCGTCAAGGTGATTTGCTATGAGACGAAGAGCAATATTGAACAAATTTGCAGACAAGTCCCTTTCTAAGTTATGTAAAGTTGTCATCATCACCTAAAATATAGAAAATAGATCGTTTGATTTTATAAAATTAATTTAGTTTAAGGTCAATAAAGTTCAAACCACATAAATTTTTCATTCTCACAACTTCTACACACGTTCTTTCTAACGCTGGTTAATTTATTCATAAATCAAATTCACCTGAAACATTTCCCCCGCACTAGCTGAAAGTATAAAAGGCTCCTTTGTGTTTTGTTCTGGCAACGAGATCCAACTATCGTGCCTGTAAGACATTGATTTTGCCTTAATTTCATCGACAATTTTAGACGCAAGGTCTTTAACTAATTTCCTCTGCCAGTGCTCAAGTTCTTCCACTGGTTGATCGAACACAGAATTAATTTCAATAGCATTTACACCGACTAAGGCAGCATGAAGATGTAAATAATGCTAGAAGTAATTAACATTAATTGAAAAAAACAGCAAACAATTATCAACAAATACCACATTCTCTCCCCATTCTCGTAAAACCGAATTAATATAATTTATAGCGTTTAGAATTTTGGTACTTTCGACAGCTCCACTTCCATGAAGTTGCACAAGCCGTCTTCGAAAATTGTCAATAAGTTCCAATTGCAAATTTAAGAACTGCAATTGATGACCAGGTTGAGTTAGGGGACTGTATCTATCCTTAATTGCTTCCAATAGACGAATAAACTTATCTGCACATCGTGGAATTTTTAATTCTTCCATGTTATCTGGATCGATAAGCATCCACGGGTCTTCGCCCTGCAGCACTGCATCTATCTTATTTGTACAAACTGAAAATGCAAATAAATAACAAAATAATTTTATCTTTGAAGGAAATCGTACATCTTTCTTCTATAGAAATCCACTTCAGTAAATATTGCGGCTGGGTTATCACAGATATAGCACTGGGAAAACTGTTTGGGTAGCTATAAAATGTAATTTTTTTTTTAAATCTGTATTTTCAAATCATTATGTTTTATTCTCACCCTAAGCTCTCTCTAAGTTCAATTTCAAAAGCCAACGTTTCGTCCAGTAAATGTGCAAACAGATTTTCATCTTTGCTGATGTCTTCAATGTCATTGGCAAGTTTTTCGATTGTTAATTGTACTAAGCCTCTGATGAATTCAAGCTTAGTGGATTAAAAGAATTATTATTTTAGGCCTTAAATAAAGTAATGAGATAAACATACGCGAACATTAAAGTTTTCATGTCCTGCTCTCAAAGCTGAAGGTTGGAAATTTTTCCCAACAAACAAATGATACTCTTTACCCCAGTTTAATACTTGTGTAAAGTACCATTCGGGTTTGTCTAGACGATTTGTTTGTCGTTGGCCGGAGAAATGATATTGAAACCTGAAACGTATATGTTTTTTTAAATACATTTGGATTGAATAAGATGAGACGACCTACCTTTGTCTAAATTGTTTAAGCAAAAGTTCGGTAGGAGAACTTATCGGAGGACATACAATCGAAGGCGTTATTACAACTAATGTTTCCGTTTCTTCTGTTGGTGATTTCATCTAACGGACATGCATTTGATTAAGAAGAATGTCTTAATAAATAATTCACATTTCTTCCAACTCTTTTCACAAAATATTTATCGTGACCGATTTAAATGGAATGCTTTTTGTGTTTGATTTTGGTATTTCTCTACATATTTTGATTTATAAAAAACTATGTATTTAATGAACAAATTAGTGCTTAATATCAAATGGGCAGAAATTCCCCTACGTCTCACTCAGAGTACAACCATCTGTATGGCTCACAACCTTCTTGGCGATTCGGAGAATAAACCACTTTAGAAACGCGACGACGAGAAAAAGGATACTTAGCAGCAGAATATGCAGCTGTTTAATTACGAATTGTCTATTAGGAATAATAAATGGGTTTAGGGTTGAAAAAAGCAGGTAAAGAAGGTGCAGAACAGAATAGAAATTTAAAATTATTAGGGTATTTTAAGTACAAAAATAATCAGGGAACATAAACATATTTTGTTAGGATAACTAAAGAAACGAAGTGATAAGTTCATTTAAAACACGCGTAGTCAGAGTTCGGTTTTGAATTTAAAGGACGGTAAATTACCATCGTGACAAGTTGATACGTTGCGCAAACTGTGAGTAACATTTTTAAATATTTAACAATTGTTATTTAAAAATCACATATCAGAAAGCCCAACAAATAAAAACAAAACTTACCAAAAATAAATACTCCGCTAAAGAGCAAAGTTTACTCATATTTTCTTTAGAAGGTGAAAATTGCTCCAATACTTGGCCTTGTTGTGCCCATCGAACATTCTTGAGGATATTTTCAAAATCACTGTGATTAAAGATAAGCTGAAGCAATCATAACATAGCAGCTAGAACTGATCGACATACCTTGAAAACCTCTCCTTAATAATTTCGTACCAATAAACGGCTGATTTTATTGCAAAATTCGTGAGATGATGAGCTTGAACATTTTGTAGACGACCAATCACACAATTTTGTGAGTTTGATTCCCCGCATAACGATAAATAAAGTCCAACTATTTTTGCCTCGTCTCTTCCATTTATGGAAGTGTTCAGTGCATGGCTATTTGGTTGCGTAAATTTATTATTTTCCCTGATTTTATAGAAAGAAATTATACTTACTTTATATCTTGTATGTCTTGGACTATTTTGAGGTACTCAATGAGATGTTCTAACTTTTGGATCTTATCCAAAAAGGGTGAAACACCCTCCAAAACTTGATTGCATTCATTAATTTTTGTTGACAATTTCTTCTCAAACAGATTCAGTTTCTCCAATTCAAATACAATTGTCTCCCTTGACTTATCCTCTTTTTTAAGGGCATCTTTAATAATCGACGTGTATGTATCATTTTCAAGATTAATCTACAAATTAAATGCGAAAATGAGTTTATGATCATTTTCTATAAAACAAGCTAACTTTTCCTTCCAAGTCTTGGAATTTTTGCTTAAAGTTTTCTATCAGGTAATTGGATTTGTGAAGATTTTTAACATCATCCCCAATTTCATTGTTTATTTTATCAATTACACGATCGTAAACACTTTGCATTTTACCTGAAGCCCCAACTGTACACGTCCTTGACAGAAAATCGACATTAGTGACAGCTGTCACCATATTGCCAAAAAGTCGGGTGCATTCGGTAAAAATTACATATTTTAAATATTTGCAAAATGCAGGTTTCAATTTTTATTTTGATTATTGCTAATACTTTTACAACTTTAGTGTCTTGAATATGAGAAATCAAAAAACATTAGATACTTTAATCCAAAGTAATTTATTAATATTGAAAATTAAAATATAATTGTGAATGAAAATTGACAAGTATTGTTCTATTTACTTCTCAGATGTCAACTTTGCCGGGTGCCTGTCCCAGAACTTTTCGTTCTGCAGTTTGTTTTTAGTGTTTACAATAAATTTGTTTAAAATATGGTTAAAATAAAAGGTACAGAAGAGTCGGGCCCAGGCATATCACAGTCTCGTGTAAGGACAATTATGAAAAGTACAGCGGACGCAGGGTACATCACCAGAGATGCCCTTTGCCTAATGACCAAAGCCGCTGTAGGTTCCTCGAAATTTTACATTAATTACCCTTCTAAATGAACTGAACTTATAACAGGAACAGTTTGTCCAATATCTGGCAAAGCAAGCCTATAAACGCACCGAGGGGACGAATTCGACCCTTCTTACGTACCAGAGCCTCGCTGAAACTGTTCGCGAGGACGAAAGTTTGGATTTTCTACATCAAATCATCCCGAAAAAAATAACCGTGAAAAAGTACAAGGAATTGCTTGCTGAAGCCAAGGAGGAAGATCGGGAGTCTTCCGACAGTGAGGAAGAACAGAGAGACGAAACAGAGCAGAGGAAATCGCAAAAAAAAATAGCTTCATAGGATTCTATGCACTACTAATTTATATTTTTTAAAACCATGTAGTTTTCATCTATACTTTGCTACAATAAATTATAATATAATTTTTACAAGACTCTCTTTTAGCATAAATTTTATGTTTAAAATTGCTGACCGAAAATCTCTAAAATACGCTTCTTATATTTCATATTTTCAAGATGCTTTGTTTTTTTAGGAATGCTGCGTTATAAATATTCCATATACGTATAAAAACATGTTCAAGGGTTATTTTATTTACTTAATTCTTTCATAGAAATGTTCTTTATACCCTTTAGAAATAATAAAACTAATCGTTTTTTAAATCATACCACTGAAAATGCTTTAAAACATCACATTTTTAATCTGCTATTTGGTGAAAAGCCGCTGGGCGTAAAAACTGAAAAATGTCGGACAAGATCGCCAATGAATAATTTCTGATGGTTCTTTTCATTCATTAGAGTTTATCGATTTTCATTTTCTTAATAGTTTATGGAAAATTCCAAAAACAATTTAAATTTCATGGACTCTTAAGGTCCATTTTTTGTACGACAGTAGTATAAGGAAAAGGGATCGCTGATCAAAAGTACGGACTACGGAATTAAGTCCGTAGTATTTTAGGGGAAGCCCTAAACGTTAGTAAAAAAAAAGGGTTCGAAAATAACTTACCAATAATTCTGAAGTTTTATTTTTATTGTTAAGTTACACTAATTTTTCTGCAAATATGTTTTTTGGAAGCATTATTTTCAGTTATTTCCCTGTGTAATCAAATTTTAAAAAGGACTAAAAAGTATAAAATTTAGAATTTATAGCGGGCTTTAAGTTGGGTACTTGTTCTGATATTTTAATTGTACGTTTTTGCAATCTTTCACCAGCAGACTTACTTAGGTAGGCAATCCTCTAGTAACTTTTTCCTAAGCCTCAACTCGATCCGAATATTTCACACACGAGACAATTTCTTGATTATTATCATTGTCTGTCGATACATCCGCATTCAACACTGCAATAAAAATATGTATAATACAATAAATAAAGCATATATGTAAGAAAAATGCGTTACTCTATGGTAATTAAGAAAAACAAATATCTTGTTCAGCACTATTTTAAAAAAAAAATCACTTCAAAAGACAACAAACGCAAAAAACATATTTTAAATTATCACAATATTGCTATATTTCATATTTTTATACTGCACACATCACAAAACTAGCAGATAAACTCACAGCAAATTGTTATCCAACAATTGTTATCCAGCTGTTGCTCTCCCCTCTACTTCCTCTTCTTTTACATGCCACCCCTTTTTGTGTACCTTTGACGATCTCAAATATCTTTCGCATATAAAATAGTTTCATTTTATAAATTGAAACTCTAATTTTTACTTCTAAAATCTTTGAATAAAAAGCCTGAAGAAGCACGATATCATTCTTTCAACGTAGCAAAAACTGACTTTTGTAATTGTAAACGATTTTTGTGTTAATCAGCAATGGATACAATAATAAAACACATTGGTTATTCAACAAATCCCTCCAACAATTCCTTTTTAGAACCGTCTTTTAAAAATGCACTCCGAATATGGTTATATGGTCTATATGGTTCGTAAGTGCCCGGTGATATCAAAGATTACCTAAAACCTTGCTCACGTTAGCCCAAGGGCCTTACAGATTTTGCTAAAAGTAGATAGTTATAAAGGGCCCACTTGATAGAGAAAGACAAAAATTTAGGGGGAGACAGAAAGAAAATTAATTTCACGTTTAACCACCCAGAGCAGCGCAGACGTTACGAATACTTTGGTCCGCCTTTACAAATGCACAGTAAAAAAATATAAACAGCCCGCATCCGTACATATGCTCTGAGTGTGCTGCCTGCCTCTTCCCCATTCTCAACTCATGATTTTTCTATGCTTGAGCATTGCGCGGGGACGGCACTAGCACCATATGCATACAGAGGCACACAACGTGCCTGACACTTTGGCTCGCCTTTTGGTATGTTAGTTATCAAAAACATATTTCAAAACAAATAGTAACAATTTCATTACTGACGATGTATAAACCTCTAGAGAAAAAATCATTTTATACCACAACATAAAAATCTAAAAAGGGGTAAAAAAAAAGAATAACATCTCAGTTTTGTAAATATAATTTTGTTGTTTAAAGAATAACTTATTCATTATAAATTTAAAATAGCCAATTAAATACACTAAATGTTTTTGGTAAAATAAAATCAATTAATTAAATTTGAACTATAATTGTATTATTAACATAATTATGTAATATAATTCGCTTAATTAAACTAGGCTGATCTGATGGTTTAATTGAATAAATATTGTAAAATCATTTAATATTATTTGAGTGATATGTGAAGCATTTAAGTCATTTGATGTAACTTATGTAGTCAAGTGTTATCATCACTAATGGGAAAATAACAACCCAAAGAAAATTAAAGTTATCACGCTATTGCAATTTACTACTGCACAACGTTCTTGCGAATCCGTTGCACTCTCGACAGTTAGTATTATTTAAAGTTTTGAATAATAAAGAAGAGTATTCTGCACTCATATAAAGAATATGGAGTTTCCTTTAACTAATTTTAGTGACTACTTTTCGGTGCAGCGGACTGCGATTTTAATTTTATTAATTATTATGACTTATTTTCTTTTATTTTTGCAATGGCGAGGGACATACTGGAGAAGAAATCATGTCGATGGACCCCGAGCGGGATTTCTTTTCGGAAATATGTTTGATTTTATCTGCACAAGGAAACACTACGGAAAGGTTTACGAGGAGATTTATAGGTATATATTTGTATTTTATTTAATGTTTATAAACTGATAACATATAGCGATAAATGATTTTAATTAATTTGTTAATTTTTAAGTGAAGAACTCTCTGATATCATCTCATTATATTGATTGCATCGATTTAATAAATTTATTCAAGAATTTTTAATCGTAGGCAATATCCCGGCGCAGAGTATGTGGGATTTTATAGACTTTTAAACGAGCCTACAATTTTGGTGCGAAGTGTTGAGATGGTGAGAGAAATTTTAGTTAAACAATTTCAAAAATTCCACGATAATGGCGTGTGGATTGACGAGAATAAAGATCGATTAGCAGCTAAAAATCCATTTATAGCCCGAGGAAATCAGTGGAAAGTGACACGAAATCAACTAGTTTCCCTATTTACTCCAAATAAAGTACGTACTATAGTGAATTTAAAATAAATAAAAATTATTTAATATCTAATTTTTCTTTAGGTTAAATCCCTGTTTCCGCAAATAAATGAGGTGTGTAAGAAACTAGAGCATTACATTTCTGTAAAATTATGTGATCATTTGGAAGCAAAAGAAGTATGTATGTTCCAAACAGTTCCAAAAACCTGAATTTATTACAACCAGTCTACACCTTCTTTTTGTCCTGTATAATTGCCGGAAAATGGAACAAATTTCTTGAGATGAAGCAATTTTTGTAATTTTAATTGCTTCGCAATAATCTCATTTCTTCCATAAACTTAAACAATGTTTTAAATATACATAAATCTTATTTTCGCAAGTATACTCAAATAAATTGTTTTACAGTCGGCAACTTAGATCCTTCCTTCGTTCAGCCTATTTTTTTTAGTTTTAACTAATTTTACAAAGTGATTATTAGACATCGGATTATATGCAAATGCATAATCTGTATTTACTAGATAATGATAGAATACTTGAAAAAACTATTAACCGATCTTAGCTGACTTGAAAGTGTTAAAAATAACATAAATTTTCTTGATCTTTTACCTGATATGCTGCATAATACACGGGTTTCCATTTATTTTTCATTTTAATTAGCTTTGCTCGAAATACACATTGGAGGTAGTCGCATCGTGTGCTTATGGTATTGAGGGTCAAACATTTTCAAATAATAATTCCGATTTTTCTCGATTAGTTGAGAAATTATTTCAACCACGACCTTTGAGCATAATTGAAACAGTAGCTCTTTTGTTTTCACCAATAATAGGAAAATTAATAAAATATCGGTATGCTCACAACAATTATATTTTGGATTAGCTGAAATAAGCTAAGTGTTTGTAAAATTTCAGATATGTACCAAAAAATATAGAAGAATGGCTTACGACGATAATAACGAAAATTATTAATAGACGAGAAGTTACTAATGAGCCAAGGAATGACTTCATTCAAAGCATTTTGGACTTAAAAAACAAAAAAGGTGTAAATATCAGCAAATTAGGCATAGTTGGGCATTGTGCCACATGTCTTTTAGAAGGTTTTGAAACTTCAAGTACATTGATGGCATTTGCTCTATATGAGGTAATTTTCAAATAGTTTTCGGATATCTTGCTTCAAATTGACCGCTTGAAAATTATGTTGTAAGCTTCACAGTTATTTATTTATTTTAATTAATATAAATAATTAAAAAAGATATATATATATATATATATATATATATATATATATATATAGAGATATAGAATAATAAATTAGTACATTAATTTAAAATTTCCTTACCATAAGCTTGGTATGAATCCCCAAATTCAAAATGCTGTGCAGAACGAGATTGATGCTGTACTTACGAAATATAATGGCGAATTGAAATATGAAGCCTTAACGGAAATGACGTATCTTGAAAATGTATTATTAGGTAAGGAAAATATAAAATCTAAAAAGCCGAGATTATTTCTCATCTTTCAGAAACACTTCGGATGCATCCGGCTATGTACTCATTATCGAAAATATGCACAGAATCAACTGAACTTCCACCTCAATATAAACACTCAAAAACCAGAATTCATGTGGAAACAGGAACATGCGTTATTATACCTGTTTTGGCAATTCACTAGTAACATCCTGTACTCGATCCCACATTTAATTTTTTTACTTGATTTTAATTCAATTTTAGTGACCATATTTTATATCCTAATCCCAATGTATTTGATCCAGAACGGTTTAATGAGGAAAATCAAATGAAACAAAGCAGATATGCGTTTTTGGCTTTTGGAGAAGGTTCAAGAATGTGCCTTGGTAGAAATATTAAAATGTTTAATAAGGTTAATACCCAATATTGTTTCATTTTTAGGCATGCGATTTGGTTTAATACAAAGCAAAGCTGGCTTAGTAACGATCCTTTCAAAGTACAAAATTTATTTGTCGGACATGATGAAGACACCCTTGGAAATTTCAACAACTACTTTCTTATTGAGTTCAAAATATGGTATTTGGATAAAATTGTTGAAACGATAAATCTGCTACATGTTGAATTGAAAATTATCAAACTCGCTTAATTTAAATAAGAAACTACTTTTGTTGTCTTTAAGGGTAGTGGTAACACAAATCAAATTCAAGTTTTAAAATTTTGAAGACAATAATAGTGTTACATCGAATGACTAAAATGTGGTAACTAAGCATTCAAAAAAAAAGAAAAAAAAAATAAACAAAAAAAGTATATTGTTAAATCAAATGTTTTAATATTTCTTTTACAATTTATTAAAAAATGTTTACCAAACAAAAATATATTCATTAAGAGAACAACTTATAAAGTAAAAGCTCTACTTTGAGAGTTTTGAGAAACTTAACCAGATTCCTTCTTCCGAAGCAAGATATGGCGTTTTCTTTGAGAAGGTAAGTACTCCGGTATTTTTCGTCGTTAGTACAACTTGATATTTCTTGAGTATCAATGCAATGGCTAACTTTGCAACTAGAAATCCATATTTGAAACCTTCAACAGCAAGCGATTAAAAAATAATAATATTTAAGATACGATCAAACTTACCTAAGCAATACTCCGAATTTTTTCCAAAAGAAGGATATGGGCGAAGACCGTCAGGATTATCTAAATATCTGCTTGGTTTAAAGGTAAATGGATCAGAAAAATGTACGGGATCCCTAAAGAAACAATTAGAAATATTTTTTAATCCAAATAGTATAATACACTCTACTTACAAATGAATGGAATACGCAGGTATAAATACGTTACACCCTTTCTCAATATAGGCGTCCTCGGAATCGGTATGTTGTTTTGGAAGTTTGTGCCGTTTTATGCATTTCTTTTTAAGAACGAAAATGTGCGAGTGTAAACGGAGCGTTTCTGTAACATTGGTAAATATAAAAATGTTTAATGTGTTAACACAAATTAGAAACGTACCTAGAAGTATATTATCAAGAAAAGGCAAGCCTTTTGTAATGTCTTCTACACCAAGCTCTTTTCCAGAAGTTAATTCGATCTGCTTTATATGGCTTCCAATCTGTTCTTGCATATCGCCGTTAAGAGCAAGCTATAGAAAACATTTTTATTTACTTGTTTCAAATTAATTACATTTCGTTTACTCACCTCATACAACGCATATGCGAAAAGCGTGTTACTTGATTCAAAGACATCATACAGGCCAATCAGACATTGTACCAAATTATGTTTATCTGTTCGTTGAAATTTAATTATTATAACTTTATTAAATTGTCTAAAATATTTAAAGTTTACTATGCGCTCCAAAAATTGCTGAAAACGTATCTTCAGGTCCATCAGTTAATGAGGCATTCTTTTGTAATGTTTCTTCAATTCGCCTATCTAAGCGAGTTGAACTAAAATATTAAAATTATTTTACCTCAACACAATCAACACTACAAATTATATTCACAGTAAATTAAAAAGTCCGCCGAATGGAGTTCCCAAAAAATATTTCTCATAAATGTCCAAAAAATCTGATGTGGACTTTGTAAAACAGTGCGGCTCAATATTAAGAGAACATGATAATGAAGCTTCAATGAAGAATTGCGAAGATAACTAAAACAGATTATTAAATACTCGTACTTTACATTCGCATTTATTACAGTAGCATACCTTTTTAGCTTCAAAACCCTCTTCTGTTGACCATTCTGCAGCTCCCTCAATATATTCAATTAATGTTGTTGAAAGATTTTTTAATTTGGCGAAATGACCTTTAAACTGAAATATTTATATAATTAATAAATTGAAGAGTACAAAACCCCATGGATTAATTATGTGAAATTAATTTTATTACATTTTTCTATCGAATTATTTTACCCATTTAAGTATAACGAAAAAAATTATTATTGTAGTCAAAAGTAACTGAAATGATTTTCTTACTTTGCAAACTTTATTTAGATATTTAAATTCAAAAGAAGCTTTTGTACGCTCTTTTCTATTCCTTCTGTACGTTCCGTATGAGTTTAAGAACAGAGGGCTAAAGTAATTTACACCATAAAAGATATTTCAAGTCGCGTCTGCTTTAAAAAAGTTAATTCATAAGCCAAAGAATATGTGCAATAAGATCTTTTTTGGCCTAAACGATCCACTGGGCACAGTAATAAGATTAAGTTACAATGCAAAGCTTAAAAGTGTCAAAAACCTACTTCATTTATATTAAAGTATTTTTATAAAATGTTAATGAAATTAATCAGAAAATAGAGTAGGTAATACCAAAGGTTCTAATTTTCTTCCCTTTATATGTTGAATCGCCTGATAGCTTTTCTCCAATTCTCTTGTTTTAATCTTACAATTTTTTAAAATTCATATCCTATCCTATTCCACAAATGGATTCCTAAAGATAAATTCCTATTTATTTATTATTATCGGGTGTTAATGGATTAATTAACCGCTGTTAATATTTATCCGCCCATCTTGATTTTTTATAACATCAATTATTTCAGGCATGCGTATAACGCATATTTGCTTTCTCCATGCACCGCACCATATTTCAAGGATATTTTTCATAAGGATATCTACGGAATGGTTTGTAACCTAACAACTTCAGAATGTACCAATCGTTTTCAAATAGTCTTAGCTGGAGGAAGTTGTCTAACTAAGAAAGATATTTTTCATCGATTTGGCTGCGTAACATGTACCATTATTTCGTTGGAAGATCCAGCCTACCTCTCTAATTTTGTGATAATATACATAGAAGCGAAATATTCCTAAGTACCTTTTAATATTGATCTTGTCGCATATCACCATGAGGGATTTACAACCTCTGTCGCATACTCGAATGTGCTCCATAACAAGACACCTTACCTTGTCTTGAATTACAAAGGTAAAATTGCTCTTTTAACCTGCTCCTAAAAATCTTTGGATTAGTAAAGATCTAGAGCGTTCAAATTTATTTAAATAAGCCTAATATTAGGTCTACCGGAAAGTTCTGTCCGATAATTTCGTTTCAAGTTTGAATATATTTGGATATGTTCGTTTCAGTTATATGTGGCTGTATATCTTTATAATTGCATTTATTATGTGCCCTTCGAAATTAACTACTACAAAGATAACTCATGTCATTGTCAGCGTGTCGAAATTTGTTAAACATTTTTGGTGAAGATGCTGTTTCGGACAGAACGTGTAGGAGATGGTTCGAAAAATTTAAAGCAGGTGATTTCGGCCTTAGTGATAAGCCACACTCTGGATGGCCATTTGTGGTTGATGAAGATATTTTTAAGACCATGATAGATCATTCATATTTTTTTCCAACTATCGGCGGTGTTGTGAATATAATCGCATATCGTTTATTAACCGGCACATTCCTTTGAATTTAGAAAAGCAAATAGCTCTCACTGATAAATCTGCGACGATCAACTTAGTAAGAGCGTTAATTCGATATTTCGATTCTTATAAACCTTTCTTGTTCTGTTGTGTATGTACTACTAGTGATACATGCCGGCGGGAACGTGTTAAAGTTTAAATCTCGGATATAATTTGTGAAGTAAAGATATTTTGTACGAATGGATGAAATTTACAAAATCTGCGATAGGATGAAATGAAATTTCTACAAAGAAAATTTGAAAATCAATTAAAATAGCGTAGTTATAGGAATCAAGTGACAATTTAACCCTTTATGGTAACTCTTTATTTTTATTTTGGAAAACGTTTCCTGTCTGTTTAAATTTTTAGCGATTAGTTTTTAGTTTTAAGCGAAGTTCGTGGTGTAAAATTAAACAAATTATGACAAAAAATTAAACACTGTATATTGAGTTTTTTAGAAAATATACAAAATATGCGAATATACCTTTCCTTCATGATGAGTATACTCTATATAACCAAATAAAGCGTTAACAGGCAAGTGTATTTAACGAGTACGTTTAAAAAAAAAAAAAAAAAAGTATGAAAATTGTGCATCCTTTTATCTTTAGGTGATATGGTGTGGCGATTTCTAGATGTGTAGTTAAGAAACAGACTGAAACATCCGCATTCAGGGAAGTATTTCATGTTTATCTTGCGAATAAATAAATAGTATAATAAACAGTACTTTTTCAAACTTTAGTTTTGTTTTTCTAAACACCAAATTTCTTAATCAATTATATTTCATTAAAAGTGTCGATGGTACATTTACTTATTGTTTTTTTAATTCAGACAATATTAAATTGCAAGTATTATAAAAACTATCCGATATATACGCATTGACCACATAATGACCCCTGTATATACAAACTCAGATAAATACTTTAACTTGCGGCGTAAAATCTGTTTTTATTTATCTTTGAAAAAACTTGTTCGGATCTTTCCTACCAGACATGCTGAAACGAAAGGCGTTTTTATAAATTTTTTAATTTAATTATTTGATAGCTCCATAGCGTAAATTATCCCGGCGCCAAAACAGAAACTAGAATTTACAACCACATGCTGGCGCATGGAAACTTTTTCTTCGTTTTAATGTTACACGTGGTTTTGATGAAACGTTATGAAATGAAACAATGAAATCAGTTATAATGATATGATTCAATCATTTCTGAATCTGTTTCGCCTTTATGTTTATGCTCATGTTTTATGTGACAGCCTTGAACCGACTTCAGTATTGAACGTACAAGTTGACTTTTTTTTATTTTGTTCATTACAATTTTTTAAAAAAATATTTATAATCAGCTTAAATATAAAAGGGGAATATAGAGTATAACATAATTGAATTTATTTTTAAAGTTGTTTTTAAAAGTTATCGATCATTTGGTTCCGCTTTGCTTTGCTCACTCCATTTGCATATTTATAAAATATATTAAATATGTACCTTTTTTAGCTTAAGTGACTGAAAAATTAGTAACACATAAATAATACAGAATAACAAAATCAAAACCAGAAATTGAAAATCATTGCAATAAATAAATTATCAAAAAATATTCGCATACCCTTTCATTGCAATAGTCATTGAACTCACAAAATATTATGGTGATTGAATTATCATTTTTTTATTAGTTGCTGAATTAAAAAATTCAACAAATTGTGCAAAACAAACTATATCTAAATATTTTTTTTTGTGTGAGGTGAGAATAAAACGAGTTATAGCGCCTAAAAGATTATTGTTCAACCAATTCTAATCTTCTTTAGCTCATACATATTTATTATTATTTTTTAAACGAAATTATGTACGACAAAAAATGTTTGCACCCCTTTTTCAAATTGTGGCCGATAGGGGTATCTGACAACCCCGGAAATAATGCGCTCTGCTGCACCGAAACAAAAAGTGTTTTTTTTCAAATTTGAATTTTAATACCTAGAAATTGAACACCACGATTATACTCGTAGTCTGTTGATGCAATAAATGATGTTGTTCATTCAGTTAAGCTGATGCAGCCCATTTGCTGCAACATCGTTATTCTCCTAAGAGTTTCAGATCCATCATAGTTGTACGATTTGTGCGAACAAAATACTGGTTAGCGGGAATCGTAATGTAATAGATACTGATTCAATATATTATGACAATACTGAAGATTTCTAAAGTTTAGGGAATCTTTAAGAAAGAGAACAGTCGGGGATTGTTGGAGTCGCTGATCTTAAATTATCGTTTAAATTTTTTAAATCTAATATAGCAGATCCAATATAGCGGCGAATTTTTTAAATATGTTAAACATTTTAATGTCATATGCCATGTCATGTGACATGTTATGTGTTATATCATGTGTCATATCACGTGTCTTGTAATGTGTTATGTCCACGGGCATACATATAAGATAGACCGCTCAATATCCTGTCACAAGCGTCCCTCAATTTGACAACATAATGTCTGAGAGATATGAGAAAATATATAGAAATTTGTATAGCGCTGTCTGTTAATGACTGTTAATAAAAATTATTATTAATGCCATAAAAATGTTTTTAGCGCTTTATGCCTGCCAGATTACCAATATTTTCAAGAATTTTTAAAATTGATAAATTTTAAGTCGTGAAGACATTGTAATATAGGTTGGTTGGATTAAGTGGTGACCCCGATCAACTGAATTGGGGTCCAGTTAGTACTAGGGTGCGGTGTTTTGAAATCACAGAATCCCAAAGACTAAAACCAGGATGTTAAAGTAACTGAAAGTATTCTGAGATCAGAGCTAACCTGTGAAGTTAAAAAAATACGTTGTAATATACGTATGCATATTATTAATAAATGTGATTGATTGATTGTGATTAATAATTATTGTGTTTTAATTAAAGCATTTCGATGTGAATGAAACTTTTAAACCTATGATGACACAGCACCAAATTTGTGTAATTAGCCCACCAAATTTAAAAGCTTGCAGGAATTGTTTATTTACTTAACTGAAAACGAAGAACAACATCTGTAATATTTTAAAGCAAATTGTTTGGTGATAAAGGAAAAAATGGGCTGTTGTATTGTGACGAAGAACCCGCGCCGTGTCGCACGGAAATTATGATAAATTATTTTTGTATTAAAGAAATTTTTGGGCATTTGATAGTTCTCCAGAGTGTTCTCAGAGAATATCTGTAACAGTAATTCAGTGCTATATCTCTAGCATTATAAAACGTTAATAAACGTAATTTCACGAGATGTCACTGTCTTATAGCGAAAAAGAGGGAACAAAAATCGCACCGTCCGCTTCTATAGGAAATCGTGTAGATGAGCGGTCCATTGTATACTCGTATGTATGCTGTGGTTATGTCATTAGTAATTGGCGTATCATGTGCCAATATTCACTAAAAATATATATAAATATTGAGTACTTAGTTACAGCGAATAGCAAAAATATTGATTGTGTTTGATGCTCCTTCTATCGGAAATCAAAATTTTTATTAACCATCCTACCTGAAACATACACTGGTAAAAATTTGAGCTCAATCGGCCCAGTAGTTCGGATTCTATACAATTCAGACAAACAACAATTTTCAAAAGTCAACAATAATTTTTATGTCCGCAACACCAGGGAAAAAATTAATTTTGTACTTCACTTGTCTAAAATGTTTGTAATATTTAAATTAAGAATATGCGTAATATTTTCCTTTGATATCAAACACGAGTTTTAGAAACCAAAAAAAAAAAAAAAACTAACGTATATCTTTATGATTATAATAAAATAATAATACGAATACATTTTAGATAACGCAAAATATCAAATGTACATAAATGTGTTTGAAAATGGTATAAACCGTGAAATCATAATTTGCATTAAGGGATATGCTTCCGAAATGTTCAGTGCATACTAATAATTCGAAGTGAATTACAAAAATACGAAAAGCTTATAAAATGAGCTTCATATATAAAAGATCGAGCGCTAATTTCAAAGAGAAAACATTATGAATTAGGAACTTGTTTGACTGGACTACTCAGAACACACGAAAAGAATTTATGCATCATTGTAATTCTTTTTTAAATAAATTATTTAAAGGATTTCGGAATTAAATGTGAAATGTTTTTTTTTTCTTCTTTTTGTCATTTAATTAGTAAAATTGAATTTATTTTTTCCATTCTATTTTGATTAACTTTATAATTTGATAAATTGGAAATGGTTATTTAGCCTTTGGAATGCGGGAAACTTGTATCATCTTCCCCCGCTACTATTTTCGACGGTATACGGATCTTTATATAAATTCTTAAAGCTGAATTGTTTCTTTATTGTACCGCCAACAACGAGCCTGGAAGATGTTTTCAAAACTTGTGTTTATTACCTTGTGTTTAGGCAGTAGTTGGGCTAGCAATGAGTGGCGTAAGTATTTCAGTGCTTATTAAACATTTCTAAAAGTGTTTAGTGAATTTTTGTAATTAAAGTTTAACACATAAGTAAGGAAAAACTCCAACTAAGTAGATACATTATTTCTTGAGGATAGTGTTCACTTTTTTCGTTCTTTATGGGTTTCATTTATTTCCTCTAAGTACAACATTAAGCCATTAAAGTTTAATTACATATTTTGCATTTTGCAGCCTCTGAAATACAACGATGTGTAGTTGGTGATCTTAACTGTCTAGTAAATTCTGCAAATCAATTTGTGCGAGATTTTAAGAATGGAAACGAAAAACTAGGTATACCTCAGCTGGATCCTTATATAATTCACAATTTTACATTCAATGAGGACGGAAGAACTCCAATCAGGCTAACTTTTCATTTACCAACTGCTAAAATACTTGGTTTATCAAACATCAACTTTGACAGAGCTGTGTAAGTAGCTCATTTATCTGCTTTGCAATTATTTATTTTTCGAAAAAATCTAAATTCAGTTCCAAATTAATTAAAAAGTGTTTGTAATAATAAAAATCGCAAATAGTTTACGATAAAGTACTTCATTCAATCATAATTTATATTTGATAATTATTTTTTAATTCTTTGACGTTAGTGGACTAAAAACTATTCCACCTTTTTCCTTAGCTTTTCATACAGGGTGGGATCATTTTAATCCACCGCAAAAAGTTTAAATTACTCATACTCATACATCTTAATATTATAATTAACATTTTTTTTTAATTAAAAAAAATTATATGCAAATCGGGTTTCTGGTTTTCTTTAAAATCATATGACTCAACAAATTAAACACGGATTCGGAAGAGTCACCTTCATTTAGATTGATAAATATGATATAAGCTTCTACCAACCTACTACAAACAACGACAAATTGCGAATATTGCAATTAACTTGAAATTTATATCTTGCAGAGGCTGGGGACTAGATGTACCAAATAGCAAATATGAACTTTATGGACGAATACCTCGATTAGAGATGAAAGGACAGTATCAAGCAAATGGTATTATTATTTTTGCACCTATACAAGGAACAGGAGATTTTCAAATAATCTTAGACGATGTTGAACTAGGAATAAAATTCAAATCAATTGTTGTTGAGAAAAACGGTCGACCCTATATAGTCATAAAAAAAATTAAGGGTATAGTGGAGCCCAGAGAGTAAGTATATCTTTTATTTTAAAAGCTGATCTAGTACAGTATGCAGTTTTAAACTTTAAAATGTTTAGTGGAAAAGGATTCTTAACGGGCTTATTTGGAAATAACAAGCAACTCTCAAACGCTCTAAATGATTTTCTGAATTCGAACTGGAGATCGGTTTGGGATGAATTGGTCCCCCATTTTCATATCACTACAGAAAATATTGTAAAGGAGACTATGCAAGCGTTCTTGGACAAATACAGTTGGGACGAGTTTTTCTTAACTGCATAAAAGCGCAAATGTTATTTTATTTTTAAGCCATTCTTAGAATAAATTATTTTATTTAAAAAAGTATTTTCTTTATGTCGATTTATTTTTACAGTATACAAATTTGTAAGAAATGCATGCTCTCGGTCAAGCTAAATGAATTGTTAAGTAAGCCCTTTAAATTTGCTTAGTAATTTCGAAGATAAAGCCCAACATAGAGCAAATTTAATTGTGGACTGGCGGACATTCGCTTAAGTTCCATTAATTATTTCAAATCCCAACGAACTCACATTTTCAGTGATTATGAATTACATGACATTTTAGCATTTTTTATATTTTATTGTAAAGTAGTTTAGAAAATATGATATGTGCCATTCTTCTGGCATGTAATTCAGAAAAGGTACTGAAATAATAAGATAATTAAATATATAACACAAAACAGATTCGATTAAGCTACGACTTGGTTTTACGAAGCATAGGAGAATCTTATTAAAATGAAACCACAAGTCAAAGTATTAAAGAGTTTTGAAATTCACTTCTAGATCGTTTTTATGTCAATTAAGAGATATTTTAGCTTGAAAGAATTCCTAAAACTAATATATATATAAGCTTGTAAAGCTTATAAAAGAATTCGATGAAAAGCTTGACTGAACTCGTCTTACTGTTTGAAGAAATGCTGTTTCGCGGCGAACCATGGACTTTATATCAATTAATTATTTGCATGTATATCAATCAGTTCGATGACTCTTTGAAAGTCATCATATAGAAAACATGATTTGCACTAAACGATTTGGCAATTTAAAATAAAATAAAATATGCATTGGTGACAAATATTTTCTAAATTTGAATTGTGCATGAATGCAGTATTTATAAGTGCTTGAATTTGTTTTATTTGATCATATTATACTGCAGATCAAGTCCAGCGCAGACCTCAACTGCCATGACTTTAAAGTCATGACTTGAAAATCTGGATTAAACTTTTGATTTTAGAGCAGGATTTCTGTTTGATATTTCAAAGAAGGTTGAAACTCTGTAAGCCAAATGTGATTAATTGTTTTTGTGTTCATTCAGTTTTTAAACATTAATTTAACCGAAAAAAGGTGAAGAAAGGCTTAACAAGTACTGAATGAATTAATGTGCGTGAGTTTTTATACAAACAACATCTACAATGTTACTGATTTGATTTGGGTTTCTTTTACTCTTATCGTTGAAATGAAGGTATTAATGAATTTGCATTGAAAATTGCTTAATTCTCATAAGTTTTTCAAACATAATAAAGGTAAACAAGTTTGGTTTGTCAATTAGTCTTATGCTTTCTTTTATACAAAAAATACAATTTTAAATAGTCCAACAACTTTACCAAAAATAAACCAGTATAGTTCCTTATCCCTGCCAACATATTTCTATATAATGAGTTTAGTTGCAGTATATATTTCGTTATCAAACCTTGCATTCAGCATTAAAGGTTCATCGTTAAAAATGTTCTGCACAATAACTATTTTAACTTTGTGTATATCGACTAGTTTTTCCCAAGAATGGCGTAAGTATTTCGGAGCTATCGATTAAACAAAGTTTAAATGTAAAGTGTAAAATGTGTGTGAAAAAAACGAATGTGATTAAAAATAAATATAAATTTCGTTTTTATAGCCTCTGAAATACAACGATGTGTTCTTGGTGATCTCGATTGTCTTGTGAAGGCTGCTGATGATTTTGTAAGGCGATTTAAAAATGGAAACGAAAAGTTAGAATGGCCTGTAATAGATCCATACACAGTTCAAAATTTTACATTCAATCAAGATGCTGGAAGGCCGTCAGCCGTCAGGTGCACAGGGGGATCACACAGGGGCACAGGGGGAACAACATGTAACACCCTGGTGTACGTGCCGTAACTGTGTCCATGTGCCGGATCTGTGTACACTGACGGCAGTGCGACTATACCCTCCCCGTGGGGGCGGCTGGAAACAGGCACTCGGTACGGTCATGTCTCTGCCGGGTGTGCTGGCTAATTGTAGTCGGGCGGAGAGATGGTAACTCTCTTATGAAAAAACCGTGGTGGATACCGGTCGTACGTTAACCAAGCTCGGCCATGCTGACCGTGATTGGCGAGTGCGTGCCAGGACCACCAACCCCCTAACCCAGGGTGTCATGTGATCCGTGCCCATTGGGTGGTTTGCAGCCAGGGGGTAATACCGGCTGTATTCGAACGGAGCCTTCCTGATACTTGTCCGCCTCAGGTCGTAACCATGGACTTACCATGCAAGGGGCGCTGCATGGTGGACACTTTTTCCCCAATAACTACCCTTGACCACAAGTAGTGCCTCGTCACGAAAGTGGTCGTAAGAACCAGTTGTTATGAGTTCTAGCAAACCTGCCTCGGATAATTCTGAGGCGCAGAATCCTGCTCCTTCGCCGACCCACAAAGGGAAGCGAGTACCTAAGGGCGTTGCGATCGGCAACCCCTGTCCCAAATCCTCCGTGGCTAACCCTAAGTCAGCCCGGAAATCCAATTCTATTCGAGGGGCATCTCGCAAAACGACCGTGGCTGGTAAGCTCGGTTGTGGAGATGCTCTGTGTGCAGCGACAGCGCTCGTGTCCGTGGGCAAACCTGGACCGGGCAAAGTCAAGGCGCCTTCCCGGGCACCCCAGCCCTCCCCCTCCTCTTCGGTGCTTGGTAGCTCGGCCCAGGCTAAGCCTGGACCAAGTAGGACCACAGTACCATCGAGGGAGTCGCAACCCGCCTCCTCTGTGAAGCGGCGCGGCAATCCCTCTCTCCAGTCCTTCAAAGAAAGAAGGTCAGCGCGGCGGTTCCTGGACAGGATCAGAAGCATCCCGGAAAAGGAACTCTCTGAGAGAGATAAGACTTCTCTGGAGTGGGCCAACAGAGTGCTGGCTATGGGCAAAAGGCAACGCTCGCAAGACGAGCAAGAGCCGGCCTCTACGAAGCGGCCTAGGACAGCTTCCCAGATGGTCAAGCCGACGAAGCCATTTAGTGAAGTGGCGAAAGACGGCCTGATCTTGGCTGTTATAAACCGCAGCGATCCGGATGGTGCGATCTCCCTGGATAACTGGAGATCGGTCCGGATTGCGCTACTTGGCGTCTTCATGGACGTCATGGAGAAAAATCCTGGCCCTACCCCCTGCTGTTCTGACGCTGGGTGGCATCGAGGTCGGGTGAAATTAATCGCTTGTGAAGATCAGCGTTCGGCAGATCTTTACAAGACAGCGATTTCCTGTCTGGGCGAAGTCTGGCCAGGTGCCAGGCTCGAGGCTGTATCCAGGGACGAGATCCCGAACAGACCGAGAGCCAGGACATGGATCCCGGCGGAGCCCTCTGAACCTGAGAAGATCCTGGCCATTATGCGAATGTGCAATCGTAACCTTCCAACCCAGGATTGGAGGATTGCACAGGTCAGTGAGGTCAAGGGCAAAACGAGGCAAGCCATTGTCATCCTAAACGAGGAATCTCTGGCACCTTTAGCGGCTAAAGGCGACAAAATCTTTTATGGTTTCGACTCCATTGTACTGTCCGTTTATTCGAAGGACAGGAGAGTCGAAAAACCTGATGATGTCGCTGGGCATAGTGGAGAGACCAGCACCGTAGTAGAAGCTAGGACTTTGGCCGGTGCTGAGAAACTCCCCCCATCATCCCCGACAGCATCCATGGATGAGAATAGCGACACGCTATCAACCTCTGGACTGTTGGGAGGCCTGTTCATTGAGGATGACCTAGAAGAGGACATCCTACTTTCGGATGCCGACGACGCCGAGGTAACGGTGATAGAGGCGTCCCCTTCCAAGCGTAGACAAGCTGAGAGTGGTGCAGATTAACCTACACCACTCTAAGGCAGCGTCCGCTGCACTCCTTCTGCGTCTATCGCAAAAAGGAGAGGACGTTGTTCTTGTCCAAGAGCCATGGGTCGTGGGTGACCGGGTTTGCGGACTCAATCTGAAGGGTTACTGCAACTTCTACACAAAGGGAGTATGTAAACCTAGGACTTGCATTTTAGTGAATACCAGCTATAATGCTTTCTTGCTAAACCATTTCAGTGACAGGGATACGGTGTCGGTTATGGTGGAACTTGGATCGAACAGCATCTGGCTGGCATCCTCGTATATGGCCCACGATCATAAGGGGCCTCCTCCGCATGAGACCCTGAGGAATATCGTCGCGGAGGCAACTAAGCGCAAGCAAGCGCTGGTAATCGGCGCAGACGCGAACGCCCATCACACTGTCTGGGGTAGCTCGGACATAAATGATAGAGGTGAGTCTCTTCTCCACTTTATACTTAGCTCTAACCTTCAGGTGTGCAACGTGGGTGATGAACCCACCTTTGCCAACTCTGTGAGACGGGAGGTTCTTGATGTTACCCTGTGTACCGAGAACTCCGCCCACATTGTTAAGGACTGGAGGGTCTCCAAAGAGCCTTCGATGTCCGATCACTCATATATTGAGTTCGGACTTAACTTTCTTAAACCAAATCGCAGCCCCTTTACTAACAGAAGGAGAACGAATTGGGATAGGTATAATCTGGCTCTCCAGCGGGCATTACCGGCTGAGGGGCCGCCTATCATCAATAGCCGACTGGACATTGATGTCGCGGTGAATGTGCTGACTGGAGCCTGCAACAGGGCGGCCAAAATTGCTTGCCCCTCGCGCAAACCCTGGGGCAGACCCAAACCCCCATGGTGGTCAAATGAAATCACGGCACTCAGGAGGGAATGCCGTAAGCAGTTCAACAAGGCCAAGAGAACCAATGAATGGTCTGATTATAAGATGAGCCTTAGGAACTTCAAGAAATCTCTCAGGATGGCGAAAAGGTCCTCGTGGGAGAGTTTTTGTGGTGGAGTGGAAAAGGTATCCGAGGCTAGTCGCCTCAGGAAGATACTCGCCACGACGCCTTGTGCACCCGGTCTTCTGATGAAACAAAATGGGGACTGGACCTCGACGAGCATGGAAACTCTAGAGTTGCTGTTGGATACTCACTTTCCTGGCTGCTCAGACAACCAAGCGGTAGTATCCACAGCCACACAGGAGGCTGGGGACCTCGCTAAGAAGGTCCTAAGCCGCGAAAAACTTGATTGGGCCATTAGGAGTTTTAAGCCATACAAGTCACCAGGCTTGGATGGCATTATACCAGCGGAGCTCCAGAGGGCTTCTGTGCTAATCAGCCCTTGGCTGCTTATCATTTTCGAGGCCTGTCTGCAGCTTACGCATATCCCTAAGTCCTGGCTGGAAGCTAAGGTCGTTTTCATCCCGAAAGGGGGGAAGGCCTCGCACTGCAAGCCAAAGGATTATAGGCCCATTACCCTCTCTTCTTTCCTTCTTAAGACTTTGGAAAGACTGTTGGATGTCTACATCAAGGATAGCATAAGTCCGGGTAGGCTATCTAAATCCCAGCATGCTTATACCAAGGGTAAATCCACCGAGACCGCCCTGCATGCTCTTGTTGATCAGGTGGAGAAGTCTCTTCTCTACAAGGAATTTACCTTGGCAGCCTTCCTAGACATAGAAGGGGCCTTCAATAATGTCAAACCAGAGGCAATCGCGAACGCCCTAAGGGGTCTAGGCATTTGCGAGTCGGTCATAGGGCTTATTGACTTGTTGCTCGGTTGCAGAGTCATAAATGCCACTGTTGGGAGTAGTTCCATGAGGAAATTTGCGGCCAGGGGCACCCCACAAGGTGGTGTCCTGTCGCCGGTCCTCTGGAACTTGGCTCTCAACGGCCTTCTCGTGGAGCTGGATGGTTCCGGGTGCAAAGTGGTTGCCTATGCCGACGACATTGCAATAGCTGTCTCGGGCAAACATGTGAACACCTTGACGGAGGTGCTTCAACGTGCTCTAGCAAAGCTTGCACGGTGGTGTGACAGATGTGGCTTGGGGGTCAATCCGGATAAGACCGAGCTGGTGTTGTTTACCAGGAAACACCGGACTCCCACCTTTGTAACACCAACACTGAGGGGTGTCAACCTAAAACTTTCGAATCAGGTCAGGTACCTGGGCCTGATCATTGACAGGAAGTTGAACTGGAAAGACAACATCAAGGAAAGAGTACGCAAGGCCACCGTGGCTCTGTACTCTTGCAGGAACGCTGTTGGTAGGAAATGGGGGCTGGAGCCCCGTATTATCCACTGGCTCTACGTAGCCGTTATTAGGCCTATACTTGTGTATGGTGTGTTAGTTTGGTGGCCGTCTCTTGACAAGGCTTATAACCGGACAGGCCTGGAGAGGGTGCAGAGGTTTGCGTCCTTACTTATTACAGGCGCCCTCAGATCCACCCCTACTAAGGCCTTAAACACTATCCTTAATTTTATTCCGCTGGACCTGTTTGGCAAGCAAACGGCAGCATCCTCGGCCATAAGGCTCAATGCGGTTCACTGCTGGTCACGTACGGATTATGGGCATTCTAGGATACTAGGGCCACGTACTACGGCGGTAGACTACATGGTTACCGAGCCATCATTCGGAATGAGAATTGCTGCCTCCTTCCCCTCTAGGCAAGAATGGACGGAGGGTCTATTTTTGCAGCCAGGGTCGATCCAGGTTTTCACTGACGGCTCTAGGAAGGATGGCAAAGTGGGTGGAGGTATTTACTCTGAACAATTGGGTATAGAAACCTCCTTTCGACTGCCAGACCATTGCAGCGTATTCCAAGCTGAGGTCATGGCCATATCACAGGCTATCGCGCAGCTGAGGGCCACAGCTAAGCCCCTGGCAAAATTATGTATATTTAGCGATAGTCAAGCTGCGATCAGATCGCTAGTAAGTGTTCACACGACATCCAAGGTCGTTGAGGACTGTCGCACGGAACTCGTCCGCATGGCTGCTAGCACGGAGGTCAGTCTGGTCTGGGTGCCAGGTCACTCTGATATCCCGGGCAACACCAGGGCGGATGAGCTCGCGAGGCTTGGCGCAGGCTTGCCCGCTGAGGATATAACTCTTAAGCCGGGTGCTCCGCTTGCATCAAGCAAGCGGACCATACAAGAGTCCTTCTTGGAAATTGCAAATCGCAGGTGGAGGAAAGAGCCCACCTGTGTAACGACCAGATCTATCTGGCCCATCTACGACCGCAACAGGTCCAGAAACTTGGTCTCGCTCAAGAGAGCCGCAATCGGCAACGTAGTAGCGGTCATTACGGGCCACTGTCTCATCGGCAAACATGCCACTAGGATGGGGGTGACCACGCATGACTTCTGCAGGAGTTGCCTCAATGAGGAAGAGGAAGAGGACATCCTTCACTTCCTGTGTCAATGCCCAGCTCTAGCGGTGCGGAGGAATCGGAGCCTGGGCTCTACTTTCTTTAATGACCTGTCGGAGCTGAGGTCCACCAGGATCAGTAGCCTAGAACAGTTCATTAAAGAGTCTAAATGGTTCGAACGGTAGGAATTGGGACTTCGTCCCATGTGGTATCACAATGGGCCTACCTTGGCCTAAGTGTGCCTTCTTTTGTTGGCAGCCACTTGAACCTAGAACCTAGAAGATGCTGGAAGGCCAATCAGTTTGTCGTTTCACTTAGCAACAGCGGAAATCAGTGGTTTCTCAACGCTCAAATTTCAAAAGGCTGTGTAAGGATCTAATATACTCGTATGCAATTTGTTTTTATTATTTTTCGAATTTTATAAAAATCCTATAAAGATTTTATACTAATTTTTGAAAATAGTGCAACAAGGAGCTTCACAACTATATATTTTTTGTTTTACATATTTAATAGTTTAAAGTCTTAAAAATACATTGAGTGGTCAATCATTAAAATTCTCTAGTAATTGCCTGCCCAAGAATTATTCATATTTTTTGTGAAATAAACCCTAGCTACAACAGCTAGCAATATTTACATCTGCGATCTATGCGAAACTCAAAAAAGCAGTCTTTATTAACCGATTTTACAAACCTAAATTCATTTATTTTTTATACAGGGGTTGGGAACTAGATGTCTCTAAAAGCAAATATGAGTTTTATGCGGCTTTGCCTAAATTAGAAATGAAAGGCAAATACGAAGCTAATGGAAGAATTCTCTTCGCTCCTATCGAAGGAAATGGCGATTTCCACATAATTCTTGATAATTGCAAGACAGGACTTAAATTTAAAGGAAAAACAATTAAGAAAAATGGCAAAGATTTTTTAATCATTAAGAAAATCAAAGTTTTAATGGAGCCCTCCAAGTAAAAACTGATTTCTTAAAAAAAAACATAAATCTAATATATTGACATTTCTAGAATGACAATAAACCTAACTAATCTTTTTAACAACAATAAAGATCTTGGAGATGCTTTGAATGAACTTCTTAATGCAAATTGGAGAGATGCTTGGGATGAATTGAGTCCTTTTCTTCTAGAAACTACTGGCGATATAATAAAGGAGATCATGCAAAAATTTTTGGACCAATACAGCTGGGAAGATTTTTTCTTGTTAGAATAGCTTCAGTTTTCTTATTATTTTGTAATTACTTTGTGTAAATAACTTTTAAAATAAAATACTTTATTTATTTATTTAAAAATTAAGAAAGGTGTACTTGCTTTTTCGGAAAGGTAATTCTTGATTTCGAAAAATCATGGCATATAAAGGAAATTGCAACTTTTTTCTACTTAACATATAGCCTTTGGGATCCATGATGCCGGTTAAAGGTCTGTTTAAGGTCCGAAATAAACAATAACTTCTACCAAGTTTCCGAAATTTATATGCCACCAGATTGGCTCGTATTTTATATGCGATAATTATTATAGGTAACATCCGGTTTTTAGCGAATCAAGTTAAAAAGTGTTGGATGGAAAAATGGATGTTTTTATAAGAGTAAAACTTAATTCAAACGAGTTAGTGTATGTTAATATAAAAACAAAAATTGAGTTAATTCTATAATTTCGTTTCTATTTTATAAAAAGTAAACAGGTTTTGTTTATATATCACTCATATGCTTTCTTTTCTATAAAAAAGGTAATATTTTCAATATCACTAAGAAACCAGTATTGTATCTTCTCCCCTACCAAGCCATTCTTATTATGATTTCAGTATATATATAAATTCTGTCAGCATTCATTTCTCGCAGTATTACAGTATCAGTGTTAAAAATGTTCTACAAAATAGTGATTTTTGTTATGTGCTTAGCAAGTAGTTCAGCTCAGGATTGGCGTAAGTATTTTGATGCAAAAATTTAAACAAATATTTAATGTTTAGTAAATTACTGTGATTAAAACTAATATATGCCTTTTGTTTTATTTTACAGCTTCTGATATACCACGATGTGAACTTGGTGATCTCGACTGTCTTTTGAAGGCTGCTAATGATTTTGTGAGGAGATTTAAAAACGGAAATCCAACATTGGGAGTGCCTGTAATAGATCCATATACAATTCAAAATTTTACATTTAATCAAGATGCTGGTAGACCTATCAGTTTATCGTTTTTCTTGGCAACTGCCCAAATTAGTGGTTTCTCAACACTCAACTTTGAAAAGGCTGTGTAAGAAAATTTATTTATTTGTATTCTAAACTTATGAAACAGTAGTCATTTAATATATGGTACGTTTAGTTTAGGCAATTTAGGAAGTTAAAGCAATTAAAAGCAAAGGAATGCAAGTGATTTTTTGGAAAAACTTGTCTGGAGAGGTGCTAACAAATTTGAATAAAAATAGCAGTTTCGACAGTTTTGGAATTCGTTTTATAAACCCTTACAAATTTTTATCAAAGTATACTCGTATAAAAAATATATATGTGTTTGACGAATTTACCATTTGTATGTGTAAAATTAACTATAAAATTAACTAACTACCAGTAAATTACTACTTTTTTTTTATTTCCATAGAGGATGGGGACTAGATGTCTCTAAAAGCAAATATGAGTTTTATTCAACTTTGCCTAAATTAGAAATGAAAGGAAAATACGAAGCAAATGGAAGAATCCTCTTCGCTCCTATAGAAGGAAATGGTGATTTCCACATAATTCTTGATAATTGCACAGCAGGACTTAAATTTAAAGGAAGGACAATTAAAAAGAATGGCAAAGAATTTTTAATCATAAAGAAAATAAAGGCCCTGTTGGAACCCTCCAAGTACGAACCCATTGACTTTAAGCTATATAAGTCTAACAAATATTAAATATTTCAGAATGACAATAAGTCTGACGAATCTCTTCAATAACAACAAGGATCTTGGAGATGCTCTAAATGAACTTCTTAATACAAATTGGAAAGATGCTTGGGATGAATTAAGTCCTCATATTTTGGAGACCACTGGTGAAGTTATAAAGGATATCATGCAACAGTTTTTAGATAAGTACAGCTGGGAAGACTTTTTCTTATATTAATAAATTGTTATTTATTTATTTTTCCTTGTTTTCATCCTTTTAAACGTAATCTATAAATTTTATTATTTTTTTGGTTTTCGTTAGATAACTTTGAAAATAAAATATTTTAATTATTTATTTAAAACAAAACTGGGGAATCGTTTTGGTATCATAATATTGATAATTATCAAATATTTTCTTAATATATTTTCAGTTATTTCGATTAACTTAGATTTTGGGAAATATTACAAGTTTCAGATAAAATGAAACTGTTTTCAAATTAAAGAAACCATGTTCAAATTAAATGAAACTATTTTCAAATGAAGTGAAACCTCAACAAATAAAAATTAAATGCCTTTTTTTTGAAAGTACTGCGTTTGCAAAAATTTGTTTATATATTTATTATTTTATAATAGTAATAAATTATCTAAGCTATTACAAAATTCAGATGCTCTGGGGATAAGGCAAGGCAAGTTTGCAAAATGTACATATTAAACAAATATATAGTAGGTACCGTTTCGTCCGTCCTCAAGCACCGTTTTCTAATACTGATTACTGGTATTTTTAATTTATTTAATTTTGGGAAGAAATTTTTAATCGTTATGGACAATGCGTATTCATAAAGCGGGAGAAATTCAAGTGGATGTAATTTGAAATTTTGTCCACCTTACTCGTCAATGCTAAATATCATTTAGAAAGCGTTTTATAAAATAAAATTATTCGCCCATTTGCTATTAGGGAATACTATCACTAATCATAGCATTATAAGTGTAATTGCTCAGTGTTCAATAATTAAACCAAAATTTCTAATCCCATTATGTAATGGATATGGTTTTCCAAATTCCACATGCAGCAGATTGTTAACGTCTACGGGCTATGTGGATCTGCCGCCGACTGCTTAGGAAGAAATGAGAACTAAAACCTAAAATGATATGTATGAACCAAGCATCGGTCATTTAGCAGACAAAACCAAATAAACCCCATGACCAATGGATTCTCAGATCTGACGCCCACAAAACTCAACTTCCATGTACCATTCAAGACAGAGATCAAAGACCACCAGTGGTGGAAAGACAATGGTGCTTAACACTAGACAGGAAACTTTAGATTGGTATACTAACGACTCCAGAAAGGACGCACTCTCCGGCGCCGGTATCTACGGTCTTAACAGCCCTGGGAAAACAAAAACCTGAACAGTCTTCCAAACCGAGATTCCAGTCATAGAAATCTGTGCCACTTTTCAAAAGATTTCAAGATGAATTGGGGATTTGTGTATAGAACTTTCGATTTATCTAGCTTGTCTATTAAACTTTGGTTTAGGATAGGATTGGTTTTTTTTTTTTTTTTGGTTTCTAAATTTTATTGTAGATTTTCTTTTTAATTATGATGTTTTCATACACCCATGAGCAGTTATTTTATTTGAGATCCTGCTGATTTATGGGACAGCGGACTGCAATTCAAATGCAGCCGAACGATTTGCCACTCCTCCCCAATCAACTGTGCGAGGATCAAGAGTCCTGCTTTTAGCAAAACGCCGACAATAATATTTCTTGAAGGAATGGACGCATTAGGAAAGCGTTCCCGCAAAATTCATTGGATCCGTTGTAGTTCACTTTGCCATAAATTAGCAGCATGTCAAAGTAGTAGTCCTTGATGTATGAAAATGCCATAATTAAAAAATAAAAATGCCGAAATCTTCAATAGAATAGTCTTAAGTCAACTTCACGTATCGAATTTTACAGGAAAAGTAAGATATGCGAGGATCATATCACCCACCTTTTCCACGGTTCTGAACTACTACCAGGAACGCATCGTCAGATTCGAGTGCAGTTTTTTTTTGTCGAAAAAGGCAAGAAAACAACGCTTTTCAGGGATTCGGAACAAATGTTGATCAGGAGAGGACGTAGAATTAATTGGTAATTGGCATACCAAGTCAAGCCAAAATTTATCGAAGTCTTGAAAAATACCGATTTTCATTAAAAACCTTCTATGGAAAAGATTAATTTTTTTAAAATTTGAATCCTCATAAGGTGTCCTTGGAAAGATATTTTTATTCTTTTTTGATTGAGCCTCCGCTAAATATCCTTCTATAACAGCTTAAATGAGCGCACCTCCTAAAAAATTTTGACGTGGATTTTAAAGGAGAAAGAGTGAGCTTAGAAGGGGATTAAGAACTAAAGTTTGACACCCAATTGGTCTAGCCTTTCCTACGTAGAATTCGAACATCCTATATATTAATTATAAAGGAATTTTCACATATTTAAACTTACGTACATACATAATTATGAGAGTTTTATCCATTATTACGTTAAAATTAAATTTCATATCTAAAACTACTAACACTCCTGAGTGTTTAAATTCATTCTGATTTTTAATAATGTACCTTAATGTTTTAACACGTAAAAGTCGAAAAACTTTTATATTTTAAATTCGAGAGCAATGACTTCAGCTCAATGTCACCTTCACCGCCAGAATTCAAAATATCGAGACATCATCGTTTCTTGCATCAATATAATTTTTTAATTGAATTAATTTAAAAAACAATAATTTGAATTAGAGGGAAAAAACACCAGATTTTTCTACAAAAAAAGTGTGTTATTATAGCTGGTTTTAAAATCTTGGATACGCATTTGCACTTATCTTTTAAAGAGAATTTAGTTTAAAAAATTAAACCCATACATTCTAAGTAAGAAATACTTGCGATAACATGTAGAAACAGTTCACAGCGTAATTATGTGATTTTTTTACGATTGAACTATTTTATTTACAGAAAAACCGGTTAAGGTTGTGTAATATGTGCTTCATAATATTATAAATAGCACAATAATAATAATAACTTACTCAAATTCACAAAAGGAACTTACCCTGCCTTCATCAAAGTAAGCTTTTATAGTAGTTCGCATCATTTCGGAAATGTTAAGCCTCGACACGAACAACTTCTCTCTACACATTAGGTGAATGTTTCCGTTGATACATCCATCATCCTGATAGTGTTCGCATAAATTCCCCGATAAAACCTCTTTTATAAGCTGAAGGTCTTTCAGTAGCAGGCTTGGCGCATGGAATTTGTAAAATCCAATGTATTTTGCTTTCGGAGAGCAGCTAAAAATTTAAAACTTTTGAATTGGTGCTTTTAAAATAATAAGTTTATTTATTTACTTGTAAATTTCATCAAAAATATCCGTGAAGTGTTTTTGCATAAAGAAACATTCGAAAAGATTCCCAAAAATTGGTAAAGGAGGTAAACCCTCAATTTTCCTACGACTCCAGTAGCTGTACTGCCATTTAAATAAAACGCAAACTATTAAAAGCACTACTGCAATTGCAGGCATAAATGAATCCATTCTGTCCAAAATGTTAATTGTGTCTGCCCTAAATTTTCAAGTAATTCAAACATTCGCAGCACAACACCGCTTGCTTCGAAAGAACGCAAAGTATTTTCACATTTATTATATGTACTTTATACAGCCGGCACTGCGATGAAATACGCAGCCGATCACAGCAACATCTTGGCGCCTTCAAATGTTTATTCTCTCAATTTGCCCGTCCACGCCTCGGCATTAGGTAATCACTCATTTTGTTCTCAAATGTTGAGCGTGAACATTAACGTTTGATAAGAAACTATGGGGAACCGCTTCTTTTGGGGTTAAACTTAACTTCCGAAGTAATTAGTAGTCGTCGGTGTTTTCACAAACAAAAAACTTAACTCTTTCGCTGCTACTGAATTGCTAGACGACACTATCCACCTTATTGCGTGACTATGTGCCTTGAATGAATCATAGTAGCGCGGTTACTGGAAATAGAACGAAAAATGTCGATAAAACCTGTTGGCCGTGAGTAGAAAATGCGAGAGAAATTTTTATTAGAGAAGACACTCTGCTAAATTTTTGGAAGTCTGCTCAAACACTTCTGCAGATCTTTGAGGCAGCAAGAAATGCCCAACTAACTAGCTGAACGGATCATTGGCCGCATTTGAATTGGTTGTTTATTTATTAGATCGCTATTGATTTGTGGCAATCATTTCACATGCAAAAAAACATTTAAGCGTATAACCATACAATGTTAATAAGCATGTCCTCAATTGTCTCTATGGGCCCCTATTATTTACGCTGATGCTAAGTTTATTTTTCAGCAGTGCCAGTTGCCGAAGAACTGCAAAGTTGTTTGGCGCGAAAGCTGTTTTGTATTTCGTTTCTTATGTGTTATGTAACACTTATGAAATCAATTTCTACAAAATAAAATCATTCAGATTAAGCCTGAGATATTTTACACCTAATATATTTAAAGTCCTAAAATTATACAATTTTAAAAACAAACTTTTTAATATTTCAAATAAAATATCCAGAAATGTTTAAAATTCATGTTTGAAAATATCATCTCCAAATATAAACAAATTTTGTTGATGCTGCGTGAAGAAATCCACCAACTATTAAACATACATATGTATATATGTTGTATACACTTAAACCTTACTATTTCCGATGTGAAATATTTCCGAATAACTAATATAAACTGAAATATTTTGAAGTAAAAGCGAACGTTATAGCCAAGTGTATTATTATTTATTATGTTATGCAAAGTAAGGACTTTATGTGTTGTGGATGGGAAAAGACACAAAATCCTGAAAAATGCAGTCAAAAGTTATTATACAAATAGAAAACAAGCAACTTGACTTCCATTGTATATTCTATTTCAAAACCCGGTTTTTAAACATAAATTCAAAAATACTTGAAACCTGAATTCGCTTTCAGAAAATGGAAACTTAAAAAGGCGAATATTTCGGGTTTCTGAGGTCGCTGATTGCAAATTATTTTTTATGTTTGTTTATTTATAGAACTTACGAGAAAGTAATAAATATTTATGTATACTAACTTGTTTTTACATGTTATTTTATTATTAAAGTAACAGAAAATAGCAAAAAACTCGATCTAAGTGCGTTGACTAGAAAAAGAAAACAAAGTGGTAACGTGGGTTACCATCATGCTTCAAGGGGTTAAAAAACAATGTAACAATGTCCGAGTGGCAGACAGATCATTGCATTAAAACTAAACAATTAAGAGTTTAGATAATCAACAAAAATAAAATGAATATACAGCGCGGGACAAAAGTTAAGGAACTGATTTACAATGTTCTTGCTTTAGCATAAAAGAAATATTTAATATAAGTAAATATCATATCAGGCATGAATGCACACATGTAGCCAAGAAATAAAAAATAGAAGTGGGAGTAATTCTTCTTTTATTAACAAAATAAATTAACTCTTTCCAAACCACCAAATAAAATTATAACAACAAAAGTAAAGCAACTTCAGGATTTTAACGAAATTATGAACTTGATCCTAAATAGATAACAACATTTTTGGCGAAAATTAAAACTTCGTAGCGCATTTCCTGTTTTTAATTGCAGCTGCATATCGTCGAGGCATTGAAGAAATTAAATTTTCCAAAATGTTTTGCGGAATCTCTTTCCACGCTATAGAGAGAGCTGAAGACGAAACCTTTTCATTTATAAATATCTGATTTTGTTTTATTTTTTTATGAAAGTACATCTGTGTCAATAATATTAAACTTGGACTCGTCGCTAAAAAAGACATTTTTCCTTTATGACACACTCCAATGACGGTATGCGAGTTCAAATCGTGCTGTCCTATGTTTTTTTGTGAGAAGTGGTTTCTTGGCAGGTCTACGACTATAATATCCCCTTTCAACTAATCGTTTTTGCATATTATACTAATGGTACCTCCTAATTTAGATGCAATTTGAACAGAATTTGTCCAAGGATCCTTCCTAATTTTACGAGCAATAATGTTATCCTTTCGATCACTGTGTGGTAATGTTGTTACAGAACCTCTAATTTCATACTATTTTATATTTATTAATACACGATACCACAGACTTATGCATATTAAATTTTTCAAAAATCTTTTTTCTGGGAATCATTACTATAAAATTTTACTATTCTAAGTTTTAAATCATCCGAATATACTTTTCGCGGTATTGTTGTTATCGGATCAAGCACACCAAAATACTAACAATCTATTTAGTTGGACTTTTATGGATAATAGTAATAACGAAAAATATGATCGACAAATGTTAGTTACTTAAGTTTTGTCCACACGGGCGCAGTATGTGGTATTTAAAAGCTATATTAATTTTGAATTAGTATATTACTCTGATGTTCCATATTAAAATCTAAGATATACATAGCACTGTACTGAACTGTTGCATTGCTGCCTTTGTTGTTTTTATTTCTGTATACAATAAAAAAGATAAGTATAACGTATGTATTTTACACGCAATGTTCATCTTTGCAGAATTTTACATTTTTTTGACTGGATTAGACTTGATTTTGAAATGTACAATAACAAATTAAATTAATTAAAATGCACCAAAATCTCCATCAGAATAGAATTAATACAAAAATTTTTGTAAAATATTGGAGGCCTCGATTTAGTAATTAGGAGACTACAAATGAAAGCATGTATTCGTATAGGTCCAATTGATAAAAATTAAATTAGTAACTGATTAGTTAAAATCATCATCATTTTCTCCTAAAAATTTACGAAACTAAAGTTGCAACATCGAAAATATTTATATTAGACTCTGAATATTTGTTTCCGAGTGCTCTTATGTGTGTATTCCCGCAAAATTTTAATTTTATCAGCCCAAAATTCAAAGTGCTAGATTTTCTACCAGTTACATATACTGCAGAAAACTTCATTTAAAAAAAATTAAGGTTAAAATTTAGAATATTTTATATTTGGCATGATATGAAGAATAGAATTGCTCTACCGGATGCGCAGATTTGTTTGCATAATAACAAACCATTTTTTAAACCAATAAAAATTATTATTTATCAGATTTTTCCACTAAACGCTCTTTAATCGTCGTGGCCGTTTTTAGTTTTTGTTTTAAATCTAAGAGTCGATATTAATTATGCTACGATAGTAACTTCTTTTCTTATAACGTGCCTTGGGCAGTCATACAATTTTATTTACATATGTGTAGAACAACGTAACTGAGGAAAATGAACCTTAACACGTTCGCCTGGTGGCCTTATTTGCAGTTCACGGCTTCTGACGGCGCTCTAATTCATATGCTTTTCCACTTGCCCGCGTTGTTATGAATATTAATTGCATATCGTTCATTTACTTTAACCAGCGTTCTTTCCTTTGAATTTAGGATAACAAATAAATGTCACTGATAAATCTGCGGCGATCAACTTGAGAGTAAGAGCACTAAAACTTTGATATTTCAATTCTTAAAAATCTTTTTTCTCCTGTTGCTGCCCGATGGGACAGTCCTCTATATACCCCTAGTGGTTCGGCGGGAACCTGTTAAGAGTTGTAACGTTATCTCGAGCAGTCGAAATCATAAAAAATGTAATAAAATAATTTATTGAAAAATATTTTATTTATTATGCAAAAAATGGCAAACTTGGCATACACTTTTAAATATTTCGTTGCATTTAATAAAAAATCACAATCATGCAGCAAACATAAAATTCTAATATAATATTTGTTTAGCACAGAAAGCGAATATCAAATTGTTTGCAACAATTTATTTACTTCCTTCTCAAGATAACTTGTCTTCCTTTCCAGTTCCTAAAAATTGACCAGTTTATTATATTTAAAAAAATTCACATAAAAAAATTAACTTTAAGTTTTGTCTCATTTGGACTACCAACAGACGGCTTAATAGTTCTTATAAACTCAATTTGTATTTGCTGCAGCATCCGTTCAATTGCACTTATTTTCCTTGTAAGGGTATCTTCTCCTTCGCTGTCGTCTTTTCTTATCTGAAATGCAAATCGTGATTTATATTACGAAATTTTATCACATTATTTCTAACATTTTTCAATTCCGATGTCAATCGCTTTCGTTCATCTTCTAATTTATCAATTGCGGATTTAAAACGACGCGTAAAAGGTTCATTTTCATTCATCATAGCCGTCTCGATTTCATATTTTTGACCAAGTAAATTAATTTCTCGAATTTTAATTTCTTCATCTGCAAACATCATGTCTGTTTCATCTCTATTCCGCTAAAAAATGTTTAGTTAAAATAATTTTTCTAAATGTACAATAAGCATTTACCCCTCTTTCAATTGCTCTCATTAAAGTATCTAGATCATTTTCTCGGGCATTGAAATTTTTTCGTTGGGTACTTTCTCGCACTAAGTCAATAACTTCTGCTTTTCGAGCGCGAATTTGCTTTTGGTAAAGGATCAACATTTTTCTTTGACAAGCAATTCTTTCTTCTTCTCGTGATAGGGCTTCGCCATATAACTTTTCCACTTCTGCAATAAAAATATAGTAAGACTTTTAAAATATATTTGGCCTTAGAACCAATTAAACAGCTTGGTTTCAGGCATTTTGTATTTACAGACCGAGTTTGACTTACCTTTCATTCTTTTTTGATGCTCTTCTTGTTTTAAACCTTCTTCCAATCGTCTGGCAAGTGAAATTTCAGCCTTTTCTAGTTCCCTGATTTTTTTATCAAGCAATTCACGCTCAGTTCTCAAAATTTCCATTTCATTATCTTTCAATTCAACCCATTTTTGGGGATAGTTTTCGAATTTTGGATAATAATATTTTGGAAGTGGTATAAATTTCTTTATGTAACGCTTTGGATGGACCAATTGTGGACATCTTGCCATTAAAAGACATATACGCCGCAGAAGCTTTTTCATATCTATTATATTTTGTTCATGGAAAAATTGTTCAATTGAATTTTGCGTTTTTAAACTCATGAGTACATTTTTTTGCGCTATATTATATCCCACAATGCAAAACAAAAGATAGTATGGTTGGTTCGACAGGATATTATCCCACAATTGATACCATTGGCATTCATCAAGAACCTCTGAAAAAGCTGTTGTCATCAAAGTCCAAGCGTACGTTTTAGCTGTAATGCGTTTTTTGGTGTAAAATTCATACAACTGACTGTCCAACTCTACAAGAAGATTTTCTACCATTCCTAAATAATTTAGAGGTTCAAGAGGAGTGAATTCAAACCAGAATTGGCAATAATTCCATATTATCGAAGCTAGCAATTCAAAACTTAGCATTGGACTATTTGGAAAAATTTTTAAAAATGGAAATACAAAGCAAGGGAGAAAGTTGCAATGAGCAAATACTGAACACCAATGAATTAAGGATGAAACTACTTTCTTTAAATTACGTAGAGCAGAAACATCTTTCAAAGGAAATTTTTGGCTATAGTCACCAACAGCTGGATGAATTCCTTTTTTTGCCAATTCTCCAAATTGTGTTTTGTTACATGGAAGATCTAAAAGAGAGCTCCAAATCAAAGGTCGGTATTTATCTGGGTATTCTCCGTACTCTTTTAAAATTGGAATTAATCGATCTTTTGATAAAGTCTTTTTGAGCTATAAAGATTTAAATGAAAAATAAGTGAAAGTTTTATTTTATTTTTAACTTTTTATTTTATAGAAATGAGAATCCACTTACCTCTTTGTCAAAAAATTCAAATTGTATACTCTTGGTGCCTTTTGAATCTTTAATACTTTCAATTCCACTTTGTACAGTTTTTAGTGCATTTATAGTTACAGATGAATTATAAATATTAATTTCTCCTGATTTTAAAATCACAAAAAGCATTTTTCCATTTTTTCCACATCCTATTTTATACGACTTTCCATCCTGTACCATGACTTTTATCGCCAAATCACAGCAATCAATCAAAATAACATCAGATGAGGAAGTTAGAGCGAATAGCATAAAATCTCCACACTGAGGCGCGAATATTACATTCAAGCAGGTGACATCTTTTAATTTTAGAACATATTCAATCTCATAGGCGACACGATTGATGATAACAATAAAATTATCAATTGTTGTAAGACATATGAATCTATCATCTGGCGAGAACGATACCGAATTTATTAAGCCACGAGTGTAATCTTTAACTGCGGTTTTAAAAATTAAATCCAAATCAGTTTCGTTTGCAGTTAATGCAATCTCAGGTACTTCTTTATGCTTAATCCACCTGTCTCGCATTCTCATTGGATGAATTATTCGAACAGTATTTAATGTGGATCCCGACCAAATGTGAACCGAATCATTTGTAAAACACGAAAATATTTTATCGCATTTAGGCATAAATCCCACGAATTTAAGTGAGATTTTGTTTTCATTAAATTCAAGTTTGTGAGTTGTTTGCAAGTTGCTTAAATTGACTAAAAATGCTTCTTGTACTGAGTGTAATACAAAAGTAGTGGGATATTGCGAACTTCCTGGAAATGAAATATTTTCAATGCAATAATACGAAAAACGCCGAGAGTTTATTAATTCTCCATTTTCTGAAAATAACTCATATCTAAACTATATGCCTTCAAGTAAAACCCATATTTCATACTTATATTAATAATCATAGCTTTCCCATCCTTAGTGCCTGCAATGTAGTTGGATGTAGATTCAGGAACATTTGAAATAACATGACTCTTTGGTGCTAATCCATTAATTTTCCAAAATTTCTTCGATGATAAGTCAAATACAAATATATTGCCTCTATGTATGAATTAATTAACGAGTGTGATTTTTATTAAAAGTTATAATTTGAATACCTGTGGTCAATAACTACTAAATGAATATTATTTTCTCCGAAGCAGGCTGTAACAAATCGTACGCGAACAATTTTGTCTTCTTCTGTGACCGTGTGATGCGCCGTAAGAACTAATCTGGAAAAAGTAAATTGACTGAATAGTTAACGCCCAAAATACAGAATTTTTTTCTACAGAATATTTTTAGTGTATTCATATTTCATATCCACATATTTCATAGTCACGTTGTCCCAATATAAAAAATTTGACCATAAGTGAGGGTGTGAGGTAAACGCCCAAATACCATCGGTAAGCATGTGGCGGTTCACGTCTTAAGAGCTATAATCGAAACATAATAGGTGCCCATTCATAAAACGTTGTGTTAATTTTATTTTAGTTCCTAATCGGCTGTTAGTGCTAAGGAGTTTCACTAAATATTTTACAAATTCTCATCTCAAATTTGGAATAACAAACTCAAACATTGGCATCTAATCAAAACCTGAATCCACTCAAGTTTCGAGAGTAGTGTAAGCTAAAATTATGAAGAGACTCAAATATTAATTTGTACGCATAAAATTCTAAGTTGAAATACACATTTATTAAAATTTACTTACTTTTTGTTAAACCGTAGGAATTAGCAAACAAACCAGCTTTGATTTTTTTAATAATCAAATTATTAATTATAATAATCTTAAAAATTTTGTTTATTTTCTCTATAGAGATATTCAAGATCTTTAAATCAGCAATAGCGCTATTCAAAACTTTAAGTCAGCTGAACTAAATATTTGAGTTTACTATAAGTGGACTTAAAGTTATAGCTGATTTAAAATATGGGGTTTTTTTTTAAAATTATTTCACTATCCTACAGAAGAACAAAAGCCGACGAGTTCACCTAAAGTATATAAACTGCAAAAAGAATTTTTTTGGCGGAGTATCATTAGCAGAAAATTCAACCCCACACCAATTTTATAACAAAATCAAATTAATTGCAACTGCTAATTGTTTTTAAAAGATTGCTTGATGTTTGAGCTTTTATAATAAAGCTTTTATACTTAAATGGAAAACTATAAAATCACTTCTGATTGGTCGTTATTTACCCATTTTTATCGTTTTTGAAACGAAAGCCACTCTTCTTAATTTGTGATTTATTATCTGCATCCACGGCTGAAGCCATTGGAATGAAAAGAAACTCTCATTTACACTTAAAACTAAGAGAAACGCTAAAACACCCTCATAACTAAGCAACGGCAAGTTCAAAACAAATCATAAACTTGACATTTGACTTCTATTGTTCGATAATCGACAATCAACGCCACACATTTAAAAAGTAATGAATAGGAAAACTAACGAACGGGCTGCAGAAACATTATTTCTTCAGAGACCTATTTGTCGGGATTTGACAATTTTTTCGAGTTATTTTGATTATTTTAGAAATTAAAGGTTTCAGTATGAATTCAATTACGGAACACAGTTTATATATTGGGGGTACAAATAAGTTTTGAGGGATTTTTAAAAGATGGCGCAACTGTATATTGCGATTGCTGTATAAAGCATATGGGGAACATGCTCTATAAATAAAAACAACTGAGTACTGGTTCCGGTGATTTTGAGACCAGCGAAGGTAGGCCAGTAAAGTTTGAAGACATTGAGTTGGTCCAATAATGGACCAAAATTCATGACTGGCTCAACAAGTAATTTTAAACCGTCTCAAGACCATGGGTATGCTGCAAAACCAAGGAAATTAGGTTCCGTATGAACTCAAGCTAAGAGACATCGAACGCTTTCGTCTCGTTTTTTCACGTGTGAGAAACTGTTCCAACGACAAAATCGGAAGGGTTTTTTTTGCATCGAATCGTGACTGGGGACGAAAAATGGATACACTACGATAATCCTAAGCTTGGGGAACCGTGGGGAACCCGGCTATGCATCAACATCGTTGGCAAATGGTGCTCTTTATTTATTTCCCTTAATACAAGCCACAAAAAACAAACCAAACGCAACCAAATTTAAAATAATAAAAGTAACTAAAACTAATACGAGAACTACATAGCATAAGGGGCAGCAATACAGACATGAAGTGGAGGAAACTGGAGGGGCTAATTAAAATAGTGGGACTGGATGGTAAAGAGAGTGATTGAGGGTACCTTTATTAATGTGGAAATCAAAAGGGATGGTATAGTTAACTTTGCGTAGCATTCTTGTAAAGGGTTCAAAGTGACCACAGTTGGTACGATGAGTGTTTAGGCGGAAGAGTGGAAAGGATCTCACATTGCGAGGGTTGGTATTGATCGAGATGCTATGTAGAAATTCGGGACAGTCAATGGAGTCAGGAGACGAGATGATAGACGTAGAGTGTATCCGCGACGTCACGACACAATGCTAGGGGCTGAAGGTTAATCAATTTCAATCGATGTTCATAAGGAGGAAAGCCGCACAACGCGAAACGAAGGAGCCTACGCTGAACAGCTTCAATCCTATTAATAAGTGTTTACTGAGAGGGAAACCAGATCTGAGAGGCATATTCGAGTAGGGGTCTGACAAATCATAAGTAAAGAGTTCTAGTGATATAGGGGTTAGAGAATTCCTTGGACCATTGCTTGCCAAAGCACGACATTATCGATGTGAGAACGAAAATTGAGTTCGCTATCACAGGTAACGTCCAATTAAAACTTAAGGGATCACATCGGGGCCATGGCAAATTGTCGACGGGGGACCAAACTAGACAGAGAAGGCGCCTAGGACTACAATATCATTGAGGGGATTTGCCAGAGCAGTCAGGGCATCAATTGCTTCCACAACATACTTGTAGGCATCGAGAGGCTGACCTGGACGAATATGGCATCATAGAATTAAAGAGAACGACGATTGAAGGACAAGGACAAATTGGAGGGATAGATTTAGAATGTGTTGATGCGATTATGAACTGTAAGAAGAACGTCGCGGCCAGGAGGAATTATTATAATTATTTAAGCTACCGTCAGCTCGAAAAATTGTGAAATTGGCCGAAAATAATTCGTTATTGTAAATATCGAGTCTTAAGTTAGTATCGGTTAGTGCGAAGATGTCGTAAGGAAGAGGCTGGGATTTGAGGAGAATGTGACTGGTTTTGAAGCGAAGTCCTCTGATATTTTGCGTGCGAAGGAGAGAAACTCTGGGGAGAGGAATTAGGAAATTGGTTAGGTGCAAAAGTAATTTTTTGAGTCAGTGCGGGCTTTTTGATGATAGAAAACACGCTTATAACTGACATAGGAGACAAAGGCTAATATATCGTCGAATACCTGTTTAGGTGGTCTTCGTGGTAGTTAAAGAAGAGTATAGAGGTCAGTAGGAATACCTTCTTGGTGGATAGAGATTAGAACGTTAGTTTTGGTCTTACCATTGATGCAGACAGAGTCGGTTTTATTATATCCATGAAGGCGAAGACGTACATTATTGTGATCACGTAATCGGAACAAAAGGTAACGGTCGTTACTACAATTGATAGAGCGCACAATGAGCTTAACGATAGAGAGAAGGGGTTCGATAAATGATGACTTAGTCATCACAGAAGAGGATGGCGCGAGAGCTAATGATCAGAGTTCACAGGGGGATTTTTCAAAACACTGAACGGGTGAAGGCAAAGAAGTAGAAATAGGAACATTGGGAGTAGATTGTTCAGAAATATTAGCTACTGCCGGAATAATGGAAGAAAATAGGGAGGGATGTGGTGAGAGATGCTAGTAGAAAAGATAAGAATGGGGGGATTGAGAACATGAGACTTTCTAAAGCCAAATATCCATAGCTCGAGGTATCTCCTCTGCATTTGGTGGAGTCAGCAGGGTGTAGTTTACTATGAACTCCTCAAACAAAATGAAAATATCACGGGAGATCATTATCGACTGCAGTTGATGCGTTTGAGTCGATCGTTAAAGGAAAAACGGCCGCTATACGAGCAAAGATATGATAAGGTGATTTTGTTACATAACGTTTGGCCACATGTTGAAAAATCGGTGAAAACCCATTCAACAGATATTCCTCCTTTCGCCTACCACTTGTACCGGTCGATAACTAATGACCTGGTGGAGCAGCACTTCACTTCTTACGAAGAAGCCAAAAGTTGGGTCGATTTTTGGATCAAACGACGAGCAATTGTTTCGACGCGGAATCCGTATGCTGCCTCAAAGATGGGGAAAAGTCGTAGCTAAAAATGGGCAATACTTTATATGATTGTCATCAAATTGTGTATTCATTAAATAATTACATTGCTATTATACGAAAACAATGTTTTCAACACAATTTATTTAAGCTTTAATTCAGTATAAATTTTTTGGTACAACAAAATCAAAGTTTGCAGTTTGCCTTTCAAACGTTTTATCTACTGAAATAAAACTTCATTATTAATTTTAAATGAGAACCAAAATTCAAAAATTGCTATACCATAATGAGTAGGCAATATTTTTTTAAAAAGTGATGCTATACTATAATTTTTTCAACAAATCTAAAAACGAGAAAAACCAATTTAGAGAAGCCTCGAAAGAACTCAAAATGTAACTGAATAAATTATTTCGAAAGGAATTCTTTTTAGTTTCGACCATTTGAGTCGGACCTGCAAAAAATACAATTAGTTTTTAATTATTAAAATATATACTTTCGTATTTTTCTTTAATTTATTTCATTTTTTAAAATCCCTACGCGATGGAAAAAGCGTATTTAGCACTCCGAAAAAACCTAATAATTTGTAATCAGCCATGCTTTGATTAATTTAAAAGCAACTTTAGAAACAGAGTGTCCAAATTTCTTTTAGGTGCCTTAGAAGGGATCACAGAGAAACTAGTGGGGAGCAATAAAATAAACACATTTACTTTAAATAATTGACACGAAGCGGCGATAAAATACATAAGCTTTAAATTTACTATTAAATAAAATAAGTCAATGCAATAAAAGATCACTTTGTTAATATCTTAGTAGCAGCACCATCCAGCCCTCTCCGCATCACCGTGAGCAATATGATCAATACTCCAGGAGGCCCTCTCGAGCCTTCCTACCCCGTTCACTTTAACGTTATTCTCGTCGACTGGGATTCCGACCTGAAGCGGAGGCAGGTGAAACGAACTACCCGTCTCTATTGCTTTGTTTAGATAAGATGAAATTGAGTCGTTGGATTCATACTGGCGCAGGGTTTGACTGTTGTTTTCGTCAGCCATTCGTGCTATTCCGAGAGCCAACGTGAGAAAAACCTGATCGAGACCGCGCTCTTGATCTGCCGAAGTTTCAAAATAATGAGCACCGATTGACGAGGCATATAAAAATGCTTCGTCCCGAGATACCGCTCGTGATGTCTCTAAATCTAGCTTATTTCCTATAAGGGTCAAAATAATCGGATCTTGAACATTTCGGTGGAGTTCTTGGACCCACGTCTTGATATCACTGAACGTTTGATACTGGGAGATGTCGAACACAAGTACGGCTGCATTTGCGTTTCTGTAATACATTGGGGCGACTGCTTTGAATCGCTCCTGGCCAGCAGTGTCCCATACCTGAAATATAGACAGTTTCGCTGATTAAGGATTAAGCGAATTTAAATAATATTTACCTGTAGTTTTACTTTTACGTCGTCTAAGGTTATTTTGCAGGTGAAAAACGACGCACCAATAGTTGGCGCCAAGTCCCCAGAATGCGAATTCTTAACATACTTTGTAACAATGCTCGTTTTGCCAACAGCTGCAGTTTAAGATCAATATGACTCATTTAGATATCAATAAATAAACAGATAGCGCTTTGTATTTAGCCACTGATTTTGAGGAAACGAACAAAACCCCCCCACAGGGTAGATGTGCAATTTCAATGTACGATTGCAACAGACTCAATTTTCACTCGATATTTGTATTTACTCACCTCGCGAGCCCAAAACGACTACCTTCGCTTCAATTGCCTTCATGCTTTGAAAATTTTACACCTATAAGCAGATGAATGCCAGCGCTGTTCCAAATCGCTCCTCATCAGAGATTTTTTGTGAAAAACCAATGCCAGAAAATATCCCCTCAAGAATGTCTGTTTCGTTAGAAAATCATCACTTGCGACTTTTGCTACTACGGAACACTTCAGCATGTGATCTATGGCACCAATTCAGTCTGATAACCACAGCAAGTTGCTGCCACTTTGCCCCCAACTATTTATATTTATTCAATTGTTTTTCTGCTTTTTTCTACTCCGTAGATCAGTGAGACTTTTCCTTGTTTTGAAGTGAAGTTGGTTGTAACATCAAAGTAATTTAACAGTGAATGCATTTTGCTCGAATGGCACTGCCAGGTAAGAATTTGGGATACAAACAAAAGTGAATTTTTGCAATACTTAATTAATTTCGTAATAATTAATTATTGTTTTTACATAAATATTATAAATCTTGGTTAATTTTACTATAGGGATTTAACTTATTCCAATCTCGAATTTCAAAGTGAAAAGCTTTTGAATATTTTGTTTATTATAAATGTAACATCACATCACATATTGGAGAAAATAAATTATAATTATAGACAGAAAAAAAAAGTGCCAAAACTAAAAATATTTAAGAATCTTTATCTTAATCGATTAACATTTAAAAATTCGACTTTACTATTGAACAAATGATAAGGTTTACTTATTTCACTTGGATTTTGAACTCCTACAAGAAATATTTGTCAGAAATTTACAGTTTAGACCATGAAGTTTTCCTACAGAGTGTACACATTTTTGTTTTTTGTTTGGCTAGTGGCTTGCGACTGTGGCTAACTGTATGTAAAACCTGTCAATCGTTTCCAGTGTACTGTCAATCTGCCGGTTTGGAGTAAATCGTTGAAATTAAAAACATTCCCTGTTTTAACAATCCATCGAATTTATCAAATTTCTTATTTCTATAACTACAACAAAAAATTCCTGAATTTAGGTAAGAAGAACCTTAAAATTTCCTTCTATTTCAGAAATCCGACCGATGACGTGTCTCTCTGATGTTTGTTGTCGGAGTTTAGTGATAAATTTTTCAGCTCGAAAGGAAGATCTTAAGCAATTTCTTATATTATATTTTCAGAATGATTACCGACGTTCAACTAGCGGTCTTCTCCAATGTTTTGGGAGTTTTCCTTTTCCTGCTCGTGGTCGCGTATCACTACATCAACGCAAACATGGGGAGGTAATCTTGGAGCCTTTTTTTCTAATGCACGCTATTTGTACCTAGCACGAATAGTATCTAACATTTGTTTACCTTTTTTCAACTTTAAAATGTAGTTATCGCTAATTAACAAGTGAAATTAAATATATATGTTTTGCCTTTTCCTTATTTGCTTCTTCTTCCACCTACCTTTGTACTTTTTAATTATTTTTATTTCCTTAAATATAGTTTTTGCAGTGCTGAGAGTATTCTGAATTTAATTAACGCTTGTATACTTGTATAAACGTTTTAACATTGAAATACAATCGTCAAATAACTGATGAGATCCAAATCAGTTCAAAACTCGCTTTATAATATGCATTTGAATTCCTGTTTATTTTAATTGTCTGTTTCTGTTCTTAACTTTGTGTGCAACGCAGTCAAGCTTCGGCAGACTAATTTAGAGTATACTAGTTCCTTGTAATAGCTCCAGGCGAAAAAGTCTATCGGGTTTAAGTCAAGGGACCTTGGAGGGAGGGCATCGCGACTTATCCATTTGCCTTAAAATCGTCGATTAGATAAGTTTTGACCTCAGGCAAAAAATAGCACTGCGTATCGCCACGCTTTTGCGTGTCTCTAAATTTACTTTTTCGAACAATCAGTTGAGCTATTCTGTTAAAAAATAAAGCGCGCTCTTCAAGCGGTCTGGAAGCGGAAAAGGAACAGTCAGTTGTACGTTCACTATTCTAAACTGAAACACGAGAATGTATACGACTTTAAAAAAATATATTTATAAGTGACAATAACTTCACTGTCACCATACGGTTACCACTGCTCTATTAGGCCGGGCAATTTTGTAGCCAGCAAAATATTAAAACTCATGTAACTTAGACTTAAGTTCTACTTTGCAATAGTGATGTATAATACAAAATACTCAATAAATAAAAATTCAAATACAAAAATGCCAAACTGCAGGTTAACATTAAACTGCTTTTGCAAATGCATGCGTAAACTACAATAAATCGCAGAACATAGGGATAATCCGCGTACCCCTAGGGGTGCTCTACCTCTGGATTTCAGCTTGATACCTTTTTTTTGGAACACCCTGTAAATATCATTATTATATAATAAAAACCTTTTGTATTTAGCTTAAAAATAGCTGCTACTGCTCAATTCAGTTTAAAAATAGCAATTGTCGAAATGGTTTGGAAACGAAATTCTTGCAAACTGTAAATATGTGTAAAGTTAAAGCACAAGAATTAAATCTTTGCTTATACGACAGGGTTCCATAATACAAAGTTATACCGATATGATCACCGACATTAAGTCTGATGTGCACGAAGCTGTTGCATTTATTCAAAATGCTTAAGCTCAAAAGCCTAAAACACTGTCTGTAATTCTGAATGAAGTTGTTTTACATACCTTCCCGTTTTTTAAGAGAATCACAATCAGAATAATTTTTTTTTATTTTTTATATGTTATAAATATTGGCATTGATTTCTGAAAATCGTCTTATCCAAAGTTTATATATAATTCAAACAATAGTTTGCCAAGCCAATTATTTTAAGACTGTATTTCAAGGAAAACAGTATTTTTTTAAGTTTGTTCGTGATGAGAATAAATGTTGCCTTTTGATTGATGAAGCGCAAAATCTCCAGAACTATAAAACATTTTTCTTGGCTTCTAAGACCTTGTTGCGAAAAAATTTAGCTCCTAAGGAGAGCTAAAAGAATTTGTAAATGAGAATAAATAATTTTTTTTATAAATATTCAACAGTATAAGAAATTATTATTATTATTATAAAAATTATCCCAAAACCCAACCTCTAATCCCCTGTTTCTGGTTGTTACTTAGCTCCAAGAACGTAAGAACTTATAGCTGAATTCAGAAAAATTTGGTTATTGTATCAAAGCAGGGAATTTAGTCATAAGCTGGTCAGCGAGGTCAGGTAAGGTTGCATGGGATTGGAATAGTTAGTCACAATAATTTATCTACGGGAAAAAATGCTAGTACAGATAATGGATTATTTTAATGAGGACACATCAATTAATAATTTATTTAAAAAATCTATAAGGTAAAAAAGATTTCAATTTGAACTTTAAGCAAAGAAAATTTGTATGATATGTGTGAACTATAAATTGCGATTGCTTTTTTGAAACAAAAAATAATTCGTCACTTTTTGGTCGGAAATAAAATATATTATTAAATTATAATTTACTATAAACTCATTGAATTTTTTCAGAAATTTTAGAAGATAAAGAAAATGATCGTAAGTTGAAAAAACAACTTAAAATTTTTTTTCGAAAAATTACATGTACCCGTAAAAATAACTGACAAATCAAAGTAGTTAACTCTACTCTTGAGAATTGGGGAATTAGTTAGGGAAAAACCATTAATCGGACTGTTTTTCTCTATGTATAATAATTAATAATATTTTATGAAAGCGCAAACGAATTTATCTCAATATTAATTGACCTTACGACAGATATTTATTTAATTTCTTCAGTTTTTGTTTAAAAGATAAAAAAATGGTATTTTACTTAAAAAACGCTTTTGTCGGATTACCAACGATTGCACCATAATATAAAATTTAATATTTGTTACAACAATTTCATTATTTTATCTCTGTTTTTCTCTACTCTTAGATTTAAAAATCGTTTTATGCAGTTTTATAAACTGTGTTGGATTGTAAATTAGAGAATTATTCTTGATGTAAAATATTATTATTCTAATAGCCAAATGTGTTAATAAATATTTTTAATTTCTTTTCAGAACGGTGTCGTCGACCAAACACAAATGAGCTAGTGGATAGGTGTATTTTAACTAGAACATTTTTCGTATGTGCTCCTATAAGTACAATTAATTTTTGTAAACACCACATTTGATTGGAAATAATAAATTCTTTAAAGGTAACATGCTTTTTAATTTTCACCTTCCGATAGAATTTAATAATAATGATAATAATATAATAATAATTATAATATAATAATAATTTTTTTTTGGAAGCGGGAAAATGCCGTTACGCATCTAGGTGTCAGAACCACCCGTGCACCGGACTCCCCAGCCTAGCTGGGCCTACCTTCGCTCTAGGAGCTCCACTCCGGAACCGTCTGTGCGACATTACTTCGGAGTGGAGTCCTATTTTCCCTCTCCAAAAAAGCCTCCTCTACGTCAACAGGCGCTCCCTGTTAGCGTCCTGTTCCTTCTGGCGAAGGATCCCTTTCATGAAAAGGGCGATCTTTCGCCAGAAATGCTTCCCCTGCAGCATAACCCCGACTATATTTTCAGGGGTTATGCTACCAATCACCCTTTCCGCCCTCCAACGAGCACATTCCAAGAATGTATCCGACAGGGAGTCGCAGTATACACAACACGGGGTCAGTACCTTCCCTATGCAATAAAGGAAGGCCCGGAAGTGCCCACGCCCCGTCAGCATCTGAGTGAGATAGTAATCGACCTCACCATGCTGACGGTTAAGCCAAGTGTCCAGTCGGGGAAAAACCGGGCGGATGCGTTTCTTCGTCAAAAGGACGACCTCGGTCTTGGCCAGTGGCAACTTCGTGGTCGCGCAGCCAGGGACCAACCTGGCGCATTACCTGGTTGAGTCGCCGCAACATCTCTGACGGTAATAACTGCCGCGATGTCGTCGGCATATATCTAGCAAGAACTCTGGGCGCCGTTAACGCCTTTAACACCTCTGCTTCGAGCCCGTCGGGCTCAGACGCTTTCCGATTTTACAGACTGCGAGGCCCTCGTGAGCTTCTCTATTGTGAAGGGAGGAGCTTCGAGTGCCCTGCTGGCCGCGCGATTAGGCTCCAGCTCGCAAGGAACCTCCGACCGAGGTGGTGACGGCGCCGCAGCCTTCGATTCCCCGCCGATTGCTGGGGCCTTCATCTTTTCCTTTCTGTTCCCCTCCGCCTATTTTTTCTCCTCCTTCTTGCCGCCAGCCTTGGCTTGGCTAGCCTTAGTCCCTTTTCTTTCCCGGACTACTTCGGCCCAGGTCGGGGCTGGCTCTTCCGAACCTCCTGTCCGTCTCGAGTGGGGGGCTGGTGGCACCCTTTGTCTACTCTGTTTTTGGGGACAGACTCCTTGCCGGATCCGCTTGAGGCGTGACTGGAGCCGCCGGTGTGGTCTGGGCCGTAAGGGCAAGTCGCGGCAGATTTTGGCACACAGCCTCCTGTGCACGTCCAAGCCATTCAACGCCTTCTACAAGGCCAGCAAGCCGTCCTTGACCACCCTGGAGATGTTGGCCTGCTTTCTCAGGGGGAGAGACTCCCGAGAGGTCCACGTGACTGTCGCGCGAGTGAGCTCTAGCCACCGGAGACCGGAGCACACGCAGCTTTTTGGCGAAGGGATCGACAGGCGGACTGCCGCTTCTCTTCCCCTCGCCAAAAACATTCCCAAGTGATTTTTTTATGGTATCCATATTAGAATTCACAATGGGTATAATACTCGTATTTCCCACATTCAGACACGGGCTCGCGTTTTCGGACCATAGCCGAGGCAATCGCCAGCAATACGCCTACCGCTACCCCCGTGCTCCATAGGGGAAAATTCAACCTCCAGCTGTCCTTTCCCCTCGGGCGTGTTGGATCCTGAATCCCGCAGACAAACATTCACCTCATCTTCAGCTGCACCCCCTCCCCGGATCACTGCATCGCCGTGCAGGAGGATACGCGATCGTCTCTCTGCCAATTCGAGAGAGAACTCCGTTTGCATAGCCACACCGATGGATTCGGTGCCCCTATACGGCAGTAACCAAATAATAATAATAATTTAGTTTTTAAGTAGATATTTCGGAATTTAATCAAATTGTTACCACAAAAATAGCATTCTAATATATTTAAGTAAAAAAGGGATTTCATACTTATTTTTATTTATTCGTAATTCTGGAATAATGGGTATCTAAAGTGATTGCAAAATTACGCGACTTCTACATATATTTTTACTTTTATTAGTTGTTAGCTGAAAACAAATAATGCTGATTTTGTGGGATTGAGGTCGGCTTTATTAATTATTTAGGTTTTCACAACTTTGTTAAAGCTATTTAAAGTGATGAAAATTCAATCGACTACGTTAAAAAAATAGACATACAATATGGCTACTGAAAATAATGATAGTATTGAATCTGTTGAAACTAGCCATGTTGACGATAATTAGTACTGAACCTGTTGAAAGTGGCAAATCCGATGAAGGGATCCGGTAGCGTATCATATGAATGTTTAGTTATCAATGGTTAAAGGCCCGATAACTTAGTTAAATCAAATTAAATTATAATGTTACTTTAAACACGATATTTATTATTTTAACGCCAATAGGTTTATTGTTTTTTAGACATCTATCCAATTTCAAAATAAATGTTTTTTTCGAAACGATAAAATTGGCGGGGAATGTAAGGCACACTGAGGTACATAAAATTGAATATTTTCGGGCGCATAAGAGCTTTATTCATTCCGATAATCTGATATTCGGGAAAGTTACCGTGAAAGCTTCTTCCTGAACTTTGATAAAGTACAGTCGTTCTTTTCTTCCCCAAAACCCGGGGGACTCGTTAGGGTTTGATAACAGAAAAACCGTCTTGCAACATTCAGTTTTGATAAAGGCGTCTAGAGAATCGGGTGCTATTCACTTTCGACTGAATATGAAACTGGTGTTTGTTTGACTTGAAGAATAAAACGTGAACGAATAATTTCCAAAAATTACCTATAATAAAGTTCGATTATGCAGTCAAAAGACGGCTTTAGACTACGCTTTCTTCCTCCAGCTGTTTTGCAGGCTTCTGAATAATTCCGACCGGGGTGACGTTGGAATCAGAGTGAATTTTAAAAAACCTAGAAAATACAAAATACTTAGAATGCGCACATTTGGCGCTCTGTACAGTGAGACGAATATCTGAATGTTTTGTGAATGCTAAAATATCCTTAATGCCCATGGTGATGGTGATCAGTTTTGAAATTTTCTGTATACAATTCAATTATGTAACAAAGTGGCAATATGTGAACTAACTTTATGGAAGTCGTTTGTTAACACAGTGGATTCAAACGGGTGAGTGCAAATGTAATTAAATGGTCCTCCTATTCAGGGCAGGTGGCAGTGTGGGTGGAATCTTGAATTTTGAAACCTATGTTTGAAGTAGCCAAAGCCACCCAGAGGGTCAATGCGTCGATGTTTGCAAACGACAGGAATTTGGTGCTTAACGCAAACGTGACTGCGAATATCCACTCACAGTTAAATGGTCGTCTACCCTTCGAGATATTCATTCGATATATAAAATCTAGCTAAGGGGCCTAATTAAGAGCAGTTTACAGGGCTCGGGATGTTTTCGAAATAGATTCATTAATTTGCGGTTCATCAAAAAGTCCTTTCAGATAATGGAACCTCAAAATATTCAACTAATTAAGATATTTTATATTTCTTGCAACAAAGTTTATGGTCGCTTCTATTGTTTAATTTTGTATTGCTTTTAGGAAATTGTTTGCATGCTGTTTTTAGAGTTTGGATACATTCTCTTGAAAATTAGTTTTAAGCTTATTATGTTCATACACATATTGGAGAGGCAGTGGAAAATTCATAAGCCGCGGTTTTCAAATACATATTGATTATCGAACAAACCTGATACTAAGTACCTAATGAATTTACCTCATGGAAAATTATTTTTTGTATTATTTACTTTATTCGATAGATGTATGTATATATCTACTTTCATTGTATAAACTTTCAAAGTTATACATGAAAAATTGAGGGATTAGTAACAAGTATTCCATTTCCATACACCACATCTGAAATATCCATTCATGAACATTGCGAATCTTTTCGCTCAACTCTGGAAAATATTAAAAAAAAAAAAACAATAAAACACTGATTGTTTATGTAAAGAAAAAACACTCCGGCTTGAATTTTTCTTTAAACAGGATTATTTTATAAAACATTAAGAATCAAAATTTGTTCAAATTGAAAATGAATTTTATATATTTATATCAGGTCGTCAAGTATGAAATTTGTAGAAAAATAGGCAAAGTTTGCTGATAATTTATAAGCACAAGAAACGATTTTACTCATCAATGTATTCTCCCAAATTGTCAACACATTGTTGCCATTTAAGCGGCAGGTTGTTCAGCTCGGTGGTATAAAAACCTGGTGGACGAGAGTCTATGGAAGGCCAATTTTACTGCATTATCGAAATTGAAATTTTTTCCTATCAAGAAGTTGTCCAAATTACGAAAGAAATGGTAGTTGTGAGAGCTAGATCTGGTGAGTATGGAGGATGATGAAGAAGTTCCAACTCCTGTAGTTTTGCCACGGTCATTTGCGCAGTGTGTGGTCTGGCGTTATGTTGCAGTAAGATAGGAGTCGATCTGTTGACCAATCTAGGCTGTTTTTTTTTTTAAGTTCTAGCATCATTTTGTCTAGTTGCTTACAGTATATTTCTGCTGTGATCGATGAGCCTGGCTTCATGAAGTCGTAATGGATCACACCTGCACTAGTCCACCAAACACTGACCATCAACTTCTTCTGATGCGTAGTATTCATGTTGTATGGAGTATGTTTTGGAGATTCGTTCTTGTCTAACCACTGCTCTGAACGCTTGCGATTGTCATACTGAATCCATTTCTCATCACAAGTGATTATTCGATTCAAAAATGGATCAGATTTGTGGCGAGAAAGCAACATCAAATAAGCTTCCAAACGCTTTTGTTTCTGGTTTTCGTTCAGTTCATGAGGAACCCACTTATCTAACTTTTTCATTTTACCGATTTGAGCTAAATGAGTTAATATTGTTTGTTTGCTTACACCGAACTTTAATGATAATTCATAAGCAATTTGAGATGTATCAGACTCAACGGTGACCTTTAGTACGTCATTATTGACCTTTGATTCTGGGCGACCGCATGGATCATTTGTGAGGTAAAGGTTAACACTCCGAAATTTGGCAAACCATTTTGATACTGTTTGCTGCGTAGTTACACTAGAACTCAATACACCATTTATGTTTCGCGCGGTCTGCGATGCCGTAGTTCCATGTAAGAACACATACTTCATTACAGTACGAATTTCCGACCGATCCATTATCGAAAACAACAGTTTTTTAAAAAAAGTTAATAATATTTTTTTAAGATAATTTCCTCTTACTTTTTACCGGCTATATGTGTAGCTTCTTAACAAAAAAAAAAACAGCATAAAAAAATATTAAGGCACTGTCAAATACCAAGCTGTCAAAGTTGGCAAAACTGTATACTACAAGTTTCATTCTTATATATATACTATATAATTCTTATATATATACTATATAATTATATATTTGAATATATCTAGGAAATTTTGTGCCGATATCTTATTACACTTTTAGTTTTTGACAAATTAACGCAAAAAGAAAAGTGCAATTTGTATTTTTTTTTTAAAGAATTATTATATTTTGAAAATTCATTATTATTCATTAAAAATTTAAAATAAACGGATACAGCGTGAACTAAAAATAGTTTTTGTATTACATATATATGTATGTAAATGAAATATTTTATGATAAACTAAATACACCTCATATGTTTCTTAATTATCTAAAATTTCTCAAATGTTTCTTCAGTCCATATTCGCAAATAAATTAACAAATGCCTCAAAAATAATATTGTTAGTTTTGTTATTGCTATTTGGACCTAAAATATTTTCCTTATTATATCTCAAAAAAAAAGGTTTGGGAAATGTGCATTAGCATTAGAGTCTTATACATTACGTTTTATGTACATAGGTATATTTTAAACATAAATGTTAATACTACTAAAAATCGTGTACTGGACTCGATTTTATGCTTTTTTATTACAATGGGAAAATAAGCTTAAAAAATTTCATAAAAAGAAAACATTAAAATAAACATAACATGCGTGTAAAACTATGCATGCATCTATTTTTGCCCCAAAATGATTTCCTTTTTATATGAAACATTCAAACAAGAACTTGTTTATGATTTAACAACCAAAATATTTATATATTCACGTACACTGATTTTAATTTCGATTCAGTTTTGTCAATTCATCGTTTCATAACGAGCAGATAGCCTTATTCTAGTTTAGGGAATGGAAACTTGGTCGAGCTTTTAAACGGTTTCATCTCATTTTGCAGTTTATTAAATATAAAAATTCAACTACGCATTTTATTATTATTCAATGTTATATAACAAGCAAGAAAATAATTGTTTTTATTGGATTTAAAGTTATATTGCAATGGTAACTATGAACGAAGTTATTAAATATAATTTATATGGGGTGAACATATACCCTTAAACGATTTCATTTCATCTTGCAATTTATTACATACAATATTACGCATTGCATTGAATAATATGTTAAAAAATCAAGAAAATTATTGTTTTTGGTTGATGATTGGATTTAAAGTTGTATTAAGATGGTAACTACGAATAAATTTATTAAACGAAATTTATATGGGGTGAAAATTTACCCCTGATACCATTTTAAGAGTTAAATTACTGACAATTTCATATAATAATTATTCTATTATATTGCCAGATGTTAAAAATGAACGGTTGAAACATTAACTTTTTAAATTTTGGTAATCTCTATAAAAATAATTGGTAACTTCTTGGAATATTTCGTTACTTAGGTAAATAAAAAAGTTTATAAAATTTCAATTTATGAAGGTTTACTTTGTGGAAAATTTCTTTATTACATTATTCTGAAGGAAATTTTTGTATTAAAATTCTATTCGAATAAAACCAGTTGTTAGTTTGGTATTTGCAATAACTTTTAACAAATTCATATTCTCAAGGGGCGCTTTTCTCCATCACAATAAGGATCACAGTAGTTGTATTTCAGTTCATGTTTAATATTTAAATCATGCTGCCTATGATTTTCGAAAATGAAATGAAAAGAATTTGCTCTGAAAGTATTTCATAGCTAGTTTGAAAGCAAATAAAAGGCAGAGAGGTCAGTTATCTTAGTCTCCAAAAGGACTACCTTCTTTGTGATTTGACGCTTAAAATGTGCTGAAGGGTGTAGGATGATGTAAAAGAAATTTACAGGATTTCGCTACCGTTTGAAGAGAGTGCAATGAAGCGAAAATTTCTAAGTAGAATCAAGTAGAGTGTTATTTTCATGTTTGAAGTGTACAAACATGTTTTTCATTTCTAAAGTGTATGGAAAAATATTTGCTGATGTTATTGTTTCTGAATAACGTCCTAACATGCTTCTTATATTCTTGTGCTGTGGTTTATTGCGTCTACTTATTTTGTTGGGTGTGTAACCAATTTCGCTAGAGGACTTTATGTCAAAACAAAATATACGAAAATATTTTTTCTATTAATTACATTGAAACACAAAGCATGCTTAAACTGAAACCATAAAAATATTATATATTATATATTAAATGCCAAAAATATTTACGATTGAATTAAACATTGTACTTATGTAAAACTACACGGGAAGTACCTGAATAATCGCAAACGTAATCTAATAATTAATTAATTTATTTTTTTGGCTAATCTCGTAGACTTGTAGATTAAAATCTGATGGAAGTGGAATTTAAAAGACCTTTAAAACTATTGGAAATCTGTCAAAAGAAGCGTAAGTAGTATGTGCGGTTTTTTTAAAGATAAGGTAACTTGTTTTTATTTTGAAATGGTTATGGAATTGAATTAAAAATTAGTCGCATTATAAATAATGGTAATTAGTTTTGTTTTAATTTCAACAGATCTAAGATCAAAGTAGTATGTGTATGTATTTTATAGTAGTCTAAGTAGATTTATTTTTTACATTAATATAGCTATTAAATTGACATATTTATTATGAAATAGTAATCATTAAGTAAGTAAGGCCTAAGTATGAAAGAAGATATCTCTAGAAAAAGGCAGGCTGGCTTGGGAAAAAAGGAGAGGAGAGTGAGATGGAATGGGTTAGAAAACTTTAATGAAGGAGGACGGTAAATATTGATTTAGCCCAAGTGTGGAAAAAATTCTACTCCTGACTAGGAAGAAAAGAAATTAAAGAAATTCACTTTATTTTTTGGACACAGTAGTATGTGAGTTGTGTTTTGATGCAAATATCGCATTTTCAATATCATATATTGCATAAAATAATATGAGACATGTGCCTAAGCACATATTTATAAGATATCGGTATTACGATTACATATAGGGCATATCGTAACATTGGTGCATAGTGTATATGTAATACAGCATATATGATATAAGGTGCGTTTCATAGTTGTAACGTCAGTTGCCTAAGTTCGATCTATCTCTCACTGCTTCGCAAGCCAAAATTATTTTTTCCAACAGCAGATCCTTTAAACATGTTGGAATGCTTTACGAATCACCCTGTATAAAAATAATATTAGAACACAGTAAGGTAAAATTCACAAATCAAAACTTTGAATTTAATTTAAATCAATAACATTCCATTCCTCACAATAAGCCCGTGTTAAGTCCTCACCAGAATTGTATTAGTGTTTTGCTTATACACCCGGACGAAGTAAATCTACCTAGGTATATTCAAAGGGAATCAGATTCGGGGAGCATACTGGTCACTTCAAAACTCAATCGAATTAGAAGAGAACCACGATCAGGTTTCGCGGCTAGCATGACTAGCATTATCTTACTAAAATGTCTACAGTGTTGCAAAATTTTGTCGAATAAAAGTGCCCAAATCAAACCAAGTGAATTGTAATTCCAAAAATCCGGACACAGAAAATACATTCCAAACCTTTGAACATAAAGCCTAAAGAAGCTTAATATCATTCTCCGTACATAGTAAAATCCGACCTGTGTTAGTTAAAACACATTTTCTAATGCATGCAAACTGCCTTAAAAATTTCTTTTTAGCACCCTTAAGCATGCGAAGTCAGTAAGCGCCAGGTACTACGTCCTTTATGTCTTATTCATTAAAGTAGTTTTTCTCTTTCGCATTTACTACGCTCATATATAGGGCTCCTACGCAGATCAACGTTTCCATAGGCTTTATATTCAAAGCCTCAAACCATGACGCTTCCGTTAACAAAGTTTCTTTTGGAAAAATATAGCGGTTATTTTCTCAATCTCCTCGAAGACCATCTAGCCCATCTAAATTCTTCTTTTGTTCGTCATTGAATATCACCAGTATTTAGGAGTACTTTTAATTTAATTTTATTTAAAGACTAGATAGAAGTCTTGCTATTCTATTCTATTTTGTCTTGCGAAACGAGGAGGTGCATTGCGATTCAACATTCTCCACTGTAGAACGAGAAACAGATTTCCTGGCTAACTCTTTAACTTTTTTAAACTCTTGCTAGAGCTACTAGCTGCACGTAACTACGGTTTACTCCGTGTTTATTAATATTGTTTTTCCTTCCACGTCGTTTAATTGCCCATATTCATCGGGGTTTAAAAAAATTGGAAATTTTGAGGGCTTCCCCCTATTTTACGCGCAATTTCACACAACACCAATATTTTCTTCATTAAAAGGAAGAATTTCGCCTTTTTCTAAATTTGTAAGATTTGTTTCACATGGCATATCTACTAAAATTAATTAAATTAACTTTGCCACACTGCCAATGCTGATTCCGAAAAGTTATGAATGAAGTAGTGGGCTTAAAATTTGTGAGTGTCAATTTCATCATTTTCTTCAAATATCACATGTCGTTACAATCAATCAATAGTTTTCCAAAAATCTTAAAATTTTGGGTGATGTTATAAATATGAAGTGAACCTTATTATATTATACATAAGCTTTGTCATATATCTTTTATGTATATGACATGTGACATGGGACACTACTGATTGCTTCCGTAATAATTATGATTGAGAATTACGAATTAATTGAGTATTTTCAAATTTCTGTCTTATAAATTGCTGATTGCTTGAGAAATAAATTAATTACGATTGACCATTACAAAGCAGATGAGTATTTATCTCATTACCGATTGCTTACATAATACCAATATTCGGCGAAGAGGTTATCGGTATTTCATTGTTAATAAATGTCCTAATCAATTACCGATTACTTGGTGAATGGGAAGCTCTAGAACGGTTATGAAAATTACATTTGCAATGTTGTGATGTTGTAAATTTTTTTTCTTATAGTCCTCTTTTAGATGGCAACTTTGGCGGAATATGATGAGGTAGTGCTATTCCACAATTACGGTTATAATAATTACAAATTCCATGATCTTTCAGAGGCATCTAACTTCTAGACTAAATGATATAGTTGAAATTCACACATAATATGCAAGTCCTTGGCTCAAAGCTGAAAATCGTATTTAAAATAGAGTTGTAAATAGCTTTGCTAGCAGTTATGTAGCACATTAAGGAATTTTATAATTATTTTTATTATTATTATTTTGACAATATATGATTGTACTTTATTTTGTATATGTATCTATGATTACGCGATCGATACAATTAAGCATGGTTCGACACTAAACATAACGGAGCGTGGCGAACTGTGACTATTGTTGATAAAATTGGAATCCGAAATTAATAAATTTATGAAACTCCACCAACCTCAACCATCTCACTAATTTTTTATCACACATTAATTTTTAAATTCATAGTAAATCATGTTTTAATACAATTTGGATTATGTTTATTATTATTATTATCTTTACTCTGAGATTATAATTCATGTAAAACAATATTTGAATAATAACTTAAATATTACGGGAAGGGGGTCTAGAAGAGGTTGGAAACCTATGTTCTAGTTTAGGTATTTTCTCTTTTGAGTGGCTTAATGATTTCAGTTTGAACAAATCAAAACATAGGTTTACATAATGTAATAAAATAATTACATTTTAAATGAGCTATACAATTTTCAAAATTAATATAATGTATTAAAAATTACAATAAATAATAACGAGCTTTATGAGAAAAAAAGGCAAAAATGAAAGTATAAAGTATAGAAGCTTTGATTCATCTGAAGATGTAAAAGTCTTAAAGGTTTATTAGAAAGATTAGAGTTTGTGACTGTATATATATGTATTTGCAATATCATATTAGAAAAAAATAAATAAATATAAAATAAAAATAATAATAAAAAAAAATCACGCGATGTGGGCAAGTAACCGAGAACGCTAGTAGGGTAGGGTAGGAATTGCATTTGTGCCCTATTGTAAATAAATAGATATTAGAAAAATCATCTTATACATAGGCGTACGTAAGGGGGATTTTATTTGTACTATATAAATGTATAATTGTATATATTTTCTTTTAATCTACATATATAAGAACAAAATATTACAGATTGACTCACTCATTACAAGATCTTCGAAACTAAAAATGTTTGGCCTCATCAGGCTGAAAACCTTGTGTATAGTATGTGCGCCCGAAGTGGTTAACCTCCTAACCCAAAACCTTCTATTATGTACAGTCTATTCAACAAGAAAGAAACCGCCCATGTTTAAAGAAGATAATAGATATGTACCTCTCTCTCTCTCTTTCTACGAGTGATTGTACCCTGGAAGGGTACAGCAAACAAATTTATTCGAATTATAATATAACAATTCCTGTAAGTGAAGATTTTTATTATATTTTAATAAGAATGAAAAGTGATCGTAGAAAACTAATACTTATCGAATATTGTTTAACTACTCTTTTAAGTATAGAAAAATATTGATTAAAATAAAAACCTTGAGAAACACAAATGGTTACAATTATATTATAAATTGCTTTGCAATTAAATAACATGGATTAATTTTGATATAATAAATATGTGGAAATGTGTCAAATGTAAATTAACTGAATTTACTAGCATCTAGACAATTTTCAATATTTTTCCTAGTGATAAAAATATAAAAAACTTATTATTCCTAATGATCATAGGCTCGCAAACTAAATATGGTTAATTTTCTGCCTAAACTGCCTAAGACACCATAAACCGCCACTGGTTACGCCCCTTTCTCTAACTACTTCGTACAGCTCCTGAATAATGTGAGGCGATATGAAATTACTTCATAAGGATTTTGCTTACCATAAATACTTCATACAATTGCAAATCTTCTTCCCATAAGGGTAAAATCTCATGTGGGAAGAAGGTGCTGGAAGGAAAGGCATTATAAAATATACGGATGATGGACATGAGATTAGAACTGAAATGAAGTGGGTAGCTAAAGCGCATATTATTATATCTATGCATAAGGTGAGTTCTTCCATATATTTGTATATAAACATTTTGGGAAACAGATTGTTTGCTATGAAAGTGAAATAGGGCATTACTGGCGTAAGCATTCATGAAAACTACCTTCCTTAAAAATATATTCATGTAGGAGCTATTGGTAAAAGTAATATTTACAGAAATTTAAGCCACAGTTGCACAGAATAGTTGCTTTATTTAAAAATAAGAAGTGATTTTCCAAAGTATGTATTATTCTTTTTATTCGTACTTCAAAAATATTGGCAATTTCTATAAAATCCTCTTTGTTTTCGGTAAAATAGATACATATATACGAGTACCACTATTTTCACGATTATACAAACATCTTTTTTTCTATAATTTTCCCCATAAGGCACATGTTCTTCTCTTTTTTTTTTGCATTTGGTTTTTATTCTTCACTTATATAAGCAAATTTTCTTTTATTTTTAATTCAATGTTATAATAATATAAAACTACTTTGCAATTTTATCCATTTCCTCAAACCTTGACATAATTTCTTTTTGGCTTACTCCATTCAGTATCTAATTAATGTGAATTATAGAGATTATTTCGTAATATGTATTAAAGTGCAAACGCAATGCCTCCAAAAATATTTACAATGGATTTAAAACTTAAAATAAACTTCTCAGAAATTAAACTGTGCACGTGGTTACTTTTCTAGAAATGGACAAATTATATTTAATTGGATGGAGATATTATATTACATTTATAATTGAATACAAGTTTTTTGGATTATAGAATTAGTATTTAGCCTAATTTAAACATTACGAATATATTGGGATATTTCCACTAATTTCCCAGAAATTGATTTCATTTTTTTTGCAAAGAACATGGATATTTCAGATTGATTTTATTTTACAAATTATTTAATATGCAAAGGATAATTAAAATGTTTTGACTTTTCTTAGTCTATCATTAGTAAGAGATTTACATTTAGAAGATTAATAGATTTATTTATTTATTTTTTATTTAATTATAATATACTCTACAGAGTTTGATGAAAAGTTAATCCTTAATCTAGAGAAAATTTAAATTATTCTCCTTTCAAGATATTTTAAATTATTTTTAAACTCAGCTCTACTGAACGTGAAATCTATGCCATCTGCAATCAATAAGCTTCTTAAACAAAGCGCTTCTATTCTATTAACCTCTAGAATACAGGGCGGGATCCATATAATAGACGCATATTCAATTAGCGGTCTTATGAAGAAACATACAAAGTTTAATAGTAAATTTACTAGAGAATTCTTTGGTATTTCATTTTATGAAACCAAGCGATTTTGCCTTAAAAATAACATGGTCAATTTGTTTCGAAAAAGTGAGTTTCCTATCTAAGATTACACCTAAGTCAGTAACTTCAATAACTAGATCTAATAGAATAATTAAATAACGTATTCGTTGCTGATCGATAAAACGGTATTACTTGGCATTTAGATATATGAAGGTGCAGATCATTTCTGATATACCAGCGAGATAGTTATTTAAATATTCTTGTAACTTTAAGCAACAATAAGAACGAATTTGAAGATATAATTTCAAATCATCTGCATATATTAAATACTTAGAATGCAGAAAATTTTTAACAATGTCATTAATGAATAATAAAAATAAGTGGCTTCCTTGCGGTACTTCAGAACAGGCGTCAATGGCACGAGAACGATCTGTTTCCTATCTGAAAGGTACGAGAAAATCCACTGAAGAAAAATTGAATGAAAACCTATTTGTTCAAGCTTATTTAAAAGAGCAGATATATTTACTTTGTCGAAAGCTTTGAAAAAATCTATGTATATGGCATCTATTTGATAGCCATTTTCAGTATTTAAATAAAAGTTTGTGAAACTTGCCATATTGATTGTAGTGGACTTACCCTTCATAAATCCGTGTTGCTGAGGCCAAATAATTGCATATGAAAGATAATAGAGTCAAGTAACTTCGGTACTGTCTTCATTAAGAAAACAGCTCTGTAGTACTTAATCAGATGTTTAGCACCATTTTTATGCAAAAAACTCACAAGTTTAAGGTTGTTAGATTTTAAATTATTAAGCTTTATAATATTCGGAAAGGCAAATAATTGACATTTGTCGCTCCACAATCATTTCTGATGTTAGACCCAATAGTAAATATATGGCATACTGTCTGTGTAGAAGTGATGCAAATATTCAAATTCATCTCTTAATCTCTTGAAATTATTACGCTTACTATTACTATTAATATCACAGTTATCAGCGTTTTTGAATGCTTGGTAGGCATTATTTTTAACGTTTTTCAAGTGCAATAAAGATTTGTTAAACCATTTTAGATGATTGTCAGTAATTTTCTTTCTTCAAAACAACATAAAGCAGATTTGACACTTTCAATAAGCTTGTTATATGTTTCCTAGACCGGAAGATCAAAGAATCATCCCAATTAATATTCAAAACATATTCAAAAATATTCGACAACTTTGTTTATTTAGTTATTTTTTTTTCAAGAATGTAAAATTTTAATGAACTAATTTATCGTAAGAATCACCTTAAACACAAACACAATCTTATAACGTTATAATGCAAATACCCGTCAAGCTGAAAATAGGTGATGTAAATTTCAAGCAAGCTTGAACTAAGTCTTTTAGATCATAGACCTTCGGTCTGTTGTGGGTTTAGGAGAAATTGCTTGGGGGTAAGGCTCTCGGGTACTGCCTGTGGGCCCCCACTCCCCCCTTTACTGCGGTGTTTTGTGGCCTGGGGCCAGTTGATCTTGCTTAAAGATGGTACTGTTAGTATTGCTTAATTAAGAATGGACGTAAAATTTGATTTTACAAAACGCTTTCCCAATAAAATTTAGCATTTAGCACATGTTTGTCGTACTTACTGGGGATTATATTTATAATAGTTTTTATTAATAGCCATGACATGCAAGGTGTTTTACATCAAAAAAGTAATCACCAATTGCTTCAGAATATTCTTGTGGGAGGTTTTTGAAAAAATGAATAACGATCCACAGTTGCAGAATTCGACATGGGCAATTGTCCAATTCATTGAAATTGTTATCGCCTTACTTTCTCATGCTGAATTCCATTGAGAATGCTTTTTTTAAAATAAAATTATACGCCCTTCCGCTATTAACCGATACTACCATTAAACACAATATTATTAGTGTAATCGCGTAAAGTGGTCAATAATTAAATGTTCTATTTTCAAATTACTTTAAAAATATTTTTAAAAGACAATACAAAACAATTTCTCATTTATAGTTTTCGGAGGTTTAATTTAATTTGAAAATGGTTTCATCTAATTTGAAAATGGTTTTATTTAATTTGAAAATGATTTAATTTCATCTGAAAATCGCTGTTTAAACTCAAAATGTGTTCATTTAATCTAATCTAGAGCTTTGTTTGGACCAAGTTCCATATAACATTCACAAATTTTAGAGTCACTGACTCTTAAAATGGGAATATTTTACAAACTTGAGCAGTTTTTAATTAAGTAAATCAAGTTTTTATACATCTATTTCTACGGGCATACGAAAAAAACACACATTTTATTAAAAAAACAACTTATAATTTAGCAGAAATATTTTTATACACATGTATTGATATAAAAAATGTATGGTATTTTATAGGTCTTTTGGTTAGTACTGGTAGGAGAGAAATGTAAACGTTATCTATGTCTTTCCTTGCGAAATTCAAAATGCGTCAAAATGACGCGTTTCATAAATCCAATGTTTAGTACTTCAGTAATTACCTTTTGCCATGCTTCTTTGCCTAAAATGTATTAAATTATACAAATTAATAGTGGTTTAAATGTACACGATTTGGATCAGGGCAAAGTTAGCACTAATTTGCAGCCACTACGGTATGTAAACTCGATAATGTCAATATCTATTAATCGATTTTTGCAACTATTTAAAATTACTCCTATATTCCATACTCTGAGTCCAATTTGGGGCAGTATTGTATTTTAAAATAATTAATAAAAGAAATCTTAAATTAAACGGACGCGAATTAGTGCATTATTTACCGTTTTAAAGTTATACAACATTTTGGATTGGATTTATACCTTGAAATAGCATCTGTCCCTATGAAGAAATTGTATGTACCAGATCTATACATATCTTCCTAAGATATAAATATCACATAAATATTTTCATTCCCACGAGTCATCTTGTATACAAATTCATTACATTAACATTGAAGTGCTATGAAAAAGGCTTTTAAAATTGGCCATTTCTTATTCACTTGGTCCTAGCTGAAAAGTTCTTTCTTATCAAAGAAAAATCTTTTTTCCTTATTTTTATCAGAAAGGCAGGTTTCATAAATTTTCTCAGAACATCACGTCATTATATTCTATTGTATATATTTACAGAATACACATTTCTGATTTTCGTTGACTAAATTTGCCACTTTAATTAAATACAGTGTGATTCGTAAAGAAGTATTCCAGCATGTGCCAATCGATTCCTTACAGTGTTGTGATCAGCCTTCGCGATGAGCAATTTTTTCGTAAAATCCCTCCTTCACCCCTTTTTTATTGCCTGAAATATTTTCCCGTGTTCAGGTGGGTGACCTCATATATATAAAACGTAAAAACTTCTGTTCGAAACACAGTAGGACGACAAGGAAAAAAAGTATGTGTTATGGGCTTTTTAACAGTATCTCATATGTCTCTATCTGTTGCCAAATGTGGCAGATATGAACCATGTGAATATCTTTAGTCTGTCAAAAGTTATTAATATTTTTGTGGAGTCACTAGAATACTCAATTGGAAAAATATGTCTGGCATTAAACTTAAGCGAGCAACGAGATTTTTTGTGTTTCAAAGCTCAGACGCAAGTATTAATGTAGAAGGTGTTCAACCCCCCCATTTTCAAGAATACACAACCTTTTTCTTCGTCTTATAAGGACTTTATGTAGTTTTATTCAGAACCTTATAGGAAACCTTCTACCAGAAATAATCGATTTCATAGAAAATTAACAAAATGCCATAAGTTGTTCATTAACTACCGCGAATTTTCTGTTTTTATCGGTAGTGTAACTTATTTTCTTGAAATAAAGCCTATTCTTTAGGTATCTATTTTTAAAATTAAATACATTCACATATGTATATTCATTCCGAAAATGAAAACAAGCAATTTTTCTTTCTTGGTTTTACAATTTGGAATCCAACTGCTTTTCTTTGATTTGGATCATCTTGCCTGATTCCTATCACCTGCTTCTCAGTCTGTTTATCTTATTAAAATTCTCCAAAACTATTAATATATCATCTAAAAGCATTTAGTGAAGCGTATTTCAATTAATTTGGGATACAACATAATTTGTTTATTTTAAAGAGTATTTAATTACTAATGTTGATATGAAATATTAACGTCATTGTCAATTGGTTTGACCCATTTCAAATGGGATTATAATTATACTTTCAGTATTTACCCATGCAAGCTGATTTATTTGCATCCTAATCTGGTTTCATTCCGATTTAAAAATACTATTTATCTAAAAACTTCTCAAATACTTAAGCTTGGTATTTCTCACCCAGTGTAGGAGTGTTGCTAAACTCTATTTAAAACATATGCATATCTTAATTTTGCTACGACGGTCCTCATCTGAAGAGCTTTTTACCTCTTTTTTATTGTTAAGTGTAAAATAACAAATAAATAAATACGAGTACATATACAAGGACATCACCGGTTTTTTGTTGTTGCTTTTGTTTCTTTAGATCAATGTTCAAAACTCTATAAACTCTATAAAAATCATACGATGTCTCTCAAAGTACTTATGAAGCGTTTTCTGGGTTGATTGAGAAGGATCGATTTTAGAATTATCGCACAAACGTTTCCAAAATAATTCGGTGTCTAATGGTCCGCCATTTCGAAATACAAATTCAGATAGTAGAATAAAATATAATGATCTCAAAATACCCTACATACTATTTGCTTAACTGACATATAGAAATGGACTATTCAATTTTCCGTCTTAAGTGTTACACCATTTAACAGATTTCACCTTAGGAGAGTTCAGATACAGAGAACATACATAGCTCTGTATATTTCTTACTCATAAGGCAAGAAGGCTTTGAAAAGGCAGCATTTAAAAATTGTATACATTTTTGAATATATTCTGCACACTTAAATCAAATCTTAAATAATTGGAGAATGAAAAAATTCTGGAATAATACTGTTTTCATTGAACATTTTCTAGCTAACTGTGCTAATGATCTCTTCTTGAAATACGGTTTACATCAATTAACAAAACTGCATTTCACAATAATTCAAACTCACAGTTGACTGCACAAAATCCGTTTATGGTGTGACCAACAGGTAACGAAAAGTGTACCATTTTGGACGAGTTGTCTATTTCTATAACAGACAGTACACCTTAAGATGGTCTGTTCAATCTCCTGTCTCAAGCGTCCGCCAATTTGACAACCAACTTCCTGAGATGGACGAGAGAAGATGCATCTGATCAGTGCTATCGCAATCTATTTATTCGCATTGTAAGGATAGGAAAAAGGAAATGAGACCTGCCGTCGGGAATAATTTTACATTTTGATGTAATTAAAATTCTTTCAGAATAGTCATAATAAGTCATGTTCTTTAGATATTCCATAAAAAAAAAGTTTCGATTACCCTCACAGAACTCCCTTTTTTTATCTGGGATAAAAATGACTTTTTTCTTAAATTCCTATAGTAGTTTTTGCGTGATCCGCGTACAGGTAGCATACCCCATTATAGTTGAAATTTACAAATAGGGCATTTTATAGTGGAAACGCCAAAATAAGTGAAATGAAATATCTAACCTAGGCAAATAACAAATTTGTCAGGGAAGGTGGGCATGCCAACTATTTGAGAGTTAAAAGATGATTCATAAATCTCCATGTTATATTTTAACCTACTCAACACAGCATCCAACTTACGCCAAAAATCTGCTATCCCAAGGTATTTTCCAAATATGCGAAAAATATTGACCTACCACTAGCTACTGTAGGTACATACACTTTCGAAAAGTGGAAAAAATGTTTTTAATTTTCCTAAAATTCATATTTTCAACGAATTTTCTCAGAACTTCATGTAATTAATATATATACATTATTTTTATCGAATTGCTCATCCTATTATCTTTCCAAAAAGGTACAACATGTAGAGGTAAAATAGAGGTAGAAAAATTTGTTCCTTAAAAAATCTTAACTGATATCTTATTATTTTCGTAAAACGAGCAAAATGTCCTTAAACATTATCGGAAATGTTTTCTTAGTAGGTATTTCATTTTAATTATTACTGCAAAAAAGTCATAAAAGGGTTAATTATTAATTCATCTCCAGCAGTACTTAGTTTGTCTTTGTCAGCCATACTTGGGTGTTGTATCCCAACACTCTGTTACTAATACGTGACGCAAATTTTACTATAAAAGAGGGTCAGAAAAATTGAAAAATCAAGCGATAACTTAAGCTGAAATAAAATATAAAAGTGGCCGAATTCACTTTTGAGGAATATATTTTAACTAAAAGTGATTCCTTCAGTCTTATAGTATGTTAAAGTTTGGAGAGTTATTCATGGACGAAGATTAAATACATATTACCATATCCCAGTACAAGGACTATTGAAAGGAGATTCCGAACAAAAATTGGATTTTTGCACTTAGCTTTTGGAATGCGACATAGAGACCAGGTAATTTCTAAATCGAATTCTATGGATCGATGAGTCGCAATTCTCTAAGGATGATATCACAAACTTCTACAACCTTCATATCGGGTTGGATATTAACTCACCTAGGACAAGGACGACATCATTTCAATGTCAATGTTTCGGATGGGATCATCGGTAACAATTTAATAGGAAGGTTCATTTTGCCTCCTCAAGTGCTAAATTGTCCAATTTATCCGGAATTTTTGGAGAATACACTGCCAGAACTATTTAAAGAAATCTCTCTGGATAATATAAGGTTAATGTTTTACCAACACGATGGAACACCAGCGCTTACTGGTAATATTATTAAAGTAAAATTAAATGAAAAATCTCTTGAGCGTTGGATTGGACGAGGTGGACCAATCCTTGGATTGCTGGATATCCAGATTCTTCATTGGACTTTTTCTTAAGGTGAACGATGTATGATAAAGTTTACTCAAGTTTCTTTTTAACATCGGAGAGGAATTAGTTAACAGAATTGGGATTTTTTACGTAAATTGGATGTCGCTGCGTTGAGTAGATCAAATATAATCTTTTATAATACCATACTATACAATACAATGTTTTTTGTTTATTAAATTTTTCATCCTACTCTTTTTATCATACACATTATAAAACAATTAATATACGAGTTCATACCCGTAAATTAGATTTCATATTATTAGTTTTTATTGAAATATTGAAAAATGTCTGGGTGAAAAATTAAACTGTAAACAGATTGATCAATTTACCTGTTCTTTCTGGTCAGAAAATGAATTGAAATTTCCCTGAAAAATGTGGGTTGAAATCGGGCGGAAAGCAGATTGAAAAATGTCGACGGAAAACACTCTGAAACATATTTTCCGCTTGCGAAAAAATTGGTAAATTTTTCAGTTCGCTCTCAGTTTTATTTGAAATTAAGGTGAATTTTTATGGAATCTGAAATATATGAGCACATAAATAATCTTGGGTAAATACGTACTTTCGATTAATTAAGTTGTAAGTGATTAATGTTTCATTTAGTAGAATTACTAGGAATTACCGGAAGTTTGTTTTTGCACAATTTCGATGTAAATCATCTGCATTAAGGAAATAGGGATATATTGAAATCAGGTAGGATGGTTTGCTTTCCAATTTAATTTCATTCTATTACAAAATAAAAGCTTGTAAGGGGGCAGGAAGAATTATGCAATTTTCGAAGCATTCATGAATAGAAAGAAGTTTAGTGTCCAACCATAATCTAATTTGCATTTATAACATTGGCCAAGACATTGACTCTGTGAATGCATACATGCCTCCCTTTTGGCAAATTATTGTAGTAATTTAACATGCAAAACAATGTGGAAACTCATAGTTTTATTATTAAGGCAATACTTCAAATAAAGTTGAACTTTCATCATAATGGACTATTTAGGTGGAGAATCAAAAAATTTGTATGCAATGATACCAGTAGAAAAGTTATAATTATTATTTAATCTTTACTAAAATATAACAGTAATAATATAACAAAAAACAAAATATAATAAATGTGATTGCTGGTAAGATGTTTGAGTGCTGCTATGTGCGCCACCGTATGTATTTAATTAAAAAAGTGTCTATAATTTACTATATTCACAATTCAACATAATTCTATTAATTATAAAATAGAATACAGTCCCTGGCCAAAAAATTACAGACACTTTGAAAATTTTATAAAGTTTTTATTAAAATGTATTTTTCAGTAGAAATGCTTATATATATATAAAAAATTTTAATATTTAGTATTGTCACCCTTTGCTAATTTCACTGCGTCGTCAAATGTGATTCTGAAAAGAGTTATTTAAATTATTGACAGAGATGAAATACCATTATAAAATTAACTCAAGAAAGTTATACATTGATTACACTAATATACCGTACCCGTGTTAGCAATATTAATTATCTTTGTTTCTATTAGATATGAATACATTCCTTTTATAATAAAAATAATATTTTTGCTTTGTGAACAACCTTTTTAGTCAAGGACTATAATATTAAAGCAGATAATTATCGAGTCGACTGAAAATGGACACTAATTATAAAGACTACAAATACATTTCGTGTTTTTAAGCTTAAATAAATTGCATCTTGAAACCGACTTCATATTTTGGAGAACATAGCTAACCTAATTTAAAAGGGTTTAGTATTTCACGGTGTTATAAACATTTCGTAAATGTCATAGAGGGTAATTTCCTAATTCTTTTCTAAAGTGCCTAACTTCAACCAAATTCCTTATAATATCAATAACAAACTCAACTTTAATGATAACCTTCTAACACGTCCCCAATTCTCCAAGTATAAAACTTTTGCAAGATTATTATCTTCAGTATTCTGAACCTAAATTTTATAGTGGGATTAGTATTGAACTTCTGATAATTTAATTTAATTTTAAGAAGTTAGTATGGGTAAACTAATCGGTGAACTTAAGATCTTTAAAAGTATTTAGGTACTATTGAAAACACCTGACTAGGAGATTTATAATGAAAGACTTTTGAATAAAATTAACTTACTTGGCGTCTCAAAGTAAATGGTATTTCAATTTGCGCGCATAATTTGCATTTATTCATTTTCAAAAACTTTTTATTGGTAATTGAATTATCAGTTATGACGTTTATATGCGAAAAATAATATCTGTCAAATGGCCACCTCTTGCAGCTCCAAAGACGTCCACTCTTTTGTTAAAATTATCAATAACATTTTGACATAATTGAGGTTCTATCTCACCAATGACACGAATAATTTCATTTTTCAAAGCAGGAATCGATTGTGGATTGATTTTATAAACCTGACTTTTCACATAACCCCAAAGAAAATAGTCTAACGGTGTCAAATCACATGATCCAATGTGTGGTGGCCAATTAACATCACCGTTTCTTGAGATTAGACGTTCAGAAAATTTCTTCTCAATAAATCAATTACTTCTTGTGCAAAGTGAGGTGTAGTCCCATCCTGTTAAAACCAAATATCCTCTAGATCAATATTCGTTAATTCAGGCCACAAAAATTCGATTATCATCCGACGACATCGATCACCATTGACAGTTACAGCTTCACAAGCAGCATCCTCGAAGAATTAATAATTCGGGGATTTTCCTCACCCCAGATACAGCAATTTTGTTTATTAACATAGCCATCCAGTTCAAAATGTGCCTCATCGAAAAACATGATTTTTTGAGAAAAATAAGTTGGTTGTTCATTGATGAAATTGACAAATGATCGACGTTTTAAATGATCTAATGGCGTTAGTTCCTGTATCATTTGATTACATGCCTTCAAAACTAAATCCTTGTGTAAAATACGCCATGTTGTTAATCCACTAAGTCCAACTTGTTGTGAACGTCGCCTAGTGGACATTTCAAGATCTTCAGCACCACTTTAATGAACCAAATCAATATTTACTTGTGAACGACCGCTACGACTGTGTTTTTCACGTTTTTGATTTTCCACCGAACCGGTTTCTTGAAATTTTTGAATCATTCGACCAATAGTGCTTTCAGATGGCCGTTTTTATAAATTTCATACATCACACTTCTTAAATGTCAAAATACGCAGACGAATTCTATATTTTATCAAATAATATTATTAAAAAACACCGCGCAATTTGAAACACCCCTTAATTTCTAGTACTGTAAAAGATTAAGTTTAAGGTCTTCTCGCGAATTTTAATAGAACTTTATGTAGGTAAAAAATTTCGAATATGTCAAACAAATTTTTCGGTAGCTTGCACTTCCCGAGATATTTAATTATGAAATTTGGAAAACCGACAGTTTTCCATTAAGTTTTTTCGAATTGGGCAAATTGTGTAAATACCTTAAATTAAAGAGGTTTCCGTCTTTTTTTTATTTTTAAACTTTCCTTAAGTACCTTTGAAATTTGAAAATTAACAAATTAAAAACAAATATGTTTTTCGACTTATCGACACTGACGAGCACGTCGCATTAAATAATTAATTAATAATAGAAGTAGGGTTTTCTTTATTTTGAGTACTCGTGCAGAAATATTTGCATAAATTGGATGAAGGATTTTTATTTAAATGTTTTTTTACATTTTCAAATGAAGAATTTTTTTTAAAGTTTTTAAGTTTGTAAAGACCGTTTATATGGTAGAGTTTCATTAAAATCAGTGAGGAGACCTGAAACTCAATTTATGCCCTAACACTTATACTAAAAGAGCTGCGACCATGAAATCTTTATTGGCTTACATTTATTTCTAATTAACTCTTGAAGCAGCCGCCTGTGATCAGGCCCACTTGGTATCTAAATCAATGAAATCAAGTGTTTCGAACTTCAGCAGAATATGTAGGCGTTATATGTGTCCCCATATGACAATAAATTTTCTTCATCTGCTTCGTTTGCTAAGGTTTCTTTGAGAACTTTGATAAAGATAGCAATTGAGTCGAATAAATTGGTTTATGTGTGAGATAAAATACAAAGCATTTTCAATTTTCATGAATGATCAGGACTTTTCCTTCCTTTTTCAAATGTTGTTTCTAAGGAAAAGAGTTATTATGAAAGCCTCGACTTTACTCAGTCCAAAGGGAATAACTAGGAAAGTCGGATTACGCTTTCGATGGATTAAATAAAATGAATGAAACAAAATATAAAAGCTATTCAAATTTAAAAGCTTCAATCAATATACGATAATGGAATATAAGTTAACAAATCAAGCGATTGAATAGAAAACTTAATGTCTGAAACTTTTTTAAGTTAATTGTTTGAGTAGTTCAATGTAACAAGGAAATTCGTTCTAACATTAATGTGAATTTTTATAATATCGTCTTTTTAATTATACTTAATTATCTAAAAAGTTGTGAGGTATATAGTAAAAAATTGTGAATTAAATATATTATTAATAAACAAAGAAAACATTCTCTAATTCATATTTTCAGGACTGTATAAGGTAGGTCAATACACATCAATGTTTTTTGCTATCTTCTTTTCAACCGCGTTATAACTTCCTTAAAAAATTAACATTTGCAAAAGGCAAAGGAAATGTATTCTTTAATACTATTGTAGTATTTTAAGTAATAGGAACTCATTTTTTTTTTAATTCGCAATTCTTAAGAGGAATAAAAGAGTGGAAATCATGAATTCTTTATTTGTTTGAATTAAAATCAAAATAAGTTGCTTTATTTAAAATTTTATAGCTTTGCTAAATTCATATTCTCGAAATTGTTGTGTATAATTTAAGTTTAAATGTGGATTACAATTTAACTTGAGACTTGTGGAAAGGATCTAATTATTTTATTGAGGGTAATTTTTAAACCTGTGATATTTGCCAAGATATTCATTTAAATCCTATGGTGTAAAAGAAAAATGTGATCTAAACTAAATGCTTAAGTTAACTAACATATTAAATTGGATAATGTTTATTATGGTTTAAATGGTTTTGCAAGTGAACAATTATTTTTGATCAAATTTCGAAAGACAAAAATGTTTGTTGTCATTCTTAAAAGATAAACATATAAAATCGAGTTATTTAAAAGCTAAAATTTTCTAGTATATCTTAACTGATTTAGTCAACGCAGGCTAGGCTAGGCTAGTAACCGTTTTTAAGCGGTTGTATATGATTTGAAAAATTCTCCAATTTATCGCATACTGCATTTCTCAAAAATTGATTTCCATTCCACATAAAAAATAACTATAATGAATTTTTCAATTTGATAAATATTCTTCATATTTATGAAGCGATTACTTTAATAACAAAATATCTTAGATATAAAATAAATAAATCAATTCCTAATACTGAGGGTTCATTATATACTTCTCTACTGGTACTAGCCATATTTTAAACTGTGTCAATAATGTATTGTATTTCCTTACATTAAATTAACTTTTTAGTACAATTTAATATAGATATACACATATTTTTTTTACTTACAGGCCAAAAATACGACGAATAATTTTTCAGTGTCATCTTAATATTGCAAAAATAAGTGAATAAAGCCAAGTATTTATAAACAAAATAAGGGCGTATTTGAAAATAAGCATAAGTGCTAAATTGAATTTGAAGACAATGCAGGTGATCCTTATAAAATACATTCAAGTGTTTTGCTTCGCGCTTTTTCTCAGCAACAAAATTAGATGCGATATTATGTCGCTCGATGAAAAGGAGGAAGACCATAAAATGTATGAGAAAGCCGCTTGCGCAGCACGTTGCCTGGAGTCAGGACGAAATAAGGTAAGCATATCTAAATTTATACAGCTTAAATTAATGACAATTAAAACATTTTATATGAATGGAACAATTTAATTATTCACTCGTACCCGTTCAAATAATGTAAAATATTTTTAAAGTTGTGGGTTTACTAAATACTGATTATTTTTAGAAATCATACCGCGAATTTGTTCTAAAGCATATAAATCTAAAACACAACGGAAATCAGATTTTAAGCACAATTATCTGAGATCGACGAAATTTTTATTATTTTATTAAAATTTAATTTATTTCCACGATTTGTATTTTATGTGTATGCATACTTCCTAAAGTTATACTTATATTTTCCGTAATTATATACAAGTTAATAAATGTGCTTTTTTAGCTGTAGGTAAGGTTGAATATTTCGAAATAAAATGAACACTTTTTTGGATTGTGAATCCACATCAAAAACATTACATTGTAACATTTCACGTGCTCTACATTGTATTATAATTTAATTAATTATTAGAAAATTTAATTTAATATACTTTAAAACTCATATTAAAAATCAATACAAATAAATTTAAAGTAAGTATGTACATAAATGCGCTGTAATTTAATCGTAAAGGTTTAGAGATCCTAAGATTTTATGATTAAAAGCTAAACCAAGCTAAGTAAAATAATTTAGGAAAGCTTTTCTAATGCAAGGTGTAGTTTAAAAAATACGAAAATATATTTTTAATTTTTTATTAGATGTTTGGTCATCTTCTATAAACAAAAATACAATGTAATTCTTAATAATGTAATAGCCATTCGCTATTGGCAGAAACAAAGGATAATCTAAGGCAGCCAGGTCTGGCGAATATGGCGAATGCGATAGTAGATCTCATTTCAGGATTTCGATGATGTCCTGGACGATGGGAGTGCGATGGCATGGAGTGTTGTCGTGCTGCAATATTACTTGCTCGTGTCTGGTGTCCCATTCTGGTCGTTTTTCAAGCAATGCATGGCTCAGATTGATGAATTTTTGTCGGTAGCAATAATCATTGACAGTTTCGCCTGATTTCAGTAGCTCATAGTACACGATTCCTTTCTGGTCGCACCAAACGCAGAGCATTGTTTTTTTTTCCGTAAAAGAAAAATTTCGGAAGTGGCTCTTCGATTTTCCATCTGTCTGTCAGTAAACTTATGCGGCACCGATTTTCCTTCCTTAGCGAGTCATGTTTAATGCATATGCAAGTCTATCTTGTGTTTGCGTATAACCTTTATCCAATATTGCTTGCAGATCAGCGTCTTCAATTGCTTTTGGTCTTCCGGAGCGCTTCTTGTCCTCAGTGTCGAAATTGCCACTTCTGAAGCATTTAAACCAATCTCCACAGATACTTTTCGATGGGGTATTGGTATCACAACTGTTTAACAACTATCCATTATAAACAAAACACAACTTCTGATATACATATATATCGACTATACCTGTCGTTAGCACCATCCATTTGTAAAGTCCGGAAACTCAGGTGCGCATCTAGTAAGCTTAGTCTGAAATTTGGAGTGAATTTCAAGTATTCTTGTATTCGGTGCTTTCTTTACAATTTTGTATACATGTATAAGTTGAAAATTATGTAAACTATCGTCAAATTTTGATATTATATACAAAAATGACTAGAAAAGGTAGTCAAATGCTTAACCTATATCAAATTTTAAGGGCAAATGCATGAGCCCTTTGTCAATTACCAAGAAATATTGTATAATTACTGTCGTGTTCGAGCCAACCGCGATAATAAATGGCTGGTTTTCTTAAATGTTGAATTGGTCTTCAGGAGTGTTCGACTAAAAAAAAAATAAATAATTTAAAAATTCCCTCTAAGATATAAAACAAAAATACATTTTTCAGCTGCTTAATTAATTTATTAACAAAAACTTCAAAGTTTCCGCGCTTTTTGGGCTTAGAGCCACTTACTGTTGCTGGGAATAGTTTCATTATAGTGACTTACACATCTGTTGCAATATTTGCAATTTTCTCTAGCTTTGTAGCGATTTATAAAATAACAAAAATCTTAAAGTTGAAGCTGGAATTAAATTATGTGTTATTATTATTTAATAGTTTCCCAGGAATTTATTCTTATTGGGCCATTGCAACAGTTGCTTGTATTAAATAATAGGAGCTTCCTAACTTAACTTCTAAGTCAAAACCGGTCAGTTCTCTTTATTTATTCACTTGGAGGTGAAGTGTGTTTAGCGTAAAATATTATTAAAGAATCGTTTTGTTTAAGAAATTTAAGTTTTTGAAAACATCAATCTGTTATGCTAAAACGGGTCCATGCACACCGGGTAAAGAAACAAAATTTTACTGGGCTAACTGAAACTGAACGACACATACTCAGAGATAGAGCTTTATGAAGTCGTGTGAAGAAAAGAAAATAACTTAGAGCCCGACATCGGAAATATCGCCTTCTTTTCGCTCAAATGTACAAGGATTGGTATCTTGGTGATTGGAAGAATATTGTTTTTAATGACGAGTCAAAAATTAATAGAATTGGCTCAGAATTAAATTTTACTTTCTGTCTATAATTGAATTACTTTTCACTGGAAGACTTGTAGTAATTTTCTTACATTTCCTTAACGCAATTTATAGAAAAGTAAAATGTTTATCATTTTAGCTTGCTTCTAGTGTTTACGGATAATTGCAGTGTTTTGATATTATTAAATTCTTATAGACGATGATTTTAAAGCAGCTACACCTTACACCTTAAATTTTGCCAACAAAACAATATATACCGCCTTTTTCATCTGTGAACTCGCATATCACATTCACATGTAATTGTCTCTGCAATACTTGATAGAACTACATTCAGGTGCGACAAGGACTCACAACTGGCATCGAAATCAGTTGTACACTTCTTTAATTCTGTTTTTTAAAATTGTCTTTTACCTTAACTAAAAGTCCCCGTACTTAGCTTCCATGCTCTCTTAAGACTAAAATCAGAATAACAAGAAAGAACAAGGGAAGCACTATAATTCATACTTAAAATACGTTAAGAAATCACAGAAATTTTAGCATTTGTATGATTTTGTGTCAATAGAGCAAACGTGTTTGAGTACGCACAGAATAAAATCAATTTGTATTAAAATTTAGGCTACAATGAGATTGCATTTTACATCTAAAAGCGAAACCAATTAGATTAGAAGCTAGTCCATTACCTATTGTAATCTTAATATATGTAGATTGGATTTTAATATGAAAGTGTCTTCTTTTAAACATTAATACTAACGATTAATTTTAGAAGAATATAAAACTTTGTCGAAAGAGGTACAAAATTTAAGAACGAGAGATTCATTAGAATTTGTAAGTTAAATGTATTGTATTAAAATGAAATCTTACTTATCTTACTATCTTAATATTGAAAGTTTAATTTTTAAATTTTTAGTAATATTTATAAAAAATTTAAATTTAATATACAGCACTAAAAAATTGGTTTAATCCGTAATAAAATTTAAAAAGTATTCCTAAATTTTCAATCTAAAGTATGTCAATTATAAAAGCACATGTCGCAAACTTCCTTTAGATTTAAACATTTAACAAAATGTATCCCGGTATGAACATTAACCTAGAGTAATCTCTGCTTTACAAAAGGACACGTGAATTAAAAGCAGTGTTTAGATTCCCAAATAATACGTATAGGAATTATATAACATTCCTAGTTCTATAGGCGAAGTTGATGAGATTGTAATGTACCTACTCATTAAAATTTAGCTTGTATGTACTCGTAACTGTGAAATTCCTTTTTAACAATGCTGTTGATTTTATGATATAGTCGTTTGGTTGGAATTAGAAGTTTAATCCCCTTGCATTTACATAACATTTTGCATATACTCGTATCCCTGGAAAGGTATGATTTAATGATATAGTATATAAGTAAGTGCATTGCCATAGAGATAAGTATATACAATAATTATCAATCTATAATATATAATAATTTTTAATAGAGTTGTAAAAATTTCATCAAACGATTTGAATAATTCCAAAAAACCAAAATTCGAATATGTATGTATGTTCAAATCAACCGAATTTTCGAGTTCTATTTACAGACCTAGTATTGCGTTCAAAGGCTAATTTTAAGTAATTTATATTTCAATATTCGATAATGCGATACAGATTCTACATTCTACATTCATTTTCTGTTACAAATTATAGTGAATTCAAATTGAGTTTATTACTTTCTACTCTCGGTTTTCGTGAATAAAGAATTTATTTATAAGACCCTCATCCTTTCCATTAAAATGTACATGTTTAAAAGCAAAATTCATAAAATTATTGTTCGAAAGTTCTTTTTAAGGCAACTGATTATGTTATATATTTGCAGTAAAATTATTTTTAAAATTTCTAAGATAGAAAACATAACATAACTAGGGATGGGATACTAATTACATTATAAAATCAATGTGCCTCTTAGATTTTCGTAGCTTGGACAGTGCTTACTGGTAAAACTTTGTGAATATACAATAGTGAAAATAAGTAAACAGATGAAAACCTTTTCCAATATCAACCGTGGCAGTGAAATGAATTTTGGACTATGGTTCTATTTCACATCCAGATCCACTAAATAGCACTTATGATGCGTTGGTTGAGACTGGGCTATTCAGCTTGTCATAATGTTAATATTTAGTTTTTGTCGATGAGATTAACGTGATGTATGACACAAAAAAAAAAAAGTATAATTTTCTTTTTAAAACGAAAATAATACATCATCTAAATGATACAAATTTCTTCGTTGAATACCCTTTATGAGTAATTAAGGCAGCACATCTTCTCTGCATTGAGAATACCAAGTCAGCATAATTCTGTTATTGTTTTCGATTTTTTTTGTTTTTTAATTTTTTTGTGTGAAACACGTCTTTTGATAAATGACCCACAAATTCTTAATCGGATTTAGGGGGTGTGTGGAGGCTATTCCATCACAGAAATTTGACGCATATCAAACTATTCCTTAACAATACCAGAAGTGTGACATCGAGCATTATTTTGTTGGACCATAACGCTGCCACCACTAAACCAGTCATCAGGTCCGGTCAGATTAAATTTGGCTTCATTGCTCCAAATAGCCGTATTCCAAAATATTTGACATTTTACCGTTTTTTTTCGATTACCTTTTGCAAGCGTTGGTTGCTTGAGACTCTGACATCCTCATAGGTTATTCTCGAGTAGCTGCTGTCGGACAGTCCATACGGACTCTTATTTCCACAACAGTGGCAAAAGGGTCCTGAAGAGCATACCACACACATTCCACACTTCTAATAGTGTTTGAGAGCATTTTGCCTTTTTCCTCAAACAGTCCATGATCTTGGCAATTTTGCTGATATTTTGCTTCTTCAAGAATAAATTCCAAATTAACCTCATTTCTTGCTTCCTTGAACTGTTGTTTCTGCCCATAATTGTTCTGAATCGGTAAATAATCGCCAGAAAATGAGGTGAAGATTATAAATCTTATGTCCAAATTAAGAAATGAAATTTCTCGAGTTTTCTCGGTGTGCTAATTAAACTGCTAAAGCAAAAAATACACTATACACTCGTATAGCTCACAACGCTATTGCTATTGCTATTGTTATATTATAAGAGCTAATTAAGTAAGAGTAATGATAGATCTTTTAAATCTTTGCCATTTATAAACAAATACCTAAATTATGTTAGACAAAGAAGTAAGACAACATATGTTCTTATGGTGTACTAATTAGCTTGCCAGCACTGTAACTAAGGAAAGTGTCATTGTTTTATATCAATTTTCAGAAATACAGGTCCATCAGGTACCATCAGGTCCAACTAAATTCCTAACTTGACTTGACTTATTTTTATATATATATATATTATAATGCTGCAAATGATCACGTCTTTTAATCATAAAATTTTAACTTTTATAGATATCATTTAATGATGCGCCTTGCGGCATTTTAAATAATTGAAAAATTCACCATGTGGGTTATAAATCTAAAATAATTAATAATATCCAAGAAATTAAGTAATGGTGTAAGAACTTCAAAATTTGTATCTGTATTATAAATATGAAACAGAGCGTAAAACAAGCATCAGTATAATTTTAAAAGCGTTGTAGTGTTCTATATTTAGAAGCAATAGTTTTATGTTTGTAAACTTTTTATTCACTTTCTTTCTATTATAATAAAGTCAAAAATAAAACAAAATTTCTAAATAGTTAAGCATGGCAGTTATTAAAAATGCCCGAAAGTTGATTAATAAACATCTAAAAGTACGAACCACTTTAATAGAGTTTGACTGCGTTAGTAAAAATATTTTCAGAGAAATTTCTGACTAAGGGTTAAAAGGGTTTTTATTAAAAAAAAAACATTCTGGTGTATTGGCATAATTGAAAAATGAACAGAGATGCTCCTCTTTGATATGACGAAATATTTCACTACATAATTTTGTTCAAAGTATACACATATACTATGTATAAACACAAAACGAAATAATTTCTCTAAAATGTTGGCTTCGCCTAACTTAATAAAATTTAAAATATTTCTTATTATGTACTATTTATAAAAAGAAAGAAGAGTTGCGGCGGTTAAACATAATAGCGGGTGGCTCAGAGAATCTCTAAGCTTGTGGACCTCCTCGAACTATCTTCCAGCATAGCATTCCAAACAAATGAATAATCTGAAGAAAATGAATCTTCCTTTTAAAAGTATTCTCCATGTCTTGATAATTAAAGCCATATTTGGGATAGAAAGAATGTTATGATAGCAGAAAATTATTAAGTACAATACATAAAAATAATGTAACAAAAAGAATTAAAGAAAAACATGTCAGAAATTAATCCGGATTTAGATAAATTTGTACTATCATCGGTTGTAGTAGACTCAGTTATGTTTCTTTAAAGTTAATGTATTCCTTAAGTAAGGGATTAAGGGTTCAAAAATTCGGTAAAATTTTATTTGGAAATTTACGCCCCATAGAAGTCTCACGCGTTTAAAAACAGATTTCCTTTGTTCCGGTATACATTTTCGTATAATACAATACAATTTCTTAGCGGACAACATTAGAGTAATTGTATAACAGCGTTGATATGACTTTGGAAGTTTAATATTATCATTTGAGCTTCAATTGCAGGTGCTCAATAATATAAAGAATTTAACTACTGATTTTCATATTCATTTAGGTAGAATGATACGAGCTTGAAGCATCCGACCAATGATGTAGTGCACACATATCATAGACCAGACAAATTTCATAGTTGTGTAGTAAATCAGATACTTAATTAAACATTTAAGCAGCAAGCAAGGAAGCGTAAATTAAGTTAATTTCAGATGTGCTTCACTTGTTAAAATTAAGCTTTGCTCAACTGTTATGAATTATAATATCAATATAAATTTCGAGAAATTATTGATTCAATGATTTAAATATATGCAATTTAGGTCCCTCAATAGTTTTATCTTTTGATGCCCTTATTTGTTTAAAAATAAGTACTATATTGGTTGGATACTTGAAGTTCGTCGTCAATAATTTGGTCCATAAGACTAATAATATAAATATTGACCTACAACTTAAGGCAACACCAAAATAAAAAATACGGAACACTTATGGAATAAGTTTGGTGTCTGTCCGTTTGTCTATCTGTTCATCTGTTTTAAATTCACGTTTTTTACTCAGATGTCGGTTAACGTAGAGTAGCCAAGTGTGCGCTTTATGTATTATTTAATCGTTATTGGTGGCCATACTGCAAACTAAAATTATATTTTCGAATTATTTTGTGTGGAGTATAAAGATCAAATAAAAAGGTTTAAAAATTATTTTAATAATCAAAATTTAATGGAATAAAATTCAATAATAAATGGATTAAAACTGGGTCTCTCGTCTAATCAAGAAACTTATGGAATTTTAGTTTATTATTAGTTTCTGTTCCTCTGATTTATCTTTTATGAAAAACGTCGGAATGACGTGAACTTAAAAAACCTTTCATTAATTAATAGTCAATAGAATTTATAGGATTAGAACACTGTCGTATATATGTCTTTCGTATCCATAATCCCCTGTTCGGACTTATAGAGCAAGCAGGCCCGTTTTGGTAGCATATAGTGTACATACTTTAATTCGCTTAGTATATTATTAACCATTGGCTACAAATTATCATCTTTCTTTTTATAAGAATGAAAACCATCTCAAGTTCCATTGGTCCTTCATTTGCATTCTGTAATAGGTATACTCGTATATACGAGTTTTTATTAATACATTTTCTGGAATAATTCTGGAGGCTTTGAAAGATAATAAAGTTCCAAAATGGAAAATTAGATTTTACTTTAAAGAATTTAATAGACAGGTAACAAGAAATACTGATTACTTGCCCATTTTATCCTGTAATTCAGTAAGAATGATTCATAATTATCAAAATTTTTTAATATGTAGATGTAAACAGAATAACGAGTACACAAATTATGGAATTGTTTCACTGTGCAATGTTCAGCCGTAAATAATTGTGCGGCTAGAAACGATTGTATAGATTTCAAATTAAGAATCACTTATATATCGCTATTGTACGCCATTTAAAATGGATTAGAACACCTTGTCTTCACCAAACGCTCCAAATATTCGTTCATGTTTTTATTTCCTTTCCAACAAACCCTTCGATATTCTTAGTTATCATCATTCTACACTGAAAAATTCTTTTTAAAATAAATTTATGTAGTGTTGAAATCCCTTACATGGTTTATTATTATTTTTTATTTATTTTAATTTTATAGTTTTTGTATATATGTAAGCACTATACAAAACCAGGGAAGGGTTACGTGCATTGAAGCATTATATGTTTAAACTTTAACAATACTTTAATTTAGCCTTTGAAACATAATTTACAATAATTCAATTTTTATTATCAACGAGAGACTAACTATCTCCAAAATAAAATCCCTCGAATAAAACCTGGACAGAAAAGGTATACCACACAAAGCGAAATTAGCTACATTAAAACATGAAGAACTTAAAGGTATGTGGCGATCTAGCCACCCCCCCCCCCCCCCCCCCCCTCATCATTTGAATATCCTGTGAATCTCCTATATTATGGATAATAGCTCCAGCACACATAAAAAGCAGGGTCCTAAAAAGAGCGTGAGTTAATAAATGAAAAAAGCTAAACTTCATTCCTATAGACAATGTTCTCATTATCAATCCTAACTGGCTTAGGGTTGATAAAGCAATAATACTCTTAAAATCATACTCGAAATTTGCCCCTGCCCCAGCCATAAACATTGTCAAATCCGAGATAAGTAACATAATAACTCCCCATATTGACCCATAAATAATTACATTAAAATGAATAAGAAGGTATACCCATGCTGTCACAAGAGTAGAAGAATGAACAAGAGCAGAAACAGGAGTAGGAGCAGCTATAGTAGTAGCAGGCAACCATGACGAAAAAGGAATTTGTGCTCTCTTAGTTATTGCTGCCAATATAATAAGCCCCCCTCTACCACCTTAAGCTTGCCCGCCCCAGTCGTTGCTCGGGATGCCAATTATTTAGTTTACGTAGCAGATTCATCGAATATTGCTTTTATACTCACATTTATCAATTATACTTCTAAATATTCCTCGTTAATAAGTATATTTATTGGTCAAAGCAGGAACAAAATTGCACCAGGAGTTACGGAGAAAATCGCGAGCAGACAGATATAGACACGGCGCAGACGCAGGGGAATTTATTTTATTAACCGAAATGATTGTAATTAAATTCACTTTAACCAAATCTATTCTTAAATTTCTACCAAAAATTTATTTTAGATTTATTAGATTTCATAAATTCTGCCTAACAAAGCTGTCAAACGATATGTCATAATCTGTAATCCAACTAGCTATATAAATGGAGTTAAGTGCATATCCATGCAAAATTCCTAAATAAAACGCAAATTTTCTTCGATTTTCCAGCAGCATTTTCCTCTGGGCTTTTCCCAATTTTCTTTTTTCCTAAACCACCCCAGTATTGAGACGAACAAAAATAAAGAATCATCCAAATCGGTCGAGGCGTTCGTGAGTTTTTGCGAGAGATTGATTTTTATATACATATAGGAGATCTGCGGCCAGCCTACTACGATATACGAGTAAACTTTCAAATCCTACATCGAAGTTTAGCTAATTAGTAAATTTTTTTAAAAATATTTATTATTTTTAATAATAGTTTAGTTGAAATTCAAGGTACTCATGGGTGGCTGGGATATTGTAAGGGGTGTTAGGGTGTCACGCTAGAATACTGGAGCTGAGCTTTTGGCGATAGTGCGTTGTTCCGTATGAAGATGCAGGAAAGTGATCGCATTGCTTCGCAGGTAAGTAATCCAGTAGATTTTTCAGGATGCAGATACCGCTGGAACTTCAGCGATTGCGTTGCTCCTCTTGCCTCGAAATTCCAGTCTCGCCAAATAAAAAATCTTTTAATTTTAGCAGTGGGGTTCTTCCTTGTTGTCTTTACACCTCGTCGTCGAAACTTAAAAAGCCCTCTTTTCAGAGCTACTTTCTCTTACACTCAATTTCAAAAATCCGAAGCTCCGCTGCGTTCAAGTTTAGTATGAAAATAGAGGTTTGGGCATTTTCGCGTTTAAATATTATATTATTATATTATTAAACTGAAAAATTGTAGTTGTTAATGTTGCCATTTTCATTTACAATGTGGCGCAAAATTAATCACTCTATCGGAAGATGTTATAATTATTGCAAATGGCGTCGTACGTCTGCAGAATACAAACAGACAAGCAATGAAGCGCTATACACCACAAGAGCGTGGAATAATTGTTTCCATTTTTCTGACTAATAATCGGTCGGTGGTGGCGCAGCATGCATTCCGACGTCGATTGGGCCGTATTTTTTTGAGGACACCATTGGAAATACGGAAACTGTTACTGGCGAACGCTACAGGGCCATGACAAACGACTTCTTACTGCCGGAATTGGAGGAGCGATGCTTGGTGAACATGTGGTTTCAACATGCGGTGCAACCGCATACACAGCACGAGCCACAATGGATATTATGAAGGAAGCGTTTCCTGGTTGCGTAATCTCCCATTTTAGCGATTTGGCGTGGCCAGCCAGATCGCCCGATTTAACCTCCCCAGACTTTTTTCTTTGGGGCTACTTGAAGTCGCGGGTTTATGCTAACAAGCCTCAGACAATCGCAGGAAGAGAATATTCGACAAGAACGCGAACAGTTATTACCGGAAATCTTGCGGAAAGTCATAGAAAATGCGATAAAACGGACACAAATGTATCAATACTGGCGGCAGCCACTTGACGGATATCATCTTTTCCACTTAACAGAAAAAATTTTAAAGGTCTAAAGATAAAGATTTCCATCAATCAAAATATTTTTTTTATTTAGTAAAAAAGTTATACAAAAACAAAATTGAATGATTCATTTTGCGCCACCTTGTATAAACTAACCGACCTATGACGATTACAGTGTTTCAGCATGAATATTTAATCAATCTTGGAATAGAGTTTAATTAGCCGCGGGCGAATTCGCGGGAAAAATAAGCAAGTATAATTATAAACCAAAATTAATTATTGAAGGTTAAAGCTTTATTATCCTTTCATATTGAATTGACGCTTCAAAACTTAATGAAGCCATTTGGCTTCATCTCCTTCATTTAATTTTACCCCTTTTTTTTAACTCATTAAATGAGCTGAATTCATAAACTTATGCAGTTGATGTTCAGGCTATATTAGTCGGATGTATACATACATATCCCTTGGATGTAAAAGCTGAAATTTTTGTAAGAATCCTGGTGCGGTTATATTTAATTGGCCCTTTGATGGTAGTTCAGAGTAATTAAACTAAACTAAAAGAGGGAGAGTAAAAATGAAATAGTACATATACGAGTACTCCTATTTCAACAAGAACTTGGTATAAATTATTTATTTTTTATTTTATTTTAAAAAGAAGTGGAATATTAATCTAGAATCAAATTATGATATATTATGGTCTATACATTTTGTGTATATTTTAGTGGGAGTGCCAAAATGAGTGGGATGAAAGATCTGACCTAGGCAAACAAAAAATTATATGGTAGGAGATGAAGGAGGGGGGGGGGGGGGTAATTTCATGCGTTTGGGAGTTACAGGGTAATTGGTAAATTCCACTTTTCTATGGTATGGACATCACTATCGTATATTTATATTTTGATCAACGCCATGCTGCGACATCCAACACACGCCAAAAATTTTTTTATTGGTAAGTGCTAAAAAATATGAAAAGATATTCACGTTTATATTTGTTTTTTAATTTGCTATTATTACATTATAAGAGGACGTTCGCCACTTTCCATGTAGATTTTTTTTATTTTTTTTATTCGACGTGATTGAGCAACAAAAAAACACACTTTCGATTTTATATTTATATAGAGATACATAGGAAACCAATTTTTGGGAGCGAATGTATCATATGTCCTATTTTAGGATTTTATCTGCCTTATTTTGTACTAAATTTCATTCAAACCTGTTAAGCCATTCCGGCGTGTTTGAGTAACAATCATCCAAAGACAAGAGCTGGGTTTAAAGGCGTCAGAGCCCCTGGATAGTAAAGGAAGTGGAGTTCCTTTAAATTGAAGAATACCTCTTAATATCTTATTATATCTTAATATTATATTTATAAATTAAAAAAGCACGGTGTAAGTTGTTGACAGGTTTTTTTCGCTTTTGTACCATACAACAAAAGGATGTATGGATGAAAATGTTTGTCTTGATGGCACCTTGCACTTAATATGCCCCATATACTGTTTTTCTATCAAGTTTTATCTTAATTCGTTGACAACAAATAAAGATGATACACTGCAAACAAATTCTTTTCTAATTATACTAATGCAAATAACCATATAGCAGATACCGTTACTTTGATATTGACGCATTTTTTCAAAGCATTATGATTTACATAATATTACCTGAACGTTTCTGGAACGTACAAAATGCTCGGAGCGTAAAGGGTTCAAAAGTTGTAGTCTCTGAAATAGGAAAAAGTCTTCCTTCAACCTCCTGCATGTTCATAGCTAAATTGAAAAAAAACTATGGAAAATAAGTTAAAGCATTTTGATAAGTGTAATAAATTATTTTAATAATAATTTCAAAGTTGAGTAATTATTTAAATATTGAAGCAACGTTCTTAACTTATTGCATGATACTTTGATGATGATACATCGATCATATTAAAAATTTTAATTATTCAACATGCATATTAATCATATATGTATATGTATTTAACTAATTCCTCTATAAATTAATTAATTTCCCTGTAGATGCTAATAAAATATGTGATTTGACATAGGATGAAACTTCCTTATTAAGTTCATCATATTTTATATTATTATAATCATAAATTAAAAATTAAAAAATTGTTTATGGTAGCTATACAATTATTGTATTTTGGGATTTGTGAAGATCTTTAATTTGTGGACCCGCTATTAATCCAGCTCTCTTTTTGTAATATATTATTAAAATTAAGATATAAATTTTTCAAATGTCCTTTTTATTGCGCGCGTTATTGATCTGATTTTTTTAAGTTGTAAACTCTTAAAATTTACTTTTTGTTGAAGGTATTTCGAAATTTCTTTTTAATTTCTCTTAATTACTAATAATAGAATAAAACCTGGTCAATAAGAGATTAAATTGAACACAGATTCTTAGAATAGAATATAATGCACATCGGTTTAGCATTTTGTACCCTTTCAGCCGTGCTTACTTTCTAAAGGGATTTTAATTATAAATGACAAAAGTCAGGAAACATATCGATGTTACTTTTAAATGTATAAATCTATATGTAATAGAATAAAGTATTTATTCAATTTAGAGAAATAATGGATTAAAGGAAGTGAGTGATATTCATCCTGCCGGCGACATATAAAGGGCAGTTACACTTCGCGCATTATTTGATCAATTTGAAAGTCGTGAAGGACCGGACCACAGATAGACAGCTTGATATCCTCCTTTAAAGAAAATGAAAGCAAATTAAACAATAAAAACGTAATTAAATTCGTCTCAATAACACCTTCGGCGAAGAAAAATTCAATTTTTAATCGTATCGGTATTGCTTCGCTTTTTTTAGACATGCAAATTTATGGAATACATTTTTATATTCGCTCAATAAAGTGAAACAAATTTACTTCCTCTGGAATAGCTTTATTTAAATATTTATGTAGTGAAGTTGCTTGATTCAAGCGTTGTACATGTTTAATATTATTTGAAAGTATCTTTAGTATTAAAACTACTTTTATTGCTGAAAGACAAGGCTATATTTCAAAATCGATTTCATTTAGAATATTAAAACAAGACAAAAACTCTTTTGATGTTAATTCCATGCAACAGTTATCGTTTCCAGTCCATTTATAATTAACAGCTCAACGTAAACAGGATTATCTTAGCTAACCTCCGATGTTTAGTCATAATCGATAGACCATTAGCCAAATTTCTGTCAGGCGAGATTTGGCTGCGGCAATAGACGATAAATACATCAAATACATTTTAATTAAACACTTACGGAATTGGTGTTTTAGTTGCTATTAATTGATCGATTAATTCTTTTGGTAAGGGATATATGTACCAAAGCATTAAACTTTAAAAAAAAGCACATCAAAAGTATAGTTATTTGTGAAATTTATGCTTTTTTTAATGGTTAATGGTTAAATTGGGTTTATCCAGGGATATTTTCTTTGACGATAAATCATCAAAATTTAATTAATTATCTTTTTGCTTTAAATAACATCTTTTTATGAAAAATTAACTAACTTGCACACATTGTCAAAAAATGTTACAGGAGTTACAAATTGTATGAATATTATTAAACCAACTGAAACTCCGGCAACCAAAATAATCAATATGCACAAAAGAAAATTTTAAGCATATATGTTAAATATTCATTTATGCAAAAAATTACTTGTATGAGTATACAATTTCATATTTACTTTATTTACTCCAAGGACGAAAGGAAATTCACACTGAGTAATAAGCTTAAAATAAAAAAGCATATTCAATGAGCTATTTTTAAGAGTTAAGTTGTCGTGGAATGGCAGTTTCTTTAAGATGCTTTCTCAGAATCTACAATTGCTCCAGTTAAAATATAATGTATATAATTAAATACAAAAATATTTACAAATTTAAGTACAAACCTTTTTTCGAATATCTCGCAAAATTTTACCAAAATCTACCAAAAGATTAACCCTCAAATGCTTTTTTTTTTATTGCGAGGGTTGGCTCAACATGAAGATGGCAGCACTCGTAAAACAGTTGGGGGATACCCGAGTCGAAGTTTTGGTACTCTTCAGAACCTAAAAATTCTAGGATTTAGATTTTAAAGGACCTAAATATTACTTATTTTATATAGAGAAATAGATTCGATATAAGACCTGTAAAAGTCTGTTATCGGACGAAGTCGCCTCTTGAGTCGCTGAATAGGCCTTAAAAATTAAAAATTAACTACTTCTTTAAATCGAAATATATTACAGAAACTTATCAAGTTCTACATATTCTACCTTTCTGTAATATTTTTGTAGACCTATATATTCTAATTAGGACCTCAATATTCTGTAGATTCTATACTCTCTAATTCTATTTTGTATTTTTTATCCAGGTGAAGAAAATTAATAGTATATATTATTTTTAATTATAAAAATTATATTTTATAGGAATTAAAGAAACTCTTACAAGACAGAAAATTAAAATATTAAAAAAATATAAAACTCCTCATTATAATAAAAAATAAACTTATGTATGGTTTTTCTTTAATTTTAATTTTCTTGCAAATCATCCATTTTTGCTTTTTTCAATGTTGAAGTTTGGCTCGATTTTTTATTCTTCCTTTTATTGGCGCATTCTTTATTAATGGCAGCGATGAAAAACGTTTCTTGCACGCTAGTCGGCGACATTTCATTTATTTTTTCTAAAAAAATTATTTGTTCTTAGAATTTCTAATATTTATATGCTCGAATGATATGAATTACATAAATTTTAATTATGATAGTTATAAAAGTAATGAATAGAATAAAACGTTTTATTATATTTTTTCTGAAATAGTTTTTTTTTTGAAACCTAAGCTATCAAAATTATTGTACTCACTAAATAATCCTTCATATAATTTGCGGTTTATTGGAGGACAAAGCTACTACACTTGTATCTCGAGATTCAATCCACCATATTAATGCGTACTTCTTCTTTGGCATGGTTTACAACGTTGAATATAAATTGTTAATTTGTATTATTCCACTTTTTAATTAGATAAATTGAAATATTTCTGGTTACAATTTCAGTTTATTGACACTTTTTTTATCACTTATACGTTTCGAACAATTCAAATTTTTTGATACTACGTTGTTACAAAGCAACCAACTGAAGAATTATATACAGTGATGCTTGGCACGTATGCTAACCGCCATTTTCGTCTATTTCACTTCAATTGTATTGCGTTAGAAAAAGAAAACAACATGACTACGAGTATTGTTGTCAATGCGAACAGCGCCAAATTATTTTCAGGCGTAATAGTCAGAGAGTATTACAAGTAGTTTTCATAGATTCAAATGAGATGTTACCTTTTCCTTTAATAGAATTATTAGGAGTTACCAAGTTTGTAGAATATAAAAAGTATGTAGTAAGGTGTTGAGAAATCTTTATATGCAAAACTATTGAGGTGTAAACTAGTATTTTAAGGCTTTACAGTCTTCTAATAATTTGAATAGTTTTTTGAGGTTCTAAACAGGTGTTAATTTTCACCTTGATAGATTTTTTAGGGGTTTATAAGCGTATCTAGAATAAAAAGTTTTTATTTAGATGTACTTAATAATAAAAAGTATTAATATAGGTCTATTTCAGAATGTACAGAATTTATTCCGTAGGTAAAGTTCGACTCGGGCTGGGTGCCGGTTTGCTCACTCTGCACCAAAAATGTGTTCGAATAATCGTTGGAACTCTGTTTGGTCGGGTTGAAGAGGTGGGAGCATCTCTGGGAGAAGTATATAGACTAACAAGGAGACTACACGTATTGTAGAAAAATAAAAATAAATTTGAAGAAAAATTATCTTGTATCTTTGTTATGTCGAAAACTTCAGAAAGCACTCATATACTAATGAACTTAAAAATTTTTTTCTTTATATTTCGACAAATAAGAATTTTTTTTACATTTGTTTTTATGAAACAATCCCTGCCTCCTTCAATTTGAGAATCAAAAAAAAAAAAACAAAATGATTAATACTATATATTAACATTAGTAAATAAAAAACCGGCATTATTATTAGTTTAATTTTATTTGCAAATACATATCGACGTGAGTCTTAAATTTTTAATTGAAGCAATTGCTGATTCTGAGAGAAAGCTAGCAAAACAAAAATTTAAAAAAGCTAACATTTGAAGGATAAATTGTTTGTAAAAAAATACGAGTATATTTAAATTTCAATTCAATCATAGAATAATGGCAGTTGGACGTTGTATCATTTTAATAACGAAATTTGTATTTGTAGGAGTATTTATAAAATTTAGTTAATAAAAAATAAGAGTACAAAAAGTAAAGCGATTATGTATAATGTAAGCTGACTTCTAGTAAACTTAACGCAATAAAGATAAAATTCCTAAATGCTGGCAGTGATATTGTCGGTTATCACCGGATATCACCGCTTTTTTTTAATTTTGAATGTAAAAGGTGAAAGGTGTACATCATTACCGGATTTTTATTAAAAATGAATTTCTGTCAAATATATTATTATTACCTTATCATATTAAAAATCTGCTAGACTACAAAAGAATATTATAGGTGCATGAATTTGAGTTCGGGCTCTAATTATACATTAAATTCTTATTATATACAAATTACATATTGGAAATATTTTATTAAAAACACCCTTTTTAGTTGGAACAGTTAATACTAGGTAACATATTTAAATCTTTAAATATCTTATTGAAGATAACTTTTTTATTTTTAATAATTGTTCATTCAGAAAAAACATTTAAGTAGCAAAATTTTCTTGATGACTTTCTAATTCACAAATTCTCTGTGCCAGTTACAAATGAAATTGTGAATAAATCAATTTGTCAAATCTATTTTTTTGTTGTCTTCAATTAAAGTATAGCTGAACCAAAAACAGTAACCACCATATTTTAATAACAACTCAACAACTAGTATTTAATCGACTTTGGCTAAACCACTAAGATATACTACCCAAATGCAAAATAGTTGGTCTAGTGACAAATTTTAACAGTCTATTTTATATCTAAGCAAATATTTATCAAATAACTATTTATTAAATAAAATTTATTCTTGTTTTATAATCTCTGGAAGTCATCCTCTTAAATTATTTCAAAACATATAAAATTCAGGTCACAAATTTAGTAATAATTTTATTTTACATTATTGAGTAGCACCGTAATAATCTTTATTCCGATTTTTGGAATCGTTAGGTTGCGCGCACTATGACGTTTCAAGCGACACTGAAATGAATTAATATTGGCCTTATAGCTCTTCCATGGTACATTCACTCGCAGAAAGAGAGAAGGAGAGAAATATCTTTTATATTCTTTGAATAAGGACGGTTCCCAAAAATCATGAAATACTAGATGGGACACTCGTGACGTATTCCTTTATCTTTTTTCGACCTTGGTCCCGTTAGCCCACCGTCCTTTCAGATTTTGCTAAAAGTGGATAGTAATAAAGGGCTCACGCGTGAGAGAAAGACAAAAATTTAGGGGGAGGCGGAATGAAAATTAAAATCACGTTTCACCATCCAGAGCAGCGCACACGTTCGAATACGTTTGGCTCGCCTTTAAAAATGCACAGTGAAAAAATGTAAGCAGCCCGCATCCGTATACATGCTCTGAGTGTGCTACCTGCCTGTTCCTCATTCTCAATTCGGGATTGCCCTATGCTGGAACATTACCTGGGGACTGCACTAATACTGCAGAGGCACACAGTGTGGCCCGACTGTTTGGTCCGCCTTTAAAAATGCGTAATAAAAAAACGCTGCATTTTATTGCCTACACTGTAAGTGCTGTAGATGAGAATTTTTGGCTGCCTATTCTTATCTCTTTTGTTCTTATTGGTATTTAGATAAGGCATAGGAAGCAGTAGTTCTTTGCTGCTTTCTCTAATAGGAAAATTTTCCCCAGGCAGTTTTAGAACTTGCATATGGGTTAGAGCTTTGGGATTGTATAGAGAGTGTCATATATATATATTTCACGATCTTTGGACGGTTCCTTTCTTGTTGAGCAGAGTATATATGCAATAGGCTTAATTGTAAAACATTTAAAAAGTAGATATCTAAAAAATAGTCACTGACAAAAAAGTCATTTCTTTTTCAAAACTTCTTTGAAAACAATGTTAACAGTTATAAAGCATTCATCGTTTACATTTCGACCGTGTGTGTGTGTCTCTTAAACATAATAATAGTATTTTTCTGTAAAAGCAATTTATGAGGTGATAAACCAAATAGATTTAAAGAGTTCAATAATTCCATGGGGTTAAATTGAATGTTTATTTCTTCATGTTGGATAGAATCAGAACTGAAGTGAATTTTGCCTTCTCCCGGTAACTTTATTAGTTGTTTTACAGTCATCGCTATTTGGACATAAAATCGCTGTTGAATGAAATTGCAAAACAATTTGTTCATTGATTTCTGTGGTATTTAATATAGTATATAATGTAAACAACTCCAACTAACAGCTGCTATGCATGTTAGTTAAATAGAGTGTCAATTCTTAATATTGCCAACATTTTATTTATAATTTTATTAAGACAACTCATTTACTCATTACTAATTTTCGTTTTTCTCATATGCTTCACTTTGGCTTGAAAGTAACGAAGTATATATATAAATCAAGGGAATCTTATTTCCAACAGCATACTTGCTTTCATCAAATTTACGTGCAATTAAAAAATGAAATGAAGAATTTATGTTTTTGACACATTGTAGATATTCGACTTGAACATTAAATTACAGTACAAATTTTTTCAGACCCTAGAGCACTGCTACAACAACTGCAAAGGTTCTTTAGCGATCGATATCGAACCTATCAAACAGGTTTATGAAAATTTAAAGGTAAATTTTATTTGCCGTGGTGATTCCAGTTTTGTTCTCCAAATTGCTGAAAGTGAATACGACAAAAAGAAAGAATCCATACGAAATGGAATTTATTTTCAACAAGAGCAAAAAATATACGTTTTCAAAATATCTGAGGCAAACTCAGCCGCAATTTTAACTACTAAAGAAATTTATCTGGTAAGTAAAATTTAAAGTTTTGTTAATTATCATATTATAAAAAAATCCTTATTTTTATTATTTATGAAGTTTTCATACGTATCATAATGTAATTTTTTTTTCTGTTTATAGACTGATTCCAGAATTATAGAAATTCAAAATTTAACGGCAAAAACCGTATACAATATATCTGCAGCTGTTGTACATTCAAATAACGAATTTAGTGTTATTGCTAAAAGAATTCAATTCTCTACATTAGAGAAGTACTACAAACCGGATAAGATTTCTGGTATATCTCTATACAAGTACAATTCTATGGACAATGAGACCAGACTTTTAAGCGCAACTATCAATTGGAAACCAGCAATAGGTAAATATTACTTTTTCTTAAATGCAACTCTATAATTCGTTTCAAGTATTCTTTAATAGTTTAATTTTTAAGTCAAGTTTTAATTTTTTATTTCACTTAATATAAAAGTACTATACTTTTTTCAGATATGACTTGTTTCTATGAAATTTTATACTACGCAACAGCAACAAATAGTGCTTTTGGTTTTGTGCAAGCAGAGGTAAAGGCGGTAAGTAAATGTAACAATTCTTAATAGTATAATATGCAATAAGAGCGGTAAGTAGCTGATTGCCCACGAAAGCTGAATTGACTACCGCCCGTGTTCTTTATGTTAATTTAAATCAGGAATACAGGGCGAAATTAATTACTTCAATGTGATACATACTTAAAAGAAAAACACTTGTTCCCAGAGAAAGGGAAAGGATTTTGAATAAACTCTATTTAAGCATAATATACTTTGGCCAGAGTTTTGAAATGCAAAGAATTAGTCAAATTATGTCAATTTAATCTTAATTTCAATTATTCAAATTAGTCATGAAGATCTGCTATTTCTTCTACACCACTCTTGTGGTAAATCTGAAAGACCAATAGTCCAATAGTTCGATTGGAATAATTTTTGCGCCAAAAGAAGAAGAAGAAAAAAACAATTTATTTTATTACTAGCTCAAATGACTTATTAAATATAGTTCGTAGTCTGATTCAAGAGTTAAGGATGATACTATGATTTGTGTTATGATGAAAAGTAAAACTTGGAAATCATCAATTACTTAAACCCTCCTCCTCCTCCCCTTCTTCCGATTAATGGCGCATTGACTGTACCATGAGGGATTTCTCGAATACTTTGTTCCCGTTATACATCTAATGCAATGTGTTTTGGTTTTAGCTTTTTCAATTATTTAGTTTTTATGTGAATATTTTTAAATTTTTTAGTCTTGTAGTAATTTTAAAGCTGTATGTATGTTAATATAGTATATTCCTGCGATTTTGTTATGTTATTTATTTTATTAGTCAATAATCAATGTATGCATTAATGGTATGATACAGTGGTGAAGTGAAGTTAATGATGAACTACCATGTGTCATGTAAGTTTACGATTAACATACTTTATAGTTATTTACAAAATTAAAATCTTGTATTTATTTAGACGCTTTTTTAAATATATATTTGGTTACGTGTAAATGTACATTTGATTCGCACTGTTGGCTTTCGAACAGGCTACATACAGCTACCTCTATGAGAGAAGCAAGGGCGCCAAGTCAATGTCAATACTTTTCAGTGGATCTGCCATATTAAATTAGTAAATGTTGACTTCAAAATCGTTATAAACGATTCAAATCATCGACGCAATTTAAGTACATTTAAATTTAAACTAAATTTACCTATATTAACTGGTTTTATCAATTTGTGGCGTATTGTGGTGGAACATTAGTTTTTTGAAGGAATAGAAATCTAAATATTATTTTTATCTTGAAACTCGAAAATAGAATAGTTCCTAAATTCTTTTTTCATACAGTATTCTTTTTTCAGGTAGTCTACTGTATTTACAAATTTCAATAATACTCAAACAGATAAACTTAAAAATTATCGTATAAATTTAAAATGTTTTTTTTCAGGAACTATTAGATTGATGAAACAAGGTACAATTTTCGTGATATTTTTAGCTATTAGGTAGTAGATAATTATTGAGCCAAGATTACAGGAAAACTGAACTTTTTTTTGTTAGTAATAGTTCCTGAAAAAAAAAATTTTAAATTTATAAGATTACTTTTACGTTTATCTGTTTGAATATTATTGGAATTTCAGATTTTATTTTATTTAAATATAAGGAATAAATAAATAAATAAATAATAAACTAATCGGCAACGTATTTATTAATATTCAAGCACAATGTGGCACAATTCACTAAATTTTTAGTTAATATAGGCAAATTCCGTCGATTGAGTGTTTGTTAATAGAGTTTCGGAACGGAATTCTGATTGCACGAGTCAGACTACCTCTTGATCGATTTTTCTAACTACAGTATACTTTAAGATTTCGTAACTTTAATCGAAAAAATGGTTGAATTAGTCTACAAATACAAATGTATTTACATAATTTTTATTAGTTTCGTTAAAATAAAGAGTTCATTTTGTTGGTTTAATATGGAGAACCTTTCTGGGTGTATTCTATATTTGTGCGGCTAGAGAAAATAAAACGTGTACACATTTTTATCATTTTGTAGGATTGAAACACCAAGCCATGAACCCTGAAATAAAAGCGGTCGAATTATCGTCTAGTCGCTTTGTAGAGAAAACACGTTCATTTCTGGGTCATAAAAATAGAAGCTATAGAACTGACCAAAAATTTCGTTTAAAAAAAAGGGAATTTCCACACGACAGTGATGGCTTTGTTAAATTTAAATGTAATGTAAAGGTTTTTTCTGTCAATTTTAAATGGCACGATTTTATATAACATAGCAATAAGAAACAATAAAATTACAAATCCCATGTCAGGGCTCACAAATCACAATTCTGAAGCCAGAGTTGTGCAGAATAAAATAAATGATATCTAAAAGAGAAAACAATAAAACTTGCATCCCATATAGCATGGTACTTGAATCGCACAAAAGTAGCGAATAAGCATGGATAAAAATTGCGATTGTCTTCGAATAGCACACACAGGAACACAGCATCGAATAACATGGCTTTGAATAACACGGTTTCGAATAACACAGATCTGTAATAAGGAATAATATAGATCTGTAATAACAATATAATTATTTTAAGAGAACTTCTATATACCTACATACATCTAAAACACACTCGTGTTTCAATTATAAATTTATATAATGTTGCCGTGTACATTTTGTTTGATTTTACCATATTACATGGATCCTATACATATTATTAAGTGAATTGGGTCGTAATTTATTTACCTTTACATATTTTAAAACAAAGCTGCTCTTATTATCTGTTTGGAAATATTATGCAATTTACAATTTGCAAATTGTGTTAGCCGAACCTGGAGGAGTTTTCCGTCCAACATTTTTTAAGTTGTATTTTAACACTTGAATATAAAAGAAAAATTATTATTTAATTTTGCGAAAAACATACCTATCTTAATTAAAAAAATCCACAGGGTGCTGGAAATGAATTTTCAATGCATTCAATGGTTCGTCGCAATTTATTTGTTGGTTCAATACCATAAACTGGATTTTTATGTAAATTTCGTTATGAAATTTTAAAAGACATATGGTACACAAATCTACATTGATATCATACCGACGTTGTAAGATATGCAAGCGTCTGGTCAGGTCCTCGCGAAAAAGTCGTTTTCTAGCTCATGCTTAGTCGATAAATGTTACTACAAAAGCTGTAGATCTTAAAATCTCTTATCTGAATCTGAAATTTCTGCGTTATAGTTATGTATGTCAAACAAAGTCAAGTTTGCGTATTAAAAAGCGGTTTCCTAGAATTCTAATGTATTTTTTGCTTGTAACAAACTTGAATTTTTCAAATATGTATTTTCATTTTTTTCTGCTATTTTTATTTTATTTATTTAATCAAATTTAAAACTTCGACAGAACGTCGACACTTCAACAATTGTATAATATTAGGTCTACCGGAAAGTTCTGTCCGTTTTTGAAGAGGAAGAAAATGATACAATTTTTAACATATTTAACTAGATTTATGGTACGATATAATTTCCATCGTTCCTTATGAATTCTTCCCAGCAGGATGGCAATTTATAAAAAATATTTTTGAAGAAAATCTTTGGATGCGAAAAACTACAGCAGCACTACTGTAAACGTAAACGTTTTCTTAATTTTTTAATTTTTTTCTCATCAAATAATTTTGTAGTAGTTGAAAATGGTGGTTAAGGTCTGGGGACTATAGTCGATGCGAAAGAATTTCCCATCCTAGCTCTGAGATTTTCTGGCGAATCGCCAAAGCAGCATGTGGTCTAGCATTGTAGTGATACAGTATAATTTCCTTCCTATTGAATATTTTCAGCCTTTTTTCTTGGAGTACTTTGTTACCTCGTCCATTTGTTGACTGTATTTCTCCGATTTAATTTTTTCTTGGGTTCCAAAAGATTATAATGGATTGGGCCTTGCATGTCCCACCATATACACAATATTCTCTTTTTAAGGCTAAAGCTGGGTGTAGAGGTGAAGAAGACATGTTTTCCGGGTTCACGCTGTTTTCCTTACGATGTTTTCATATGTAATCCATTTTTCATCATTTAATCTATCATGGTCTTTAAAATATTGTCATCAACCACAAATGGCCGGCCAGAGCGTGGCTTATCACTAAGGCCGAAATCACCTGCTTTAAATTTTTCGAACCATCTCCTACACGTTCTGTCCGAAACAGCATATTCACCAAAAACTTCTAACAAATTTCGACACGCTGACAATGACCTGAGTTATCATTGTTGTAGTCAATTTCAAAGGGCACATAATAAATGCAATTATAAAGATATACAGCCACATATAACTCAAACGAACATATCGAAATATATTCAAACTTGAAGCGAAATTATCGGACAGAACTTTCCGGTAGACCTAACATTAATTTACTTTAAAGCCTAAATACGAATTTTTATTTAGTCAAATACGTCGGTAAAACAATATAAAAAATATTGTAATTAGCGAGGTCACCATAATTAGGACCAGGGAAATCAAAAAGCGCTTGAAAACAGGGACTCTCTTGGAATTACCAAAGTTCCGATATCAAAAAAGGAAAGGGACCGATTACGGATTTATGTTTACTTAATAAAAATTTTACAAATATTTTAATAAATATTAATTCCTATTATATTAATAGTTAAATTATATTAATTTGCAATTTGGACATTTCAATACGAACTTAAATAGAGAAAAATGTTGATAAACAGGTGTTATTCAAATATTTTTAATTAATTACAAATATTTAGACACTGCTATTTTTGGAACAGGTTTGCAAATATTACTTTTTGGTAATAATTTTAAAAAATTATACCGTATTGTTTAAGTATTTGTGGAATTGACAAATGTGTAAAGAAATGTTGTTTTTCGTTTGTTTTTCTATTTCGGTTTGTGCATATTTCCATAAAGCTTTTCGTTGAAATTTGTATAAATATCTTAAATTTATTTTTTTCACTTTTTAAATAAAACATTCTTCAAGAATTATTAAAATAAACAAATTAAAATTTTTTTTTAATAATATCCCACAATTCTCACGTTATAAATATAAAATATGGAGCATATCGCAGCGAAAATGTTCCATTGTGGCATGAGGGATGTTAGGGCTGAACGAAGGCAAATAAAAATAAATATAGGGAAACTTTGTACGAAATGCCACTAAATTGAAAATTTTAGGGTGTTGTTTTTTTAATTTTGTTTAGATATGCGCTGTATCAAGTGTTGGCACAAGAGGGAAATGCCTGAAAATCGAATCAACCCTAATTAAACTAGTCGAAATTCCGTGTTTAATATGTCATTTATTGCACGGAAAAATTCACGATAAGTTTGTGATATTCTATCTATTCTATCTATTCTACTTGCATATATTTTTGAGAATATAAAGCTTTAGCAAGAAGAGTGTCATTTTTATTTGGAGGGATTTATAAAATTTGTTTTACTTTAGCAGTCCTATGCTGTTTTTGTTGAAATAAGATATCAGATCCAAACATTTTAATAGTCACAAATAAATTGATTTGACATTGAATATTTATTTATTGTAATGTAATGTACAAGTAGTACAATACGTAAATGTACAACTAAAAAGTATAATTTTACATCTTTGAAGAGTGGCAAATATATCTTATCATATCTTAATTATGTGCAAATTATGCGCATATCAACTACGAAATTATAGATTGGAGAAATTAAGTGACTAAAAATATTTTAATAGAACTAAAAACCGTTGGCAAACAGATTGACAAAGGATTTTTCAATTATTCGTTTACGAGTTCAGATTGCGCCTGGTACTGATGTTTTCTTATCAGTTTAACTTTTAATGGATTTGAATTAAAGAAATAATGCAGCGTTATAAAAATACCAAATTTTATAAAATTATTAAGCGTTCGAGGCAACATTTTTGCAGGCTAGTGTAACCAATATGATAATACAACTTCATATTGAATTCAATTCTCTAAATATTGAGCTTTTTTATAAGGTAATTATGTGGGATTTAGAAAAAAAATGTGGTATACTTATTCGTTCAATATTCTAATTCTTACTTTTCTAAAGGATTATTGTTTGACCGTTTTCCACATTTAAACCTTAAAAGATACACCATTTAACATGATTGTTATTGCACTCTTTTTATTGCTATGCTATTATATCATTATTATTTTATACATATATGCGGGTTCTTATTCATGCTGCTATCTATTTCTTATTGTTTTAATATTAGTTTCAGAATTTCGTATGGTTTTATACATCATGAATGTAATATCCTCTTTGGAAATATCGCTTTTTAGTTGACTTTAATAAAATTGTGCATTCGTTTCGAATATTCATATTCAGTGTTCATCGGCAAATACTCTAGTTTGAAATCGATTCTGTTCAGTATTACGTCTTAAAAATATATCGCTCCATCCCTAACAACAATAACAGAATGAGTGTTAGCATGGAAATTGGGTTTTTATTCCACTTCATTTACTTTTGGCGAGACAAATTTATTTTATGTATGTATGTGGTATTACTGGTTCAATCCTAATTTGAATAACAGAATGTATTCTATTCGTAGAGTTCTACATATAAGGGATGTTTTCATTACGGTGATTTTCTATTTTGAGGATATGATATTTCTTGGCTGCTTTTACTGACGATTCTAACTATTGTCTTTCACTAAGAAGTTTTCGTTAAAAGGTGCTCATACCTTTGAGTATTCGAGACTATTGAATTGTCCCGGTTAAACTTTCGTATTAAATTGTGCAAAGAAGAAATTCAAGCTCTTTGATATGGAATTTGTCCTTTCAGCTCGGCTGGGTATTACAACTGTATAAAATTAAGAAAAAACAAAATATATTCGATGTCGCATCGTATGTAAAATTCAAGATGTTACACTGACTTTCATGAAAATTGAAAGTGTTAAAGTTCATTAATTTAAAAAATAAAACGTAGGATTCAAATTATTAAAGATTGTTTCGCAGCAGCTTTTAGATCCGATTTACGTAATTCACTTTAAAGTTTAAGCCATTTTAGATATTTAACCCCTTATACAAAATGTTTATTTGTCTGAGGAGCAGAAAATAGAATTAGAGTTTGCTTTATTTTATCAACTACAACTTGTTTTTGGGTTCATGAGGAATGGATTCACAAAGCCTAAATTCAGACGACAGGAGGCACTGAATTGGGTGGTTTGCAGTTTCATGCTGTGGAGTGCGCCTTTAATCTTTAATCTTTAAGTTTTAATAGGCAAGGATCTAAAGTGGACAATTTAGAAACAAAATCGATACAAAAATGTATTCAAGGTAATTCGTGTAAATTTGGCATTGAAAATATTCCCAGCCTATACAAAGAAAGAATTATTTGTAAATATTGAAAGCAAGAGAGTACAGAAACTAAAACCCATCTACAACTGAAGATGCCCTTAACAGAAAAGATAAAGAATCAAGGCCCCTTCAAATGGCATTATAATTTTATTTTTAATTTCTGACTTGTGATTTGCATATTTTGCGTAAGGAAATCGTGCACTAGTTGTCACAAAATTACCTTTCAGGTATATATTTTTGAAAATTGAAATTTATTCGTTAAGTTTTCTATATTTGGACAAAACAAAATAAAAATAAACATATTAATTCAACTGTGACAACTTACCCCACGTATGGGATTTGTTGTCACAGTATTTGACAGAGATTTCACAAGCCTTTATCTCCGACAGAATCGCAGTTTAGGCAGAAATAAATTAAATTCTTTTTTCCCACCACATTCACCTTAAATCCAGAGTACACAAACTAGCCGACCATGCTTCTACACAAGCAAATACCTTTGTCGTTCGTATCATTGACCTTAATTTTATTGATTTCCACAAAACAAAGGATTAGATTTTTTTTGCTAAATATTTTTCTCCATTATAAGTATGTAAAAATAAAGAAGTAACAATTATGGAGTCTATTTTACATGTGACAAAGCATTCATGGTATTTGGGACAACTAGCTCCTTTCGAAGAATTTAGTTAAATACGAACACAGCTTCAAAATTATTCACTAAAAACAATATTTAATTTATCTAGCAAAAACGTGATTCAATAAAAACATCTTATAGGTTTTATTGAGATGGTTAATTACAAAATAAATAATAAACAAACTAATTAAATAAATAAAGAAAAATTTACTCTCCACTCATAACACTGGTTAACAAATTTAATTTTGTAGTTTTTTTTTAAAAATTAAGGTAATAAATACAGAAAACCGTATATTGGTCATTTTTGCAAAATCATTAAACATTAAAAGTTCATCATAGATGTTTGTAACGTCGCTTAAATGAAAGCCTGAGTCCTAATCAAGTTTATGGAAAAAAACATAAACTGTCGGATTATTTCGAAATATTTTAAATTTTTTCGTATTTTTTAAAAACCCAAGATTTCAACTATCATTTGAGCAACATTATAAATTCCGTTAATTTTCAAAATTGGCCAAAATACTCTAACTTACCCATATTTCTCAAAAACGTGATATGATGGGGCATTTTCATTTATGAATTCGTAATATACACAAAAAATCATAGAGAAATGTTATGCCAATTCTTTGGAGAAAAAATTTATGTTGGCCAGCATAATTTTACATTTCTTGAATTTACATATAATGGCAGTGACAACCTTATGATCATGCCACTTTCCAATGTTGGCAGCACTGTTGTTTTCATATGTACTATTTCTATTAACGTGGAACTCTAAGAAAAAGTCCTCATCAAAAGTTGGTGCATTTGAATAGGTACATTTATTGTTTTGTAAGAAGAATTATATCTGTTTACACAATTTTTTATTACTAACATTATTTTAATCTAATAAATACCAAGTATAATCATAAGTACTCTCAGTAATATATGTTAGCTCCTCATTCTTGGAAATTACTTCGAAGAGCTGGTCGAGCAAACTGTCGAAAAGACTCCTGATGATGGCTAGTGCTATTTCATTCCCAGCAGCTAGGTCACCTTATTTTAGTGCTTTCATACACTCGTACTTTACAAAGTGAGCCATTTCCACATAGTATTTTCTATCATGTTTAAATATGGAAAAAAGGATGTCTTCGGCCCGAAACCACTCCGTTACTTGGCGAGCGGTATGGATAGCTGTATGGTCGTGTTAAAAAATCCATGACATGAACCCTAGGAATTCATCTACGTCAGCGGCTGCTCGTTGAAGAAGGCTGATGTACTGTTGCAGCATCTTGTTTTTCAGCTAATATTATAAGTTCTAAGGGCTGTTATAAATGATTGCTCCCCACACCATAAGTGATTCTTATCGGCTATGTTGGTGGCTCAAAAACCAATGCTCTCTCTGTAGGTCATGAAAATAGTACGATAGTCCATAAGTCCATCTAATAAGAAGCGTTTTACGCCAATAAAGACTACACTAATCCACTGGCTGTTTCCAATTGATGTGATTTCTAGTAAATTTTATGTGATCGGGTTGTAGATGAGTTTTTCTTTAGCCAAAGACATCTCAAGTTATGGTTAGCCTTAATAATCAGTCGAAAAGTCCATACGATGGCTGAAATTTCCTCCGTTATCGTTCGGTATTGGCTGCAAGTACTCGTCTAGGGAGCGTATTTCATATTGTTTTGGATCTCACAGAAATGAACAAACTACGTTCACGTTTCGATTGATTCTACGATAAATTTCCCTCGAAAAGTATCATTCTTCTTTCAATACCGCTATTCTGCCGATCTCTTCTTTTGTAAGCTGGTGTTTGCGCTTCATTTTATTTCTTCTAGACAAATTTTAATATTTGCTAATCCATTATCTCTGCACTGCGAAATATAGGAGCAGCAAATAAGCTTATGTACCTGTTCAAATGCATCGCAATTTTTTCTTAAATCGCGGTCGCTTTTTTCTTATAGTTTCTGGTTAATTAGTTGTAATTCTCAGCAGAATAAACATATCAAGAAAAATTGACTAGCACGTACGCGTAATATCCTTATTTGCCATTTTATAACAGTGTACCTATTCAAATTCTCCGCAGTGTATATGGTATATGTAAATTACATAGTTTTAATGTGTGATCGTCAAGACTTTTCATTTAATATTAAATACGATAGAATTACTTTAAATTTAAATTTTTATTTGTACTGAAACTTTATTAAGGAACTTTTAGCCAAATAATATTTTAGCGTAATGGTATTCTCTTATTTTCTTTAATAATATAATAAAATAAAGTTCTGATGATATTATGTTGTACGTCATAACCGACATTTTATTGCATTTTAATTTTAAAGCTGTAGCTACTATAACTGGTCCGGTACCGACGTCCCTCAGGCTACCCATTATATTTAACTAAAATTTAATAGTTCTCAAATATTTTAAACATGCAAAGAAAATAGGTGAAGTTGAAGACATGTCCAACTAGATTCTCCAATTTCCAGTGAAAATCCCATCGAAATCTGTTTAGCCGTTCCCGAGATTTTCAGATAACCGACAGACAGATAAAAGTTGTGAGTTTATAAAAAAAAATAGTCAACAATTTCAAATCACAGACATATATTTCAATTTGTAGGCAGATGTATGTAAATGATTATTGTGCTACACTTTTATTATTAAGATTTTTACCAATTAAAGAAAGGCATGTACAAATTGTAAAGAGGAGTGAGGAATTTACTAAAAATAAAAACCGTCTTTATCGGATCCAAGATTTCCTGCATTACTACATTTACACGGCATTTTTATCCTATATTCTGTTTCTAATACCATGTATTGTTTGCTTTATGTTATTATATGTATGAGATAAAATGTATTGAATATTTACTTTCAACAAAAGCAAGAGAAAAACTCTTCTTTTGATACAGATACTCCTCATGCTGTTTTTGACGGTTTAAGAAACTACTGGTTGTTTTTGAAATATAATATATTGCAATGTGGAATAGATGTTCTTAATACATAATTTATTTGCTTGTATTAATGTGTTACATCAATATACATATGTGTATTATGCTTTAAAAGCAAATAAAAGTTTCATTCAGATAGACAGAGGAATTTAATTATAATTTTAACAATATAATATTCTTTGACATTTTTTAGAATTCAATTACAGAGAAATGTAATGAAATCTTCTACATTAACCCTTTGCCTTATGAATTGAGCGACGATTATTAGTGCCACTTTCGATGAGAGTTTCTGTCATTCGCCGTGACCACAAGCAGTTTCATCACAGGCCAAATTTTGCGCAATCCACTGGTTTGCCATTTACTATTTACTAAAAGCACATTTTTATATTGCAATTATAACAAACAATAACAATAAACATTATCGTGCAAAAACAACATTATTTGATATGAGCTTTCCACTTTTAGCCAGAACAAAACATCACGTATCTGTCTGATACGAGCTTCTCATTTTAGGCACAGAAAGGGGATCACGTCTCCCACACGTTGTTTTAAGGCTAAGGGTTAAGTAGTTCCTCAATGTTCAAATCATACTTTTACAAAGCTTTAAAATGTTTACAAATAAAAAATGGGAATCAAAGATAAATTAATCGCATTTCTTCATCTCTAAAACAATTTTAATTTATGAACTACAAAAAATAATTTTTTTTTTCAATTTAATAACTTTTCACAAGGGAACTTGATACATGTAAATATTTTATAAAATAAAATACTGTTGCGTCGATTCACGTGATTGATAACAAACTTCTTAACTTAAAAATAATGAAAGTATTAAATCAATTATATTTCCCTTTATTATTTATTTTTTTTAAACAGCCAAAGACCCTTTACAACTATAAAGTAGAAAACCTAACCTTTGGGACGGAATATCAAATTGGGATTCGTGGTAAGAATCCGAAGGAGACTTCAAAGGAGAGTGATATATTTTGGTACAATTTGTGGACACCAACATGTCTGGAGTGGTACGAAAATGATCTGAGCATTTGTCGTAAGTTAATAAGCTAATTAAATAAAGAGTTTGATGTATGATCAAAGTGCTCTGGTTACAGCCCCGCTGGTTCCTGAAGAGTTAAATGTGACGGAACATTATATTGACGTGAATAAATTTTCTATAAATGTGACATGGAAGAAACCAGCTTTGGATCCCGATTATTATATCATAAAAATACTTGATTTAAGTAAGATACACATAGACGATTTGAGAACGGTGATTGTAAATATATCGAAGGTAATTTTTTATTATTATAAAAACTGACTATTGTAATTCTTATATACATATAAATTGTTTTTGACAAACTCTTTTATGCTAAATAACAAACTCGAACTTGAAAACAACAAATACTGAAAATTAATTTATTTTTTCCAAAAAATGTTTTAAATTGTCTAATTTTTCTCGGAGAATTGGGGAACGAACATCGCTGAATTTGGCGTTCAATGCACAATGGGCAATGCATCAATATAGGGCAGTTTATTAAAATCGTTATAAAAACTATCGATTGTGAGGAAACTTTGAGTATACATTTATTCATATTCATTTTATAACAATTGTCTATTACGTCTTGGTTTTGGACGTTAAAGTACAACAACTGGATTATTTGTTCAAAACGAAAGAAACTAATAAATGAGGTGACAAAAGCAAATTATCTAACTAGAATTCGGGAAATCCTTAATATATTCTTCTCAGGAATAAGTCAGGTCCTGCATATGATAACTTAATCTTAACATAATAGGGATTTTCTACTTTGGTCCGAGTATGAATTAAATAGCGACACGCTTTCCTGATTAGAACCACGCTAGGAACAAAGTAATACACTCCTACTGTTAAAAAAGCTTACGAAAAGAAACAGCAGCGAAGATAAACCTCTAGGAGATAAAACTTACTGACAATTATAAATTGTCTTAAGTAATGCCAAAAATTCCACCTATTTCTTACAAAAAAAAAAAAGCTAACATATTCGTAATTTAAATTAATACTTCGGGTGACGTTCTGACAATAAGTTCGGGCGACGAATGTGTTAAATTTACAGATATTTGAAAAATAATTATGAAATGATAACAATAATAGTACCTCTCTCTTGTTATTTAATTACAAAAATATATTTGTTAATGCACTCGAGAGGCGACTTTCAGTTGCCATAACAATGTATGAATTAACGTTGGTGAAAAAATCTTCAAATTCTATGCTACTATAACAATTAAGTAATATATAGTGTGCGATGAGCATTGTCATGGGTCATGGCTAACATTGGTGGACGCAGACTCTGCAAACCGCGGATGGCTGCGATACAACGGCTTGTAGCGCTCTCCCCCATGAGCTCCTACCGCACGGTCTCGAAACCTCGGAAGGTCGTGAATTCTATTGACCTTCTTGCCAGGGGGCGGCAATCCATACACCAGGAGAAAGTTGTTCTAGGGCGACAAACTGCGAAGGTTGCAAAGGGGGAGGGTCATGGAGTCCTGGCAGACAATGTGGTACAGAAAGTCGTCTGACCAGTGGATAGGTCGGGTTATTCCCCGGATATCTGCCTGAACCGTGGAAACGAATGGTGAGGTAGATTACTATCTTGCACAGATGCTAATGGGGTATGGACAGTTTCCGACCTACCTTTTTCACATAGGATAGGTACCGAGTCCCCCCCCCCCCCCCCCCGCTACATACCCTTCTCCACCCCTCCATACGCACATTCTTTGAGTGTGTGAGTTGGTGAGTGGGATGTACGATTTGGAAATGGTCACAGACATAAGCCCGGATTGACGAAGGATTGCCCTTCTTGTGAAGGGGAGCAGGGTTTTAGCTGGTAGGTCTCCATAGGCTAGGGAGTCCGGCAAATAGGTGGCCCCGATCATCTTGAATTAGATGTTAGTTGCAAGAAAATAACTCATTAAACTGACTTAACTATTCGAGATTTTCATTAATTTATAAATGTATTTTAGAGGCTCTAAAATAAAACCAAATTTTAAAAATTATTAATTATTATTAATAATTATAAGTTATTAATTGCCCTCTAAATGTATGGATGCCATTTTAAATGGAGGTTAATATAGTAATAATATAGTAATACAGTAATAACAGCAGGATCAGACAGGTTTAACTAGAGCATCGAAATGATTGTCCTACCATAAGAGTGATGAGTTCAAATAAAATTTGCCGTAATAAGGCTTAAATAAGGTACACCTATTCAACTGATCATATGAAATACAGTTCAGTTCAGGTTCAAAATGGTGTACCTGAAAAGGGAATTCATATTCTAGCCCAGATCATATTAGAAGTTGCCTGAATAAAATAGATATAGAACCGACCGGCAACCTGCTCGTGAATAACGCCGAATTAAGCCAAACAGTTGGCAGTTGCAAACATAAAGAAAAAGAAGATTATTTGCACCCAACATACTCAATTCAATCATTTTGCGTGACTATGTAACTATTTGAAATTTAGAAAAATGTTTGCAGCCAGTTGTAAAAATATGATTTTGAGTAAAACACATTAATTTCTTCAAAAATGTGTTTGAAATTAACGCAACACTCCACATGAAAATACTACTGAACTGCTGAACTACTGAAATATTGGGAATTTATCAATTAAACTTCTACATCATATTCGTAGAAGCATATACTTTAAAAAATCAAATAAAAAAAAATCTAGTATTTCAAAATTTAGTTTATTAGAAATAGAGTCATGTCCTGTTATTAAATTGCATAGTAAAGTTACATAAAAAATAAAAGTAACCATATTTCGAAAGATGCTAAATTCGTTTTTAGTATAAAAATGGATGTGTCGCGCTCCAGCACATGGTATGGAAATATAAAATAACTTAATTTTGAATAGGTAGTAGTAGTATTATTTAACACTTTTCAATTTTGAAAAAAAAAATGGTAGGAATGATTGCGTCCGTAGTTACGGATCCGAATCAACAATATATATATAAAAAATAATTTACATTAAAACATTCTTGTAGGACTTTAATTCCGTGCTCATTCCCACTGTGATATTGTACGGTGTACAGTATGAGGTGCATTTAGTAGCTTTATCGACAGGAGGCAACTCATCTGCAGTGGTAACAAGCACTTTAGTACGTCATGTAGAGATTGCTGGTAATCAAATTAACTTATTTACATCATATTGATCTTTTGCATGAAAATCGCTTTACAGAGTACCGACATCTGCGGCTTGTAATCGCAATTGTCGCAACGATCTTATCAGTTGCATTATTGTCGGTTGTCGTAATGGTTATTTGTCAAAGACGTGCAAAATGCAAGAGGTACCAAGAACGGTGCAAGTATTTTGAAGTAATGTTTCAAATTAAAATATTAAATCTGTTAAAATACAACACGTTTCGTTCTTAAAGGATTTAGATAAGAAAGCTCCGGTGGATTCAAATTCCAATTTTAATTTTATGAGCAAAACATTTTCCATGCTTCCCTCAATGGAACATCTCAATCAGCTCCAACAGGAACTGGGTGAGAAACTTTTCATAAATGATGAACTTGAAATCAATCGAAGCGACGTTGAGATTTTTGAAATCCTCGGAGAAGGCGCATTTGGGTTAGTTAAACGCGGTATTTTGAAAATTGACAAGAACACCAAAACTGAAATTGCTGTGAAAATGCTTAAAGGTATTCATCTAGGATAATCTCTTTTTTCGGATTTAAATTTTTTTTTTTTAAGATCACCCAACTTCAGACGATATCAAGGCCTTCCGTCGAGAAATTGACGTGATGAAGGCAGTAGGAAAACATCCGAATATCGTTGGCATAGTTGGACACTGTACAAAAGATATTAAAGAAATGCTTCTTCTAACCGAATTCTGCAGCCTAGGAAATTTATTAAACTTTTTAAGGTGAAATTGTGAAGCAATATTGAAGATTAAATGATAAAACTTACCTAATTCTAGATCCGAATGGAAATATTTAAACAAGATTATCCATCGAAGACAATTTTCTTCAGTATCAGCAGAAATGGAAGGTATTGAAAAAGTGGGTAAATTCCAGTATGGCAATAAAAATTTCCTAAAAAAGATAATGTGCCAATGAATCTAGGCGATTGTAATTCAATTTTGGATTAATCTAATATTTTTGAATTTATTTACAGTACAAACCCCATGATAATAGCAAAAACCAAAATATCTACAAGTCAGATTTTGAAAGTAAATCTACAAGTTTAATTATAAATAGATCGTACGAGATCAGTGTACCTTGTACGAGCGCCTGTAAATGTCACGTAGATATAATTTCGAACAAGTGCCTTACGCAAAATAATAGTAGTCACAATTCAAGTTGTCATATTAAAATTCAAAACTGTGACTGTAATTCCACAACAGAGACTTTATTAATAGAAAATAAAGGGTACTACAAGTTCTTGTCGCACGACGGTGATAGCGCAATCATTTTCGAAGAGAGACAGCCACTTAGAAGCGTGGACTTGCTTCATATTGCCAAGCAAATTTCAATGGGAATGGTAAGTGCAAAATCATCTTAGTTATCCATTATATTAGCAATAGTTGTGCTTGCATAAAAAGCACACTCTAGGTGTTGATAGGTTAGGTTAGGACGATGTGGCTGCCTAGAAAGGCACACTTAAACCTTTTTTTTTCCCATTGTGTTACCATGTAGCGCAGGAGATCATAGGTGGTAATTTGTACAAGATAATTTTTTTTAATATTATATTTGCTTAAAATTAAGACAATTATTTCTATTATAACTTTTTCCGAAACTTAAAGGGGTTTTCGTATTAAAATTAATAAAAAACAACAAATTATAAAATTTTATTATGAATAAAGTATTGAATATATTTCAACGGAATTTCTTTATATAAAAATACATATTTTAGCTATTCAAACAAAATATTTTGGTTTTTTACACACACGTACATAGTATTAGGTCTACCGGAAAGTTCTGTCCGATAATTTCGTTTCAAGTTTGAATATATTTGGATATGTTCGTTTGAGTTATATGTGGCTGTATATCTTTATAATTGCATTTATTATGTGCCCTTCGAAATTAACTAACTTACAACAAAGATAAATCATGTCATTGTCAGCGTATCAAAATTTGTTAAAAATTTTTGGTGAAGATGTTGTTTCGGACAGAATGTGTAGGAGATGGTTCGAAAAATTTAAAACAGGTGATTTCGGCCTTAGTGATAAACTACGCTCTGGGCGGCCATTTGTGGTTGATGACGATATTTTTAAAACTATGATAGATCAAATGATGAAAAATGAATTACATGTGAAAACACCGTAAAGAAAACAGCGTGAACCGGGAAAACATGCCTTCTTCACCTCTACACCGAGCTTGAGCCTTAAAAAGAGAATACTGTGTATATGGTGGGACATGCAAGGTCCAATCCATTATGAGCTTTTGGAACCCAAGAAAAAGCTAAATTCGGAGAAATACAGTCAACAAATGGACAAGTTAATAAAGTACTCCAAGAAAAAAGGCTGACAATATTCAATAGGAAGGAAATCATACTGCATCACGATAATGCTAGATCACATGCTGCCAGAAAGTCTCAAAGCTAGGATGGGAAATTTTTTCGCACCGACAATACTCCCCAAACCTTAACCATCACATTTTCACCTATTCCTTTCTTTACAAAATTATTTGATGAGAAAAAAATTCAAAAATGAAGAAAACGTTTACGATACAGTAGTGCTGCTGTAGTTTTTCGTATCCAAATAGGTTTTATAAATTGCCATCCTGCTGGAAAGAAGCCATAAGGAACGATGGAAATTATATCGTACAATAAATCTAGTTAAATATGTTACAAATTGTATCATTTTCTTCCTCTTCAAAAACGGACAGAAATTTCCGGTAGACCTAATATATGTAATACACATACGATGTGAAAAAAGCATAGAAAACGGTGGGAAAGATTGGACCCACTGTGGATGTGAAGATGGAAACATAAAATAAAAAAACAAAAAAAAACTTTTTAAACTACAACCAATACGCTTGTTCGACAAATTATTTATAAGCATGCAAATAAAACACGTTGCCTAGACTCAATCCAAGTTGTTTTAATAACAATATTATCTAATTTTTTGAAATGAATAGTAACATTTTATGATTTCATCTTTTACTATGATATTTTGATATTTTTAAATCTAACTTTTTATATTTATGTTATACAAAGAAATTTTATTTTAAATTAGGATTCTAAATATCATTTAAATTTTATTAAAATCACGAGATTAATATGGTATAAAGTAGAGCATAAAACATTCATTAACTAAAATTCAATAAATTATTATATTATTTCAAATGGAATGATGCAAAACTGAATACTTCAATGAATTTATATTAAATTAAAAGTAAACATTAATTTCAATTTATGTTCTGTTCAGTTTGGTAATTAAATAAAGATTGCTACTTTTGCAATCAGGGCTTTTCACAATAAATTCATTTAAATGTTTCGATTAATTTAGTTAAATTTAAGGCAACCAATATAAAATGTATTTCAATTTTGATCTTTCTTTACAGGAGTTTCTGGCAAAAAATAAAGTTGTACACAGAGACTTGGCTGCGAGGAATATTTTAGTTTGTAAGGACAGAACTGTTAAAATTGCTGATTTTGGGTAAGTTTTTTTTTTATAAATATGCAATATATTTTTGATATACCATATTTTCGAAATTCATATATTCCTTCAAAGATTAAGCAGAGACGTGTACCAGGAAAATATGTACAAAAAGACTGGAAGTGGAAAATTGCCAATTAAATGGTTAGCTTTAGAATCAATGACTCATCAGGTTTACACTACCCAAAGTGATGTGTAAGTGATTCTTAATGACTAAATATTAATATTAATTTTTTAAAAAAATTTAAAAGATTAGAGGCTATGTTTTCTCCATTATGAATTAACAACACTGAGCAACAAATTATGATCATTTATATGTAGATATATAAAAAACGAAAGTGTCTACACTTTTTTATCTTTTGAATGTTTTGAAATTATATTTCTTAAGTAAATTAAAAAACTAATTCTCAAAAATTCTTTTCTTCTGTAAAGCAATTGATCAGTTAATACATTAATTTATAAAATTTATATTAATTTTATGCTACACTTCAAGCCGATCAACACCTTAAGAATAATTATTCGATTTTATTATTCATCTTATATCTCAAAACCTATTCTAATTTTAATAATCGTTAATTGCATACTGTAATTGCAATTGTGTAAAAATATACCATAAAAACCGATTCTCAGTAAAATTGCAAATTCAGAAAAACAAGATATATTAAAATAAAACAAAATACCCGACTGCATAAATAACTGAAAAATAAAACAAACAATGCTAAATATACTACGAACTATTGTTTTGTTTGGTACCTGTTCAAAAAAAAATATAATAATATAATATACCCTAACTTGATGTTAAAAGTTGTCCATTTTAGGCATCAGCCCCGACTAAAACTAAGTTAAACCTTCAAACTGATACCACAACGATAAGAAGAATGCTAACTAACAGAAAACAATTTGAAAGCTTACTCAGCTAGAAAATGTTCTCTTTTCGCTAAAAAGAACATCAAAGAACGAATAAAATAAAAAGAAAACGGCTAAATTTGATGGAGGACGAAAATTTTATTGTTGGAGAATTGTTATCTATCAAGATGAATCTAAATTCATCTCAATAGGGTAAAATGAAAGCGACGTTGTTCGTCGTTGAACTGGTGAGAAGTATATCTTGAATGTTGAATACTTGCTCACCATGTAAAATTTTCCCCCCGTATTATTATTCTTGCCGCAATGTATGAAGACATTAACAACGAAAGCGTATTCTCGAGAATAGAAAAATTGTCACCTTGCCATCGAGTTAAAATGGTTCCTTTAACATCATTATTATAATAATAATGAACTTTACTATTTATTTAATACTGATTACCGATTTTAAAGACACTTTGGGCATAAAACCCGGACTTAAATTTAATTTAAAATGTTTGGTCGATAATAGAGAAACAAATTACAGACAAAGGCCACAAAAAATTCGGGATATACATAAATAATAATTGAGGATCCGTTTAACCCGTTTAAAAAAGCAGTCTACTTGATTTATCTTAAGGATATATCAGGGTATTGTAAAAATATTTAATAAAATGTTTTCAATTTCTGAAGACAAAAACTTATAGTTAAAAAATTGGGATTTCATTTACTGAGTTTTTTTCTTGCTAAGTATACACTCTTAAAACACTCTTTATTCTGGACTATTTAACTATTTTAAAATTTCTTATTATTTAGCTGGTCATACGGAGTTCTTTTATTCGAAATTGTTACATTAGGAGGTACGCCATATCCACTAATACCAACAAATAAGCTTCTAAACTTATTAAAAAAAGGATATAGAATGGAAAAGCCCAAAAACTGTGGACAAGAAATGTAAGCATTTTATATTTATTTTTATTGTTTTGTTTTTTCACACCAATCATGTTTCATACTAAAAATATATTATTTAATATCTTTTTCAGATATAACTTGATGCTCTCATGCTGGAATGCCACTCCCAATGAACGTCCAAATTTCACAAGCATATGTAAAACTATGGACGATCTCATTACGAGCTCAGCAAATGAAAGCATTATCAGTTTAAACTTTGCTGAAAACAATGAAAGGTATTTCTACATTTTTAACACTTTTTGGAAATCTCTATAATCAGCGTGCACGAAATGATAAATTGTTCTGTTTGGAGGTGCTTGTTTACATTACCATATAACTATATGTTGAACCACCGGTGGTTCACGTCGCCAGACAGAGCAAACTAGGTGTGGACTACCGGTGGTTTGCGCCGCCAGATGAAAGTAATGCCTGTGAACTACCGGTGAACGTGTTAAATATTCTTGCAATATCTAAATGGCCCGCTTAAACTTACCAAAAATTATATAAATACATATTGAAACTAAAAAAAATATTAACTTTGAAGGTGGTTAAAGCAGATAACGTGAAAAAACCAAATAGGGTGGTTTTACGAAATCACGGTATAAGTGAAATTTTTTTGTCATAACACTAACGCTTTTAACTCGAAATCGACAAAAGTATTTAATTTTGTTTACGTGGTTTTGGCTTAACTAATGGTCAACCATTTTAATATTATTTTAAATGTCGGTGAACAGTTTATTTCTATTAAATGTTTTTTTTCTGTAGATTATAGATTTGCAAATAAAAATGCTCAATAACCTTTCGTTTTTGAGAAAAATGAAATTATAAAACACGAAAGATATTGGCCATTTTTTAAAAGCAAGTCAAATATAAAGGATAATCTTCGAAACTTGTAGCTTGATTTATTTTAAAGCCATTATCGTATATGATTCTGAAATCTGAAATAATATTAATCTCAGAAAATTCAAAATGAAGTATGAAGTATGTCGAAAACTTAAATCTTATCTTATCTTATTTTTATAAAATAGATAAAAGTTCAAATTTCCGTCTGATACGACCTTTCCAGCTTCTTGGAAAATTTGTGATTTTTTCATATACTCGTACTTTGAAATCGGTTCCAATCGATATAGATAGACTCAAACCACTTCCATAAACACTTTTTCGAACTGAATTGAGTCTCTTAAACCAGATAAATAATCTTCACAGTTTGAAAATTTTCAATCCACATCGAAAAGTCCCATAAGCACTTAATCAATTTTCAAACCGGTTAGACTTTTCATCACCTGCCACAAATTTTCGGTTATGTCTATTCCTCGATTTTTGAAAAAATTTATATTTCATTATATAAATTTTATATATTTTTTTATATAAAATTTCTTCCCGATCACAGTTTTTGAAATAGGAAGTCCATTTAACATAAAATATTTATGCCCATTTTAATATAAAGCGTTTATTTATTTAAATGTTGTAAATGCACCCCGAAAGTCTTTGCTTTAACAAGAGCCTAACAAATATAAAAATCCATCCTTGAGTTTATTCTTCGTATCATAATTGTTCCGGAAATTGAATTTGCCATAACTCAATAAATAACAAAAATGGAAAGAACTTTAAAAATGAAGGAGATATTTGAAGCAAGATTCAATATCAATTTTATTCACCTACATTCCAAGTTTTAATATAAAGACTTACCTAATACACATCCTGACGCACTTTCAGCACAGAAATAGGTACAGGAGGATAAAGTGAAGTTAAAATATGAATGGGAAATATATCCAGTGCAGTAGTGAAATTCACTACTTTCGGATTTAGGTTTACTGCATTTATAAACTAAAAATGTCTTGATACTTAACGCCACATACAGACTACTTTACAATTTTACCTATGAGTGCCTATCTATGGGTACATAAATTTCAATAGAAACTTTTCTGATAGTCAATAATTTTCTATGGTTGGATCAATTATTCAAATTAATTGATGTCCATATAACGTTTTTACCCAACTTTTTTAGAGCTTCTAATTTTTTTGAAGGCGGTTCTTTTTTTAAGCGGTTTTATTTCAAATCCTTTAGTACTAATTGCGAAAGAATCTAATACCCTTTTGGCAGCAGCGGTCCTAACCGTTTGCGAGGCTCTGGGTGGCAAATCTTTCCGATGTTCTTGCCCTTTGTACGTAAGTATGTATTGTATGGTTTTTATGCATAACTTAATGAATATTGCATAAAGAATCTTTCGACATAGACTAGCTAAACTAAATACAATATAATCGAAAAAATACCTGAGCGAGTTTTAATCTTGATAAAAATTCCCATAAAGACCAAATGTTTCTCGTTTATTGTGCTGAAACATTAATTTTTGTGTTGCATCTTTCCATGCAACATAGTTCTGTTTTTTTGACTGTTTTACGAAAAACAAAGTAAAAGAGATCCGTAAAACTTGATTTGCTATTTTCTGGAAGCATATTTTTCATAAATTAAAATACAACAATTCATTAGAGTTCAAAATGTTTTGTATCTTATGGATTCATTCCCTTACTTCTCTTTTCCAACTGTTTCTTTCAGAGGGCATTTTCCCTAATATTTGGAAAGATTCTTACATCATTCCAATCCATAAAAAGGATATAATAATAATAATATAATAGCTAAATTATCTTGCATTCATAAATTCTTCGTATATATCGCCTATAACTTTGTGTCATTCCATTATAAGTCCATTTTATCATCAGTCCAATATGGATTCCTCAAGGGTAGGTCTACTCCTACCAACTTGACAACCTTCGTGTCACGTACCCTGTTAACAATGAAAAACGGTGCCCAGGTTGACATTATTGCCACCGACTTTAACAAACCTTTCGATGCAAAATTATCTCTCTAAAATTAAGCTATCTTCACTTCCTCCCCCAAAATCATGGATTAATTTTTATCTCAATAGTCATCAATATAAAGTTCGTTTCATCTCCTCAATTTCTAATCTCTTCATATCCCATTGCGGAGTTCTCTAGGGTAGTGACCCTAGTCCTATAATTTTAATATTGTCCATCAATGATGTTGTACATTGCACTACCGTTCCAGAGGCTGTGGGTTCGAATCCCACGCATAACCATGTTCCCTGCGCTGTAACACAAAGAGCAAAAAAACAATACGGTACTTGATAAAATTATTATTGTTGTAATAAACAGGATTACTGTATTAGTAAGCGATTTTTACTGATTTCATTTTTATGGTTTAAAAATTCCACAAAAAAAATTGTTTTTTAGTCATAATTTTGTGCGCGCGAGAGGATATGGCGTACCATTTTGAATTTTCTGCGTAGCCCACTTTGAAGACCTCTGTTCTATGGGAAAAGTCCTTTTAAAGTTATCTAGAACTTGTTCTGTGGTAAAACGCACATCAAAATTGTTGAAAATGTTGTGTTATTTTCATCATGGATCAGCCAGTCTCCTCAGTGCGGCTATGGCCTGGCGCCCCTATCACGCGCGCCACAGTCGCGCAGATCGAGCACCAGTCCTCCTAGAAACAGTTGATTTCTAAACCTAAAGTGTGAAGCATAAACGAAGATAAATTTTGCAAAAATATATTTCCATCTCTACAATTTCTTGTGAAACTAACATTTGAAGAAAATTTCGATTATATTCCGTCTAGTTTACATCTCTACAGTTTTTGCTAAATTTTCCAGACAGTTTTGAGCGCAAATAAATAATTCAAACTGTTTTCTGTCTAAAATTCAACTTTGAGTCTAATTTCCAAATTTTCGAATTTTGGGAGTCATATTTAGAATCAAACGGAGGCTGCCATTTTGGATCCGTATTTTAAGCACTGATATTCGGGAACCGGATTTGAAAGTACTTCCTTTAAAATTCCACATTTACATTTAGTTACATACAGCAATTAATTTCATTTCATTTCATTTTACCTTTGAATAAACCTAACTGTTTCAATAAACAAAGAATCACCTCAATTGCTACCCCCATTCCAAAGTTAAATGTTAACAGACACAATTTGAATTTAATCTCTCTGTCTTAAAAATCGGGTCATGTCTTTTTAATAATATCTGAACGTACCCTATGAAATAAAATGCAGGTTTTATGAAACACATAAACGGGTGAATCTTTGAATTTTTTATATGAAGGAAAATTGCTTATATTTTAAATGCGTATTCACTAATACGCAAAATGTTTATGCATAAATCACTAGGGACAATTGTTTTAACTTTCCATTATAACACAACAGTGATAATTTATATAATATTATTAATTTTAATCTAATTTTCAGTAAATCACGACCATTATCGGAGGAATCATACTTAAAGCCACTTTGATATACATCTGCAGAGCGTACAGCTCCGTAAATAAGAGACTTCAACGGACTGACCAATTTTAGTATCTAAATATGTCCTGTTTTTGTTTTTTGTTTGGCAAATAGATAAGATAATTGTTGAAATGAATGCCACGCATCGAATAATTCTGGACTGTATGTTTGAGTATGTATCCGAATTGTTTATGAATTTTTAAATAAAATAATACAAATATTCCTACAAACTAAAGTGTTTTAATGGGAAACTCCACACACGTATTCACGCTATACACATTTTTGAAATTTTCAGCACGGGTGGCCAACTTCTGTATTTTTATGATTAACGTTCTTTCTCAAAAATATGTCGCGAGTTATCTTCTAAGATTCTAATTTAACATATTCAAGCATGTTTCCAATGTGGTAATAGATTTTCAAATAATTAAATCTTTATTTTTTAGGTTTACTTTTCATTATTCAAAAATGTATGTCATATTTTGTTGCAATCCTCTTGTTATAAGTTCTCTTTAGATTACCCTTTTAGACCATGGATACAAATGCGTTTGTAAATCCTCTTACAAAATCTTCTGACGGGATTTGAACCAATTTTTGGTGTTATCGAACAGATTTGTCGGTAAACCCATACCTAAACGATCGCTTCGGCGTGTTCGAAATTAGCAGGCAGTATTTGTTAATCGATTTTGATTAAACTATGCGTTTACAACATTTCTGCTAAGTTCCTAAATGGGAAAAATTGGTCAAAGGGGTGGAGGATAGGGGCTATGTTAACTTCTGTAAAAATGTTTTGTAGTCGATATCTTTTATATGGCTTAACCGCTATTGACCAAACTTGGACCGTGCTTTCACAATATGTCTCTCTAGGCCGTGTATCAATATAATATAGATTAGATTAGTCAAGTTTGACTTATATATACCATACATAATTGTTTTCTTGGTTGTGTATGAACTTTTAACTTAAAAGGAACAGGATAACCCATTTCTATGAAATTGACTTTGTTACAATGCTTGTAATTGCATTGGTTAACATGTTGACTTCCACGCGTATTTAGAAGGAAGTCTCCGTCAGGCTACACACGCGCTGCTCAGAAGTATGTTGATATTGCGTTATAACGCCAAGCCTATCGTATCTTACTTTATACTTCAGTGACTGGTGACTGACCCGACCCTAACGGAAAGTTCAGTATAATTCACCGGTGACTGACGTAGCAGTTAACGTGTTAAGTAGTTCCCAACAAAATTTGTCTATGTATTTATTAAATTCTTTTTTAAATTCTTCTTTTATTTAACTTACACTACGTGTCGTCAAATCTTGCAATGCAAAATTTTTATACTTAGACTTTACCAAACCCAATGAAATTTGGCGAACATGTATAACTTCGGTGACAATACAAGTTAGTGGTGTTTCCCGAGCGAATCCACCCCCGCATCCCTTCTTTCCACCCACGCATCACTAAAATCATTGTACTTGTCTAACTTTTTCAATTTTAACTTATAAATCATTTATAACAATAAAAAAAAGAATTTTTTTAAAAATTTTTTTTTATATATTACTTGTTGGAATATTACTTCGTTTTCGTTTGCAAAATGAGAGGGCTACACAGATAATCGTCAGGTACACCTGATCGAAACGCTGACCATTTTTGAGCTCGTCTGCGGCGAATTAGCAAAAATTCGATGTGCAAACTTTCGATTGACGATGCCCGAAAAAAATTTTAATTTGTAATTTAAAAAAGAGGTGAAAGTCATCCAACATACCTTTTCACAATAATTCCATTTGATTTTCCCAGAAAAAGTTCACTTCACTATACTAAATTACAAATATTCAACAATGGGTATGGGTACGGATATAGCAATTTTTAAAATACTGCCCACACCTGCCTAGCGAAATCGCAACATTTTTCATCTCTACTAATAAATTCTCGACGTGCATACCATACATATTTGCATACTTATTTTTCGTGATTTCTTTGTTTGTTAAATATCATCATTGTGAAAATATTTGTTATTCTTTCTTAATGGATTTTGAGGAAAGGTTCACTGGAAATAAAAACTGACGAATATGCAAAATAATGTTGTCGGTCGTTCATACTTTCGCAAATATTTAAATTTTGCGTCACGATTTGCTGCAAATTGTAGCAAATTTTGTTACAAATTGTATAAATATGGATGTTTTTTGTTTTTGGATTTTATAATTGTTTTTAAATTTCGTTACTTCTTGTCGATATATCCGCGCAATAACTGCAATAAAATACTAAAGGATATTTTTAAAATATGTACTTCAATTATTTATTATAAATTATCATAATTTCTTTCAAATTACTACAAAACACAAAAATTATTCAAACTTGCGTTAACCTACAATGAGCTTATCACCCTCATGAAAAGTATGTGGAGGAATTTTCAGATTAATTGGAGCAGGGCCCTTTCTAATTCTACCTGCTGCATCAAAATGGGACCCATGACAAGGGCAATAGTAGCCACCAAAATCTCCAGAATGAGCAATGGGGACGCACCCTAGATGCGTGCAAACGCCAATCACCACCAGCCAATCAGGGCGTTGGCATCGGTCCGCATCCGTCTCAGGGTCTCTGAGGCTGGCAAGAGGAACTGCCTTTTCGCGTTCAATATCACTTGGTGTTCGATGAAGAATAAAAAGGGGCTTTCCACGCCACTTAAACGTAGCATTTTTACCCTCTGGAATTTCCGCCAAATTAATTTCTATCTTAGCCAGCGCTAGGACATCAGCTGACGCTGCCATTGATGAGACATACTGATAAACTTGCGATTTTGCTGCATACAAGCCAGTCACGTACATGCCTAAAAACACATATTAAAAAATTATGCTTTTTAATTTGTGGTATATTTTACTCGCAAAAATCCCATATGACATCAATTGTGCTTTCGTATAACCCGAATCTTTTTCTTCCCGATCCTGTTCTGGTTCCTTTCCCCACTGGCGACGATAATAATCAAAGTTCGGGACCTTCCAGTCATTATGTCCAAACCGATAAGAGAAATAATACGTCCGAAGAGTAGGATATAAACAGCATCTTATCCTGGCCAACATGTTTCCGTAATTACATTGATTAAGAAAACATAGTGACAGGCTCGGAACAGAATTGAAAATAAGCGCGCTTGCTGAGAAATTGCATTTTATAAATTTAAAAGTCACATTAAGACAAGAAATACGACTTTGCAATGGCAACTTGAAGGGCATTATTTACATAGGTGAGTATATGGTAAATAGAAATAACTACTTTTTACTGATTTCTTTGCCTTTGTATTCAAGTTTCATTATCATAAGCTTTATCGAATTTAGTCTACCCTAGCTCAAGTTTTCAAGCCTCTCATGCCGGACCAGGTTCGCTTTAACCGACCATTGGTTTAATCCTGGCTTAAAGTGAAAAATATGTATAGTTTATGTTACTGTGGTAAATTCGTAGAGCCCCTTTACTCTCAGCTTGTAGAGAATTTTCATACTTCAAAGAAATTTATAAAAATTAAAATTGAACTCTTATGAACATTTTCTGGCATCTCATATGATGATTATTCGATTGGGTTTTGCTGATAATTGGTCAGATAAAATTAATAACTGGTCAGCAATACAACATTTTAAAAATATTCAAAAAAGAATTTTCTACCACTTAGCGCGTACATGTGACCTCAAATGAGTATCAGCCTGTCAGGCAATCCAAGGTCTCCTAACGAATTTTAATGAAACTTTCTAGAAACGTTAATTAATGGTCAAATGCAAAGCATATTTGAAAAAATTTTCGGTTATATTTACTGAGGTTTTAAACTTTAACATTTTGAAAACTGATAATTTTCTACCACTATTTTCTTCATATTACCAAAGTGTTTTAATAAAATATGGAAAATCCTTTAAAATAAATATTTCCACCTGATTTATGATAATTCTACATGAATGCTAAAAATGAAGAACATTTTACTTTATTTTGATTTGCATTTTCAGAAGTCAAATGTGTCCGTTGATAAGTTGAAAAAGATATTTATCTTTAATTGGCTAATTTTTAGGGTACTTGAAGAATTTTTTAAAATCAAAATATGAAAGCATATTAATTTAAAATATTTACACAATTTGGGGCGAAATATGCAAAAACTTTCGATGAAAACATTTCAATTTTCAAAATTTCAAACTTATGGTAAATATCAAGGGAAGTACAAGCACCCAACAAATTTTGTTTGTATATTTTTTTTTAACCAAAATGAATATCGTACAAAGTTTTATCAAAATCCGTAACGAGATCTGAAACTTATGTATTTCCTACTTTCATCTATATTAAGGAAATATAAAACTAATATTAAGAATTATCAAAAAAAATTTCATTTGTGAATTTACTGGCTTTAGAAACTCGATAATTGAAGTAATTAAAACTGATATATTATTATGTGTAGTTTTTGTGGTGTATATGAGAATTTATTCATGAAAAGAATCAATAAATTGGATAAATACATACAAATTCAGATTATTTTTAAGCGGAGACATTGAAAATTTATGATTTTTTCGAAAATCTGTATTTACTTAAATACTGAAAACGCTAAACTTCACCTAAAGCTCACTGTAGCATTAAAAATAATTAAATTAATAAACTTTTAGAACGATGCGAAGAAATTATTGGCATATATGTACCTTTAAGAAATCAATACTCAAGAGACTCAATCAATTAGTTTGGCAGATTTTCCCCGTCCAATAGGTATGCAAACTTTCTTATTATTTTTATAATGCATACTTACATAGACTGTCTTATTGTTTCCGGTTTCTTATTGTGATACTTATTAAATTTTCTGAGAGTTCGTACCGAGATGACATTCACCTTGTATTTATTTATTCTTTTAAAATTAGATTAGATGTGAAAAATATCGGGAAATTGTTTCATAATTTGCGTGAACTCAATCGCACTACCTTTTACAATAACTTTTAGTTGAACATTTTCATTTTAGCCATTAACAAAAAATTAACGAAAAGGCCAAATTAAGTACAAAAATTTCAATTGGAACTTTCTCATTTAACCGGTGAAAAATCTTCAAACTTCGTTTCAAGTTTTCCTGTTTCTGTTTGGGCTTAACAAGGAATTTGTAGATTAAATAAATGGCAAGATTCCCCTGCCAGTGAGATACGAGATACATGTGTAAAGTGGTTTTTACCTGCCAAATTGAAGAATGTACGAAGTTTAGCGTTCTTCCGACGAGCAGTGTGGGTGAAATGAGCAATTGTAACTTTATAGTAAAGGAATCACCGGAATCGATAATTGGATTAATGTGAATTTAATAGAAGAACATTTTTTAAGAGAAAAACCTACATGGGCTATCTCATTCAAATTTTGGGAAAACATCATAAATGGTAACTTGTATTACTAATTAAAGGATACACATTATTTTTAAATATGCAATAATAATCTTAAATACATGCGGGTGTATGTGTACAACGTTTTTCATTGGAAAAGAAGGGTTAGAACCAAATTTTAATTTCAATTTTCCTTACCTTTGTATATTTTGTCACTAATTTGTAGTGAATTAATTTAAAATCTATCTATGGTATTTCTAAACACTCCAAATTGTTGCTTTTTGGAACATCCTAAACAAATTACAGCTTCGTTTTTCAGCAAATTTTATTTTCTTAAAAATTAATTAGTTGTCCTTCTTTATCCATTTTAAAAAATTATTATATAAATGTTTATATTCCACCTATCTACCATATACGAGTACTAGTAGAATTAATACTGAACACTTTGAGTTAAGTCTATTACTACTTGAGTACTTTTGAACTGAAGTATTTAAGAACTCGAGTTTTGGAGTTCGAATAAAGGAGTTTTGAATACCTACGTACTAAAATACTTGAGAAAAAAATTATCAGAGAACTCTAATTAGAAAGTATGAATTTTCTGTATATGTTTCAAAACAAATTTTTATGAAAAGTGTCCAGAATTAATTCCACTGATGTGCAGTGGAATTAATTCTGTGTACTTTCCAATAAGCTTCATAACAATAAAATTATTAATTAGTTATATTAGTGTTATGTGTATCCTAACTGTAGCGGTAGATTACAATTATATTAGAGTTAGAGAGATCACAATTAAAGAGATATTAGATCGGGGCACTTAGTAGCCAACATCCAAGTAGAGCAGACAGCAGCAATTGGAACTTAAACCTTTGTACTTTTTATTCCAGTCATTTTAAATAAAGAGATACACAAAGACACCAAAGTTATTAAACAATCGACAAATTAAGAAATTATATTGCTTAAACAACTCCAGTGTTGTATGTTTAACCAATGTTTCCTGAATAATCTTAATTTATGTTCGTTAGATATTCCATCGAAAGAAGAGGATAATAACAGGGTCCTTGAATAACGAATGAAATAAGAAACAATGTTATTGTACTTGCGCATGTAATTCAGTTTTATAATTTGTGCAGATATTTCTTAAAAATAATAACCGATTTCTGAATTTTGGATTCTTTGAATTCTAGTTGAACAGTGGATGACAACAGAATTTTATGATAAAATTATTCTAATAAAAATTTCAAAATATTTAAGAATAGATTAAGAGAGTTTTGCTTTGCAATAATTAAACTCTATTCAGTTTTAATTAAAGATATAAAATAAAACATAAGTTGTGGGCTTGTACGAGTATATGTGTAATCAAAAATAAATTGTATTTTGTTCTCTAAATATACGAGTTCATCTTTTTCATGCGATTAGAAATGAAGGCTAATAGCATTATCAATTAATGTTAAACTCTCTTATTAAAAACTATTCGATACTGATTCGTATCGATAATTTGGCGTCGATATTTAATTGGATATCGATACCGAGGCGTCAACGAGGCCGATACTTCGATACTTCGAACCCCATAAGCACCACTTCATGATGCATTATGCAAATATAATAAAAATAGTTGATCCTCTTATACATCTTTGATCAATGAGATTCGATTTCAAGAAAATAAAAAATATCTAAAGCTATGGTATATTATGCTAATATCGCATATCGAATATTTTCAAATCGGTACTTTGCCACTGATTTATATAATTTATAACATTAAATACTATAAAAGATTTTCAAAAATTACTGAATGCGATAAACAAATACACCAAAATTTGTCTGATGAAATGCTACAATTCCATATGGATAATTTACGTTTTTATTCTAGAATAAAATATAACATCAAATTTAAAATTGGCATGGTAATTCAATTAAGTTATATTGCCAGTTTTTATACTTTTGCCGTGTTTAAAAATGTTTTTGTAAATATTAAGAAAGTCAACTCCAACTCCAACTCCTTAAGAACACAATATCATGATAATCATGTACCTAGGCTGTAGAAAAAACAAGGATTTATAATATAATTAACTTTAGTGACAATATAAATATATTTGTACATAATATTAAACCGTACCTGTTTGTAGTTTAGGGAATTTACATTGCTTATACTATTTTTAATACTAATCTTAATAATAAAACAATTTAATTCGTCTATGTTTTTCATTCACCACTTAGAAAAAAAGAGGTTAATTTGCAAAGAGTTGACAAATTTTTCTATTAAAACTGTTTGCAATTCCATTGAGCAAAGTATATTTGCCAATGATTGCTCGTTCTTTCCCTAAAGTAAATAGCACAAATTTGAAAATCACTATTTCAAAATAAGCCGATTTTGTGGAAGACTGTCCGAATAGTCAATATTTTAATAGCTCTAAAATTTCAAAAGTGCTTATTTTGATATTTGTATTTTTATTCGGAAATTAAATCTAAATCGTTCTGCGGCCTGAGAGGTTTCGCACTTGCTCAGTTAAAGGTATTATCATGATAAGATATGATAAAAATATCAGCAAAACATTATAAAACTCGTCAGAGCTGTTAAGCTGAAATACTTTTATAATTTTCAGTAGAATAGTACTGTTTTAGGAAGTAACGCACCAAGAATCAAGACAAATCCGAGTTTAAAAATTTTTTTAAAAAGATTTCCATTTTACCGGTCTGAAATCTGTAAACTTTTCACTTTTATAAATCGCGGAATTCATGGGGAAAATAAATGACGACTTTTGCTCTTAGATAAGCGTGTATCTCTTTTATAAATCGTTAAATTTACGTATGCAAAAAATTTCTACTAAGGCTCTTTGAAGAAAGTTATGTGAAATGATGAATTTTGGATTAAATCAAGTAAGGCATCGAGTTAAAGGAGAGATGCCAAGTAAAATATCTTCGGATACTGCAATGGTTTCTTTGTCAGTAAACAGTGATATTAATAAGAAAATTGTGAGTTTTAATCATTTAAATTGTATATTGATTGTGATAGAAATTCAATTCATACATCATGTTAATAATTGCGTTTAAAGCTTAATGATTTTATTTATTTAGTATTAATTATAATGAATTTAAATTATTGCGGGAATTAGAGATATGCACCAGAAGTGAATAAAATGGATTAGGGTAACTGTGGCCTGATGCTAGAAGAATACGTCTTTTAAGTGATCGACACCGAAGCATGTCGCTGCATACAAAAATGTAATTTTTCGGAAGGTTACAAATATGTTTTAACTAATCAAACTTTAATTTAAATATTTCTTATGTTAAAATACCTCTCAAAAAATATTGAAAAAGTAATTAACTAACTAATGTGAGAACAGCGGCTCAACTTTTATCATTCGAAAAGTTTTCTTCTAGTGTGTTTTAATGTCCTGATTAATATTACACAAGTATATTAAATGGTTTATTACAGTTATAAAATTTAAATATTTAAAAAACTTTTTAAAATAAAAAAATTGAAAATGCTCGACTGACAGATTTTTGCTGTATGAAGCCATGCTCTTTTGCCGCGGTCAATGTCTAACTTTCAAAGGCCAAAGGTTTAAAAGATAAAAAGTTTCAAATGAGTTTCCTCCTGAATTATTTAAATTCTATAGTCCTGACTCCTGATGGTCACTGTCTGTAGAAACGTTCTAAGGATGGAAAATTAAAAATCAATATAATGCAGTCTTGTGCATAAATATAGGAATTCTTGTATTTTGGTACAACGGGCGAACTCCATATTATGTAATATATACCGACATGCATATACATTACTTTTATTTCGAAAAAATTCAAATGTATAGGATCAGTGTTAAGAGAACCACCAATTCCTGATTCAGTCGATATTTTAAATGAAGTTCTTTGGCACTGAAATAAGCCCTGATTTTTTTTTTTTTAAATTGAAGTTACTAAACTAATTACTTTCGTCGTAGTTTTTCAATATTCGGACACCAATGTTTTCAATTCTGTTGACTTTTTGACTTACGAGCTGAAACCCGATCTCCCAAAAATCCGAACAATTCTCTATATTTGTTTTTTAACTTACTTATTGGAAAATTGTTTGTCGTACATACAAGGGCCTTTTTTTAGATTAAGTTTCTTAAATTTGCCTAATATGACTAACCGAATATGGTAAAACCCTCATATCCTTATCTACACATTCTGTATTCTGATAATGTTTAAAATACAAACATGCGGTAGTTAAATAATAATAATTTAATGAAATAAAAAAATCTCTCCCTTAGCAAATCTCGTTAAAAAACCTGTACCTAAACATAATTTTTTGAATTTTGCAGCTGACCCGCGTTCGTAGTAATAATGACGTATCCTTTAGTGGATATCTTACCCTATATAATTGTAAAATAGTCTACTTCCTCGGGTTGTAATTTTACACAACAAATACGTGCTTGTCGCAGTCATTACATTGAATTTGAACATTGTTTATTATATGAATTAACGTAAAACTATGTAATAATATTACCAACCACCGAACACTAACCCTGTTCATTTTGATTACATAAAGCTATAAAACATGATATTAACAATATTTTCATATTTACGAGTTTAAAATATTTTACTCATTCTAACAGTATTTAGTTTTTAATTAAATTCTGATAATTAAAATGACAACAATTTTGTTAAATAATTATATTCTAATTGCCAGATACCCTGAGTCCGAGTAGCAAAACTAGTTTTCCTATTACCAACTAGCTAATTCACCATTGAAGTTAGGGCGATCTGTAACAAAATCATACTAAGTATTGCACAAATTTATTATTATTAATAACATTGAAATTATAAAGTTGCAACTTCTGAGAGTAACTTTAAAACTAGTGGAAAAATATACAAGATCATGCGCATTCATAATTACTCCTTGTAACCTAGTTGTTTTATGATGTTTTTAGTTTTGTTAAATAATAAGATAAAGATTTATATATGAATAAAACACTATGGGCAAACTCGATATATGTATTCGTATAACATGACATGCACATTTGGAATCAAATTTTTAAATAATTAATTTTATTTTGATAAGTCGTAATTAGATCTTGATGTACTAAAACGTACATTTTGTGTAATTAACAAAAAACGTTTAATGCTACCATCATCATTCTCATTTGCAAATTTATTTCATACATAGTAATATGCATATAAAATAAAAACTCAATTTTAAGCATTTCACCATCACAGAACTTAATTTTTGACCTCATTTGCATAATCGAATTGTAAACTAGAGACTGTTTGATTTTCTTCCGTAGGCAATAAGTGACAAACGTAGCTATAAATTTTTTTAACCCAAGTTTCAATTTTTAAAAGCGCGCGTATCAAAATATATTCATAAAAATGCTGAATGGCCGGATTAAGAGGGTGGTTGTTAACAGGAGAATTAACATTATAGAAATTTTTATAATGAAAAGTTCATATATCCTTAACTTATGATGAGCAATTTCAAACAATACTTTAAAGAATATGCAGAAACTCACTATACTGGAAAACATATTTTTTTGAAAATTGTTATAAAGGGTCTTCCAATAGGGACTTCCGAACTTTGACAGTTGATAGCGGCCATATTATTAAAGCTATATCTGTCAAATTGGCTGTCATTTATTCAGTCTGTTTTGCCAAATCACCATGGACGGATATAGCGTTCAACAACACGTACAAATGATAAAATTGTTTTATCAAAACGGGTGTTCTGTTCGAGTAATGTTCCGCGCGCTTCACACATTTTACGGTCGCCATAATCGTCAACGGCGAGCGCTATAGGTCAATGATTACCAACTTCTTTTGGCCTCAATTGGATGATATGGACACCAATAACATGTGGTTTCAACAGGATGGCGCTACGTGCCATACAACTCATGCCACATTGAACATTCTGCACGAGCGATTAGAGGGCAACGTCATCTCACGTGGAGGTGATGTGTACTATGTCATTTGACCCCATTAGACTTTTTTTTGTGGGGTGTTTTGAAGTCGCAGGTCTATGCGAATAAGCCAGAAACCAAAGCGGCCCTCAAAGCCAACATAACCCGTGCCATCGTTCAAATTCAACCTGATTTATGCACCAGAGTCATGGAAAATTGGACATTTCGGATTCGCGCCACCCAGAAAAGCCGCGGCGGATATTTAAACGATGTAATATTCCATACCTAATAGCCTTTCAAACAAATAAAAAATTTCGATGATATCTTACAAACACTTTGTTTTATTTTCAATTTAAAGATAGGAAGTGCTTAATGAAAGAATCTTTATATCTCTAGAAGTATTAGATTAGACTGATAACTTGCTTTTGACCCGAAATTAAGAGGTGAGACTACTCCAGAATGTTTTAAAAATTAATAAGCACATTAAATTTATCTTGATGATTTAGTATTGGATTATTATCAGTCAGGCTTTCACGTCAACTTCAAATAATTATAGAGACACTATTTTAGTTCCTATAGTAAATTAAGAATATATAATATAAGAATATAAGAATGTATTATACACTAAAACCTTCCTATATAGAATAATGCATTAGTAAAAGAATAAAAGAAATCAGCCTAATTGAGAAAATTGCGAACGTAGCCACATACTACGAGTATATGTTTATGTCGGGAGAAATGCAGAACCTCATTTTTTTAAAGTCGATTAAAACATATTGTTGTTATTAGTTCTTTACAAAAGATTCGGCTCTAAGGAATGATTTTTCACCCTTATGTTTTCGTAGAAGTTCATGAGACTTCAAGTTTAAAGAAACGTTGTTGGTTCTAGATCTAGTAGAGTATATTTTATGTTAGTAAATATTCAAGATCGAAATTTGCTTTTAATCATTCAAATTTAAGTTAGATAATATAAATTCCGCTCATATTTATACCTTCGTCTAAACACTGCTTTGTAGTGTGTATTTATATGAGGTTATTTAATACTATTAAGTACTTTAATAATTTGTATATTTATCGATAGTATTAATTGTGCATAAAAAAGCGAAATCATATTGTTGACCGCGGTCAAATATCTGCACCTATTGCAGGTTCTTATCACAAGCGCCCCTGATAACGCGAAAATTACTTTAGGGAAACTATTTAAATTTTTCAATCGTCACGCATAAGCGGCTCATACTTTATTGGAGCGTGAGAGACGTTACTCTATTTACAGCGAGATCAAATACCAGAATGCAGTATAACGTGCTGAATTAACGATAGGCCCGTGAACTAAGTGGCTCTCGATTCGAAGTGTGCTTTCTTGCCAGAACAATTCTAAGAAAATTTATAAGGAACGAAGGCGAAAGAAAATGTTGGACAGAATACAGCCAAAGATCAGACGAGAAAAACCAAACCAAACTGGCGATCAAAAAACCACCAGAGCGCTAATGTTGCCCGTTGGCACTCTGCGGGATACGACGATGATGATGATGATGCTCCACCGGAATCACGTTTGACTCAGAGACCCAACAAGATGATCCCCTGCGATCGCGACGGGTTCACGAGTAGTTCACTTGCGGCCTTCGTCCGCGATCGTAATCGAACAGAACGCATCCAATGGATTAAGTTGTTACAATTGCGCCCATTTCTCAATATTATTACAACATATCAAAGCGTGTCCCATCAGCGGCCCACAGTTAACAGAGCCGACTTAAATTATGCTAATAGCGGCCGGGGAGCGCGACTCTTTTCTAATCAGTTGCTGAAATTTTTTCGATTCTTCAACGTCGTCGTCGCCGATCATCACGGTTTTTTTTACATTCGCATATGGAACTTTTTTAGTGATCGTTTAATGCGGCAAGGTGAAAGTCCGTAAATCCAGTGCGGTGTCCCGGATTAAAGCAGAAATTTGATTTTCTCAAATAATCAAACTGGTGCTGTGCTCGATTTATTATTTTATGAAGTGCTGCAGAAAGTGAACAGAAAGAAGAGTACCAATAATAAAAACTTTCACAGATATCCCACCCAAGGAGAGTGCTCGCGACAACGCCGATGTTATTTTTGTAACAACGTAAATATTTTATGTAATATTTTATGCCTAACGAGCCCAAAAGAAACATTATGTCGTTAAATTGTATGCACCGCTGGGCTGATACCGAGAGTTACCTAGGTCCGTGTACCGGCCCACATTTTTTATCTTTGTAGTACGATGCGTCACCCACTATGAACTCTTCCTTTATTTTTATTTATCATTGCATTTTACTCAGGTTTTTTATTTTAATATCAAATCTTGATGCAGGCTTCCTTTCTTCTTTCTATATCCGCTGATGTCACCCTCATTGTCTGCATTTAAGTTGCATAGTTTTTTCTTGGATTATTCCACATCATTTTAAAAACGAATAGTCTTCCAGCCGGCAGACCATATTTTGGAATTCGAAATATATCAGCAAACTAATTATAATTAACCGACATTCAACTTTACTGGCTATTGTCTTTTTAATTGTTCACCATTCCCTCGGTATAATGAATAAATGTTCCATGAATGGAGTTTCTTGCATATATCCAAAGTACGCCGATCTTTGCTGTCTCATCAATTTGTGTACATTTGCTGAACATATTGCACTCAGTTGGCTTGCCGCCCTAAATTGCTGACGCGCACTTTAAAATTATGTATGATGTATGATGAGTGTGCTGCACAAAATATCAAAGGGATTAAATATTTTGTATAAAGAATAATTGATAAATTTAAAAGTGACTACCTATAAATAGAAGACTGATATTAATGGCTATTCTGAAGATGTTATGGGATTTTAAGAAAACTAAATACTAATGATACCCAACCCAATATACTAACCTCCTTCCTAATTCCGACCACTTTATATTTTTAGTAATAATTATTTTTCGATGCATGTAAACAAGTTAAGGGTCGTTGCGATACCTAGATACCTATTATACATATTACATAATTACGCTATACTCGTAGTTACCATACCGAATAGCTGACTGTCCTTTGTTTAATTTATCGGAGAGATTGGTGCAGAAAAGTTCATTCGTCTATAAGATTTTAATGAAATCCTTGAATTTGTAGAATTGATTTTAACTGTTTCTGAAATAGCTTTAAAGCATTGAGAATAGTATTATACTTTACGTCTTGTTGTATGTCAGGGGTATACAATCAAAGTTGGTAAAGTCCACAAAATTTTAAAAGTGAGATTTAAATTGCAACACATATCTTTCCGTATCTATAGAATTTACCCCGTAGAATAATTTTATACAAATTCTAGTAATCTCGACTGTTATTTCAAATTTCAAATTGACTTTACAAACAAACCTAGCAAAGTCCAAGTGAGTTGAGTTTCAATTTGTGTAAAGTCCTTTTCGACCAAATTCACTGACGCCTGAATCCAACCCTGTCCAGAAAGTTGGTAACAAATATAGGAAAGTCCTAAACATTCAGTTACAAACTTAGTAAAGTCCAAAACTTGGTAACAAAACTGGGAAAGTCCATCTTATACTTAAGGTTTTACACAAAAGTATTGAACTGAGCGTGATGAACACTTGTATTTCCATAATGTATTACATTCTGCATATAAATAATGTTTAACATTAGAATAGTTACCTGTAATTATTAAAATAATCGTTTTTATCGTTTATTGAACATTTTGGCACTGTGGACTTTACCAACTTTGATTGTATACCCCTGATGTATACCCCAGGTAAACCCAGAAAACTGATAGTTATTATCAATTCTTAGTATATGTTTTCAAAAAACAATAAAATATTGCGGTCAAAAATAGGAATAAGAATAGGAGTTATGAATAAAACCCCAATTAAGGCAGTTTGTAGAATAATTTGAAAGAAAAAAAGAAGTCGATATTTTTATTGTCATTACAAAACAATACCATTAAGATATTAATTAGACTACCTTGGTACCTATCAATTGTAACCTATCAAAAAATATCTCTAAGCATCGTTAACTTAGTGTAAGTTAGTGTAAATAAAAAATAAAAACATCTAAATAAATACACTAATAGATTTTTTTTTTTAATTTGAACCTTTGCCTTTGAACAAAAATAAAGCAGATAATTTTCAAATTTGATAAAATTACTGTTACATGGAATTAGGTTAAGGGCTGGAGGTTAAGGAAAATCTCGTCTCTTTATTTACATCATTAAAAATGTTATTTTAATACCATTTTATATAATACAGGTGAGAAGATGAGGATAATATACTCGCATTTAATATGTGACCAAAACACCTTTGCTATTTATAAAATATACATATATACGAGTATATATTTTTTTAAATATATATATTGTATATAAAATTGGAACTTTAAATATTTAATTTTTTTATGTAATACCGGTTAATTTGTATGTTATTAGGTAAATATGAAAATGCTGGTTTAAATATTGAATGAAATCTATTTCTGACATAGAAGCAAATAAGCTTATGATACCATCTACAAAATAAAGAAGTAAAGGTTTGTGTCTGTACAATGCATTATTTCTTAAAAAAACAAATTTAATTTTAATTTTAATATACACCAAAACTACGTATAATTGCATAAAAAAAATTAATAATTTTTATAAATGTTTTCCTGTCTGTCTCCTTGACTCTTTGAATTCGCATCTCTTGAAAAATACTGAAATAATAATATATGAGATTTGTTATATTTTCCGAAAAATATTTATTCATTCATTAATATCTATTTTGTCCTTCTCAAATGAATCCCCCTCAGATATAATGCGCTTGTGTCAGCGCTTTTTCCAATCTTTGAAGCACTTCTGATACCATATACGCTTTTTGGTATGGCCTTAAGCTCTTCCAGCGATATGGCTTTTATTTCCTTAATCGTGACAAATCTCCGTCCTCTCGTAGGTCTTTTCAGTTTTGGGGACAGGAAAAAGTCGCAGGGATCAAGGCCGGTGAATACAGTGGCTGAGCCATGATTACGGTGTTGTTTTTGGCCAAAAAAACGCACCTGAGCGACTCATTCGACTGTTCTTTTGGTCAAAATTTAGTAATTTCGGTACAAACTTCGCTGACACACGTTTTATGCCTAAAACATCCGAAAAAACTGCATGGCATGAGTCAATCTAGTGCTAAGTATCCAACATCCTCAACAACTTTTCTAATAGTGATGCGATGATTCTCCTTAACAATTTTCTTCACTATTTCAACGTTTTCATCGGTTGTAGACGTTAAAGGATGGTATTGTCTTTAACATCTTTTCGCCCTTCTTTTACCGCTTCTAAACATTTTTGTATGCTCAAAGTGGCCTCGCCAAATGCCACAGTCAACGTTTGAAGTGCGTTAAGCATTTAATTTTATTTTTCACACAAAATGTTATACATATCCTGAATTTTAAAATTGCGACATTTTAAATGTCCCTTTATTTATTGAACAAACCTCGTATTACTGAAAATTGCAATTACAATTATTCAAATACGTTTATGGAACCAACTTAAAAATAAGAGCTTTAGCTTTGTTTTTAATTAAAGAATTCTGCGATATTTGGGACAATATATTACCTCTAAACACCTTGGCAGGTGAAAGTGACGCGAGAATATGTAAATTATTCCAATTCTATTAATAAATTTTTAATTCAATCTTTTTAACGTTAACTTCTCATATGAAAGTTTTTTTTATATTAAGGAAAAAACATCATTTTTGTGTAATACCTATACTGTATATCTTTTGTGACTTCTCATATTTTCGGAAAGGTTATGCATACAATAAATTTGAATCTAGCATGTTAATACATATATATTTATTAAGAATGTTTCATCGACGTTCATTTGAAGATAAATTTATCAAATCCTTATGTTTAAATCCCACATGATGCAAAATTAAAGTTTTGTTTAGTTTTTATATTTACCACTCCAGTGGATTTTCGTATTTACCACTCCAATATTTTTATTTTCGTCTAGATTCTCCATAATATGAATATTTTTCACCACTGCATTCACTGTTCTGTAATAATCGTGTAGAAATCGCTATAAATTGGCTTTCACACCATATGATGAACATTTAAAAAAGAGTTATGGGGACGCTTAGCAAGAATTTCACAAAAGATCGTACAGATTTTATTGCATGCTTGAGCACCATACAGCTGTTGAGCAGATATTTTATGATGAACAAATCCATCGGTGGAAACCAACCAGACCTGTGAGAAATTTCTGATGGTGTACAGGTTGATTTTATTATTTTAGTTGGTTATTTTATATTTAAACCACGTAAAAGATAAATTACAATGAGAAAAACTTGTGATTCATTTATGCCACTCAATATTTAATAACCGACCGGCGATTCTACGAGTATATTACAACTTTGTTACGTGAGGTATAATTGTTTTACTCGCTTTTAATTAATCTTAGCAAAGTTGCAACATTTACATAGGTATTATAACGATAAAAAATTAAATAATGATGAAATATGTTATCTATTGATGCTACACTGAACCACCTGCTTAGTCACGTGTAAACGAACATTTTTTTTTAAATGGCAAGGAATAAGTACAATGAATATACAAAGAGCATTATTATTGATTTTCAAAAAGGTTTAAGCCAAAAGTACATACTAAGTGAATATTAACAAACCTGACTTTAAAAAACAAAAATTTTAATGAACATTTTAAAATAAATACAATTAAATATTGTTGATAGGGTAAGAAATTGGTCCATCGAGGGTAAATGTCTTGCTAGAAGGCCAGCGTCTAAGTTAGCAATAACCAAATCCACAGGTCAGAATAAATTTTGCTCACACTTACCAAAATTGGACCCAAAAAACATTGGAAAACAATTTTATTTTCAGATGAATCAAAAATTTTATTTGAGTCAGTCTGGCAGAATAGTCCTACCGGTACCAGGCACCATACAACAAAACATAAAGGGGACTTTGTAATGGTGTGTGGATGCTTTTCCCGAGTAGGTCTCAGACTTATTATTAAAATTTAAGAAAAAATGGACAGGTTCCAATACAAAGACATTCTAGAAAATTACATGTTACACACATGCAGAAGATGGAATGCTATTCCGTTGGAAATTTTAACATGATCGGGATCCAGAGCATACTTCAAAATTTAGTAGTAATTTAATCAGAAAAAAACATATTGGGCCGCGCAATCGCCCGATTTAAATCCAACCGAAAATCTGTGGGACATTTTCAAGAGGCAACTGAGGGGACAAACGTTCACCAACCAGAAGCAAAAAATAATCGGAATGATTGCAAATTCCAAGACAACCTGTTAAAAACCTAGTTTTATCAATGCCAAAACGATATCAATTTCTGATCAGATAAAAAGGATTAGTAGAAAATTGAACTGGATTTAGTAGCTGTAATGAAGTTGCTTTACTTTTTTCAAGCCAAATTTTACTACTCGTTAGAACTTGATCATTTATTATTGTAATAATTATTGCAAAATTACTGCAATTTTTATAAAATAAAATGAAGTATTATTTTAAAAAAATAATGTAATAAAAGATCATCATCTTTTTTATGAATTTTTGGAAATGTAAAATGAACACTATGCACCTCCCAGAACGAACATTGGTCGGAACACATTTATTACCTATTCTAATTTTTAATATGCTTTATGCCAACTATGAAATGAGAGTAAGGACTATTGGATATTTTTCCATTCATCATTTATCAATGCAACAACGCCGTTAAACGACCTAATTTAATCTTAATTCACTGCTTCTTGTTATAATTACATTTGTCCGCTCATTGACAATCAACGTAATGTTATTTTAGTTCACTAATTAGTGGACTTTGTTTGCTCGATAAATGCTGAAAATTAACTAATTTAATCTTCCCCTCATGTGCATATGAATATACACTGTGGATGCTCTTTTGCTCCATAAGATTGTTAAATTTATGTTTAGTTATTTATTTTAGTAGCAATTCAATAGAATTTTGTTCACTTTGCGTGGAGAATCATGTTGTAAATTCAACTCGTTAAGTTGTCTTAACATTTAGGTTTGAAATTTAACACTTATTGTCTTTTATGTCATAAAAATGTTGTTACTAAATGAATTCTTTATGGATGGATGTCTCTACATTTAGTAACTAATTATTCATGTAGTATATTAGTTTATATGTATTTAGTACGTATTATAATTGTATACGTATGCTTAAATATTACATGTTATATAAACGAATATATTTGCAATTTTAAATAAATACTATTGGAAAACAATTTAAAATTTAAAATGTTAAAAAATAAAAGTTTACCTTGGTCTTACTTCCCTTTCAAAAAATTAAAAATTTAAATGTCTATCATAAAAGCTTATCCAAATCAACACATAATCATAATCCGCAATTTATCAGTCAATTTTAATAAACCAAACGCTTTCAATGATGACTCATTTACTCAACTAATTCATTTATGTAAACAATATTTTTGGCTAACTTCCAATATCTAGTAGATATATAAATATCTAGGCTCTCGATTATTGGGCTACATCTCACACAAACGGAAAAAAATATGACATAATGAAACGAAGCTCAAATGTACGCGATAAAAAGCAAAATTTTATTCGTGTATTACATTTAAAGTATTTATTACTACGCCTGGACTCACTTTTAGTTTGGTGCAAATTAGAAAAAAAGAAGTGGTTCAATAATATGTATAGCTATTACTTTCTGAATTGGAACTGGAGTTGAAAACATTAGTATTAGATTTAGTAAAAAAAAAAAAACTTTTAAGATCACTTAACTCAAGACAGACAATGTAGGAAGAATAGACCCTTATGTTGAAATTCTAGGCAATTGATGATTACAATAAATTTGGACGTGGACACCCCAAAACCTACGATTTAATGTTTGCTGAAACAAGGAAAAAATTACGAACCTTAGAAATCTTAATTTCCTTACCAAATTTGTCAAAAACGGTCTAGAACAAAACTCCCGCTAATATCTACATAAGACATAAGAAGCATTTATGGTATAAGCCCAAACTGGTAATTAAAAACAATCTGAATTAAAAATAGAGAGCGTAAATCTGTTTATTCATCTGCAAACATTAGCATGACATTGATCGTGATTTCCAATGGAAACAATATTGGGAATTTGACACTCGGCTTATTTATTAGAAATAGCTTTAAGATGCTATGTGTGGTCTTGATTACTCTTTACGGAACAAAAATAACGCTATACAACAATGATGTATGTAAAGATGTACCGATTTTTGACGAATTTTCAGCAAGAAGCCAAAAAAACATATATGGTACATTATAAAAAATACTGATATTTATCTTAGAATATCAGCAACAAAAACTTAACTTACATACGTGTGGTCACCTTTATTTATTGGACTGTGGTTCCTTTTATATTACTTAGCACTAGATTTACGGGCATTTTTCATATATTTGGAAGGTATTTTAAAAAGTGTGTTTATAAAATATTTCTATTCGAAATGGAAAGCTCGAAACGTTAAAAATACACCAAAATCAAATTCTACAAGAATATTGCATCAATTAAAAATAACATTCATTACTAAAAATTAATATACTTGTATATGACTGCTCTAAATTTCAGCACGAAATTTGAAACCCTTCAATTTAACGGGTTCCGTAAATCTAGTGTTAACATTGACTATTCATGATCTTTCGCACGCTATTCAATTGAAGTGAAACTGAAAAAGACAACAAATTTATAGCTTAAAAGCTTTTAGATTACCTTTGTGATCTAATGAATATTAGAGTTATGAGTAATCCACAAAATGAAAAAGTTGCAGTACAATTTTTTCATTTAAAGGATTGCGATTCGGAAACAAATTAAGAACAACTAGTGTCATCTGCAGGAGGATGTTTAAGTTGTTTCGGACACCAATGTGGTCAATTAATATGGCATATACCAAGGTATAGTATACAAAACTATGTTGTTAAATTCTCGCCTAAAGAATCAGAATGAAGACTAAAAATTATTCAGCCTAGTACACTTTAACTATTGTACTTTTGTTGTTCAGTTAGTTAGTTGGAAGTAAAATATTCCTTAATCGTATTCGACAAATTCCCAAATAAAAGTTTAAGGTTCCAGTTATTTCGAAAGAAGTATTTGATTTTGTATTATAGTGAGTTCTTTAAAACCGCTGGGCAAACCTAATTTACCAAGGGTTCACAAAATAAACCGAAAAGTACATGCATTGAAGATTGAAATGGGAATTCTTTTCGGATGATGAGAAGAAATTTAATTTAAATGGCCGAGACTGTTAATATTGTTTTTGGATTAATGTGAGTGTAAAGGAAGTAGAAAAATCAAATCGAAATTTTTTAGGTTTTATTGTAATGGTTTAGGGTTCTTTTAGTGATCCTGGCAAGCTTTCTATTTGTTTTATCAGTACACGAATGATATCCAAATGAATTATTTAAAGACATTCTAAGCAGTTATCTTAAAGAATTCGGTACCGCAGACTGCACATCAATAGGATAATGCATATAGTTTTCAAAAACCTGATTTGACCAAAAAGACGCTTATTGAACTGGCATGGTCAAAAAAAAAAACATATGGGCGTCATGGGTTCATATACGCTTAATTTAAACCGCTACGGAACTTAAAAGGCGCATTAAAATTTGCTAGGACAGCATTCAATAGGAAACCCTTCAAAATTTAGTTAAGGCTAAGTCCAAGCGGATATTTGAAATTATAAAAAATCAAGAGATCTTCAGGTGGCATAGCTGGTTGAGCGGTTTGGCTGTGATGTACAAAGTGTGCCATTGTGAGGTTCTGGGTTCGATTCCCATATGAAAACTCTAGTTAAAAAGCAAAAAACACAGAAAGTTGCCATATGAGCTGGGCTTAGTTACCGAATGCGCGAAAAATAAGAAAGCAATTTCAGAATTAAATTCTAAATTGTAAAATAAAATAATAATAATAATAAAAAATCAAGGAGGACATACGAAATATTAATAAGTTTTTTAAGTAACGATAGTCTAAGTAAGGAGAGCTAGCATTTGCGTTTAAACGAGTATGTACTTTTCGATACTTCATATTTTATCTCTTTAATTATTGGTTTGGCTTAGATTACAATTATATAACTCATCGTCTGCATTTAAGTTTAAGGTTCAAAATACTAAAATCTAATTTAAAACTAATATCGTAAAACGACATAATGCTATAATTATTAATTTATTAGTGCATTAGCACTAACGCTTCAAATGGCTTTTTTTCTAAATATCTTTCTTTTTTTATACTTATAATAGGCATACGAAAAGAATATTCCATGATGTCGACCATTCCATAAAATATTCCGACTCTGGATCCATCTGACCATCTGACAGAAATATTTGGACAATAACGGAAATTTGCATTGCATTTAAACGAACAAAATTCTCTGCAGATTACAACTTTGATTATTGTAAAGACGTAAAGACTATTTTAATTAGATTCTGCGGATTCTACTTTAGATTCTTCAAGAATCACATTTTAATAGTATTTTTCTCTTATACTTGTAAATATTTTACCTTTGCATTGTACATTCCTAGAACGACTATTCGAATTAAATTTAAATTTTGCTTACCAGTAAATTACATACTGCAAGGAAACTTGAAGAGACACACGATTGCTTAGGACTAAAAAGCTTTACAATTTTTGTCAGAATATTAAATTCAATGGACCAAATTTACTATGGGTAAAGAAATTAATGTAAGCGCTGATATTCACTACGAAATCGCTTAAAATTTCCTTCAATTTCACCTATCAACCATCCGGAAAACCAAATCTGGATAAAAGTTTAACATTAGAATTAATTTCAAAGGAACTAAGGGGGGATACCATTTTAAGATTCATTTTCAACCTAAATGGACTTGATGAGATGGAAATATTAATTCCACCCATGAAGGAAGTTAAATTGTCGAATTGAAAACTTGAACCAGAATTTCAAAAATTACGACCACCATATTTTGTTGCCTTCTCTTATGTCGTTGAAAATTCTTTTACATTTAGGCTTGATTTTAAGGTATTGAGTATTTCTTTTCAATTTCTTTCATGTTTCATGTACAGGGTGTCTCAAACAGTGTGGCAATCAATTCTTTAAAGTTTCCTGATCAACGTGTGCTCCGGGCGACACCCTCTCTCTCAAAACACTCCTTCATCGTTTTTTTAACGATGATGTGACTAATTTTTTGAACTCCAATTTACCAAAATTTGAAATTCAGAACTTTTTAACAGAAATTAACAAGTATTATATATATGCGCCATAGTGTTTATTTTCGAATACATACATCCCGAAGATAAAAAAATTTTTAGAAAAATTGTGAAGCAGTGACTTGAGAGGAAGCGTGTCACGAAAAACGTTGATCAGGACACTTAAAAGAATCGATTGCCTTCTTTTCAAGGCTGTATTTTATGTAAATGGCTGCCATTTTGTTAGAAAATTAAAAAAAAATTGGCTCTGTTCTCACGGAAAATTTATTTGAAGGTGTAAAATTGATAACATTAAGTTGAAAAAATGATATAGGTAAAATTACCAGTTCCTGAATTGATGCACACTTGTGCTCGTTTTACGACATTTGAAATTGCTCGCAAAACATCTGGCTCCAAATTAGTGATTTCTTCTTACTGTTGGCTTTCAAGACTTGCAAGGTTTGTAGTTTTTTGTACTATACGCGAGATTTTAAAAAGCGTCAAAGGAAGAAGTCTAAAACAAATGGTGCAGGACAACGAGGAAAACGACGACGAAATTCACGCTATGTTAAGACAGCCGACCGAAAAATAATAATTATTCCGCGATTGTGTGTATCGCTTCATTGCTTATTATTTATTAATTCTCTTTTTTTGTCATACTTCAGGTAAATTTTTGCAAATATTGCCTCTCTGTCTTCTCCTCCATTTTGCAAATCATTTTTCAATATTCAACGCCTCTACTTGGTACATATGTTTCGAATAAAGTTAATGCCCTGGTCATAACACCAATAAAATTATCAAACCATTATTTCGTATTCACTTTCCTTTTTGATTTCACTTCGCATTATACAGGATGATTCGTAAATAAGTGTCCCCAACATGTGCCAATCGTTTCCTTACATTGTGGTGTGATCAGCGTTCATACTGAGCAATTTTTTCCTAAAATCCCTCATTGATCCCTTTTTTAACGGCTGAAATATTTTCGCGTGTCTCGATCCTTTGGCAAATGTGGTAATTTCAAATTCTTAAAAATGTACCTTTTTATCCTCCGTCCTTACAAATTTCCTCAATAAAGGTATGGTTTAAAAAACAAACGAAATGCACGCTTAAGATATATTTTAAATAAAAAAGAACTTCAATATCTTTAGACTGCCAAAAATTATTAACATTTTTGTGGAATCACTAGAATGCCCAAATGGAAAAAAAGTCTGCCATTTAAATTTTGTGTTTTTATATTAGTACTATTTTTCGTTTCAGATGGGTTCTAGATACCAAGGATTAAAAATCACATCCGGTAGAAGTAAATTACATTACGCGTGGGCGCCTTTATTTATTGGAGTATGGCTTTTATTATATTTCATAACGACATTAGCTTTCCATTCCCTTCCTCATCCAATCAAAATAAATGAAGCTGAAGATGGGGGTCACTTTATAGCTGAAAGGGCTTTGAAAGATCTGCTTGATCTAACTAAAATTGGCCCAAGGGTTGTGGGCAGCCCAGCTAATGAACAAGTTGCAATGAAATTTTTAATTGAACGTGTCGATGCAATTCGACAGCTGATGAACACCGATTTGTTTACAATGGAGACTGATGTGCAAATTGCTTCCGGTTCGTATGTGCTTGAAAAATCTGTTAACATGTATCAAGCTATTCAAAACTTTGTTGTGAAACTCTCTTGGAAACACTCGAATAGCAGTTCCTCTCTGCTTATTAATAGTCATTTTGATACAGTGCCCGGAAGTCCAGGTAATAGATTTCTAAAATTACTTATTATTACTTAATAAAAATTAAATGTATTTAAAACATATTTAGGAGCTGGTGATGATGGAACTATGGTTGTCGTAATGTTAGAAATTTTGAGAATATTGGCACAGTCCTCAGAGCCGTTACAGCACTCTATAGTATTTTTATTTAATGGAGCTGAAGAAAACCCTTTACAAGGGTCTCATGCCTTTATTACGCAACATAAATGGGCTTCGAATGTAAAGTATGTGTGTTTTTTAGTTTAAAGCATTTGAAAAGAATGTATATTGTATTTTAGAGCATTCATAAACTTGGATTCCGCTGGTAATGGAGGCAGAGAAGTGTTATTTCAGTCAGGACCAAATCATCCATGGCTAATGCAGGTTAGATTTGGAATACTTGTATATATGTTATATACATATATATATATAATACCAGGAATAAAAACAGAGGAGAAATTAAAACAAAATTACTGAACGCAAGCACGTCGCCCATCGTTCTGTAATTTGTTCGAGTTTGGTTTTATCATTTATGATTTCTGATTTTTGCCCAAAATCTTACTTATTAATTTGTCTACTATTTACTGTTGTTTAGACAAAATGTTACCACCATAAAATAACCTCTGTTATATAAAAATCCTTCACGAAAAGCACTTTCCAAAATCAAATTTTTAAAAATTTCAAAAGATGATTTATATATGATATATGGCATGGTAATTCACTTATTTTAACTAAAAGTTATTTAATTATTTTCAGTATTACAAGGACAATGCGCTTCATCCATTTGCAAACACAATGGCTGAAGAACTGTTTCAAAAGGGTTTTATACCTTCTGATACAGATTTTCGCATCTTCCGAGATTTTGGTCGTATTCCAGGTATTTACACGTTATTATGGAGAATAAATTAAATCTTTATAAAAGTGTATTTATTTTTAGGCTTAGACTTTGCTCACTCCTACAACGATTACGTTTATCACACAAAGTACGACAGATTTGAAATCGTACCACCTGGAACAATCCAAAACACTGGAGACAATATTTTGGCAGTGGCAAGAGCTTTATCGAATGCTCCAGAACTTCTTAATCCTATGGTAAATCGGCTTTTATTAATTCTTAATCGGCTTAATTTTTTGTTTTTAATGACACTTTTAAATGTTTACAATATTTTAGAATGCTTTAAACCTTAAGACATTTTCATTGGATATGTAGGACAATGTTGAGGGCATAAAATATTATCTAAGTTGTTAGATAAAGTGTTTGCCACTAACGTTAAAAACTTGTATTCTAAGTAAAGAAGTTTTTTTAATTAATTACTTCATCCTATTATTTCATTATATTCCATTTCAAGTATTAATGGGTGTTATTCAAATATTTTAATTCCCAAATGAATAAAATTTGAGCTTATAATTCGTTATAAATTGAAAAGAAATGGTTAACGAAATCCAATTTTGCAATACAATTCCTTTTCATTTAAAACGTTCTCAAACTGTTTAGAATTACTTTCACAATATTTCCATTTTTGTTAAAATTTAAACAATAGTTTTCTCGTTTAACAGTCTGAGAAAATGAATTCGTTCTAATTGTTTTATTGTAAGAAGTTATCATTTGTTCGACAGTTTAAACTCTTCGTGGTTGATCAAATTCCTTCTGTAAACTCTTGAACAAAATTAGGGCTCGGCTCCTGTGGTGCCGAGCGGATTTAAAAACGATTTCAATAATTAGAATGCTTTCCTACAAACGTTACACCTTTTCCAGTTGCAAGGTGATCTAAAAATTGAATTTTAATATCCAAAGAGATCACTTTCCAATTTCGCTTCTGTTGTAGATGAATTATATGACATATGACCTTGTTGTTAGTGTGCTGGTCTACTGTTCCAGAGGCTGCGGCTTCGAATCTCACTCATAACTGGTCTCTTGCGCCACATGATAACACAATGGGCCAACAAAATGACCTAAGTGCGCCTTTATAGACAACCACATCAACCTAATCTAACCTATGTAACATTCTACCAAAAAAATACTTCAGTTATAATTAATAAAACAAAGGTTTTAAAATTATAGCTTGTAATTTATTGACTTTTTTTATTTCAGGCTCAGGATGAGGGGCAATCGATTTTCTTCGACTTTGTCAATGTGTTTCTCGTTGTGTATCCAGATCATGTTGGACTGATTATAAACATTTCGATTTCAATTATAGCTCTGATGCTAATTTCTATTTCACTCTGGTGGATGAGTGATAATTCAGGAGTAACCTTAGTTGGCGTGTTGGGCCGCTTTGCTGTAACATTTCTTTTTCAAATCATTTCAATTATCTTAGCCGGGTGTCTCTCAATTGCACTTGCATTTGTTTTTGATTTATGTAACTTATCCCTTTCATGGTTTTCTCAACCTTGGCTAATATTTGGGTTGTATTTTTGCCCATTCTATTTCGTACTCAGCATAATACCAGCAGTTTATCTTCATGTTACCAGAGAGGTATGCTACTTAAAATGTAATATTTAATATCTAATATGTTTTGTTGTAGAATTCACTGCTCTTGAACCATAGGGTGCAACTATTCCTTCACGCTCAAGCCATTTATCTTATAATAATTCTCCTAGTACTCACCTTCCTCAACATTCGATCTGCTTACGTTATCATGATAGCTGTTTTCTTCTACGACATTTCGTTGGCTATCAATTTGGTTTCAACCATGCACAATAAACGTAAGATTTGTTTTATCCACATTGCTTTCCATTATCATTTATTTTTAGAACTTCTATGGATATTACCTCATTTAATAAGCCAAATGTTGCCGGTGGTATTTTTCGCTTATTTGTCGTACCAATTTTTCACGAGTTTTATTCCAATGCAAGGACGCGCAGGTTCCAACAATAATCCAGAACTTCTTATTTCTGGTGCCTCAATATTTTTTGGTTTACTAATTGGAGGATTTTTGGTAATAAATTATTTACATCTCTAAAAGTAAAATATTCACAATTATTTTCTTAACAGGTTCCCTTAATTAGTATATTCCGAAAATCAGCGTTAATTGCATGTAGTTTTATTCTTATTGCATTTATTTTCATTATTGTCACAGTTACACCTATTGGATTTCCGTACACTGCAGAAACAGCACCGCAACGATTACAAATTTTCGTAAGTAATATATTTAAAATGTAAAAAATAACAACACAACTATTTATTTCCATTGGACTTTTAGCACACGAAACGTATATTCCATGATGTTGATCAATCAGTAAAATCGTCTGACTCTGGATTCTTTATCTTGCCGGTCGACAGAAATATTTGGACCATACCTGGTAATCATAATAATTTATTTATATTTTTAATAATATAGTCAGAAATTACTACCTTGTCTTTACAGACTACATCCTTAATGCTTCTCAAATCCGAAACAAGAATGAATTCTGTCAGGATTCATTTAACTGTGGTTTACCTATTTATAACTTCCGCAGATCTCAGCTCTCGTAAGAATTCTTATTTTTGAATAAAGTTACATTAATTTATAAAGCAACTTTTTATTAGGAACAATATGATTTGGGTGCCTGCAGGAGAACCAAATCTTATTAAAAAGCCAAATTTTGAATTGCTCTCAAAAGAGCCAAAGAGGGATAATGTGATAAGATATACATTCAATTTAAATGGACCTGATCATATGACGATTTTAATTTCACCAATATCCGAAATAAAACTAGTTAACTGGTCATTTACGGAAATTCCATTTCAAAGTTGGGGACCGCCTTATTTCGTGTCTTTTTCATATGCTATAGATCCTAGCCCATTGAAATTCTCTCTTGATTTTCAGGTATATTTGAGAAAATATTTATAATTTATTGTTCTTTTCATAAACCTTTTCTTAATCAGACTCCTCCTCATTGGAATGGATCTGTTTTCAATATTGCTGTGACGGGCCATCTGACGCATCACAGAATTCATTACACATCCGAATTTAAAGAGTTCCTAGCAGCTTTTCCTACGTGGACTTATCCTTCTGGCTGGATGAGTTTAGTAAAACATTGGATTATGTAGTGTTTTGTATTAGACCATAATTATTAAACAGTTTTATGTATAAAGAACTGGCATTTTTTCCCCGCATCTTTATCAACGCTACATTAATTCGGTAATTAAGTATACGTCAATAATATGGAGTTCCACTTATACTGCTAATATTAATAGAATTGAAGCGGTGCAATTATGAATTAGGCTGGCGGAGTTCAGCTACACCCTTCTGACGCAAGACGTTTATTATTTGTTTTATCATCTCTTCACTATGATGTGATGTGTGTGTGATTGCCTTTGCTTTATATTCATTATGCAATGAAATAAATTGTCCCAAATTACTTTGCTTTGAATAATGTTTATGCTGCAAGCAAAACAATGTCTTACATTATATGCATTCAAGAAGTTATAGCCAGATGCGTTCTCAAATTTAATTTATTTAATGCCTTCATGGATTTCAATCTAACTAGAGTTTCATTTTAAAATAGGTTAATTTCCTTTAAAAATATAAAGAAAAAACTTCATATTTTTGTGTAATATATACATAATAGTTGCCTGTAAGATTAAAATATAATCGGTAGACCGAACAAATAAATAAATACATAAATTAAGCTCTTTACCATCGAATAAATATTTATGGTTATCAAATTGATTTTGCCAATTTCTTGGCTTTCTAACTTTGTAACTACTTCGTCAGGTCTTTTAGAAGGAATACAATTCTCCACAAAACATTATTCGAAATATAACATCGATTGTCTATTACTCGGTTTGTCGGTCCATGGTAAAAAGAGAGCCAAAACTTGGTATTTTTGGAATCCCATTGTTTTCCTTAAATTTTCTCGTTATACTTACTGAAACCCAACATTTTCTACCGCCTAAAAACGCGAATTTCAGCATAAACCAGTGGTTTTCTATAAAAAAAATCGTCTATTTTGTTTCGAATTAAAGAATAAGTTGTTTCACTAGCCATATAAAATGACCCTTTTGTACAAAAAAATTGAATTGTTCTGCTTTTGAAAACTGATATTAAAAAATTTAATAATAATATGCAGAACGGTTTTTCCTTACAATTAGGACAGCAGTCTTTTGTTTCTATGCAAACTACCATTATCATTTGATTTGGAATCAAATTGAAATTATCTTTGAGCAACTTAAGTTTTAAATTACTTAAAATCCAATTAGCTGCCAATTTAATATGAACCCCGAGGAATTGCTAGAATAGAAGCTAAACATTACACTTAGAAAATTCATGAAATTGCTACTATCAAAGTAAAAGAACTTTGATAAATAAGCTTTTTTGGTAAAACCTTACCGCATTCACAATAAATTGATGTACACATATACACCGTCGTAGCCGATTATCGTTGGGTGGATGCTTGAATAGCTTCGAGTCGAAATTGGTTTCCTCAGTTGCTTCACATAACCAAGCGTAATTTACTTCTTACATATACCGATTGCCGTATCTAAACAAAACGTGCTATCTATTCACATAGCCAGTAGCCGCTCAAATAATTGCATAGATTATGTCTGATTCTAATGCTCTGCTTCAATGAGCACCCGATACCTTCTGACAAAAAGCAATTTGTGCAATTGGTGTTTTTTATCTGTTTCAAACAAAACACTTTCCATTTCTACAAGCAGTGAACCACATAACCGACGAGTTATAAAAGCAACACTCGGAAACTAGCTCTATGTTTTCCCGGAAAAGATGAACTTCCTGGCGGGTGTAAGTTCCTCATATTTTAAATCATTTCACTTATTTTTTAAAAATGTATTTTTAGATTGTTTTCATAATGTTAATAACATTTACTTTGGTAAGTACAGCAAGTGAACAAGAATTTCTGGCAAAAGCGTTTGAACCAAAGGCTAACGAAGGTAATTTTTGATTTTATTAAATAATTAAATAATATCCAAAACAATATTAAAAGCTCGCAGAGTTCAAATCCGTGTCTTTAGAGGACCAGATTCTAAAGATAAATTTGTTCATTGGGGCTACTTTGTAAAACAGCCAGCTGAGTTTTAACGAGAACATTTATTCAACTTTATTAACATGTTTAGGAGTTGCCGCACATAATTCCTCTTACATTTTTATCGAATTTACTAAAAATACAAAATAAATGTTTTATAAATGTTTTCTTAAAAAACTGTCTATTATTTGAAATATTTATATTGACTTACGCAGAAGTGAGTTGTTCCCCAGGGATGTAAAACGGATTGCACACAGCGTCGGTGTACAAAATGTGAAGGTTTCGAAACATTGATCGCACTTCATTTTCCCTCAGTGCTATGTTGCTTGAGTCCACCACAATAATGAACTTAATTTTCGTGTTGGTTACATATCCATATCTAGATAGATAGATACCACAGAAATAAAATAAGTAAATTTAATAATATGCAAAAATTATAATTAAATTTAGTTTTATTACATTTTATGAGTTTCAGTTGCGTAGAGTAGACCCAGGTATAAATCCCTTGATTCAGGTGTGGCCTTTGTTGATGGTAGGCATTTCTCCTCTACGACATCAAGCGCAGCATGAACTCTGTATTGCAGTTCCAACTCTCGATCCAAGTCGGAAGTCGCAATGTAAAGAGGCGAGTTCTAACAAGAAATATAAACAAAGTATTTTTCGATGATCGCGATATTTCAATTATTTTTGAAACACTCACAGCTTTCTTTCATCTACCATATAGACAGGAAAAGCATATCGAATTCTGTTAAATTTACTCAATCTCAAAAACTACCACTATATGATCAACTAACTTGGACAAAATATGTGTGGCAGTGGCAGTGCATAATATTCTTCGGTATATTCCTTTGCAATTTTATATGAAAATCCAGACAAATTAACAGAGATGGAAAAGACTAAAACCATTTGTATTACAAATAGACGTACAAAATCTTCAATCATCCTAGTTTAAAGAATACTATCCAAATGCAAAATAGTTGGTCTAGTGACAAATTTTAACAGTCTATTTTTCAAATAACTATTTATTAAATAAAATTTATTCTTATTTTATAATCTCTGGAGTAGTTGATCATTTATTTATTTAACGCTTAATACAAGCTACGTACAATTAAATTAACTTAAGATTAGCGCTAACCTAAGAGACTAAAAATTAGAGGACAAGGCAGATTAGGGGAGACTATTTAGGTGGTGCCTGAGAGAATTTTTAGTCAGGTGAAAGTCGAAGGAAGGGAAAGAGTTGGCTCTTCGAAGCATTCTAGTGAGGGGCTCAGAAAGACCGTAGTTGGTTCGATGGTAGGGAGGGCGAAAGAGAGGGGCCGAGCGGAGGTTGGAAGTCATCCTCTTAAATTATTACAAAACAAATAAAATTCAGGTCGCAAATTTAGTAATAATTTTATTTTGCATTATTGAGTAGCCATACAAAACAGTTGGTCTACCCTGAATTGAGTGCAGAATAGTTGGTCTACTCTGAAATTTTGATGTAATGCTAGTTAAATTTATGTTTGCAAATTTAATGGAATTATTCTAGATGCAGTTACACTCATTTCTTTAGCCAGATTAGTCATTTAATATAGAACTGTAGTGCTTGCGTTTTCAAACAGGCAAAGGAAAAACCACATCTTACCGTAAAGCGAAGAAAAAGAAAGAAAGAAATAATTTACTTTTAAAGGATATCATGGAATAAATGCACCCGGGTCAAATTTTAGAGCACCCTAATGATTTTTAACTGTGATTTTATCTGCGTACATTATTAGGTTACTATAAAAATAATCATCATATAACATTTAACAATGATATTAATATATTTAATTGCATTTAAATGTTTTTATTAAACATAAAAGCTATATAAACATATACTGGTCATTTCACCCATGATACGTAATTTATGTTGATGATACCTCTCAAGAATTAATCATATTTTATCTGACTGAGGAGCACAAAATTGTATTAAATTTTAATATTTATAAATTTATTATTTAGCTATTTAGATTACAGAAATTACGAAAAGTAGATCCACGGAACCGAAATTTTGCTGGCCTAGGCCTAGGCTGTTCATAATTAGATAAATGTTTCCAGCAATACGCTGAAAAGTGCGACATAAATCATTTCATAAAAAAATTGACCGTTAAAACTAAACGAGAACAAAACTTTTCGACCGCCCCGAACAACAAGAATCGCTGCAAGGAAAAAATATCGGAATTCGTCTCCGTCACTGAACTATTCTTTGGAAGGAGGACAGGTAAACAAGCAAAGTTGAATGTCAACGAGTGACAGTACTGTACGTCAAGCTGCGGTCGAAAATAATTCGCCGTGATTATGTTTCGCGCCGCTCTCGCACTCATAATTCTACTCGATCTGCGCGGACAGCTGCACTAGAGTAAGTTTTGCCCGGTTAAGTGAGTCCTGCGGTCCCTGGTTACCCCAAAATTCGACTTACATCTTTTCCTATTATTGAAACACAGACAGCCATCTTCGGATCGAAGCACACGTATGGATGTGGTCGTGTAATCAATTTAACTTGTTGATACCACTTTGCTTCCCCAGCGCCAGCTCGCGGCACTTATCACAATCCAACAGAATGGAAGGTGATCCGAATCTCCGTTCGCGTGAATCGATTCAAAACGCTTTCGTGCTATTTATGAATAAAACGCAGCGGGTCGTCGATGTTTACTGGGTAGACTACGAAGGTAAGTTTAAGCCCTACATGAAGTTGGACCCAGGGGCGCGCACCATCATCAATACGTTTTCAACGCACCCCTGGGTTTTTAAGGACTCATACACCGGCGAACGGATGCACGTCGAAAACAGCGACGTGTTTTGGCCTAAGCCGTTCTTCATGGTTAACCTGCATCCGAATAACGATCCCGCGATTCGGCGGAAACAAGTCGACATCCACTTCCCCTTGCGCAACCTCCAGCAGAATGCCATGTGGACCATCGTGCGACAATTGCAGCGGATCGAAAGCATCGAAGCCCTCGAAATCCCAGGCATTCTCAAGGCGGAGCTGAAGACTATTTTTAAGGAATACGACAAGCACAGACAGAGGTACATTAATAGATAAGCGCTTTCGGTGTAAACCAAATTTATCTCATTTTAAATACACGCTAGTTAATATTTTATTGTAAATTTTACTGAATAAATTTATTTACAAATCGCGCCAACTGAACTTTTATTATCGAAACTTACTGTATAAGCTTTTTAAATATTTTTACCAATTTTCTGGGACTATGATCATCGCAAAAACGTTCAAAAATTTAAATTACACAGTTTTTATCAATCCACTTAAAATCCGTTTCATTCAAATTCAGTAGAACAATAATTGGTAATTCCGGAGATATTTTGTAAAAGGAACACAAACAAGAAAAACATTCAATTTAGCATAAAAAAATTCATGACTTTTTAGAATTTCTCAGTGGCACCGTTTTAGGAATGTTTTATTTTTCCGTTAATAGTCAGCGCTTCAAAAGTGTTGTCTATGGTCTCAAATATTTTTGAAAACCATTTGCGATAGGTTGTTTTTATTATTTTCCCCATTGAAAAATGTGGTAAAAGTTTAGTGTTTATAACTGCATCGTTTTAGATAATAAATAGTTTTAAAAAATTCTAAATATCTCTATTTATCTCTCTCCTAATAGCAATGAAAAGTTGTCAATTAGCTGCACGAATCAGTTTTTACAATTACCTTGCAAAATACAAATAACCCTAACAAATTTTTTTATTCTCATATCATTTCTGTTATTCAACCTTGGAGTGCATGACGAGTACCGAAAACTTTATTGCAACAATATAAAGTAGTTGTGCTAATCAAAGACTATCTATAAGATCCAATTTTTTTATATAATAAGATGTGACACTCGTTACGGTTTGTCTTATCTTTTCCGATCTGGGTCGTGTAGTAATAAAGACATCATGTATAAGTAGTTCTTTGCTGCTTTATCTAATGGGAAAATTTTCCCCAGGCAGTTTTAGAACTTGCATATGGGTTAGAGCTTTGGGGTTGTATAGAGAGTGCCACATCTAGTATTTCATGATCTTTGCATAGGGAAATCCTGAATTGAGAATGAGGAACAGACAGGTAGCACACTCAGAGCATATATGCGGATGCGGGTTGTTTACATTTTTCCGCTGCTTTAAAAATAAAGGCGCGATAAAGTGTCGACAATAATGTAATATATTTAGAATGTTTAAAGGCGACATGAAACAAACAAATAAAAAGTATAAATGATTTGAAATGGATTCAGCATCCATCCATAACTTCTTGAGATGTAACTAACTGGTTAAAAGATCACGCGCATCAGTCGAAAATCAGTTTTGAGTTATTTGTGGGCGCACATGAGTGTACGTTTTCGTACTCTGCGCAATCACACTACATGATTTGTTTATTTATTCATTTAGCTTAATGCAAGCTACAAAACAACTTATAGAATACTCAAATTAAACTAGACTAAGATAATATATAATTGAGATTAATAGGGGACAGGGATATAACTCATGCAAATCCATATTCCTTTTCCAAAACTGTGCCGAACTATACTAGCATAAGTGCGATATAGATGAAATTAGGAAATAAGAAATTCGTTTGAATCGAATTGCAATAGCTACTTTTCATTTGAAATCCCATACGAATTCTTAAATTTGTGTGGAAAAATTATTAAAATCAAAGGTAACTAAATTATGTTGTGGGAATTATAAGAAGAATAAAAATTAGGAAAAAAAACAGCTAATGAAATTGATTAAAATCCGAAAGCTTGAGACTCTGGCTACATTTAAAAAAATGGTACAGAAAAAACGAGCAATAGGCAGCCGCAAAACAACATGGATGGACGACTTAAAAAATTGGTACAATATGAGCACGGTGGAACTTTTCAGACCAGTCATCTGCAAGCAAAATGTAAAAATGATTTCCAATCTCCGAAGTGGAAAGGAACTTTAGATTTTATAATATATATACTTAGATTGTTTGCGAAAATGTTCGATTTAAAAAATTCGGTGAATTCTTTGATAATTAATTTAACCACCGAATTTCCAACCCAGCAGAAAATTAAAAGCATGATAAAATGAGAGGAGAAATAATGCTGCAAGAAAAATAATTAATTAATTGTATCTTAATTGTACACCGTTTTCGAAAATTCAATTTCTGCAGTTGACTGCAACAGCTGCACAAATTAAATACTTAAAACTACAAATTTATTTTGTCTTCAATTAATTTTCCTACACTATTGATCGCCACAATATTGAGATTACTTATTTTTCCTGAAAAACTATTAATGTGCGAGATATTGGCAGAAAAATAACTTTCGTCAATATTTATATTCACTGAAAAAATGTTACAATTTCTTGGTTAACTTACATTTAAAAGAAATAAATTTCAACTTAAATGAGAATGGAATTAACGTTAAAATTGAATTTTGCTCTTCAAATAAGACAAAATCTCTTGAGTTTTGCACTTATATTGTACATATGATATTACAACGAGATAAATGCATAAGTCGAAACAATTTTGCCTTCAATATAAAAACAATATAAAATTATGAGGAAAACACAGTAGAAATTCAATCGATATTGCCGCGTTACTGGAGATAGATTTTATTTGGCGTTGTTATGTACAAATTTACTTTGATTCCTACGTTTCTAAGTATTAAGATCATTCTGATAACTTTGCTCAGTAGTTAATAATTTACTTTTATCACAATAACACAACTATTTTATGTATGTACTTGTTGGCGAGAACCGCCTCAGACGGGTTCTCGGGTTAATATAAAAATTATGATACATAAGATAATGAATGTTCTGGAAGATGTTGCGTTGTCGCTTCTTAATTGTCATTTGAGTGGTTTCCTCTGCAGGGAGTGCTGAGTTTTGGTTTTGCTTACAGCAATGCCAAATCCACTTGGGACTTTCTGGCATATGTACTTTATGCGTAACCTGTTGATTCTTTCAATTCTTAGAATCATAGCTGAAATTTGGCTTAGTTTTGTAGTGGAAAGTTAGATCGGCCGATTGTTTCCATATAAAGTGACGCACCGTTCGAAGATCCATATTGGGATCAACAACCTGAGTAGATAATCCAAATTTGCATTCTGCCAACAAAATTGCATATATATATTATTTTTAAAACATACCACGTCATTGCACAACAATTCTATTCGATCTTCTGGTGGGATTTGAGAGCCTTCTGAATTAGCATCACTTTGGCTGTTTTGAGATGAATTGGAAGCATTGCCGCCACTCGGTGTTGTTTCCTGTCCTAATACTTTTTCTAAGACATGTTCACACACTTTCCTGCATTGAATAAATTCATTTGCTACCAGACGATCCTAGAAAAGCCATTCTTATTGTAACTGAACACAAATGGATTAATTAAATAAAACTCAAACCTTCTTCAATCTATCAGGCTTAACCATTTGCGGATGAGGCTGAAGATAGAATGGTATCTTTATAAATTTAGGAATAGCCCGCTCAATAACAACGTCAGCCACCCATTGCGGCACCGTTTCGTGCAGAAGTGTACTTTCACTTTCACCTGAAGCGTCTCGCACTAAAAGTCTACAGAGTGTTCGGCCGCCTACCTCACTGAAAGACAATGTCTTATAAAATTCGTAATTTAACCAGCAGGAATAAAAACGAACCTAAATATAACTGGTGTATGTTTTGGAACTTTAAAATGACCATTGCCTTTTATATCGGGTTCTAGGTCATTTGATGGCAGACTGTGTGGTGGTGACCAGTATTCAAGCAGCGCTTGTAAAAGCAAACTGCCGTAGTTAATCTGAAATAAAGAGGAGGAGAATAAAAGCCTTCTGCCTAGAAAAAATATAAAGAAATAAATAAAGTAATACAATTCAATATTTATATTTGCATATCGTTGGTGATAGTGCATGTTGCTTAACTACACTTGTCAAATATCGTGTAACTAACAAAAGTATGCATTTTAAATACTAAAAGAGCTCCTTTTAGTCATCTTAGATATTTAATTTGGCTCATAGCAACCTCCGATACTATCGGAGCAAATACGAAATTTTGCTATTTATAAATACACGAAACAGTTTAATATTTTGCATTTCAAATTCATATATCCACCTTGCTTTAGCTCCCTTATTCCCTTAATTTTTAAGTGTAGTTTACCGGTATTCACTATTGTCAACGATATACTTTAAAAATTTTGATACTATTTGGAATCAGATGTAAGAGGCACCCATTCTATTTAGTAGAAGCTGATGTTATTACATGAGCCGTTTGGCCGTTTTACAATAATGTGAACTTTTTGCATTTCCCACTTTAGTGGTATTAAACAAACCAACAATTATATGCTTTAAAACCTCAACTGCATCTATATTAATATGACTCAAACGAAAGTTTGATACCTTAACAGGTAAAAAATGTTAATTATCTGTCCTTACGGCTTTCATAACAAATGTGGACCAATTACTCTCATTACATACACATGACAACAAATCTTTGTACCACATCGGCCCATAAACTCTGACCGTTCGTTATAATAAAATTTAATAAAAAAATAAATAAAACATATACAATATACTTTTAAACATTTGTCAGCAAAATTTTATTTATTATGTTAGTTTTTTTCTTCTATTAAAATATTTCCATTAAATTTTAATAAGATTGCGTCTCATGCAATTAAAAAGTTTCGAAGAAAAAAGCGATTAAAATCCCATGAACTTTTAAATTTAAAACAAAATTCTATTTTATTACATTTATAACCAAAATTTTACTCACTTTAAGATCCGTTCCTGGTTCAGCTAATTCCGGCAAGCCGGCTTCAATAGACACCCAAGCGGTGAAACAGTCTACTTCATCTTGACCTAATACTATAGTTGGCATCTGTAATGAAATTATCAAAATTAAATCTGACTTATTGAATATATAGCGTACACAAAACCTTACCCCTGTTTTCAAATCAACTGTAAACCAATTTGGAATGAATACTCGCTGGTTTCGTTTATTGACTTCTTCTTCGAAATCGACTTTCCCTAAATCCTCTTTTTTGACTACTAATAGAACATCGTATATTGCAACATTGTCCTCCGTATCTTTTGTGACTATGTGTCGCTTATCATTTAATACTATACACTTTTTAATAGCTGCACCGCCTAAAGAATCATACACTCAAAATAAGTATAAATCGTATATTTTTTAAACAAAATTAGTTTTACCTTTTATGCATTCTAACTCAACTCCTTTATTACTTATTAAATTACAGCCTTCAGCCGTATTGAGAGTGCTTTTGTCATAGTGCGGAAGCTTCCAACATCTTATATCCGAGTTCCAAGTGGTTGCCTAGAAGTACGGAAAATCAACAATAAATAGCCAATAGACATAACAGAATAGACTAGAGATGCGCTACATACCCAAACGCCTTCCTTATTTATGTCAAAGCAAAGACTAAGGACTGGCGCCTTTTCTTCGCATACTTGAATGCTAGAACTTTGAGATCTAAGTTCAGTGATTATAATCTTCTTATCTCTGCTTCCAGAAATGACATAATGAAAATTATCAGTCATAAGCAAAGTCCACACTCCCTCCGTATGAACTCGTATTGTTTCGATACACTGCTGTTGTCCTACACTCCATAGTTTTATTGTTCCATCTGAGCTGCCAGAAACGACTTGTGTACCATCCGGAGATACTACTAAAGCCCTTACATTCTCTGAGTGCCCCTTCAATTTCGTTAACCTAGTACATGTCCTCGGATCCCATATTCGCAAGACATTTTCTGTTGATCCACTTACAATAACCGTTCCAGAAGGATTCATAGCTAAGCTGTATATAGAGTCCTTCGAACCGGCAAGATTAGATGCTGAAAACCCAGATTTAAATCACTACATAACGCTTCAATAAATTTAACTAATAGTACTTGTAACAGTATTGTTACTGGCAGTCAGAGCTGTTAGGGTATTGACGTCCCAGAGAAAAATTGCCTTATCAAGACCAGCGCTAGCGACCTACATAATAAAAAAAAGAGAAATAATAATAATAAAACAACAAACAGTACCCGGTTTTAAAAACTATACCTGTTCCCGGTCTTTCGCGTAAGCAAGCGCTTGAACGTAATCTTTGTGAGTTCTGAGGGTGGACATACAAAATCCTTTCTGAGCATTCCATACTTTTACGGTAGTATCACAGCTGGCACTTATAACTGCAAGAAACCATTTTAAAAGTTTGCGTTAACTGGGAAGAGCCGAACCATACGATTTCTCCCTCCACAGCAGAGGACTATATCGTTCACCCAGTCGTTATGGTGTTCCATACTCTGAATGTATCGGTCTTGTGATTCCGTCTTTTTGGTATCCCAAACTCTAATGATTGCATCCCTCCCTGACATTTCAAATTCGATTTTAAATTATAATATTTTATGTTGAATCGCTTTTTATAAGTTACCTGCTGAGTATAGTTTTCCTGTATTGGGATCTAATTGTAACGCGTTGACGCCATTTCTATGCTGTTTCTCCTCCGCATCTCGAATTACGAACGATACCTGCGAATTTCATGTTTTCAGTTTGAAATAATTATAATTTTTGCAAAGCTATAGCATCGCCTATTTATCAAGAGTTGCAGGTTTCAGTGGTTTTTGACCCGAGAAAGTGCGATAAAAAACTAGAACTAAGACTGGAATTCAAACTACAAATTCGTTAACCAGAGTCGTCGTCTTTTAGAAAACCATGTCTGGCGTAGTCTTTAATATGAATATTTAGCCAAGAATTTCTTAGCGCTGTTCAAAACCTCTCCTAGAATTTTGTAAACACTGGCGAAATTTGAATGCAGAAATAGACAAGCTGCATTTCCAGATAATAAGAATGTTTAATTGTATATTTAACCTTCCTCTTTTAAGGTCCTACCTTCTGATCATAATTTGTTTTTGGCAACTGATGTAAAATACCCGCAATAAATATATATTTTTTTTAATCCAATCTTGTCTGTAAAATTTCATACTTTTTATTAATATTAAAATTCTCGGCCGTGTAAGTAATAATTGTCACTTTTAGACATTTCGGTCAATATTTAGTTTATGGTGTTATGAGTTTAATATTTCTTAAAGTTATACACAATTGTGGTGTGAAACAATTTAGTAAGAATTAAATTTCGAGTTTAATTGTTGCAGTCATCATAATTTGGAACATTTTCATATGATCAACGAAAGCTGCGAAATTCATTGGACTTATAATTCATGTATATTTTCGCTGTATTTCTTTTTTCTCAGCTGTTTTGAAATTTTACTAGAAATGGTATATGGAAAAAACTAACCGCTGAAATCTAGGAAATTTTTATTTATAGATGAGCAAAAATCAAATGCTTAGATACTATTATACGAATATAGGAGGAGGCTTTTATAGCTCAGCCAGCTGGGACTTGAGAGATAATGGATTCGATTCCCACAAGGAACCCCTGATTAAAAGCAGTATCACAATGGGTCTAAACAATTAAACAAAGTGCTACCTTCCAAGGACGGAGACAGCCACATCAACCTCACCTGACCTACTAATACGAGATCTCACGTTCTCGTACTTAATTAAAGATTGTTCAAGTTTTTAAAATACACCCACTTTGGGAGTTGAATAGGAAGTTACTAAAATCTGTGGAACCTAGTCAAAAAAGGACAACATTTTGTTACTATCCCACATTTACGTGGGACCAGACGACTTTAAGTAAAAATTGGATAAACCATCAAAATCTTGTGTATATAAATAAAGTGTACTAATGTCGACAATGATATATTACTGGTGACAACTAACAAGAAGTAGGATTTTGCTCAAATTAAGTAAAATATAGTATGAGGGGAAGTGTTTTCAAAAGATAAATTTTTCCCCTCCGCGATGTTAACAGATACTTTCAAGTAAAATCCTTGCTCATGGGTAATAACTGAAGAGCTAACAGACAAACCTTTTGTGTTAACTTTCTATTTGTGACAGAAACACACGTCTAAATGCTCAAAACTAAATTATTAGATGTTAAATCAGCAACCATATTCCAATATATTATGTCTTAATGTTACTTTGATTTGTTACAAAGTAATTTGGTGGCTATGTTAGATTTCGTAAATTTTTATTTTAAATAATATTAACGAAATTGGAGACTATGAAAACTGTTTATGTGATTTTCATAAGAATCTTTTAAATTAGATATCAAATTTAAGTCGCTACATTGTATTTCGAATGCTGATAGTAGATTTGAAATCAGTGTCATCAAAATATTATTAGTACTAATATTCAACTAATTAGTTAAATTTCAAAAAATTGGAGCCTTAAAAGATCCCGTCATCTTGAGTTTTTAAATCACCAATCTTGAGCTTGAAGTTTAAAATTCGCTATTTTTTCATAGAGATATTTTTGTGTGAATAAATAAATAAATAGTAGCCTAAATGGACTAGGGATACAAGGATGTAATTCATATTTAAATTGTTTTCTAGATTCTAATGAATCTATAGAGCCTATTACCTAAACAAACAAATGAAATCGATTTTAGGATAACAATATTATATTGCCTAAATTTTTTCTTTAAATGGCTTCTTAATTATAATTAGCCAAACTAATTAAAAACAGTATATATATAAAATAACATTATTATGAAGTCCTTATAAAATTTCACTTTCATAATTTATTTTTCCTATAGGTACGCAAACTGAATTTAATGAGATGAAAAGCATATCTTATTATTGCATTACACATATGTAGCTATTAATCCTATATAAACTATTCAAGAGCTTCGTGCTAGTGACGTAATTTGCGTCCGAAATGGGCGCGTATTGGTGTACTTACCCTAAAAAATATTTTGAGCTAATAGGTTTGTTTTCAAATCCTACTTAAGCTCAAGCCTTGCCAAATGATTTTGTTTTTCTGATTTCAGCAAATCATATATATATATATATATATATATATATATATATACAACGTTAAAGAAGTTTTAAATACATATTAGATATTAGATACACTGGTCTCCAAATATATTTTTTTTTTCTGTTGCCGACCAAGTGGCAGTTTATTTGAATTTACAATCTGAATTGCATCTTCTGAATCATATCTCGTTTTTAACACATTGCGGACCAGATATTTTATCGCCCAGTTGCCGAGTATTTCTTTGCGTCAAATACGAATATTTTTAAATTAGTTATGATTTGTTAGTAGTTAAAAGTCATTGTCACATGAAATATTTATTTTCAATAAAAACTTGAAAAATTAATTAATTTTTCAATATTTTTTAATAATTAAAAATTTTTATAATACAAACTAAAAATTTAGTATGTTTTAGTAACAGCATGTAACTAAGTAAAATGGAACACCACAAAGCTTGCAAACATAGGTAATGATATCTCGTCAACGGCTCCTAAACCCTAAATAAGAAAACATAAGGCACGGTCTTGCGAAATCACGGTGCAACTGATATTTGCTTTTATATACGATAAACAAGTAATATATAAAACAATTTTTTTCAAAAAAATTCTTTTTTTATTGTTATAAATGATTTATAAGTTAAAATTGATTTATTGTTATAAATAATTTATAAGTTAAAATTGAAAAAGTGAGACAAGTACGATTTTAGTGATGCGTGGGTGGAAATAAGGGATGCGGGGGTGGATTCGCTCGGGAAACACCACTAACTTGTATTGTCACCGAAATTATACATGTTCGCCAAATTTCATTGAGTTTGGTAAAGTCTAAGTATAAAAATTTTGCATTGCAAGATTTGACGACACGTAGTGTAAGGTTAATAAAAGAATTTAAAAAAGACGAGATATGTCGTCGACGGCCCCTAATGACGCAATATGAAAGACGAGATATCTCGTCATCCGTCCGCAATGTGTTAAGAAAAATGTTTTTCTTATCTTTTACAATGTTTAATTAATCCGCAAATTCCGGTAATTGAACCCGTAGATATCGTGAAAATAACAACTGATAGGATATATTCATTGAATGTGAAAAAAAACGTCTAGTCTTCTTCATAAAAAAACAAAAATTAGAATTTTTATACATGATTTTTGAATTTTGAAAATGAGGAACAACTGGAATCCTAATCGCAAAAATTACTTCGGATGAGTAAAAAATTGTAAAATGAATTTGAATAAAGGAACTGGTATTCCTTCTCAAACTTTATAATTGCTACCTGCAAGAGGAAAAGGTACGGGGAACTGGTATTTCTCGGAATTTGCAACGTCGACATTATTTGCATTTTGCGTCAGTTCCAAGAGCCTGCTGTGAAAGGAAGTTGCAAAAACTCGCGAAAATCGAATTCCTCACATTAGTCACGTAGTCCTTTCAACGGTGGGTTCATCGCCCCACCGCAGCAGAACGCACCGAAGCTTTATGGATCCACAAATGCTATTATTCTTTTTATATACGGGGCCCTTTTTACAAGCGACGCCTGAATAATTCACACTTGAATCAATATCCCATCTCCACGCCGTATGCATTTCGTGCCGAGGGCGAAATTGGACACCACCCCTAGGGCTTAAACTGCACCAGCTAAACATCGGTTCCTAGACAACTGTCTGATTTCTCCAAATCAACGGAAAAAGAAATAATCAAGACAAAAACGTCGTTAAGTGGATGATATTTAGCAACAAAAGAGCACTTGAATAATTTACATTTAGTTGACACTTTGAGGTTATATAAAAAAAAAAAAATGTTTAAAGAATCGGATCGTACTCACCTGCATTTTCTTCCGGGCCCCTTGACTACTTTTGTGCGTCAACATATTAAATCTAAATAACTTTTTTGATTAATAAAACTAAAAAAATCAAAAACGGAGGGGCTTTTTCATTTATTACAAATTCTAATTAAAATAACCATCTGTCAACATAAACAAGGACAACAGTTGTGAAGTTTGTTCAGTTTTATCTGCACTGTCGGTGCCAGCTGAATTTTATGGGGGATTCAGCGGATAACTTTGCAGACAAACCTTTCGATAAAAGGTAATTTGCAGATTATGAAATTCATAAGTTAGGTGAACATTTCTGGGCGTTGTTTGCACTTAGTTTTTATTTTCAATAAATTACGAAAAAAAAAATAAATATATTCCTTTTCTGAAAGCAGAATTAATTTTCCAATTTCGCATGCGGACTTGGTTTGAGCCTCGTATTAGAGAAATTTAAGCTATTGTGGTTCGAATCCCGATACATTTGTTTAAAATAACTTGTTCGAAAATTTAAATCATGAAAGTGTGCTAATTAACCCGGTGAGCATGTAGCAGGGTACGACATACCTTTTGATAAGTTCGTACTTTATTTAATATCGTTTAATATCGTTGTTTATCTAATTAAGACTGTACTTTTATCTTAATTTTATTAAATATGTTTTATTATAATACAAATTAAAAATTAAATATAGAAAAATGCATTAAAGGATAGGCCATACCCTGCCTATTCCTAATGATACTTCTATTACCAAATGATCGCCGAGTTAAGCACGTCCTAAGCGACGCTTTTTACATTTTTTTGTGACTGCGGCTTTTAAAGTAAATTTAAGGACAGTGTCCTACAAACAATTCTTACAAATAAAACACTTCAACTTAAAAGATGTCTTCTCTCTTTTTATCCAGTGGTTTCGTTGGCATACCTCAGCACAGCCAATTGGGACCTCTTCTATTATATTTATTATTTATAGTACTCTTAAAATAAAAGGGGTTTCTAATTTGTCGCGATATTTTAAGCAAACAGTTGTTTTATTAATTGGTACAGCCATTGTTAACAATTTAGTCGTAATTTGTAAGAACGCACGTATGCCTAAGAAAAATTTACAAACAACTTTATACAATGGGATTAAGATAGAGAAAATGTTGTAGCCAAACCAAATATGTTTGGATGAGAAAATTGCAGACAAGGTTTGCCCTATGGGATAGTGTGTATGTCCTTTGTTTTTTTACTCAACTCGGTTGTTTCCATGTTTATTCTTTCTTGCTGTTTAATATTCAATTTAAATTTAGTGCAATATGTAGTTTCATCAAGCGAATTAAAATGAATGAATACAAAATTTTTTTTTTTTTTTTTTGGTTACATAAGACCTTTGCCGCGGTATATGAAACCACATTGAAATAGTTAGTCTCATGAAGATAGTTCTAAATTCAGTTTTTACATTATGCCGAAGGAAATATTAGATTTTTAGTAGTGAAATATCAGTTTAGTTTTTATGAAGCACTGCATTTAATCCAAACTTTTTTACCAATAGAAAGGGAAAGGATTACTTATCTTGGTTGTTTTTCTCAGGAGCATAAAAATCACATTATTTTCTACAAAATATATTTTCAAAATAACAAATTGGCAACTAAATATAGAATAATTTAATAAGATAAAATATAACTTCAAGCTGCAGGCTACAGCATGAGTTAGAGATTTCCGAAATATGGTTAGAGAGGCACAACTTGTTTGCCTTTAAAATAAAACATTTTAAGAGAAAGAACAGTCTAATTAAATAATGATTATAACAAGTTATATTAACAAAAATATATAAAAACTTTGAATTATATAAAAAAAATGCTTCACATAGAAATAAATACTTACTTTTTAATTCTACTAAGCTATACTAAACACTTCGTTGCTATGTTAAAGCTTGATTTCAAAGCCACATTAATTTTGACGGTTATTAGTTGCATGTAAAATATCATCTCTTTTTAAAAAGTATATGAGCAAAACATAATAATAAAATAATTGATGCGTGAGACTGCTAAATAACAAAAACTGAGGTAACTAGAAATGGATAAATTAATAATGGTTGTATATCGCTTTTAGTGTTTCCATGCCTTAGTACAAATAGCTATTGGTTTACAACTAGGTAGCGGTTTAACTTGATGTATTGAGTAAAATACTTGTCGCGAATAGGACTTTCTCCCCTCCATGGAGCTCAGAAAAAGTATGAAGTTTGGATGTTTAGTTATCCTCATCTTCATCCTCAGCAATTATTGAATTTTTAATAGTAGTCTCTCGTTTTGTCAACAACTGATTGTGTTGCTGTAATTCAAATTAAAATTTTTTATACTACCGATATTTGCAATCCATTTATAATTTTCCTATTGTACCTCTTGACTTTTGATTTCAATAATTCGATGCTGAGTCTTAGGTGCCAACTGACAGCTTACTTGTTCTAAGTCATCCAGAGATGCTCTTCTTAGCATCTGAAATTCAAATTATTATTTTATAGATACATTTAATGAAATGGGAATACAATAAATTAAAACATTGGTTCCGTTGATTTTAGATTTCAAAATATGATTATATACATTCAATTTTGTTTTATGGACACCATAAAAAATAACAACAAAAATCGATAAATGAATTATTTACCTTCCCACTGCTTGTTGATATATCAATTGATTTATTATTGGGAGACGACGATAATTTCCGAATAGGCGATGGGCCATCTAGGTCTAAATTGTCCAACATTTGTACCATACTGTGTCTTCTTGATAATGTTACTAGAGACTGTCGATGTTTTGAATGTCTGCCACCCTTGCCCATACGCATGTCTATTGCTTTAAAATGGTTTTGTATTGCTAGGCCTAATTCTGGGCAGGAATCGTCATCCATCTGTAATAAATCGCAACATTAATTAAATTTATTTTATATTCACGCCAATTATTGTACAATTATTTTTGAATCTTTAAACATTGAATATCCATCGCATCCTCCATACATATAGCTCTTAATACATAATTTATACATTTGATCTAAATTTAAAAACTCATCCGCAACTTGAATAAGTTGGGGATCCACTCTTTGTCCAGAAGGTTTGGTTGGATCAAAAGCAAATGATATTCCTGAAACCTTTTATAGAAAAGTATAAATATATTGTAGTGTTTATAATAACACAATTTACCTGCGGAAATCGTCCTTCCAATTTTGGATACGCTGAGACCGCATTTTCCAAAGCCTCATGAAGAACTTTTCCACTAACCTCAAGAACTGTTAATGGATCTCTCATAGGAATTATATTAACTAAATCTTTCATTGTGAACGGCCCCGGTGGATGGATTTGATCTGATCGGAACGTTCCTGAATTTATTATCACAACATCAGCTCCAGTAGCAGCTAAAACAACATCACACACCCAATCACCCAAATTAGTTTCACTTGTTCTTATCATAGAAAATCTGCCGTCTAATTCCACTGAGAAGTTACCCAGAACTTCAGTCATTTTTGATTCAATCATCTCTATAAAATGCAATTTGTTTATGCCTTAATTACGACTGTAGTCAACAACCTACCAGAGTATTTCGATAATTCTGATTTGAGAGCCTCATCTTCTTCATAGGAGGAAGATACATCTACCGCCTCAATATCTACCTTAATTTTACCATTATCGTTACGAGTCTTATCAAGGGTTATATTCGAAAATTGCCGGAAATCAGTTCCAGACTTAACAATCTTTATTCCGTTCACCTAATATAAAACTAAAATTATAACCGAACATCTTAATTTCAAACGAATATACCTCCTTGATTTCATACACATGATCATGTCCCCCAAGTATAAGATCAATATTTGAGCAATGTTGCGCTAAATTAATATCGTTAGGAGTTCTCATGTGCGTTAAAGCTATAACAATTTCACATCCCTCATTTCGGAGCTCCGCGGCCAGTTTGTTGCCTGCCTCCACATAATCAATATATGTTACCTCTTTGGGATCAATTGTTGGCAGAGTCTCTAACCATTCTTTTTCCACTAATCCAATCAGTCCAATTGTCGTTTGATTATGATACAAAAAATGTGTAATTTTTCCACCACCCAAGGGACGGCCTGTTTCATTATCCACCACATTCGACATTAGCCAAGGAAAGTTTGTTTTCTTTATAAGATCAGTTAATACATCTAAGCCATGATCTGAAAAGGGAAGAGTTGTTAACATTAAGAATTTACACTTTGCAGAAGTAAGAGTACCAAAATCATGGTTTCCAAATACTGAACAGTGTGTTCCAACGGCGTTTAGAACAGGAACCATTTGTTCTCCGTTTGTGTACGTACTTACTGAAATCGAACAAGATTTATAAATATAAATAAATAAAATTAGATAAGCTGTAATAATTACGCATGCTGGGCGAAAAGGCATCTCCACTGAACAGAACGAGGGGGTCTAATTCTTTGAAAGATTTTATAGCTGTACAAAACCGCGCGGCACCTCCAACTGGTTCAACAGCTGAATTAGCATCAATATTATAAACATCGTTGAAATGAAGAATTGTGATGGGTTTTGCGTCTGTCATGTTTGCGAGGGTCTTCCTTTTTCCAAGCTGACTAATCGGAGAAATATTTGTGTGGGAGTTTGTTTTGCTTAAGCTACCTGAAGTAGAATCCCCGTCATCTGAGTCGAGATCAAGAGATTTTAGAAAGTTTGGATTTGTGTGTTGTAGTTGAGTGACTGCTCGTTTCCCAGCTTCTCTTACTTCAATTGAAGCCTGTAAAAATTTTTAGTTTAATTCATCAATTTACGAACGTAAACAGAAAATTAATTATAAGTAACTCAAAACACTGATCTTTTATAGAAGAGTGTTTCTAAACTAAATCTATGGAAATGTATTTTTTTAGATCCGAGTAATTGGTAAATTGGTAGTACCATTATATACAGTTGCCTTGCATACCAGTAGGTATACGATTTCCTATTTAATTAAAAAATAATAATATTTAGATTTTATTAGATGATGCTGGCAAATATGATAAAAAATAAAAACACCATTTTCATCAATGTCTGATATTTCAATCTCTATAATTTCATGATTTTCAAACATTCTTCTACAGTAATTTTTTTAAATAAATAAGGCTGATTCCATCCAAAAATATAGGTTTACCTACGAATGTCAGAATAAATATATTTTTTCAACGACTATTACAAAATTATGTTTTTACTTAAAGTCATTTCACTCAATATTATATCTTTTCTAAAAACCAGATACTATCTTATAGAGCACTATTTGTAGAATGCCTGGTATTTTTTCAAATTAAAATAGTCAATAAATATAGGGTGTTTCAAATTGCGCGGTTTGTTTTTAAGAATAAATAAAATATAGATGGCGCACAGGTAGAAGATCAAAAACTTGCGGTTGTTGGTGTAATTAGATCTTACTTCTCCGAAAATGCTGCTGTTGAAGGTGTAACTGTCAATGGTGATCGATATCATCGGAAGAAACGGTGATGTTAATTGGCCACCAAGATCAGATCATGTGATTTGACACCGTTAGACTATTTTCTTCGGGGTTATGTGAAAAGTCAGGTTTATAAAAACAATTTACAATTGATTCCTGTTTTGAAAAATGAAATTATTCGTGTCATTGGTGAGATAGAACCTCAATTATGTCAAAATGTCATTGAATATTTTAACAAAAGAGTGGACGTCTGTGGAGCTGCAAGGGAAGGCTATTTGGCAGATATTATTTTTCTCATATAAATGTCATAACTGATAATTCAATTACCAATAAAAAGTTGTTGAAAATGAATGCAAATTATATGTTTTATTTATTCTTAAACAAAAACCGCGCAATTTGAAACACCCTATAACTTACTCATAGTAAGAGTGTGGTAGCTATGTGATTCCGAGGAAATGTAGCAGCTAAGGTTTAACTTCCCAAACCCGAAGATAATTTGTCGGCACAATTAACATGTTTTCTCTACAGTGAAAAGAATTCCTTCTCGAAATTATATGCCACCGTGATCAAAAAGTTCCCGGAATTACCATCGTGTGGCGCCTCTCAGTCATCCGATTTGTATTATCTCCTTTTGGCAACTAAAACGCGTTCCCCGTAATTGTTTTCTGAGTCGATCAAACAGGAAAAAATTGAAGGGAGCTAAATCGGCAGAATTCGGTGGTTGCGGAATGGTATTCATTACGTTTTTTATGAATTGTACGACGGTGCGTTGCCATGTAGCAAAATCCATTCCATTGTAAAAATCGAAACATGAACAAAAGCAGTAGTAGCAAGTAGTCAACACTACCTCACTTTCACAAATGTTAAGCTAAATTCTAATTTTGAAGATGAATTTGCATGACAGGGACTTTTTGAAATTAGCGACTTCAAAAACACCACGTATTATTTATTAATTTATATATAAAAAAAAGAGTAATATTATAAATTTATGAAGATTTTATACATATTGTTGTTTCTTGTCTGGACTACATAATTTATAATAAAAGGTTAGCGTTGTAAATTGCTAATTTAACTTTCGTTAATGTCAGCAAATTTTTTATAAACGGATATAAAACTTTATAAAATCATATGCTTTTTCATTGATGAATTTTTAAACATGTATGGAAAAAACTATATATTTTAAAAATCACTTTTACTTAACAGCGAAAAGTGAGGCCGCATGGGAATATGACGTAATTAATATCAAATAATTGCACGCGTGTAAATATTTATCAAATTAAAGATAAGTTCCAAACTCTAAACATTGGAAAAACTAACATTTACGTAATTTCTAATACTTCCGCAATTCAACGTTTATGCAATAACATTTTATGATTCAATTTATGTTATCTCTATAAGTAAACGGCAAAAATATAAGATGAGAATTTTGCCAATAATTTTTAAACTTACATAAGTAAGTTATTATTATTAGATCATAATTCACAACACAATATGCGAAATATATCATTATTAATCGGTAATATTTAAAAACTTAAGCTTTCTTTTAGCACATTTTAAAGATCGTATAACAATTCATAATCTTTAAATACAGACTTGTATTCTATGTTTTAATTTATAGATGTTAATAAAGTACTAGAAAGCAATTTAGGAAAATTCATATTAATTAATGAATGAAATACCCAGATTATTTAAAATTGCCAAACCAAGTGGGCTTTCAGTCGCGAAATTTTATTTACTCCAGCCGTTCTAAAAAGTCTATAAATCAACTATGAGCAATTACGGAGTGTGTCAACAATTTTATATGCAGATAAAAATCCAAACTAAAAAACTCGTTCGAAACACGTTTTTGGCATTGCAGGCGATAATAACATGATTCTTAAAAAATTATATCAGAGTGGCTGGCAAGTAATTTCAGCAAGACATGTTCTCTGACCCTTTAATCTCGAATTTAGAGCTAATCTAATAAAAGAGTGAAGCTGGGCAGAAATGTTAACAAGCCAGAATTACATATTTACAAAAGCAAATCAGACAGGTGAATTGCGCGGGCGAGTAGCGTAATGTAATGGCCGTTACGATTTTGGATGGAAAGCCAAAATCGATTAATTGGTTCCTAATATCCATGCAGAGTGTGTGCCGATTGGAGAGACATATTGAGGCCTCTTATAGTCATAGATGTAAAATTATTGTCGTTAGCACACACATAAAAGGCTTCAATTTACATAGTTCGATGACCACATACAGAAAGGCTTTTCATTTGCTTTATGCATGTCGTGTATTGTGATTGAATCAAACCGCACTGCTATTTGGTGTCTATTAATTAATGTATAATTAGAGGAAGTATAGTGATACCTTAAATTTGCCGGATATTTGATAATATAGCATGCTTGCACTTGAAAGAAAGTAATAATTTGTTTAAACTCAACTAACTCTTCTAATACGTGATATTACGAATATTTGAACTAATTTATTTATAATATAAAATTAAAATTAGATCTTTCGAAACGTAAATAAATAACAGATCATAATAATTAGAAAACATTTAATAAAAAATTAGTAATAGAACGTACATTTGCCTATTTGTATCTTATTTGCGCCTAAACGATTTTGTCGATATTTTTTATTTGTTTTATTGTAAATTCTTCACAATACAACATAGAATGTGCGTTAACTTTTACTTTATTTATATCAAAAAATCCCACTACTCAAAAAAATTTTGTTGTGAGCTTTAAATTTTAAATGGATCGCAACAACTTTAAATAAGGCAATTTAGTAGCCAAGAAATTATATATACTTTACTTATGATATTTATTTTATTACTCAGTTACTCAGAAAAATATGAATTCGCCAATTATACATATATTTTGGAATCTATATGATTGATTCATTGATATATGATAAGGCAATAAATCCTAACAAAGAACAATGGTTAAACATTTTACAAAGGACTTCTAAAGGGCACAATTAATTAATAAATTAATATTTATCAAAAGTCCCTCTCAATTTTTTCTTACTTTACCTATTGGAATGACCACTTTTCTATGTAGAAATATTTTTCAATGTTTAAGAATATAATACAATTATTGGCTTCAGTACTCTCGTAGTGTTTTTGTGAATAATTAGTGTGTTGCAAAATGAATATTTCATGCACCTAAACAAGATTACGACTCAAAACTCAACGAGGAGTACTGCAGCAAGATACCACAAATATATGTACATAGTAATTTAGTTTTTATAGTACATTTTGTATTTTTGTGTATACAAAATGTTAGTAATCAGATCTATACTTATACGGTTAATAATTAAACTTAAACTTAAAGTGAACCTAAAGTGAAATTTTGTATAATTTAACTTGAAATAAACGTATTCTAATTTTAAAAATTACCTCTCAAGCATCCAAGCAATCTATTATTAATAAGTGTCTATTTTGCGAGCTGCAAAGCTGTGCACCTTAATTAGCTAGAAGTAATTCATTTGTACTTTAATCAAGAACGAAGATTAAATCAAATTAAATTCTAAATAGGGATGAACCAACATATTCCCTCCCATTTAAGATTTAAAAACCAAATGTAAAATGTCACACAAATTCGCTTATAATTTAAGTCAGGTTGATTAAGGGTGTTCATCTGGCTAAAAATTACTCAAATAAAATTAAATTACTGATGTACTCTGGTAACACATTTTTTGCAGTGTAGATTCAGAGGGGTACAAGTAATTGTTTTGGTGAATAGCACAGGAGTAGAAATCATCTCGGATCTTAAATAATATATGATGCATCAGTTTCCACTGCTTCCTTGATAACTCAAAAAAAAAGTAAGAAAAATACGTAAAGGTTGCGTGACAGAGGATTACTCTTCTTGTAGAGCATGACGTAAAAACAGCGTGGATAAAGCCAAGCAATATAATTTGATGAAAAGGATTATGCTCCAGTAGAGGTACATCCTTTCGTGAAGCGTAGGCGGGTAAAGTCAGAATATTTGTATGACTGTACTCCACTCAGCCCTTCATCAAATGAACAACAGGCGAAATTGAAAACGACAAATGTAGCAAATTGTTTTATGTTTAATAAAATTTGTTTTAATTTATTTTAAATGACATACTGTACTTGCAGAATAAAACATTTATATATATATCAGATCTTAGATCTATTGACTTCTTTTTTAAGTAAATCAATATCTCTATCTACCTATGTATCTATCTAATCAAGTTTTTATATTTTTACGGATCTACTTCCATAATATATAAAAAAAAAACTTTCCAGTGTATTACTTTCAGACATTTCTACCAAGCAAAATTATAAGGTCGCTCAAAAGTTGCCAACTCTTCCAACCAGAATGAACAAAATACGCGTATTTATTGTAATCGACTGACGAGACTAATTATCTAAGTTGATTCCACTTTTCATTCTAGAGTAAATTTCCAAACATATCTAATTTCCTTTCAATCTCATAAATAGATAATACGGTTAGGATACTTCTGAAATATATTTCGGATTTCAAGGAAGTAGTATGTAAATCATTGTTTAAGCTATTAAGGAAACCAAAAGCAGCCCTCAAAAATACAGACAAGAATGAACTAACAAAAAGATTTACTACTAGAGTGGTTCATAAAAGAATCAAGGGATCTTTTATCGTATAATCTTCCTTATTGAGACAATAGAACGAAGGAAAGTAGGCGAATTTTTATCAAAGTAATCTAAGAAGGACGAATCGATATTAAAAATAATATAAATGTGCATAACATTCATTGAAAAGACAAAACAAAACAAAACAAAACAACATGACTGGTACAAACATATACGAGAATATGTATAAAGGGAGAAAAATTTCTTAAGTCGCTATATAATTTCTAATTAATATAAAAGATAGATGCAACTTGTAGAGATAATATAAATCGATAGAGTACCACTATTTAAATAAAATTAATTAAAAATACTTTATGCAGTTCTTTTCGATCAAATTCTACCAAAATCAGAAAGGACGCCATCAATTACATACGAATATGTTTATGGAAATTTCCTTCTCAATTTTAATTAGCATTAAATAATTTAGCTTTTAATCCAGATTTTTGTTGTTGCGATTTGCATAAATGTTCATATTTCATCCTTTAACTCTTTCAATAATTTCCGGAAAAAGAGATTAACCTTTTTGCGCTCTCATTATTTTATTTGAAGTCTAAACTGCTTTCTTCCTTTTATGTAATATTTTGAAATTAATAAATAACAATCTGTATGACAAACTGAGTAATTTTTCAGTTCTACACTTGAAATACGCGATTTTAAAAATCTCCTCTTAGTTGTTAAAATAAATCATCCAGCTGTTATGTGATTCGTTTTCAAATGAAACAATGTCTTATTAGAACTCAATTTATTTTTGGACATAGGCGGTTCAACTTTGCGAACATTCGAAAGCGTGTAAATGTGTAATTCTTCCTTAAAATGTAATTAATATATTTTTATTGTTTTTATTAACTTGATCTTATTATCTTTCCAACAAGGTATAACATGTCTACTCTAAATAGAGGTAGAAAAACCTGCTCCTTAAAAAACCTTAACTGGTATCTTACTGTTTTATTGCTCTGTAGTTGCAAAAGTAATAAAATAAAAATAATGTCTGTAAAGTCATCGGAAATGTTTGTTCAGCATACACAGGTGATAACTTTTAATTATTGCTACAAAAACACAACCCAGCCATATTTGGGGCTGCCGACGTTCCGTTACTAATACCTGACAAAAAGTTTACTATAAAAGAGAGTTAGTCAGAAAGAACATCGATCATAGTTGAAAAACCAAATGATAACTACGGGTTGTCTAAGCTGAAATATTTAAAAAATGGCTGTATTCACTTTTGAGGGATATACCCAAAGAATGGTATTTTCCCGGTCTTTCTAGAATTTAAGAGAAACCGGAAGTGTAACTTTAAATAGGAAGAAGCAAATAATCAGCATCGCCAGGCAAAACCCTGAAACTAAGTAGCACGGGACAATTTGCTCGATAATTAGGAGTGAGATGATTACACAGTTTGGAAGGTTCTTCATCGAGAAAGGTTGCATTCATATCATCATATGACAGAGAAAAGACATCTAGGAGATTTCAAGAGAAGATTGGAGTTTTATACTTCGCTTTTGGAATGCGTCATATAGAACAGGGCGTTTCTAGACCGAACACTGTGGACAAATGAATTCAAATGTAATTCACTAAGGTTGGTATCCACAAATTTCCACAACCTTCATATCCTCGGATACTAACTCTTGTAAGACAAGGACGAAATCATTTCAACATAAATTCAGTGTCAATGTTTGGACTGGTAATCATTTAGTAGAACCATTCATTTTCCCGCAAGTGCTTAATAGCCAAATTTATTTGGACTTTCTGGAGAATACACTGCCAGAACTACTTGAAGACATATCTCTGGATAATATAAGGTCAACACGATGGAGCACTAGCTCACTCTGGTTACATGATAAAGGTAAAATTAAATGAACAATGTTCTGAACGCTGGGTTGGACGAGGTGGACCGATTCCTTGGCCTGCTAGATCTCCAGATCTTACATCATTGGATTTCTTCTTGTGAGCAACGATGAAGGATGAAGTATACTCAAGTCCTGTTAACACCAGAGTTAACAGAACTGGGACTGCAACGACGAAAATACGAGAGAGGCTGGCTAGTATACACTTTAAACAGTGATTTTAATTTTGTATCCCACAGCCCTTAATAAAGTTATTGTATCACAAACATTTAAATAATAATTTTTAAATAGATAAAAATGAAAGTAAGCATTTATGAATTTTATATGTGGGTACCTATACACATATATTGTAAGTGCAAGAACAACAAATATTCAAATAAAACTCCCTTAATTTATACGGGAGTTTATATATCTAGGGTGCAATTTATATGACGACGATAAATTAAGGTATGTATATATACTTTAAACTAAAAACCCTCATGAAAATGAGATAGATTTGGATGAAAACGAACTTATGAACATTCAGTCAAGGAAAAGCTATCAGTTACACAAAAATGTGATTGTACACAAAAGCGATACATTCATATTGCATTTAGATACTTTTGAAAATGACCTGTTTTAGCCATCCAACAACACTTTTAATGCCCTGGGTTACTTCTGAAGTTTCGTGTAGAGCTGCAGAGCCATTCTCAACCAGACCACCCCATTTGGAGCGCAACGCTGCCTGAGATGTGAATCCTGCCATAATGTTGCTTAAATGGAAGAAAGAAAATTTTGCTGATATGTAACCAAACTTTCGCTATTTATTGTTACCATAAAGAACAACACTGACAAAATTAAAAGCAAGGCCAATTAACATTTAAAACGAACAAATATCTCTCAAGCCAATCAACACGGAAAGGTTTCGTAACAAAAATCAAAAAATAGATACAAAATATTATTGTAGTTTTTGTGGGAAAGTTGATCGGTGTGAATAACAAAAGAACTGGATTTACTTCGTAATTTTGAGCCTGATTGTTAAGTGCATCATGACAGTATTTCACAGCACGATAGCTCTTCACGATTCTCGTTTCAAAATCCAAGTTCAAGTACACTCGAGTAAAATAGCACAATGAGGGTCATACTCAGAACTTGACACGGGTCCCGCTCAATCCGACACTACTTTCACGAAAAAGGCAAGCACACCTTTCGGCAGAACTCTTGAGCTTCTCTGTAGAGTCCGTATGTAGCGTAAATCTTGAGTCAAATCTAAATAGTTTCTCTATGTTATTTTTGTTTCAGCACTCAATTTATTTCAAGGTGGTACCATCCCCCACGCCCGAATTCGCAGTGTATCGCCGCGATACTCAGATGTTTGGGGCCAACTGCTAAACACATCCTCTGCTACATGTTATGAATTTTGAATAAGCTTTTAACAGACACAATGTCTAGCTTCATTCAACTTTCCGGTATCAATCGAAAGATAAGGAAATCGCACAGTAGCCCTCCCCGCTAGAAATCATTTGAAAATATATTTTCATTTAGAGATTGCAACTACTTTAAATTAGCGGGCAATTCAAATGTGCTGAACGATCAAATGCATTTCTTTCTCTGTTCGCATTTTTTTGTAATCAAACATCCTGCCACTTATAAATAATGAAATTGCATAAACAACAATCACACTTGAGGACCCAAGCATTATTTATTATCTCGTACCAAGGGCTTCGTAAAAATATTATAATTAATTAAACTGAACATAATTAAATTTTATCTGGTTTAAAAATAAAGCAACTGACTAAAATTCAGATCATGAACAATTCAACAGAAATTTTAAAGCCCATTTTAAACATTTTTAATATCAATAGGACTGGAATCTGACCAAAATGATTTTCTCACAGGAAAGGACTTTATATTATTTCTTACTGTCTACTTCTTACTTCGTACTTACAAAAATCTAATTAAATAACTGAGATACCGCCGATTGAAAAAGAGATGCCGTTAGCTGTGCTTATTTATTTGATAAATTATATTGTTGAAATGTTTGAGTGGCAAAATATCAGTTTCTTTGTAAACGGGAACTTAAAATTAAAAAAAAGAAATTGTCAAAAATTGTTTGGTCAAAATTAGGAAATAAAATCGATTGATTAAAGTGAACCCTCGGTTTATCTTAAATATATTAAATACTAATAATTTAATAATTTACGTAAATACTATTTTTTAAAGATGTATCTTTTAATTTAGCAGATAAAACTTACTTATTCCACATTACTAAAACTAAACCCGTTTTTTTCTTTCTTTTTCAGTTAATATTATGACTTATGTAATATATGTACATATGTATTCGGAGTATTATGGTGGGTAGTAATTCTTAATATAAAAAGAAAATATTGTATATACAATTTTACGTGCAGTATTGCACTCCAAGAACTTTAAATTATTGAAATCTAAAGTAAGTTTTGGTCGTCAGACAGCAGGTACACAGCGGCATCTATGTGTACACAGGGGGGAACCACGTGATACATTAGTATGCGAGCCGTAACTGTGTAACTGCATTGGAAACAGATTCCCAGTACCAGTATGGTTATGTCTTTGCTGGTAGTGCTGGCTAATTTGTAGTCAGGCGGAGACAGGAGGTTCTCTTAAATAAAGATACTCCCACCCCCCAATCCAGAGTGTAACGCGGCCCGTGCCTTTGGATAGTTTGCAGTCAGGGGGTAATACCGGCTGTATTCGTACGAAGCCGTTCTGATACCTGTCCATCTCAGGAAGTATCTTTGGAGTTACCATGTCAAGGGGCGCTGGCATGGTGGACTTTATTTCCCTATTTGAACGGTCTCGACCACGAATAACGCCTCGTCGAGAGAGAGAGGTCGCAAGAACCAGAATATTCAATCCAGAAAACCAAGCCTCGGATAAAACCGAAGGTGAAACCTCGCCCACCCGCAAAGGGAGATTTGCCGCTGAAACCAGCTCCTAAGCCAAGACTCCGCAGACTCCCTGCTTCGAGGGCAGGCTCCGCATCATTTACGGCCACCTAACCCGGATGTAGCGCAGTCATTCCCCTCGCGTCAGCGAAACTTACGCAACTTGGCTTGTTTGTGGCCACTAAGCTTGGACCCAGCACCTCCAAGACACCCTCGTCCAATCCCTCAGCCTCCACGCAAACACGCAAACCTCTCCACTGTAGCTTACAGGGAGAGATGATCGACTTACAGTATACTGGACAAACTTGGGGCCATCCATGCGGCGGAACTGGACGAGAAGGGTAGATGCGTATTCTGAACTGGTGACTCTATGGCTCGAAGTAATTTTTGTAGCCCCTCATCCACATTCCGAGATTGTGGACAAAGGTCAATGTGGTCCTTATCCCCAAGGATTTCAGACCTATTAGTCTATCCTCCTTTCTCCTCCAGACCTTAGAGAGACTCTATGTGGCTGTTCTTTAGCCCATTCTTCTAATGGTTTGGTGGCAGGCTCTGGAAAGAGCAACACACCAGAAAGCCATGGGGAGAGTTCAAAGAATAGCGACACTGCTTATAACAGGTACCTTAAGAACCATCCCCTACAAGGCACTTAACACTATCTACTACCTCAAATTGGTGGAATTATTCGGCAGACATAGCGCTGCACTCAATACCATGAGGCTAAACTCAGTCCAATCACGGACGCGCTTTGATTACGGTCACTCCAAAATTCTTGGTACCTAGTATATACCAAAGAATCGGATATACCAGCTGGGTATGCCATTGGCTGCAGGGAAGCTGGACTTAAAAAGAGCTTGCTTAGCTGTTGCGAACAGACGTTGGCAAACAGAACAGATTTGTCTGACCGCGCAACTGATTTGGCCTGGACCTGAAGCAATCGTTAAGGCTAATTTCGCTCAGGAGAACACTCATAAGCTCTGTTGTAGGTGTTATTACTTCGCACTTCTACAGAAGCTGCCTGAATGAGGAACAGGAGGAGGAGGAGACTGTCCACCTCCTCTGCCATTGTCCGGCCCTCTCCGGATGCAGAAGACGTCTTCTGGGCTCTCCCTTTTTTGATGCTCTGCGATTCCTGATATCAGGAATCAAGCCCAGTCCATCAAAGAATCTAAATAGTTCAGCACGGGTTAACTGTGGGGAAGGGAACAGCATCCCCTCTTCACGTGGTATAATAATGGGCCGCATCTGGCCTAAGTGTGCCTTTCCGGCAGTCACTGAAACCTAGCCTAATTTAAAGTAAGTTTTCAGAAAGTACACAGAAATAAAGCTAAATTTTGTCCATAATATTCAAGTTATTGTGTAGAATAAAGATTGTCTTAATTATAGATTCTGCGGAAAGGTTATTGAAAAAATAAGCTCTACAAAATCCTATTCCGTATAAAGTCCCCTATAATATAATAAGTTTTCAAAAATTCAATGTTATTTGTTGTTTATTTTTGTTAAAAGCAACGAACTATTCCGCTTCATTTACTAACAGGTTTATTTCAACAAATTGACGGAAATTGAATTTAAGAGGAGGTTCTCATTCAAAATTTTGAAATTTTCGATTTTTTTTTTTTTTTGATTTTCTTCAAGAACAATGTTTCAAGAATATTGTTTTTCAATTTTATGCCGATCCGAGCAGTAGAACCGATTCTACAGTTCGTTGAACACAGCGGTGTCCCAATCGCAACGGGGCGCTCGCTCGCCTCTCCATTTCATTTTTGGTCCGCCATATTGGATCCACCATTTTGAATTTTAAAAAAATAATTCCAGATTCAGATTCAGCAATTCAAAAAACATAAAGAACTATAGTTTTGTTATAAAAATCGAAACGGAAGTTGAATTATATTCACCAAACTTAACGAAAAATGTAGTAAAAATCACGAAAAATGAACCGAAACTTTCAAGTCGATTTACGGAAAATCAATTTTTTGAAACTTTGCGCCAAGTTTACTCGAAAACGGCTGAACCGATTTACTTCTAGTTTGCTGCATTCGAAAGTAAACATTTTTTAAAGGGGGTTATACCAACAAAATATGAAAAATTATTATGTTAACTATTTTTTACAAGCAATAATTCACGAAAAAAAGCCTTAAAAAAGCACTTAATTTTTGAGCGCTCGCCATTTTGTCAATTTTCAACTTTTTGAAAATATGTTAGGTATAACCCCCTTTCCGTTTATTGTAGAATGACCTACAATTTTTGATTTTTTGATTTTAGTTCGATTTCGACCCAGAATCGTGGCAAGAAGTTGGCAATGTTTTTAAAACACGCTCTACGCGGAAGCCCATCACAGCCGCCATTTTGTTTTTTTTTTGGAAAAAAAAATCTAAAAGTACAATTAAATGTACAATAAAAAAATATACAAAAAAGAATTTTTATACCTTTATTCGTTTTCCTAAAAAAAATGCCAAAGTGTACCTACTTTTTCGTCGATTGAATGAGAACCTCCCCTTAAATCAATGCCTGTTTTTTTCAAAAAAAAAAAACATTATTTTATCGATCCCATTCAAACAGTATTCAAAATAAAAGTGAAAATGGGACAAGAGAAACTTTATTGCAAACTATTATTTATTACACGCAACTGTAAGACTATTTACAACTTGTTTTATCATTTTACATTTTTTATTCGCAAAAATGAGTGTGAATTAGTTTCTTTTTCTTTTAAATTGTTTTCCTGAAGAAAAATGTAATTGAAAATTTGTTTGTTTATAAATTCTCTAATATTTTTTTTTATGCAAAAACGTACAAAAAATTGGTGTTTACAAAAACGTCCAAGTTTTACAACTTTTAAGATGTATGAAGCCACTTTTGATCTAATTTTGCAAGTGAACAGTGTGTTTGTTCAATATCCGGATATCGGTTATCCTCAGGCATCATTATCCTATTCGTAGTAAAATATGAATTTCTAATAACGAAATTAATAACTAAATGTAATGAGTTGTTTTTAAATAAATACAGAGATTTATGATTACAAATCATTGGTTATTAATTGTTAACGTGCTAAGTTAACATTTCCTACATTTCCTTTTAAAATTACATAGCTTTAAAGAGAATGTCTGTTACAGCGTTGTTGTATACCTGACCTGAGAGTATAAGAGTTCGCCTAAGGGATGCATTAGATTTTAGAATGTGGCTTCTAAATTATTGTACGTATACACTATTGTAGTTGATATTATTGCAAAATAACAAAGGAACGAATCTCAGCAACAAGTGTTGGTTTTGCCCATGCGGGTACCCGGGTATCCCGGTTATTAAACGACGTAAAATTCTAGTTATTAACAGAAAGGCTGAATACAGAAGCTTTCTGTTACATTAACTCCAAAATGTTTATGAATTAAAGTGAATCCTTGTAGACTTGTATTTTACATAACGTTTACTTTTCAAAAACGCAAATTGGAATAATTCAAATTGTAAGAATTCAAAATAAACCTCCCAACTATCGATGTCAATTTCTTTGGAGACTATAAATTCAGTTATTTCTGCAAATTTCAATATAAAGGGTGATCCATCTGGTGTTTGGAATTTGAACTAGTCTTCTACTCAAAGTGTGAGAAATATAAAAAAAAATTTGACAAGAAAAAACTTCCAAAAACCCAATTTGTGGATCAATTCGTGAAACGAGCTCATGAAACTGGAATGTTGGTGGATAAACCAACCCGTACTCGTCCGGTGCGCTCAATCGAAAACATTGCTGCTGTTGCTCAACATTGGCATTAACAATTGGACATTGCACGCACTTTGTTGATTTGTATTTTACGTAACGACCTTGCCATGAAACCAATAAAGTTCAATTGGTACAACAGCTAAGGCCGGTTGACTATCCGAATCGTCTACGGTTCGCAAATTGGGCGGAAGATCGTTTGGCCGGAGATGGCGCATTTTACCGAAAAATCATCTTTTCGGACGAGGCTCATTTCCATCGCGGTGGTTATGTTAATAAGCAAAACTGTCGCATCTGGGGCACAGAAAACCTGCACGTCATCGTGGGAAAACCAATGTACCTACAACGAGTAACTGTTTGGTGCGGATTTTGGTGAAGACGGAGCCGCCGCAACCATCAATGGTGAGCGCTATGGAGCAATGTTGGTCGATTGGTTTTTCGGGAAAATTGAACCGAAGACTTGGACAATATTTGGTTTCAACAGGACGACGCTACGTGCCATACAGCGAACGCCACAATCGATCTTTTGCGCCCTATCTTCGGAAATCGCATAATCAGCAAAAAATGGTTATGTGATTTGGCCGGCAAGAAGCTGCGATTTGACGCCGTTGGACTATTACCTTTGCGGTAAAAGATAAATGCTACACCAACAAACCAGAAACAATTCAAGACGTCAAGAACGAGATTCAAGCTGCTATTGCTGACATAAGGCCCGAAACAATCGAAAATTTACTCAAAAATTGGTTTTCATAAATTAATGACATAAAACAACCTTTCAAATAAATGTTCCACCATTGCAAAATATTGAGCCGTTTTTTTTATAACAAAAATAAATTCCAATTTTTAAATGGGCCACCCTGTATAATTTTGGAAATATATTCGCGAAAGTGTGTACTGTATGAGCAGGAGGTTTCATTTAAGTGCCTCCAAGTGTGTTTTGTTCCTACAATGCAAGTTTCTACTGTAATAACAATATTATGCGACGAGAACAATAGCGAGATCGTTCGGTTGTATGTGCTTAGTTTTACTTAGAACTCGATACTCTGTCCAAGCAACTCCGGAGCAGAGAATTGAGCCGTTGTAGGAGGTATTATAAACTTGGCACCGGCAGGTACTTCCCGTGTCCCGGAGGCACCATGCTCGATGGAGTTTAAAGTTGAAGTAGGTGCCTCCGGTTGGGCATGTTCCGCCGATGGTGTGGCCTTGTAACATTTTAATCCTTGGAGTTTCCATAACTCCAATTTGTACAATAACCTAGGTGAGGTGAAAACTACGTGAGATGCATTAATCACCGCCAAACCGAACGACAAAATAGTGACCAAATCGTCGTTGATTTATTGCGAAAACGAGTAAACATAGATTCGCCGCAGCGCAATAGCTCGCTCCATTTAAGGAAAGTCGTACATACGCAACTACGTTCTGTGTCTGTTCTCTCCGGCCCCGAAAGTTCAGGCTGCACCCCCGATAGAAATGGGCGACCTCCTGTTTTGTGGTTTTTCGTAATACGTACATAAGTAAATCCTAAAACCGAGGTGGGCAGTCGTCTGGGAATTTGAATTATTAAATTATCAAATAGCCCAACTCCAAAAGGCAAAGACGAAAAAAAAATCAACTTGTTCTGGACATTCCGTGGAGCGAGATGTAAAGCAGCTAATTTTCGGTTGATTGTTACTAACTCCGGATAGGGGGTAACTGCGGGTAGTGTTCTGGCTTGAATCCCTTTTGGGAGGGAATTTAATCGGAGAAGGACCCAGAACGACAATGCCGGTGATATAAAACCAAATAAGAACGCAGATTACGAGCGACTCCATCTGAAATGGCTCAATAAATTTAATCACACTTCGGCGTAGAGGAAATTGAAGAAATTGCATGCAATAACAGTGTAAGCCGAAAAAAAAATATTTTCTTAACATTTTAAGAAGGAAGTTAGATGCGAAGACAGTGGGGGAAGAGGCCTGAAAGCTGCAAGATCAAGTGCGAAAGTACGTCGGTGAAGGTTATGGTGGCGGTTAAATTGCAAATTATCTAAATTACTCCATCAACACACCGCTTTTTTTCTGCTATAAGATGCACAGAAACGACAAAAAGATACATCCAAGGTGCGGGAGGACACAAAGCGAGAGGTTATATTACTTTCATGCAAAACGGTCTATCCACCTCTGTAGGTGCAGCATGGTCCACTGGCCGAACAAATTGACTTTCTTACCTTTTCGCTGGATTACTTTCCTTGGTCTTTGGTGCCGCTTGGTTTTGGAGTGTTATCGATTGAATAAATTATTACTGGCGCACGTGTAGTAACAACGTAACTAGAGTTATTTCACTGCACTTGCACTGAGACTCGGTAATTTACTCCTGGGCTGGACTGAAACACATCATGAAATGCAATCCGCTTAGGACTGGCAAATTATTTTATATAGAACTTGTGGAATTCACTGAGAACTCACGCCGCGGACTGGAAAAAAACACCCACACGTAATTGCGTAAATCAAACTGACTACTGCTTGTCGGGCCAATAAGCTGCTGCTCCAAAAACTCGCTTCGCAGAGAAGTTCCTTTCATTTCTCTTTTACAGCCAAACAGCTGATCGAAGAGATTAAGATGTCAATATTATGCTCTTCGTAACCAAATTTGCGTTCAACGGTTTCCACCGTCACGTCAATAAGTTGTCTGAAATAAACGAACCTATTTCAAAATTAATAAAACCACACTACCTTATTGTAAATAACTTTAATCCAATAGTTATTCATCACAAACAGTTTAAGTAAAACATAAGAACATTTTATCACTCTAAAATGGTAAAATATCCCAATTCGAAAGAATTTTAAAAATCCCGCCAAACAAAGCAAAGCGTCAAAGATATAAGGTTATGTTCCTTTTTTTTGCATCTATGACATTTCGTGTCTTTTTATGTTGAAATAAAGAGAATCTGAATCTAAATCTGACATTTTGTGTTTACAAAACTGCAATTCTGCTATGATCAACAATGTCAGACGCATGGGATGAAATTCAAGCGATTAAAAGTAAGCGAATGAGCCTACGAGAGAAGCTCGAGAAGCGGAAAAAGGAAAGGCAGGATATACTCTGCTCAACGACTCTCCTGACACCGAAAAGTGGCACCAATTTAAAACTTGACTGCACTGAGGAGCATGCATCATCCCTCAAAATTGATCTTGGTAAGGTTTCCTTTTTGTTATTATTTTATATTTGCTAGTCGAAGGTTATAGAAATCTCGAATTGTGTCTAGAAGAAAATATACATCGAAGTTTTATAAAAAAAAAAAAAAAATTGGTTCATTTCGGACTTTCTTGAGCTGCTTGAAAATAAAAAAGTTTGTGTTTTAATTGATCCAGGTAAGTTGAGATACTCTACAGGCTTATCAGATTTCTTAGAACGAAATGTGCAGATGGCAGCAGTAAACATTACTTATTACATTCAGTAAAAAAGACTATAAAGCACAATATCTATCTTATATTCTGCTATCATTTTATTTTGAATATCGCCCATGGTCCATCTAATAAAAATTAACTTATTTCATTTTTTATTTGCGAAGAAAATTCTACGCTACAACTTGTTTTTAAAACTACATACGTTTAAAGGAATTCGTTAATGGGATGGAATTGACGGTTGGTTTAAGTGTAGTTAAGAAAATCTGACTTAAGTTAGTGCAAGTATTGTTAAAAGTTGACTTGAATTGAGTTGAAAAGAATTATGGCAAAATTCTGAAAACAACCAAACTTGGAAATTATAAAATCCAGAAACGATAAATCCTAAAATCCATAAAATGTAAAATTTTGGTTTTTATTATAATTTACATTAAAACCCTAATATGGCCAATTTTGAATATCAAAGGATTTTAATGAAGATAATATTTATATATAAGTTATACCTCTTATTGTTTTGATATTTATTAATTATTTTTTTAGTAAATGAACTAGAAGATTCGACTATCCAAAATGTAAAATTAGGAACTAACTAAAGAATTTAAAGAAAAAGTAGTATCTTGATAACATTGTAACCAATAACACAATCAAGCTTATAGAATTAGAAAGCATGTTAAAGATAATTTAACACATGGAAACTCTATTGGCTGAGTTCAAATATAGTCCTTAGATGTTTTAATAAGTGGGAAATTGAAATCAGCTTCAGTAAGACGACCTATTTTCTTTAACTGCTATTTTTTATTATATTCTATTATCTATCTAAACTTGACCCAGAACTAATATATTTTTTTTAATTTTCGTGAAACTTACTTAGAACTTAGTATTATGTGTTAAATAAAAACACTACATATAAAACAGTTAAGAAAAGGTATTCTTAAAAATGTCTATGTTTTCTCCCCTGTTTATGCAACCCCCTAATGAATATTTTAATAATATTATTATATTTATTGGCATTCAAGGATAATTACAGCCGAAATTAACTATTAGAAAGAGTATATAGAGTATATAAGAAAATAAAGTTATATTCACGTTAAATTATTAATTTTTACTTTTATGGGTGTAAAAAATAGGTTATTAGTAATTTGGTTACAGTACTTTTCCGTTTTGAGTGTAATAACCATATAAAATAAGAAAATAAAAGGTTTTCTAATTGATAAAATATTAAACTCAATTTAATCATATTTCAATAAATAGATTCCGATACGGATGTGGAGAAGACGCTTTTTCAGATACTCTCCAATGCACTTCTACAGCTTCCTGTGAATACTGTACAGCTTGGTGAGAAGTTAGAAAAGACTTTGGAGCGTCCAGTCCACCGTGACTCAATAATGTACACTATAAAGAAATTGGCTTCTCAAGGAGTTCTAAGGTATATGAAAGAAATAGTGTACCATAAACATGCAAAAAAATTTTAATTTGGTACTGATTTTGCAGCATAAAAAATGTAACAATTGGAAAAGAAATTGGCTTCGAAGTTATATTCGTAGATCACAATATAATTCTGAAGCTATACAAAGAATTCGTCTTGGAAAATAGTGGCCCCAAGCCGGAGGAAGATTTTAAAAGAAAGTGTAAGTTTTATATACAAAAAATAAACAACTTTTGGATCTATAAATAAGTCATGCTAAAACTTTACCGAGTAGATAATTTGGCTTTTATGGTTCTTTTTATACTCTTCAGCAGGCGATTTCATTAAGTGATATTAATAAAAAAAAAAAAACAGTGATTCTTTTATAATTACAAACAAACAACATAATTCGTTGCCTTTACAGATGAAAGCGAGGAGGATGATGATGAAAGCTCTAGAAAATCATTTAAAAATAAAGAAAATGAAAGAAAAGTGGCCCCAAAAGAAACTTCTAACGACGCTGCCGATATAATGGTATATTAATTTCCATAATCTCTCAAATAATTTTATTCGAAAATATTTGAGAGATTATGGAAATTAATTTTCTTCATTCACTTCTTATAGTCTCTATTGTCTATGCCTTCGACACGAGAAAAGCAAAGTAAGCAAGTCGGTGAAGAAATTCTTGAGCTCCTAACCAAGCCCACTGCCAAAGAACGGTCACTTGCTGAAAAGTTTAAATCCCATGGCGGCTCTCAAGTGATGGAGTTCTGTCCTCATGGCACCAAAGTTGAGTGTCTGCGCGCACAGCAAGCAACTGCTGAAATGTCCACTAAAAAAAATCGTCCCGAAGAAGAAAATGGTGAGACTTCATCAGAAAAACAGGATAGTCCCGAAGAGGTTTCTAAAGAACGTGAAACAATAGAAGAAGAAACAGATAAATGTACAAAATTACATTTTAAGAAAATCATTCAGTCACACACTGATGAATCTTTGGGAGACTGTAGTTTTTTAAACACTTGTTTCCACATGGCTACATGCAAGTAAGGCTAATTGTTATTTAACTAGAAATAATGGTTATACAATAATTTTGTCTAGATATGTTCATTATGAAGTGGACGCTCATACTAATAGCGGAAATAGTAGTCGACATGAAAATTTAAAAAATTGTCAACGTTCCGTAGTGAAACGGACAATGGATCCAAGTGCAACACTTTATCCTCCTCAGTGGATACAATGCGATTTGAGGTTAACGAAAAATTATACCTTAAATTTTATATACTAATGCTATTCTCATAGATACTTAGATATGACAGTATTGGGGAAATTCGCAGTTGTGATGGCTGATCCTCCATGGGACATCCACATGGAATTGCCGTATGGTACCATGTCTGATGACGAAATGAGACAACTAGGAGTACCAGCTCTGCAAGACGACGGCTTAATTTTTCTATGGGTGACTGGAAGGGCCATGGAGCTTGGACGGGAGTGTCTTAAATTGTGGGGGTAAGTCGAAATCAATTCTCAAATTATTTATTAGTTATACCTCTTTCTTTAATCTTACTTCGTATAGATACGAGCGGGTAGATGAACTTATTTGGGTTAAAACTAACCAGCTACAGCGGATCATTCGTACGGGGCGAACGGGCCATTGGCTTAATCATGGAAAAGAACATTGCCTTGTTGGAATGAAAGGAAATCCGAAAAATCTAAATCGAGGTTTAGACTGTGATGTAATTGTGGCTGAAGTAAGAGCAACTAGTCACAAACCAGATGAGATATATGGAATTATTGAACGACTGAGTCCTGGAACTAGAAAAATAGAACTATTTGGAAGACCCCATAATGTTCAACCAAATTGGTAAGGGTGTGTTTTGCTAAATCTGTGTTGAACTAAACCAATAAATTTATAGGATAACTCTTGGAAATCAATTGGACGGTATTCGATTGGTTGATCCTGAATTAATATCGCAATTTCAGAAGCGCTATCCTGACGGAAACTGTATGGCACCGACACAAAATGCTAAAAAGTAAAATCTTTTATGTTAAAATTTCTAACAATAATAAATTAAAATAAAATTATCTACTTATTATTGCTTAAAATGTAAAAGAAAAGATATTGGGTAGCTGAATTCACAAGGTAATTTTAAAATTTGAACTTTCTTTGGGGGTAGGATACTTAAATACATACACCTAATACTTTATGTTCAAAGGGAACGGCAAATTAACATAATTGTTTAATTATAATTAAAATTGGGCGCATTACAGTTTTTCGGAAACTGACATTGAATTTTTGAACTTATCCCCAACAGACTTGAAATACTCAGTTGATCTCTATGGTATGAATCGGAAGATTCAAGAAGTAACGTCGTGTTCAGTTTCAGCAGTCTACTTAAATCAATAGTAGGTTAATTAGATATTAATAATTCATAGTAATAGCAGATTTTTAGTACTCTAAACTTCTTTTAATAAAATTTTGACAATTAACTACAAATTTAAATATTTACTTTAATTTTACAATAAAGAGTAAATCACTATTCGTTAATAAGATTTTTATTACACTTGAACGAATATTTCTTCAGCCAATGTTCGTTAGTCATTAAGAATCGTTGCTGCACACCAATTATAGATCCTGGTCTGCAAAGTCTTATCCAGGCAGTAGTTTCCAAAGCTGACATATCGTAGTTTTTTATTATGTAAGCACCAATAAGGGTACCAGTTCTGCCTAAACCTGCCTTTAAGATTAAAATTTATTAAGAGTAAAAACACTCAGTTAAGAACTTTACTCTACAATGGACTGCAATTGCCCCTGGTGTGCACTCCGCAATAGCTAGAAATCTTTTAGTAATCGCTAAATTTGGTACGCCCCCATCATCATAACGAAGGTCGTAGTGGCGAATTCCTTTAGTTCGGAATCTACAAGGCGAGTATGTATTTAGAATGCTGTTCCAAAATAGCTTAAGCATAAAGTATTATCAAGGTTTAATTGATATATTTGCTATTACGGTTTCTAATCTCAAATACTTTAGAAGCGAAATGTAGAATAAAATAAATGCGGAGCATCCAAGGATTCAAAACTGCATCTTGGTTAGGTAGTATGGAATGTGTCATTATTTTAAATAATCTTATAATAAATTTTGGTCTTAAAGAATTCTCATCTGATCAGAAATAGCTTGTATAGGTATGTGATAATACGAAAGAGATTTTTAATATATTTGTCTATTTTTAATTTTCTTTTCTGCTTGCCATAGTCGAAAATATGTGTAAAGTGTTACTCCAACTATTTCTTAAAACACTTAGAAAAATTTTAAGTAAAAGGAATTGCTTTAAAACAGTAACAAATTTATGTTGAAATTTAAAATTCGACTTGATTGCGATTTTAACAAGGTTACTATTTAAATTCAGCAATGAAATAAAGGACAGAACTACAAGCACAATATAACTTTAAATTGCCTCCACGAATTTAATAAAATGCATGCTATAATCCACATCAATACTAAAGAGAGCCATTATTTAAAAACTTTTATATACATACATATTCTTGTCATAGTTTGCTTCATTACACTGTACTAAAGCCATAACGTTATTGTCTAGAAAATACCTTAAGTATATTTTTGGATTTTTGTTAAACATTAAGGGACATGACAGCGCAAGGAGCTTTCCTGTTGAAACACTTTTTAGACACTTGTTTTAAATTCTTATCAAACTTACCAGGTACTATCCAATTCATATCTCCACTCTGAAATTCTGATAAGATATCATAAGCATAGGAATCAAATGTGGCCATATTAAACCAGCCAAGCTGTGTAGCCTTGTAAAGTGCTTCGAAAAAATAAAGCATATCTAGTGTAGTTTCACCTTTTATGTTTGTAGTATCTCTAAACGGTCTATAAATACCATAAAACATGACTAATAATAAAATAATAATTTAGCACTAAATTTACCTAATGTGCTTTCCTCCAATCTTCTGAATAAGCAAAGCAACCTCGCTTGGATTCTTACCATAGGTCAACTGTATGTAAGCTCCGACTAGAAAGAGAGCATTAGTGTACTTTTCGGGATCCAAGTAAGAACTCCAATGAATGATCTTTTTATTGGTAGTCGACAGCATGTATTGAATAGCTGAACAGTACTTGTATACATCCGAAATGCATGGGGGCCCAAAGTACGATTGAATGAAAGGATAAGAAGATTCATCGGCTGTCACATAAAGCACTCGTGATGTCTTTTGTGGAAAGAAGCGAGATAACGTTAGAAAGTAAAAGCGACTTTGAATTATCTCAAAAAGGTGTTCCTTATCCCAAAATTTTGGCACCGTATACATTTCTTAAAAGTTCACATCATGCAGGAAGGTTTAAAATCACAAAAATTATCATATTAATATAAAAGTCAAATGTGCCTACTAAAAGTAAATTTTTAGCTAGACGCAGAGAAGAGTGCTTTGAATATGAATATGATGCATTCAAGTGATTTATTTAATACTAGAAAGACTGAAATTTAGTATATAGCTACAAAATATATACCAAAAGCAGTGAAAAACTGGAAGGATTTTAAATTAAAGAAAAAATGTAAAAAATCCTTGACTCCTCTTTTGAGGAGTTCGAATATTATTTTTGTAACCTATCTGAAATCTAACTGACGTATTTTTCATAAAAAAGTTCATTGCTTAGTCAATGCAAGGCCAATTGTTACGAGCAATATTTCATTTAATTTTGAGACTTTTGTCGATTAATTAAGTATAAGAACTTAGAATTAATTCGACTTCTTCTGAATTCTGTAGCGCGTTATATTGTACAGCAATTCTACAAATAAATGTAGAGGACCTATTTTATAAAAAATTTTGAATTTTGCAATTTTCAGAGTAACCGCGTTCAACGTTTGGTCAATAGAAAACGATATATTCGCTAAAACAGCCCGACTGGGGCTTTTGATGTGTCGGTTCATTCAGAAGCATAGGTATGATATACCCTGAATTTTTAATTGCACGGAAGAATGTGCTTATAAAAAAATAAAATTGCTTTATATCAACGAAAACTGAAAAAATTAAGATGTCCTTGAGAGCACATTTTACGGTACCCTATTTTTCCCCTGATGATATATTCTGAACGTTTAACACTATATTTGAATAGGAATTTCAAATAGTATGACTTATAAAAATTAAAATTAAAATAAAGAACTTGTTTTTTAGAAAAGCAGAAATATATTAAGCCGACTGGTAAACAGATAATCGTCGGTACGATAAAACCTATATTGATAAATTAAATAGGATTTAATAGTAATTGCACAGTGATCACTATGTACAAAATAATTAATCGAACTATAAAAATCACAAAAAAACGAATTTGGAATACTCATACTGATTGGGTTGGCTTATTATTATCCAAGGCGCTTACTGTATGGAATCATTCGTTATGCTAAGATCGACAGTACATGTAAAAATAAATATTTAACATATTAAAGTTTGTTGTATTAAATACATTTATAGAATATACAGGATTTAATCCTAAAAGTGCGGATAAACTTATTCGGGATTGCTGCAACTGATAAGCCTAAATATCGACAACTTGATCTTCCCGGTTTGATTCTAAGTGAACGGCGTCGACAGAGGAGCGGGTATCAGAACCATATCCAGAATGTCTGTCCAAAAATGGCTTCGCGTTAAGGACATCGGCTAAGTAGGACGGGGCTGGTGCTGCAATATCAGTGATGCTGGGTCTCTTTGTGGTGCATCGTTTAATTGGTGACATAAAAGTGAACAATGTCAAGGTAATGCATAGCGTTATGATTAAAACAACTGCCCTGGCATCCAGTCCTTGAGCTCGTACTCCAGCAAAAGCAGCCATTATCATTAATAAGAGAACTACGGAAAACTTTGTCATTGTTACTGCTGTTGAATGGATCTTCCCTCCAGCTTGGCTGATCATGTTACTAGGGCCGTATGCGAAGTACAAATTGTGTCGATCAACGAAATGCTTGAAGCAAATGTAGACCATGGCGAACGGCATTATCAACGGACAAGCTACGCTGTATACTGCACTTATTGTAAATACCAGTAAGGTCCAAGCGTAGTGGACGCCAAATGGAAATTTTATTAAAATTGTCTTTCGTATATGCACAATTTCGGCTTTAGACTTGGCTTTCAATAAATACCATACATACATGATAAGTTCTGGAAACCGGATCAATTCAAGTGATGTACCAATAAACGCAGAAGTTATGACGTAGTTTACGAAGAACGCACCTTTATCTGGAAGAAATATGCATTCCCATTTGTAGGCACCTGCGCCACTAACTGTCCATTCCAAAAGTGCCTGTGCACTGGTTAGTCCAAGTGATGGAAGAATGAGTATCATGAAGAGCAAGTATCCAAAAGTTTTAGTCATGATTGAATAATTCTGCAGCGATCGTGTCCAGTGGGAAAGCCATTTGTCGGAAAAAGTAACTATCACTGGCATTAAAATAGATAGTAACCATAGCATAAGTGTGGGAAGAAATTCTGAGATTAATGGACTAATTTTTCGAAGAGTGTCCTGTCCCTTTGATAAGGCAAGTGTGTCGAGCAAATTTACTATAATTGCTGGTGTAGTAAGGAAAAATAGAGTAATAAAGAGGCATAAATTTACAAGTGCCCACTTAAAATACCATTTACTGGTACTAACACCCAAATTTTCCCAAAATATATCATCTGGTGATGGAGCAAATGTTAGATTCCATTCCCGGTAAGTTCCTGGCCGAAAATGTGATATAATATTTTGGGCCTCTATGACTGTTGAAACTGTGATAAAAGCTATTCCTAGGGGTTCATTTAGCGCAGATGCCCGTAGCCTAGCAACTTCTCCTGCTAATTTTGATTCTTCTTGAATATAATATGTGTAGGCGTCGACTGTATTACAGCCGCATAGATCCAGCTTAACTTTTACTGAATTTCGATCTCTATAATTTTCGCAATATATTCGGGCTTCAACAATTTTCTCATATTCATCATGTTTTTCAGACAATTTAGCTATATTGTACGCAAGTTGAACATCCTGAATTGTGACATCTGGGAAGAGTTCCTGGACATAGTTCCGAATGATCGTTTTGTTACGATCGGCAGGAGATATGTTTAATGCCATTATTGTTCTCGTAGGGGCCTTCTTGAACGCATTTCTACCTGACGATAGTCGCATAACCAAAACGACCAGAGGAACATAGGAAACTGCGACTAGAACATGAACCCATAACCAGGCCGAAGATGGTTCTAAATTGGATAAAGTCGTATGCCCGAAAGAGTTCACATCTCCATTTAATGTTCCTTGAAAATTAATTGGCAAAATAACTAATAAAGAAACTACAGTCATCACTGCCATCACTATCATAATATGCTGCTGAAACGATAGATAGTGTACAGCATCCGGTCCACTATGCATTAATATTTGGTCCTTTTTCAGCTTGAAGGTGACGAGTATCCATGAGAAGATACCTCGATCCACTTGGGTTGAAGTTCTTGGCTCTAGAAGTATTTCTTCGCTTCCTTGTGCATAGAAGAGTTGAGTCCAACGCTTGTTTCGCCCATTTGTGTTGACTAAAGCTAGGCGACCGTAGTCCCATGCCTGGTGTCTTAGCACCGTGAATAGCATTAAAAGGAGGATGAAGGCGATCATGTTAAGGATTAACGTTTCTGGGATTCCTTCGTATAAATTTAAAATAATTGTCGTCTTGTTGTTGCCTCTTATCATGCAATTCTCAGGCGAGGGCACAAAATGCTTAACACCCCAAAAAGCCACCATGATGAGGCCTGAAAAGAATTTAAGGTTTTTTTTTTTATTAAAACAAAAGTAACTTTTATAATGAATTTTATGTATATGCGCTTTTCATAGCCAAATTTTAACATTTCTTTTGCCTTTTAAAACATTAAAAAATATTCAATCAAGTAAACATTAAAAAAAAGAAAAGAATCTAGAATACTGCATTTGTTTTAAGTTGTTTTTTATTTATAAGGAGTTTTTAAAAATTTTTTTTCCAAAGAAAATTATTATTTCCGTAGATGAGAATATTTGTCTCTTTTTTCCTTATTGGAATTCCGATAAGGCATGGGAAGCAGTAGTTCTTTGCTGCTTTCTCTAATGGAAAAGATTTCTCCAGCAGTTTTAGATTGCATATGGGTTAGAGCTTTAGGCTTGTATAGAGAGTGTCACATCTAGTATTTCATGATCTTTGCCTGACACCCTGCCAAATTTTAATTTCCCACGCTAGGTTATTTTCAACAAAAAAAGCCTGTTACATATAGATGAACGGTTGCAACGAGCGATCCAAACTAAAAACAAATAATAAATATAACTTAAATATTAAAAGATATCACGGCCTCGTTTGCGTTTTCATATAGTAATAATATGTAGGTTCAATAAATGTTCAGGTTTATCCTTTCATCTTATAGATTTATATATAACAAGTACTTTAGAGATCTATGTAGGTAACTTTAAAAAGCTTATGGCATTTATTTTTGCAAAAAAACTTAAATCATCATACCAGGTCTTAGTAGAACAATTTCTCAGAAACAGCTTTAATTTGTGGTGGAAAAAAAAGTGCAGTTTTATGTGTATGACACTTTTTAAATCTTCGTAATTTATGAAACAGTTTAATTGAAGCGTTATGTAACACATCATTTCATTCTTTTGTTTTTAAAATAGTTAAGAGTTTTATCTGTTGATCGCAGATTTGTGAAGATCGTTAACTTTATTTTTATGATATTTGCAGAACGTACAATTTATCATAGACTTTATTTATAGAGTGATTTAGGGGATTTATTTCAAATATCTTGTTTTAAAATCGAATTATCTTAAGCATAGATATTAACTCTTCTATGCTTTTTTATAAAGCAAGAAAAATGAATTAAATACCCATTATCTCATTACTATTTATGTATATATTTTGTGACGAATTTGGGAGCAAGTTTGATATTCTGTGGATCATTTACGTTGTAAAGAAGTATAACTTTCAATTCAGGTTTATGTGGCGCATGCACAAAAACGCTATTAATATTTATTGAAGCTTATAAAAAGCTTTTGTAATTGATAAAAATTTACTTATTGCAGCAGGTTGATATTTGAGTCGTAGCTTACACGTCATAGGTATAGAAAAGTAAACAAAACAATATAAGCGCAACTGGTGCCTACATTTTTCCTAGAACCCTGATGTCACTGCGGTTGTGGCATTAAATCAAATTACTGTTACTAATTCTAAATGATACTTTTATTTGAAAATTTAGGTTTTGGTTAAAAGGATTTTTCATTACATACAAATCCAACTGCAATTGATCAAACAAAAAGTTAGTTTGCTTTCAAAGCACAGTCCCCAGTTTTCTTTATCTGCGCTGTTCTTGGAGTAGAGGCTAATTAAGAGCAATTGTCCATGGAAAATTTACGGCTGATAAGAATTATCACCACTCTAATTCTTGTCGCTGTGATTCAATCTGCGGCCATTGAGTCACAACTTTCTCCACGGCGATACGAGCCACTTACCTCAAATTTTTTCTGTAACGCCAATTAGTTTGCAAAACAGTGGGGAATTATTGATCTCGAGCCCACTCAGCATTTTGCGTTGCATAATGTTCTTCCTCGCTTTTTGGCCGAGTGCTTCTGTTTTCGCAAGCGAGCGTTTTACAACGTCTTCCCCAATGCCGTAAAACACAAAAGCCCCTTCGCCCCCACTGGTGGCCGCCTGAATGACTCAACCAAAATATTGGGGATCATCGAAATGCTGTGCAAATATTTAATCAACCAGCTGGGCCCCGCTAGCAAAATCACTTTCTCCTTCCCAGGGGTTCAAAGAAAGATATCTGTGTCGCGACGGACACTGTGTGAAACACCGACCTCACTTTAATTTAGAATCACTTTCCACTGAGACGAAGAATCTTTTTGCGAAATGCACAAACAGAAAAGTGCTTGCACAACTCGCAAACAGGCAGACAGGGTTGTTGCAAATTTCGATGCCACTGGGAAGACAAAAGGACTTTCTCACGCAATAGACTACTCACCTTGTTTATTACTTGATTCCAAGCAAGTAAATTGCAATCTTCCCCTTTAATAACACTTATAAAACGAAAATACACATGACGTATATTTTGACATCCTCTGATCCGCGAGGAACTGGTAAACTTGAAATGCCATACGTCAATTTGGACTAAACTTAAAGCAAAAATGGACCAAACTGAATCACAAACAACAGTGCTGCCAGATGAGAATAATTGGGACCTCTTCATTTCCCAAGTTTATTATTTATTTATTTCAGCATATAGGCAATTTTTGTAAAAAAAAATTTAAATTACATTTGAATTGTGTATTGTTGTTGTATATGGAGCGAGAGAGTTCTACTATTTTAATTAATATCTTTCAAATAATGGAAGATGGGTTTTTTCCTTCTCTTTTACTGAAATCTGAAAAGCTCGGAAATCTTAGAATCACCCAAAAATTTAACAAAATAAACATAAAACCTAGTAAGCAATTAGATCCAATCGTGGTATAGAAATATAAGGCATACTTCTACTTTTTTACGCAGCGCCTTCTTTGATGGAATCATACTATAGACGTAAAATTTGTTGAAGCTTAATGATTTTCTGAATTAATTTATAATAGGTAAATAAGACATATCCATTTGTTAAATAGTAAAGCCTGCGATTGAATTTTAAAAACTATCGTGGGCAAAATCCATTACCAAAATAATAAAATATCATAAGAACCGTACTGCATGAACTCAGTTGCCTTGAGTTTCCACGATAGAGATACCTTGATATGGGAACGATTTTAAAATATTACTTTTATTTTTTTATTAGGTCTGTTCGACGAGAAATTTGTTTAAACAAAAAATCTATGGTTATCCGTGCCGAACTGAGAATTTTCGAAAAAACTCAGGTCGCCCTGGGTTTTGGTATTTACCCGAATGAAGTAGACAGCGCTATATAAATTTATACATATATATAGAGTGTTTCAAATTGCGCGTTTTTTTTTAGAATAAATAAAACATAATTTGCATTCATTTTCAAAAACTTTTTATTGGTAATTGAGGTATCACTTATGACATTTATATGCGAAAAATAATATCTGCCAAATGGCCTCCTCTTGCAGCTCCACAGACGTCCAATCTTTTGTTAAAATTATCAATGACATTTTGATATATTTGAGGGTCTATCACACCAATGGCACGAACAATTTCATTTTTCAAAGCAGAAATCGATTGTGGATTGTTTTTATAAACCTGACTTTTCACAAAACCGCAAAGAAAATAGTCTAACGGTGTCAAATCACATGATCTTGGTCGCCAATTAACATCACCGTTTCTTGAGATTACACGTCCAGGATATTTTTCTCTCTATAAATCAATTGTTTCTTGTGCAAAGTGAGGTGTAGCCCCATCCTGTTGAACTAAATATCCTCTAGATCAATATTTATTAATTTAGACCCTAAAAATTCGGTTATTATCCGACGATATCGATCACCATTGACAGTTACAGCTTCACCAGCAGCATTTTCGAAGAAGTAAAGTCCAATTACACCATCTAATCATAGTGCACAACAAACAGTAACTCGTTTAGGATGCATAGGTTTCTCGTGCATAATTCGTGGATTTTCCTCACCCAAGATATGGCGATTTTGTTTATTAACATAGCCACCAAGTTCAAAATGTGCCTCATCGGAAAACATGATTTGTATCGTGTACGAAACCATTTTTATAAATACCGTACACCACACTTCTTAAATGTCAAAATACCCAGACGAATTCAGTGCGCCAACTATATTTTATTTATTCTTAAAAAAAAACCGCGCTATTCGAAACCCTTTATCTTCTTTCGTCTATCTCAGGCAGTTGCCAAATTGGCGGACACTTAAGAGACGAGATTGAGCGGTTCATTGGATATGTATGCCTGCGAAAAAAACTGCTGATTCCCTACAAAAATGAGACCTAATTTGGACGGATTTTTAACTAACTCGCTCCCACCTAAATACAATATAATAATAATAATCTGCTAATTCTCAGGGATAATTACCACTAAAGGTCTCAAATTATTTTCCGCTACAATCAGCTGTTACAATAGTTTAACGATGAGGAAGTAGTGCGAATTTTGAATTTGAACAAATGATACAGGAGTGCGATTTTTGATATTGAAGATTAATTTTCATCATGAAAGGAAATCTATTTGCACTGTAAGAGAAAGCAGCAGTAATTTAAAATAGACCAATTGGGAAAGGATCGGATCACATATCTATAATTTTCAAATTAACAAAAACATTAAAAAACTTTTAACAGCAGAATTTGCCAAGACCCAAAAACCAAAATTAATTACGAAAAATCATATCATTTTTTTGAATAAAGTTTTAAATATACATACTTTATATATGTATTTAAATAAAAAAAATATGTATATAATAATTTTCACTTCTACCGGATATGACGACGAAATTGTTTGGTCCCTTCAATGTTGTTATAACCGATGTTCACTACATAAGTGAAAATCACGAAAGTGATTTTCTGGATACGAAGGTGTAAATTTTAATCATTTAACCAAAGCATTGGTCTTGTAAACCAAAATTAAGAGACACTCTTTTAAAGCTTCAAGAGGAAAGACCTTCGTTACCAGTAATCTCCAAAATTAACATTTTAATTAAACTACCTCTTGAAAATTACAAGTTGAAAACAGAGAAGTAATTAAAGAATACCACTTTTCTGTAATTATATGGATTCTTCATAGTGTAATTATGTTTACTACAATTACTATTATTTTGGAAAATATTATTTAATAACATGGAATAAGCTCCTTTGAAATTATTTAATGGCTATACATTTGAGAGGAAATATGCATTTCAGGTTTTATTTTATTTTACTATACTAATATAAATTATGTTTTAATGGTAATTAAAACCACCAATTGTTGTATCCTTCGATAGCTCAGTTGGTAGAGCGGTGGACTGTAGGGTGATAAAATGATTCGTAGCCATCCATAGGTCGCTGGTTCAAATCCGGCTCGAAGGAAAGTTATTTTTTAATTTCGTGAATTTACTTAAATATTCGAACTTATTATATTCTTGTTTATACTGTGTATTTATTTCTTTTATAACTTTATTCTATAGGGTCAACTCTAATCCGTTTTGTTATGACAATTTAAACCAAATTAATTTCTGATGAATACAAGAAAATCAAATTTGTTTCTGATTTGAATGGAAGCACTACCTCATTTTAGGATACTTGAACTGCACCTTCTGGCGACAAGAGCGATTTGATATTGTAAAACAATAAATATAAAATATGTTTGATTATCGATTATATTTTTTAATTAAATGCCTTTAAGATTGTTTTTCTTACCCAAAAATTTATAAAGCAATTTCTCTCAGAAAACAAGGTGCTTTTCTAGGTAGTGAAAATCTGTTATAATGTTGAGGACATTAAATAGTAAATTTTTACTAAAAATATATGTATATACCCATAAAGCCATAATTATGTGCGATCAAAATCAACTCAACGAAAAGTAAGTTTGCAATATAACTTTTAACATAAACTTTTGAAACTGACTTTTAGTGTTTTATTAAAACAGAAACCATATCAATGAAATTTGTTTCCTACTGTCTGTTCTTGCCTTGTCGTAATATAGCTGCACAACATATATTCAGAAAGGAATTCTGTTATATATATGTAGAGGATTTTTGAGTAACCTGCTCTAATAAAGGTAAATAATAATAATATAATTCTTTGATAAATTAGAATTTGTGTAACACATTTTGCCGTTTTTTATATATAGACACGCTGAGGAGAAGGAGAAGTTACTAAAATTTTAATTGAAGTAATAGAAATCAGACAAAAATCTTCCTTTTTTGGAAAAATATTAAATAAGATTTAGGTACTAAATATTGTTTTACTCTTGTGAGCAAAATTCGTAATATTAATAACATTAATTACTTGTTTATCTCCTACCTCAATGCCGATCTAAATATTCAAATTCATTACAAACTTATTCAATAATAAAACGCACTTCTAAATGTACTGTCAAAAGATATAATATTAATGTGAGTACAGCACTTGCGATTTAATGGATTTTATTATAGAAATTTGAACAAAATTAACATTCACGGTATAAATGCGACATACATAGTTATTTTAGGTTTTACACTTACTAAGAGCACCCCAAGCTTCTTGTGATGTGGGATGTAAGTGAATAGCACGCAGCGCTAGCTTATGCTGCTTCTTTCTATCGACATGTCTCATAGCCTTACTCGCTAGCACTAAGCATTTAGAAGCTTCTAGTGAGGTTTTCCTAAAAATAAAGCAGAATTAAATTTTAGATCAATATTTGTGAAACCGAAAATCTAACCTTTGATTGTCCCTTAAACCTAGAATCATAGTACTTTGAGCAATTTGGCATGATGCTACCAAATGGCGTTTTGATTTTCGATAATTCTGAAGTACATAATTTGCTAGAATTCCTCGCAAAAGGGAGTTGTTGGGGAAGGTATGCACACGATTTAAAAGGTGAATAAGTCCTGCTTTCACTTGATTCTAAAAAGGTGGAAATGAATAAAGAATAGTACTACTAAATGATTACTTATTACATTTACTAAATAAAATTGTGAAGTTAGAAAAGCAATGTGATGGCAGTGCTCCGGATCGTTTTCATACTTTCTCAGTTCTTCTAGGACGGTTTCTGAAAGTTGAAAATCTTTATGTAAAATACCCAGAGCACACGCAGCGAAGAATGCTTGTATAGGAGCGTTTGAGAGAACGATGCTGTAAAAGTAAAAATAAGTTTGTGATTTTATTTTCATTATAGTAAGAAATTACCATTGATATAATAGAGTTTTTGTTTCAGTTTCACCATTTGCCATATAAAGCATAGGACACATAGCTGCAAGAATTACAGCTTTTTCTTCTTCACTTGAGGCTAGCCACTCTAGAGCAGAGTTGTATACTTCGTAAGATTCTGGATAGCGTTTATCATTGAAGTATGCGAGTGCCAAGCCAGTTGTTGATTTTACTGTCGCCTCAGAAACTGAATTAAAAGCTTCTATAGCGTCCTGGTTTTGGTCATTTTTAAGGTATGCAAAACCAAGATTACAAAGCAGTTTATCTTTTTCAGGAACCCTTTCACACAATTCCACTGCCATTTTATATGCTTTGATAGCTGTGCGCCAAAGTCGACTCTTCACATTTAAGAATCCAAAATAGGAGAGAGCTTCGACAGAAGATTTAACGTCCTCAGCGCATACGTACCTAAATACATAAAGTTAGCAAACTTTTAGTATATTTCAATTATTTACCAATTTATTGAATCAAGGGCTACAGAAATAGCGTTCATTTTAGTAATGGCGTATTTATAATTTGGATCTTTCAAATTTTCTGGATTAGATAGCACAGAACACACCCAGTGGGCATATCCTAACGCTGATTCAACATGAAATTCGAGTTGAGTACAGTGCCGAAATAAGTCCATCGCGTCATGCTCGAGTGCCAGACCTTCTGCAATTATTGCTTGTCCTATCCAAGCATTAACGAATGATGGATTTGACTGTTGAGCCTTTTGGAAAGCTTGATTGGCAAGTTTAATAGCGTCTTGTGTTAAATAGAGTACTCCTAAATTTGCCCACGCAGTTGCAGATTTTCTATCTAGTTGAAGAGCTTTAATAAAGCAGTGTTGCGCAATAGCAGGATCATTGATTTCTAAAGTAAAAAAAATTAATATATATATACAGATATATGTTTATGATCATAAATTTACCTTTCGTTGCATAAATTACACCAAGTAAATTCCAATTTTGCCACCTAGTTGGTTCCAATTTTATTGATTGTTTAGATGCATCCATCGCTAATTTTAAACGGTGCTCTGTCATATCACCTCCTTCACAAATAGATTTATAGTAACATACTGAGAGCTCATGCCATAAAAGTGAATTTTCAGGTTGCAACTTAACGGCGCAGGTGTAAAATCTTTACCAAAAAATTATGAAGAATTTTTTTAAAGTTTTGCGTATTTTCAAATTACCTAGCAGCAAGCTGAAATAACTCTTTTCTGTCTAAAGCAACAAAATCTTCTTCCTGTCCAGCTAATTTTCCTGAAACGTTCAAATGAGCTTTAGATACTGGCAAACATGTAACCATCACAAAAACATTCGCTATTGTGCGCCAAAGCCACACCATATTTTTCTTTCCTACTAAAAATGCTCTGGAAGATATACAAAATTAAATTAATATAATTTTGTTTTATATCTATATTATATATATTATGTTTTTACTTTTGTAAATAATTTGTTGCTTCCTGTAAATGATCTTTACACCGTCCCAAAAGTCGTTGTGTAAATAGCGTATTTGCTAAACTGAAGTGCGCCTCTGCTGCTCCTTTTAGAGCTGGTAAATAGTCAGGTTTAACAATTAAAAGATCTTGGAAGCTTTTTATAGCATCTTTGCACATTCCAAGAGTCTAAAAATAATTGTTAAATACATTGGCAAATTAATTTTGGGAATAAATAATTACAGTTTCTATAACTGCGATTTGTAATTTAGCATAACAATTATTCGAATCTATTTCCACAATTTTCTGGTACACTTTGATTGCAGAATTAAAAGATCCTCTTTGGTGATACGCGTCTGCTAAACCTTCCCAGCACCGAATGTTTTTTAGATCGTATCGTAACGCTGTGCGAAAATGATAGATTGCCTAAAAATTTACCGTTATGAAAAATGTAGAAATAAAGAGTATTCTACTCACATCATCATAATTACACGTTTCTAAGTTATGTAATCCGAGCTGAAATAGAGCCCACTTTGATTCGCCTCCGTGCAGATATTGTAATGCATTTTTTAATACAACTTCGTTAAGTTCCTGCAAAGTATATTTTATGTGATATCAGAGGGCGACCAATAAACAAATGAAATTCAGTTTCTCAATTGTAGGAATGAAACACAGTCATATTAACTTCCAATCGTTGTTAAAAATTTCATATTTAAAAGACCTGCTTAAAATGTTATGCATTGACTTTAAAGGAGTTTGTGTGGAAGCATAGATTAAATTATCGTACATTTCTTTTAAAGGTTATATTAATTTCTAAATCCCTAGATTAGGAAACTAATAATTGTATTAAAATATTTATATTTACATATTCCATCAAATATCAATTCGTGATAATAAATGTGTCATGGTCTATTATTCAAAAAAAAACTTACCCATTCCTCTTTACTTCTGTAAATGGCACTTAGTTGAATAACGGCGAGTTCATTTTCTGGATTCAAACTGACACACTTCTCCAAGCATTTCCTAGCTCGAACAGAATCATGCAGACTAGAATAAACTTTTCCCAAATAGAAAAAACATTCGGAATAATATGGCTTGAGTTTTGTTGCCTTCAGTAGCCATGTGAGTGCATTGTTGTAATCCCCAATTATCAAATAAGTTTTCCCTTTTAAAAAGTTTGCATCAAAGTAATCTTCTTTAATATCATCTAAGATTTTGATTGTTTCCTCAGGAGAGCTAAAATTACAAGTAAGTCGACAACAATCAAAAATTATTCATACGTTGAAGCAGTACCTTGCAAATTCAGCCTCTATTGTTTTAGTTATGTGATTTCCTAAGCTTCTTATTTTTTCTAACAATTGAGAAGCATTTTCTTGTTGTTTTAGTATAAGTTGTGATCTATAAATATTCTTGATGAGGCGAAATTAGGTTAAATTCTCAAATTTTAATTACCTAGCAAGGGCAATTAGACCTTTTTCGTTTTGGCCCTTTAATAGATCGGGTAATTTTTCAGTAAGAATTTCCACAGCTCGTTTAATATTATTTATTTCTTTAGAGTGAGAATGGCATATAGCAATATCCACAGAGGCCTCATCAATTTGCTTAAGAATGGAAGCTGCTATTCCGAATCCTCCGAGATTTATATAACAGCTAGCAAGAAATTCTGAAGCGACAGGCAATCTTGGCTGTATGTCCTTTAGCTTCCGTAGAAGATCTCGTGCTTGTACGTATTGTTGAGCTTCTATCAGTTTTATACCCTTTACCAGTAGACCTAGACTGGAATTTGGGGTAATATTAAGCAATGTTTCAAAGTAGTCCTCGATTGGCCTTTTCAAGTATTTCTCAATACTTTTGATATCCTTTTTGTAATTCTCGCTGTAGACTTTGCAAATCCATTCAAGTGGATATGAGTTATTAGGATATTCTTCTGACATAACGCAGGCTTCATCGACTAGAGCCGGTAGATCTTGTAATTTAAAGAGTTGTTTAAGATAGCGTTTAAAGTACTCAACGTGATTGTCGAGATGCTTATCTTCCAAGGCGGCTTTTAAGGCTGGTCTAAACTGAAAACAATGTATAAAAGAAGTATGTCAAGTTAACAAAACAAACAAAATCGTGGTAGACAAAAGCTATTCCGTCTAATTGGGTAGAGATTCGTAGTTGAGAACTTATCTTGTAGAATATATCGGTTTTAAAAAAAATATAATTAACATTCAATTGTAAGAAGAAATGGAAACAAAATTCAATAATTTTAGACTATTTTACAACATGGCTATATAGCTTAAAATTTCCTAATTTTGTCAAGTCTTCTATTGCAGGGTAAAAATTTTTAGCTCTTATTACGCACACTTACAACTTGTTCCAAATTTGCTGGGATTTCGGTTTGTTTAATCAAAATTCTCGCAAGATTCTTTCCAGCAGACTTTTTCCGCTTCTCATCGCATTGCTCCTCGAATTCAGTCTTCAGTATTTCTAAGCAGGCACCGACGTTCTTGCTGTAGTTAGCGGCTGACACGATCTTATTATGGTAATCCTCGAATTTATCGCTAAAAGGAATAACTGAATTGTGTACTGGTATAAATTAATTCCTCTTACGGAACCAGCTTTAGTAGTTTTCTAAAGATTTCTGGGAGCTCCTCTGGTTCGGCACAGCTCGCTAAACCCTGCAAGGCTAGAGAGGCATCTTCAGCGCATGTTGAAGCTTTTCGTAAGTATTTAGCAGCCTTTAAGAATTGCGTTATTAATGATTAAGATTAATTAAAGGTTTACCTCCTTTTTATCTTTCTCTTGGTGCGTTGCTCCTAGCAGAACTAACGCCAAATAGTTCTTAGGGTCTTCCTTCAGAACCTCCTAAGAAACTCGGGACAAATTAATTAAATTTAGATGGAAGAAGGCAATTTACCTCGCATTTTTCTCTAGCAACTCTGAATTCCTTGTTTTTGATGGCTTCTCGTGCCTCTTTCAGTGTGGCTTTAAGTTCTTTTGCGTGCATTTTTCCTATTTTAGCCGCTGTCCAATTTCTTTATTGTTAAAATGTCAAAAAAATGACAACTTGCACCGGCCAGCTGGGTAGATGTCAAAAGTTAAAACATATATCAGTGATGGCAACTGTTATCTCTTTTAGCGATGGACTTTTTCATATTAAGAATGTTTCCATTGCATTCTACAGATTTTTGAACGCGGAATTGCTGAATGCTGACGACAATACTCGTACTTGAGTTTAAATATTTGTGGAATAAAAATTTATAAAATATTTACTTTAAATTCAATGAATGTTAATAAAAATTATTATTAATGTCATAAAAAGGCTTTTAAATCTTTATCCCTGCCAGATTACCAATATTTTCAAGAATTTTTGACTGATACATAAAAACGTGGCAATATGTATGTATGTACTTAATAAATGTAATTGATTCAACAATTATTGTGTTTTAATTAAAGAATTTCGAAATAAAAGCAAACTTTTTAGTTATTTAAGAGCCAAATTTTTGTAATTAGCCCAAAACACCAGAAATTTTTGTTGTGTATATTTTAAAGCGATTTGTTTAGCCTGGCGATTGATTTAATTTTTCATTTATTTTGTAAACTATTTTAAAACGTTTAATTTGGTAATTCGAGTGCAGTGTTTTTTTACGTGTAAAGGCATACGAAAACCAATGTTTCTAAAATAAATATATGTATACAATTTAAAAATCATTTGTTTAAATTGTTTTTATTATAAAGTTTCATAAAGGATGAGATGAACTCTTGTATCGTGCCAGGGTGCCCTAATGCGTAAGATACGAAAAAAAACTGTGTCGTACGGAAATTAACATAAATTGTTCTGTATTAAAGAAATTATTGGTCTTTCTTTCTTCAGAGAATTGTCGGAGAATATCTGTAACGGCAATTCAGCGCTCTGAAATATTTCTGATATTAAAGAACTTTAATTTGATGTCAATTCACGTGCTGTCACTACTTGAAAGCGAAAGAGAGGGAACAAAAATCGCATAGAAGTGGTTCTATAAGAATTCGTGTACATGGGCTGACCATTGTATATGTATGTCTGTAATCACACTCATTTTGGTATACCCAAAACACTCTGTATATACAATATAATAGATTTTATTTAGGTCGTATTTCTCAGCATGAAGCCGAAAGCGTTGACCTAAGCCCATACCCACCCGATGGGTGCAAGGCTGTTTGAGTTCAATAATTTACCCTAAATCACAATAAAAGTACAAGTTTAATCAACCTATCCTGAAGATGCTCAGACAGATAGGCAGCGTAAAAAATTTAATGGTTCTAAAATTAAAATTGTACTAATTTATTTTATTTCATTAACATTCGCTCCCTGTCTGACATGATCCATTATGGCACTTGTGAGTCTGCGTAAATCTTCTATAAGCCTTATTTGTTCTGGAATTTTAAATTAGGTAGTTTCACTTGCGCTGGTAATAAGTCCTGTAAGACCACTTTAAAATATATCTAAAAAAACACAAATTTTGGAATTATAATTCATAATTCTAATAATGCTTCCTAAGCACGTGTTTATTGCAAATCGAACTAAACTTAATGGCTGCTGTTAGAATAAAGTCAATCAGAAAGAGAACAGACGAATTGCTACAAAAATAGTTATAAGAATGTATGGAGTCTTTCTATAGATGTATTTTCAAAATTGCTCAAAGAGTTTCCATACGGCATCCATGGCTCCAGAGAATTGAAAACGAACTGTAATTTAGTACCATATACACTGTAAATCAAAAATATCCTTACTTGAATGACACTAACTGTTAAAAATATATACTGATGATTATGTTGGCCAATGAAATATAATTTTTGGAATTAATCGAAATGTAGGGCAAAATACGAGGTAATTTTTTTTACTTCCTTAATTTAAACATGAATTGAAAGTAATTTAATTCACTTTGTTTCATAACTATAAAACCAGGAACAATTTTAAAAGTTCTGTTTCTTTTTAAGGATAAATCAAATAATAGGGTATCCTTTATTAAACATTAAATAGCTTTATTTAAATTCATAAAAAAATGTTCATCTCAATTGAAATTCCAAGACAAGAAATTAAAAAAAAAACCTTTATTTTCTGCCAGCTCAAAAGTACGATTTGGTATACTCCTGGATGAGTTTCGTGCGAAATTTCGTCCCAAACCTTTAAAATTGAGGATCGAAGCGCAGCAACATTTTGATATTGGGCATTGTTGGCATAAACTTTCCTAACAAGAATAGTCCACAATAGTGGGATTTTGGTCGCGGGAGCATGCTGGCCAATCTAATGGACAAATTCCATGGTCTTGAAGCCATGATAATGTTTCGCGACTTTTATGCACAGATGCATTATCCTGTTGCAAAATTCAGTTCACCTCTTTGTTTTGCCGTATAAATGGTAATAATTTATTTTCTAATAATGAGGCATACTCCCCGTTATTTATTCGCGTTGATGGATTTTAGGTCCTCCTGTTTTCTTTGTCCTGTATTCTTCAGAATTTTTAAAATAAAAGTAAATAAAAGTGCAATCGAGACCAGTGGGAAGTGTGTCTAAGTCCTAACAGTCTAAGTTCTAAGTCTAAGTCCTAACAGTCTAAGTTCCTGACATGGGTCTATAGTTATGACACGCAACAAAACGAAGTTTTTAACTATTTTGCTTCTCTAAATAACGGTAATAATTTATTTTTATTTTTAATAAGCTGGTACTGCGTTATACTTTCAACAGAGTAGTTAATATTTACTTCGTCTGTGATAGTAAGAAAATATCGTGTGAATTTGGTCTATATTTTATTCCCATTTGATTTGTTTTTTTCATCGTTACATTTCAAATGAACGAGATAAAATAACCTCTGCAGCCAATTGATTGTATCGACGTAGCACCATTCGTTTAGTATATTTGCATATGACTTGTAGTTTATAATTTGCGATGATAGCCTTAAAATGTAAATAGGTGAGTTTAAGTTTCCTACATATGTCCTGATCACTATACAATATGCAATAGAAATTTTGAAGTTATTTTAATTTCTAAGCAGCCCATTTTCTATGTCATTCTATTGAAACTAAATTTATCACCTTTCTGTTTAGATGTAGTCTTCGTATCACATGTCGTTTTTCAAAATTGCAAGTGAATAAAGAAATTAGTCCGTTTTGAAAATTTAGTGATTTGTGTTGTTTCAAAACCATCATGAAGTAAGAATTGTTTTGTTTGGAATTATTCGATATCTGCTGTTATTTATTAGTTTGACTTAGGAAAACTATGACACTATTTTTTTTTTGCTAACAACAACTCTGCGACTTACTACATGACGAATCTACAATATTTCATATATAAAATTCATTAATTTTACTTCAAGATATCCATCATTGGGTCCGTATCCAATCAAAGCGGAATGCCCTGAATGTGGTGCGGAAATAATAACTCGTACAGAATACAGCAGTTCAACAACTACACATATAATGGCTTTTCTATTTTGCATATTTTGGTATTAAATTCTTATTAATGACTTTTGTATTAAGAAATATGTATTAATATCTTTTTTTTAATTTTAGCTGTTTAGGCTGTTTGCCATATATTACCCCATATTTTCGAAATGTTGATCACTTTTGTCCATCATGTAATGCGTTTCTTGGAACACATTCAAGACAAATTTAACTGTGTCGAGCCTTGCTATAGTGTTTTTGTTATATTAAATTGATGTAAGGATAAATTAGAAATAAAAGCTAATATGAAATATTACCTTTACTTATAATATATAAGTAAGAATTAATATTTTCAGCAATATCATTTAATTCTATTAAAAATTAAATCGATTAAAATCATATTGAACATAATAATTAATTGATTAATTGTTATATAATAATTTCCAGAGTTACAAAAATAATAAACAATGTTCGCATATATGAACTGAAGAAATTAAGATCTTTATTCGCCTTTTTTCAATTGAAAAGAAAAAAATCCAGTCAAATGCAAGTTTAATGTACGCGTTGAGGATTCCACATAGTTTGTTAAAGTTATGATCTGATTTATGATCAGACTTCATTTTAAATTTCCTGTGATCTTCGCCCACATTATGAGAGATTGTTAAAGTAATTTAATCGAAGCTGATAATAATATTGTAGCAATAATAGGTTTCCCTTAATACATAAGATATTCGACCATCGACTGCGCCGGTAGCGATGAAGTTAAGAATGAAAAAAAGATTTACACATTAAGCTTTAATTTATGTAATGTTTAAAATATACAAATTTAAAACCGTGTTTTTGTTTATAAAAACCTATAACGTTTTGGATTCAAATTGTGAATAGGAAAATTTGTTCAGAATTAAAACCAAATTAAAGTAAATGTATATTTCAAAAAAATTGTCCGAGGATGGAGTTTAAGAGATGTTATTATAATGTTTAAAATTCAAAGTAACAATTTCAAAATGTTCGTTCTTCCGAATAATATTTACATACAATACGCACGAGTAGTTAAGAATGAATTTCGGAAGTAAACTTGTTTTAAAATTTAGTATTTGGAGTTATTTTTAAAAATTTATTTTTCCAAGTGGCGACGTTCTATCGAAAAATTTATTAAAGAAAAGAAATTGCATAAAAAATCAAAATAATTGCTATAGCCAAAGTAAGATATTAGGATGAAGAGATGCCTGTTTTTAGAGTATCATAATTTTTTTTAAATATTTTATTAAACATTATTATTATTTATGTTTATTTCACAGAAATTCAATTCTTTTTTGTAATTTTTAAGTGTAGCAGGTAGTAAGTGTAGGGCTACTGAGAAGGGTTTACGATCGTATTCGGTAACAATGTCCTTGAAATTAAATTGCTTGAAATAACTAGTAAATCCAATACGGTTGGTTCATCGACATGTATTATAAATTTACTGGTTACATGTTTAACGAATCTGATGAATTATAACCCCTAACAAAAAAGTAAAAAGTCTTCGAATTAACTCTTTCCATATCCCAAAGTCCATGCGACTGAAGTTGCGGGCATAATAACATATAAATTTCAAACTTCGATACATAGTGTCCAATAAACTTTCGATAATGTTTTCGGTTGTACATTTAAAATGTACATACTGTATATAATTAGTGTGTCCTATATGTATAACAATAAAATTTAATTTCACTCCGTAATGAATATCTCCTCTGTGTTACATTTGCGTACGTATTCAATGCTTTATTCATTTTTAGGCTTTCATACTGAAATTTGCAAATTCTGTTCAACACAATTTTGGATTTAAAATTTATAAAGATTTTCCATATTACATTTTCTTTAGGAAATAATTTTTCTTCGGCTGCAAAACTAGGCGACTAAAAATTTCACCCTTATACTCTATTATGAATATATGAAACAGAGTTACTATTACAATTATTTTGAATTATTCTGCATTCAGTAATTGATTGTAATCAATTTTAGTACCCTGAAACACTTTCTCTGCATACATTGTGTTGTTAGAGAGATATCTTGACTATAGAAGCACATTTGTTATGAAAATATAAATAATCCAGTACAAATAAATTTAATAATGTCCATGAGGCGTTTCTGACTTTGATTAATTTCCGCCTGGTGAAGAAGCAAAGTCCACCACAGTGGAAACACATTTTCTTTATAGCTGGACAATGAAAATTTTATTTTCGAAAACTGTGCTAATGAAACGATTATTTTTATTGCTCGCAAGGACTTCATTTTCTTTGTTGGTCCGAGGAAGGGTCTGCAATTTTCTTAGCACTCTGCACCAAGTGTTTAGTAATCAACTTTATTTAATTAAAAAAGAACAATTCTGAGTGGAAGTAGCGCATTGTGATGAAATAACTTGAAATTGTTGTTTCATATGACGGCATCTTAAGAAAACTAAAAGATTAAGTACTTGTGTTGTTATTACTAAAGGGGTAAGTGGAGTACACTCAAACAAGGAGTTAATATAAAAAGATCTTTAAGTTCTTGTTTAATAATTAAACCTACCGACTCCATTTCGAAGGAAACTTTTTTAAAATGAATGCACGACATTATGTCGGTTTGAACCTATAGGATAAACTGAAATATTGTTTTGTTGATTATCTTATGGAATACTGAATGAAATTTGGATTTTGCGCAATTCACGAGAAGCACCGTTTTGCAGAAATCCTTGCAGATTTTCTCTTTATAAGGGGCGTTATATTACGAAGAGACAGAAAAGTGTTTTAAACTTTTGTAAAATTTTGTTAGCTCAAACCTTAAGCAAATTGCTACATTATATAGATATGTACATTAAAATGTCTATATTTGTAGTTCGCTCCCGAGAGTGCATACTCTTGCGAAATAAAAAAAATTAGGTTTATAGGTTTTTTAGATGTAATAGAAAGAAGTATTTAGTTTCACGAATTTTCATAGATGTTATTAGAATTTAAACATATTAATTAAAATATTTATATCAAACTCATTTTTTTATTACACAATTATAATTTATCCATAATATCTATTTAGCGAAATAATTTATCACATGTGCTGTGATAAAATACCTGTTCATCACTGCAATTGACGTAAATATAATGTTCATTTTGAAACTTCTAACATAGAAAATATAAAAATAATCTACCTAATTTACCTTGTCCTCTAATTTTTAGTCTCTTAGGTTAGCGCTAGTCTTAAGTTCATTTAATTGTACGTAGCTTGTATTAAGCGTTAAATAAATATTAAAATAAATCAAAGTAATCCTTAAGCTATAGTTTAACAAACATAATATTGTATTATAGTTTAACCTTTATTGTTTTTCGTGTTTAGTATCGAATCAACATTAAAAACTTGTTTTTTACTATCTGTGAGAAGACTAATTTAAAATTCTTAAAGAAAAAGTATGATATAAAAAAAGATTGATGAAAGTAAAGAAAAAGTTGGAATTAAAAACCAAAACGATAAAACCCCTTTTTAATACAAAAAATAAATTTCGGAAGTTTGATTATGTAAAAGTTTTGTAGATAGTTATTAATTCGGTATTGCATTGGTTTTAAAAATTTAAGGTACTGGCAATCTAAATATATGCATATAAAAATTTTTTAGTATACAAATTACACTAAACGAACAAGATTATCCCGACCTTCACACATTTTTAAAATGTACTTTGGTGTCAGACGTTTGAAGTACGATAAAATAGTGGAAGATATTCGTAATTCCTACAATTAAAACTTTATGTGATATTATCTTAAAACGACAGATTGCTTTTAAGAAACAGAGAAACTTCTCACTGGTAGCAAATGTCTTGCAAAAAGTAGGAATTCATAAAAGTTTTATGTTATTTGGCTCATTAAGATATCTGAATAACACTTGTTTTCTCCACAATTTCTTTTTGTACGACTGTTCGTTTTTCTTTTGCTACTGCAATTAAGTCTTAATCTTCTTAAAGGCCAATTTACACCTTCGTGTCCAATTAAGAAGTTTTCCCTCCCTGAGTACACTCAACTAAAAGTAAAAAGTTATTTACTTCAAAATAAAATGAGTTTCATTCTAGATTTTTTACTAAGTTAATAAAAATCTGTAGAATTTTATTGTGTAACTCTTAAAGTAATAAATTTTCGTTTTCATTCAGTTCAATAATCGTCGGGCGAAACTTCTTAAGTGGGAGGGTTCTTTCTACTAAGTACTGGTAGAGCTGGTTAAGGGTGCTAGAGCAGTTTCCCGATTCTATGGAAAATATCCCGAGCAACTGAATTTCAATGGTAAAGTTTGCACAAATAGAGTAAATAAAATTGATACCGATGGACTACTTACTGTTAATATACGAAGTTTTCTCGACTAACCCCTTTAAATTCGTCAAATGATGGACTATAGCGTTATTGTTTTTTACAAAATTTTTGTTGTGCGCTGGATGAATTTATAGACTCAAGGTTTAGGTAGGAAACTTAAAGTACATACATTTTTTAAGTATCACATAAACTTTATGAAGTAGTTATTGCTTTCACAAATTTACTACTCATATAAGGTTTATAGATAGTTTTTTGAGTTAGCTCAAATTATACTTTTGAATCGAATTTCTTTATAAAAATATAAAACAGAATATTGGTTATACGCATTATATAATAAAGTTTTTTAATATTGATTACACATCTACATTAAAAAATTATTATTATTCGAACTTACATATCTATAAATGTTTCGCTATGAACTTTTCACAGCCTACTCGTAAAGAATGCGACTATAATTTCAATAATAACACTGAAACCTACATATTCGTATTTTGTTATACCAGAATTTTCTATTTACATAAACATGGATAGAAAGAGGTTTTTGAAATTATCGAAAATAGCTATCATATCAACTATTTCCGGCTTTCATTTTTAGCTAATCGCATAAATGGTTAGATTTACAATTTTGTTGAAAACTGATATGTTAAATTTACAGAAGAAAGTGCACTGAATGCTAACAAATTAATATAATTAACATATTTGTATGTTGTTAGGAACGGTTTTTATTTTTTTTGTTAAAGCGACAAACAATTTGTTGAATTTACATTGTAAGGAACGTATTAAATCAGTTATATTTGTATAGGTACAATTGTTCCAACATATTTGAATTTGTAAATTTTCATGAATCAATTTTGCACAATCCAATCGATCGAGCGATTTCAATTTTCTTACTAAAAATCTCTTCGGTGAGTGTTGTCAGTTCTTCCAATAAAATATGATGCTCTATTAAGTGAGAAAAATCGCACCCAGAGTGCGCGCCCAGCCTAAGTCAAATAAAAACATAAAAATAAACATAAATTTTCTTATTATACTTTAAAGTGTTTTAAAACTTAGGCAATGGAAATAAAACACTGAGATTTACAATGATGTTAGTCGGATTAGTTACGATTCAATGTGTTACGTTTATTTGAATCAGTTACCGCTTCATCCTTTTTACTGCGTCACTAAAATTTTCAAAATTCATTTTTTTTCCAAATTTTCTGATATTGGAGCTTAAAAAATCGATTGAAAATCAGGAAATTAAACACAGATCTTTTTAATCCTAGTTCGAGATATAGCCATAAATGCGTACAAAAGAAATGTCGAGCAATTGACCGAGTAACTTTTTGAAATCGTGGGGATGAGGCAAAGAACCTTAGTTTTGAGAAAAAGGCTGTTTTCAAGAATATTTCTGAAAAAAGAGTGAAACGTCTTAAATGCGGTACTCACTTTGTGCCTACATAAATAATTTTTACATTCGAATTTTAGACTAAATTTCTTGAAGATATGCTTTTGATGATATTTACTCTATAAAAATTAAAACTAACGAAATTTCGATTTTTGAAAATTGTATAGTAGAAAGATTCGATTACTCGACTGCAAAGAAGGGTTATGTTTTCGTGCTTATTTTGGTAGGTATTCTTATGTGAGATATTTTATTATTGAAATTTTTCGTCACCGCCCAAATAATATATGAGATGAAGCCCGCAAGATGTCATTCTGTCAATATAAAAAAACGTTCGAAGTTGAGAGCATCTAACATCTAAACAAATGAAACCCTTTGAAGTCGTTCTCCAGGCATCGACCCTAATGTCTTGTATGCCTCCGACTGTATGTTATAATTAAATTTTATGAATTTTTGAGTATCTAAAACATCCTCTATCACTTTTCAATATGCACTCTCAAAAAGAAGAATCGTTACCATTCCCAGTCATGACCTCGGCTTGGTAAAATAAAAATTTATTTTTATACTTCATCTTTGAAATTTCATCTGGATTCTTTGAGTATTTCGAAAAATTATGAATATAAAAAATAGAAACGTACGCATTCATGTTTTTTTCGACAGTAATAATTGAAAGCTCAGTCAAATTTAAGAATTCAGATAAGCAGCCAAGATGAATTTAGTAAAACTGTTAAATTTGTTTGTAGTCCTGAAAAATAAAACAAAAAATGATATATTGGAAGAGGTAGATATTCCGTTTGCGTCGGAATTCGGTAAAATCAATATACTTTCCATTGTTTTTACAGAGTCTATTATTTATGTAAAATTTTTCAGATTAACTAATAGTCAGTTAAATTTACTTGAATTTGTAATTATAACACTTTTTGCCGTTGATAATCCTTTAAAGGAAATTTTAACCAATTGCCTTTGATAATCTTAAGCTGTTGAATTTACCATTTCTTTTTTTCTCGTGAATATCATCAATGAAAATATTAATTTCTAGGAACTGAAGGAATTAGAGATATACTCGTAAATATGTATCTTTTGTTTCAGTAATTCATTAATTTAAAAACTTTTAATTTTCTAAGGTTTTGTATAAGTAGAAGTGTGATACGAAACTCTAATACTAACTTGAGGAAAAGATTCAAATTATAATAATGAAATTATGTTACATCTTTTTTAAATTCTTTACAACAGATTTGAATAACTAAACAACACTAATAAGTTTTTACTACTCCTCTGTGACTTGAAAATATCCGCTTCATAAATCATAAAGAAAAACGAAATGTTCTCTTCAAAACGTGAGTATGTCTGATATTAACTACTTTCACTATCTTTAGTATTGCGGAAGAAATGAGGAGATAAATGTAAAAATACTGAATATACTCATTAAAATAAGTGTTTGATCTCCAAGTAGTAGGTACTCTTGTTTTAATTAGCGAAATGTTCCAAGATGAATTGATCACTTGAACAAACACGGCAATTACGCTGATTAAAAGTGAAAAATTGAACAGTACTCTATATAACCGGAGGTTGCATTTGTAAACTCCTTATTTGTTAAAATGTTTAGTCTTACTTATTGTTTCATTGCCGTCATTTTATTTGAATATTCGAGTGCAAGTAAGTGAGAAATTACTGATTAAATTTCATAATTGTATTAAGATTATTTTAATAAAAGTTGTGCGCGACTTTTTTTCGAAAGTATCACTTTTTTTCAGTACTTACAAGCTCGTAGTGTATTAACTATGTCATACATATCATTTAGTTTTTGTTTATCAGAAGATTTACAACAATGGGCATCTTTATATTTACTATTCACTGATTTCACCTGTTTTGAGCAAATCCCCAAACAAATAGACGTCATGACGCGTAAATGTTATTGTAATTTTTTTCAAGGGGACTAACATATTATATAAACAATGTATGCAATACAATTGAAAGTCGAAGAATCAATTTTTCTTCTCAAGGATAAAAATGTTTTTGTCACTTGAGAATTATGCACTTCTTCATATGTATACATTTTGCCCTATCATTGCGATTACGAGTACTTTTTTTCTTATTGGATTTTAATTTGTTTTAAAAATGTTTATATACTACTGGCAAATAACATTTAAATCATTAATGGTTAGTTTTATAAAATGTGTTTTCAAATACGAGTGCACCTATTAATTGCGGAATGCCCAATTACAGTTTACAACACTTATGGCTTTCAGTCTTTTTGGCATTTCTTCAATTAAATTACTTATTATTCCGGGCTAAATTTAGATCATTAAACAAATACATTTTACAATACTTTTTTTAAATTGTATATTAGAAATATCCAAAAAGTTTTCTATAGAGTTATTGTTGGTTAATTGCAGTGGGATGAAGTCCGATTGTCGGTTGAGTCTTGAGTTTTCCTCGCTGAAAGATTAGGGTCGTTGTCTTGCTGGAAATAGTATGACTTTAATTTGGCTGCGTTTTGCGGTAAATTATTGCGCAACATGTCACTATAACCATTTATTCTCATTACATTAATGAAAGTGAGATTTTCTATTCCATAATAAACCATGTAACCCAACATCATAATATGCTAGCCGTCATGCTGTACTATTACTTTAATGCTGTTGGGATTTAGTTTAGCGTTGGGTTTTCTTCACACAAATCAACACCCAACCTATCTAATAATCTCAGGTACATACTCGTATGGATTGCTTCAATTATAATGGTCAATTTCATAATGTTCTATTGTATTGAATTGCGATTTGAATAAAAAATTCTTAATCAAATCCTTTTTTGTCAAAATGCTGATCTAAGTGTCGTTAATTTAAATACATATTTATCATTATTGAATTTATTCGAGATATTGGCCCAATAAATGTACCTATATGCAAAGTTTGATTGAAATCAAATAATAAACAAGATTCATTATTAATAAATATATACCCATACATGCATATGCATATAAAAACATTTTAATGGGGGTCTATGACCTCCAACAAGAATTTTGGCATTTTGAAACCGTTTCATCAGGTAGGTTGCAATAGGTAGCATTTCATACGAAATTTACCTAAAACCGCGGATATACATATATAGCAATAAATCCTTCAGGTGTGGATCGCGATATTGAAATGAGTTTTGATATTTGGTTCTATATTAATCCACAGATTTAAGAATTTTAAACATTATCAGATAAAAGTTTACTAAGCATCTTAACTTTTATAGAATGTGCTTTGGATATTCAAAAAGACCTACCTCCAAGTGATCCGGTCTTTGTGGACAAAAATCACAATCTTGTGAAGCCCACGGGTAAATTCATCGAATGGAATGTTGGGGATAAATTTGGAGTAGTTTGTAGTGGGAGCAATAACGTTTTGAAATCAAGTAAAATTCCAGTTTATAAAAATTTTATAATAAGTTTAATTACATGAATTATTTTAGCTAACCAGAGATCGAGTGTCATTGAATGTCGGAATGATGGACTCCACGTAAATGGTCAGTATAATCCAAAATTGGAGTGTGAAAAAGATATTGTCGCTGATACTTTTGAAACGAATCGAGCTTGCATTCGTGGCGGCTCCTTAAAGTACGTCGGTTTCCGAACTCATGGTTCAAACTTTACCAAATATCTTGAAATATGCTATAATATGAATAGCGCCTCTGTTATCTACACTCACCACATCATTCCAGGAAAATCAATCAATTGTAAGAAGGACAATTGGTTTCATTTACCTTTTGCTAAAAGTTTCTTTTAGATAGGGTTCAGAAAGCATTGAGACCTTATTTCAACGCAGCTGCGGCACCCACTAAGGCTCAGGTATCCAAAGTGTACCTTCGCAAGCAACAAGAGAAAACTTTTATGAAATTATTGGGACCGGAGCAGTACCGAAGGTATTTTAACAATTCATCATTCTTGTCCCGCGGTCATCTATCCCCTGATGCTGATGGGGTCTTCAAAAGCTGGCAGTTAGCAACATATTTTTATATAAATGTTGCCCCACAGTGGCTGGTTGGTATCCGCTTTCAATCTCTTTCATTTTATGAAATAAAAAATAAAATTCATTTTTCGCCGTTAAGAGCACAAACTCAGGAAATTGGCTGGCAGTAGAAAGGCTTGCTCGCAGGAAAGCTGCAAGGATAAATGATGATTTGGAGATTTACACAGGCGTGTCGGGGATAATGAGCCTCCCGGATAGTTCAGGTCGAAATGTTAAACTTTATCTTAAGAATGGACCCACAGGCAACTTTGTCCCAACTCCCATGTGGTACTGGAAGGTACTCAAATACAGGGACGAAGGCATCGCATTCTTGTCGATGAATAATCCTTTTGCCAATCAAAAGCAGTATCTTTGCCCGGACATTTGTCAGAATTATAATTGGCCCAATAAAGGATTCGACAATTTCCAGAAGGGATTCACTTACTGCTGTAAGGTATCGGACTTAATCAAATTCTTACCAGAAGTACCTCCTGAGGTACTTGTCCCACGTATTATGAAATATTAAATAAATTGGATATTTTCTGTGCACATAATTTACTTTATTTTTGGCTGCACTTATAAAAATAATTTGAATTGTTGAAAATTTAATAAACCCAAATAACTACATTAGGAAATTCAATAGACATGCAGAACCGATGAAACTTTTGTTGTTGTTACTGCACAAACTAGTGTTTACTCTAGGTGATTTTTTTTAAAAGTTAATTAATGAAAACAAACAATGAAAAGGTCATCAAAAATGGACAAAATGGTCGCACATAATGTTTTATTAAGATTAAAAAGTGCATATAACGTGGAATATAATAACGTACCTAAGTAATGTTAGTATAACAAATTAGTAACATCGATTCTTCACAATAATTGTACAAATCTGAAATATTTATTGCAGTTGTTCGATTATTTATTTGGCTCAGTTAGGAATTCAAAATTTTCAACAAGTAGATATTTATAGAAATGCTGAGAGGTTCAATCGAGGCTTAATCCACTTTTAGCATTAAAGGATATAGATTTTTTATCATAATTAAGAGATCGGTCTCTTTAACCCAAAAATTATGCGTTTCCAGATAAACCTATATAAATTTTTTTTGTGGGCCAGAAGTACCTATTTTATATTCCAGAAAAGGATGTAGACATTCTTTTCTTTGGAATTGCGAGTTTTTCTTCCATTTTGGGTATTTACTATTCTACATTCCAGTTTAAAGGGTTAATTTATGTACTTGCGGCAGAATTTGGACGAATCCCTTTTACTAGAGCTTCCTAATAAAAGGACAAACGTATTTCTACCTCTCGAAGGTTCATACCAGACCTTTTAATTCGTCTCTTTATCATAAATGAAGCTCATCCTAGCTCCTGCTAGGATAATTCTAAAATTACTGAAAACATTTTCGGCAGTGATATTGTGTGGCCGCACAAAAGGTTTGTACCCTAAGATCCTGAACAAGTGATTAAGCACATTTAATAAATTGCGTTTCAGAGCTTTACCCAAAGTATTTTGCTTGAACCATCAAAATGGTTTCCTTGCACCCTTCCCGCACAATTTATGAACACGAACAATCAACATTAATCGATATCAGTAAAAAGAATAGCAAACAATGGACGGTATTTTTCAGTAACATCTGCTTTTATACGGGGAAACGTCTATGAGTGCTTTTCTTTTCAGGATAACAACGAACTAATAACCAATGAAAAGGTATCGAAAATGAGTGTTTTGTTAGCTTTTAAGCCATGAATTTACTTATGGTTTAGTCATTTCGCGCTAACAGTTAGATATGTAATTATTTTTTAAATTATTGTAGCTCTTAGTACAAATAGCAATAATTTAATTAACATGCAGTTGTTTCCAATTTTATTTATTGTAAATCTATGAAATTATTGAGTTGTAGAATAAGGTGAATTATATGAATTATTTGAGAAATTGTCAAAGACTCTTGCATTATGATATAATGCCTAACGACTCAAACTTTTAATTAGCCATGTTACAAAATTGTTGATCTCTAATGGTTTTAAAAAAATATATAAGGAAACCTCGTCTTTTTACTCGACTGTATATCTGTTTGCGGGATTCTTTATTTCTCGTAACATTTAAACGGCTGAATCAATTATATACTATATAATGGACAGCTCATATACTTATATGATTTCTTAACGAACCGGACAATGCAGTTTTTGTTCACTCTTCACATTGTGATGAATTTTGCACTATATAAAAGATATATACTTTTTTTTCGATGGAGCATAAATTAAGACAATTCAAAAAGAATTTTGATCACATCTACTGGCGACTAGTCTCATTTCCAAATCCTGTGTAATCTACATGCAATTTTTTATTTCGTATGTTCTATACATACATATATTCAATAGAACAAACTAAAAATAAGTATATAAATACAAATAAAAATTAATAAAAGTAACTAAAATTATGGAAACAAGGTGAGATAGAAAATCCTTTAGGCTCAATCTCGATTAGAATCGAGGTGATCAAAAATTGTCATGGATACTTTAATATTTATGTTAAAAAATGATAAATGTTCATATACATTTCTGTTCAATCTGAAATATTTATCATTTGTTTTATTTTACGAGGTTTCTATTACATTAAATTTTTTATATAAGACTCACAATCAACACTATAATTTTCTTAGAAAGTTTTATGTAGTAACTCTGATTTTTCAAAATATTTCACGAAATATTCAAGATCTACCTTAGCGTTTTGGAAATAACATGCTTTCAACGTTGATTTTTCAAGTATTTCTTAAGAAGGAGTATCTGACGCATAATTTTTTTAAAAAAAGGTTTTTTTAATCTTACTGCAATAGTTATTTTGAAACAATATCCGACAGATATAGTATATGTTAATATAAAAAGGAATGTTTTGGTTACTTTTGTTAAACTGTTTAAAGAATATTAATGTAAATAATTATAATAATTATAATAAATATAATTAATAATAATAACTATAGAAAAATTGTCTGATATGCAAGATTTATTCCTCTGTAAATTTTAACTTCCTCTTTTAAATAGTCTCTGAGAAAACAGATAGCGATAGTATAAGGTTTTCGTTATGTCCCTTTTAAGGTGCGGAATCCTAATAATAACTATAATTTGTCATATGAATGAAATAAATTTACTTGAAATTATTCTCCACAAAAGCATGTTTATTAAAGTTTCGCAGTCACGACTTTCATTAATGACCTCATTTGTTTTGCTACTGTATGTATATACTCTTCTGCTTGAGTGCGTATCCTTGAACTGCTAGTCGCATCGACTTGAAATTGCATTTTTAGGTCTGTTGAGCTTTAGCTTTAAAATTAAATTATTGGATTGGGTTACTTTCGAAAGGATTTGAATGCTTTATTAAAAACAATATTGGATCATTCATATTAATTTGCCAAAGACGCAATTGTATTTGGAATTTGCAAGTAAAAAATCTTTAATTTGGGTCTTACTTTGAGTAACCGTCGAGGGACAATCTTAATGGCCTTAGAATGTTATTTATATTTCTCGTAAACGTAAGCGGTGGGGTTCAATCCAAACGCGCGTGATAAATTATTCGAACAATTTCCTTTTTAGGTAAAGAAAAAAATTTGAAGAAGTTGAGAAATCATCAACAAAGGATGACGGTTATGATAGATGACTTGGTTTTAAGAATCCTCAAGCGAGGTGTTGTGTACTCTTCATTTGTTCGGATTTTACTGCCTACCTCGGGATAAGAGGCGTATCTAAAATGATTTATGGACAAATTGGTGCGGTTGAATAGAATAACTTTTTTTTTGTTATTTATTTATTACTTTCGAAAACTTTCAGGAGCAATGGTGTATGACAACCAAGGGCGTTATTGAAGTGACGAAATTCGATTTCGGTTGGTTAAAAGGGTATGGGAGGAAATGATTATAAAAACGGCAAATTGATTACCTAATTCACATTGAACCATTTTCGAAAGAAAAGTTACTAAAATCGTCTTAACGCGATTAACTTTATCCTCTTTCAAGATGCTACCATGGCATCCCCGAATCTGTATAAAGCTTTATATGAGTTTTTCATTTACCGCGATTCGTTTAAACATTAATGAATACCGTTTATGTACATAAACTTCAGTTCTTTTTGCTTTGAATAATAAAATTACTTAAACATGTTTCATTTAAGATTAATTTGAATTTTAGATGAAGCTGTGTAAATGATGTGAGGTTACGGGAATTAAAGCGAATGCCTAATTTATACAAAATGATGTGATCAGTGGGATTTGAAAATAATTGATCTATTCAAAATTAGAATGAAATGAGGTGTGTGAGTGAGATTGAATATAATTCTAAGCCTTATAAGAGCATCAGCGGGTTTGAATGAAATGTTTGGATGGTTAATTCTTGTGGTCAGTTGAAACATTAGAATAAGAAACACAAAAACGAGAATAAGGACCTAAAACTAAGGTAAGGAAAGTAGTCATAAATTAATAAATTTGTTTCCTCCTTTTTTTTAATCGGTCCGATTTAATTTAATCGTCCGAGTTTTAAACGCGATTTGTGTTGGAGTTTAAATTACTTTTCTCCCTTTTCATTACTTTTTGACGGTTATATGATCAGCATTATGCAGTTAATGACAATTAGAAATATATACATTATATATGTATAGTTGAAATTCATATTTAATTTATAATTTAATATTAGTAAAAGAAAAGTAGCTAATAGAGAAATAAAGATAATAAATATTCGTAAAGTTTTTGGGTAGAATAGGCCTATAAGGGAAACCATTTTAAAAAAATGAGCTAAGAATTTTACCTTCTGGGTGATTTGTAAATGAGATGAAATGTGAACATGATTTTTAAACTAAAAGCCACCATTCGTTCTTATCTGCCGTCCCCACTTATGAGCTTAGACCGATATACGAGTATTAATGTATATACATATAGTCAAAGTTTGATCAAAATCTATTAAGAAATATGTCATCGATCGTGTTCACAAAGATTCACTATATCCCTTAATTAATTATTTTGTGCGGGGACTATTTGTGAAGTCTATGATCCATATTTACTAGTATGGTGGGTGCTAAGCGGAATTCGAAATGTATCTTCCTTTAAAGTATTAACGATGGATGTGATGTATATTGATAATTTTCTATGTCATAAAAATCAATTCCTTATAAGTCGTCACACGTACTACTTTCTAAAAGTCCTTAAAGTTTAATCTTGCATTAATCTCAGAACGCATCGAATGCATTACACTTTAAAATATATTACAGTCAAAAACTTTGATCCGGATAAGTGATGAAAGCTGAGGAACTGAGGGCTCATTCACATTTGCATATATAAAGAGAAAACTTACTACGAAAGATAAAGCTTAGTAAATCGTGCGACTGACACTATAAAATCAATGAAGAAAACTGTTAGTTCCATTAAAATGGATTACTTTTAAAATTTCTGTACACATTAGCTTTTAAAGAACGTTTTTATTTTCATTTTCAACCAGTGATAGTTGATGACATCTCTTCTCTATATATCCCCGGTTTTAAGTAGTTGTAAAATTTACAAGGCGTCACATTGTGCACTTTTATGGCTTCGATAAAGGTCTCGTGATATCTCCCCATGGATGTCATGCACACTTGTATTAATTAATGGTTTTATCTGATGATATCACTTTAACTCGAGGAGAACGTTTCCTCTTTGTCCGTGACGTTCCCATACAGAGTCAAGGATACCTCTAAAGTCAGTTAGTGGATAAGGGTCAGTTGACCCTGTAACTCAGATAACTTTTGTTTTACAAAATGATTGTGGGTGTTCAGCTCCCAATGCTTGTGACGTGCAACATGTAACGATGTCGGCTGCAGACGGAAAGCAATTGAATTAGCAAATGAAACCTCTGTTGTTACAGACACATTTCTACTATACACATACATGCACGTGAGTTCTTTAGCGATATTTCTAAGTCGTTTTATTTAAGTTAGAAGGACATAAAATACGATAAATTGCTCTACGGACAAATAAATCTAGGCTTTTATTGCCTTACATTCGACTCCGACGACTGTTGCTATTTTATGCATTTTTTCTATCTAACAATATTAGACGTCATTGAAGAATTCGTTCCTCGCAGATAATGTAGGGATGAAAAGAATAACAATTTATCTAAGGTATAATGCAAACCTAATAAAACGATATTAAATATTAAGTTCGTGAAGTACAGATATACCCGTTGCTATATTTGTATATAATATAATGTTTTTTTTTAATAATAATTGTATTTATTTTTAGTTTTTCGAATCTTTAAAAAAATGAAAACAGCATTTTTAAAATGTGTGACTCCAGGAACTATGTAACTTATTTTTCCTCAAGTCTCAACATTAAACAAAAACATTCGCATGCGTGCTTGTCTCTGTCGATATGTAGAAAAGATATTTCTTTACTTTAACCATTTTTTCGCAATAGAAGAGGGTGAAATTATTTTTAACTGCTTTGGATAGAATTTTTAATGATTTATTTTTAATATGTAGTGAAAATTGATCCTAATTTTTCGAAACTTTAAAGTTTGGGAAGTACCTGTGGTCGACAAATAGTTTTTATATATTTGTAATTTTTAACACCAAATGAATATTTTTACAACGTTTCATTAAAATTCGTGAGGAGATATCAAACTCAATCTGTTCCATAATCTTTATTTAATGACAAAGGTAGCATTAAGTTAAATTGAAATGAAAATCCCAAGAACACAAGAATAAAAGTTTTAGAAGTTGCTTAAAAGAAATTTTGAGAAAATATACCTATACTCTTCTTTATAAAATGTCTGTTTTGTAAATGGGTATTCACTTTATTCTTGGATTAATATTAACAAAGTTTATATAGTTTGAAATTGCTTCGAACTTTTTATCTTGAGCAAAATTGGCCTGCTTTTCGGGGTAACAGAATGGAAAGCAACATTTGATAAGGGTTGAAAAGGTCAACCTTAATTTATACTTACAAATTTTATACTACTTATTTTCTTTATTCGCTAATAATATATTGACTTTATCGTACGAAAATGGATCAATTAATGGGAAAAAAGTGGCTTAGAAATTGTTTACTTTAACAAGTATACATCATTCAAAACCAATTTTATTTAAATCTCTAAAGCACTCAATTATATTTTCTTTTGTTACATAGTAAATGTTGAGTGCATTATAATTAAATGTTTCATAACATGCATATAAATCAATGTCGTAACTGGTTATCATATTCGATTTGGTAAATAAGGTTATAAAATACATTTATGCAAAAAAACTGCATGAACATATAAAAAGTAAGTTTTAAGTTAGTATTTAACACTTTTACAAATGGACAGACAAATATGAAATAAATATTATGTATAAGGTGTTTTTAGGGGGCATGCCAAAATGAGTGTGAAAGATCTAACCTAGATAAACAAAAAATAGTATGTCAGGGTGGCAATCTCAACTGCCTGTGAGGCTGATTCATAAATTTAATTTTTCCATGGTATGGACATCACTATTTTATTTTTATCTTTTGATCAACTCAGCACAACGACATCCAACAAACGCCAAAAATCTACTATACCAACGTTCTTTCTAAAGACATCCCCACCCCCACCCACTACAGGTACACTCACTTCCGAAAGTGTAAATATGTTCCTCTTTTTCCTAAAACTCAGTCCTCTTCACATTTTCTCCGAAATTCATGTAATTTATATACGTGTTTATTATATTTATCAAATTTCTCATCTTATTACCTTTCTAAAAAGATGCAACATGTCCATGTTAAATAGAGGTAGAAAAATCTGTTCCTTAGAAAATTCTAACTGTTATCTTACTGTTTTATTGTCCTGTAATTGCAAAAGTCCTAAAACGAACAAAACCTTTCCAAAAATGATCGGAAATGATTGTTTAGCATACACAGGTAATTACTTTTAATTATTACTGCATAAAAGACACAAAATGGTCAATGGAATTTATATTTTGCCGTAATTAGCTTGCCTTAGTTAGCCACACTGGTACTAATACCTGATGGAAATATTGCTATAAAAAAGGGTCAGTCGGAAAGAACATCGATCATGAAAAACCAAGCAATAACTACATATGGGTGTTCTATGCCGAAATATTTCAAAACGGCTGAATTCATTTTTGAGGAACATGACGACATATGTTATGCATTGGATATTCGAGTAAAATATATGGGCGGTGTTATACCATGCGTCCACCAGATGATTTACCATTTTTTAATTAGATGACTAGTTTAGTCATTATAGTAGTCTTCTCAGCAAGTGAGTCATGTGTGAACCACTGAAGAATAAAGAGAGTAAAGTAGAAATAATACATAGCACAGTCGATTAGTGAAAGGGTCAAAAAAGTATTTTTTATCGCTATTGGACCTGAAGCTGTAGATGCTTTTAACTCGTTCAACCTATCTCAAGAAAAGGCAGAAAATTATGAAGATGTCACCAAAGCGTTTAAAACATTTTGCGAACCAAAAAAGAATGTAGTCTACGAATTGAATCTATTCTTCAGTACAAATCAATCGCCAGGCGAGCCGTTTGGTAACACTAGAACTACCAAAACCAGTCAATTTAACTGGTACTCAATTCCTTCATTCATTAAATTGCATATTTTTGATATTCTCTTCTGATTTATGCCAAAGTTTAATAGAACTGAAAATTACGACATATTTAAAAACCTTTTTACATTAATAATTATTTATTTAAATTTGAAATCTTATTAAATTAAGGGTGCAGAAAGTTGTTAAAATTACAGACTTGCGCGCCGGTAGTTCTAGTGTCAACTTTTTTGTAGATGTGAAGCGCTTAATCAGGACCTGTGAATTTGGAGATCAGGAAAATCGAATGCTGAGGGATTGGATAGTCCACTGCCAGAACTACTTGAAGACATCTCTCTGGACAATATAAGGTCAATGTTTTATCAACACGATGGAGCACCAGAGCATACTGGTAAGTGAACAATTTCATGAGCGCCTATTGGACGAGGTGGACTGTTAGATATTCAGACCTTAGTCCATTGGACTTTTTCTTATGTAAAATGATGAAGGATGAAGTCGGTTGAAATTGCCACCGCCAATCCACACACCTCGCCCTTCCATAAAATTTGTTGGTCTAAGTCACATGGCTCAATCTAATCATGTTGATACGCCTACTAAAAACAACTTGCATATAATCAACGACATGAAAATATCATGCTATAAGAGTTCGCGACAACAGTTAAGTGGTGCGTTTCGAAAAGTAAAATTAGATGCAAAAAATTTTTACATATGTAATTGGGGCAATTTTGTATTTTAAAACGGATCAAAGAAGAGATCAAAGCTTAAGAAAATAAGTAAATGTATGTAGTTTTTTATATATGCATATACGATATATATATATATGTACATATATATATTTATATTTATTATTTAAGCATTGCATTGAAAACAATCTACAAAAAATTTTCTTTCAGCTTTATTTATCAAATTGATTGCTTCGGTAAGTTGCCTCAATTAACAGTCCCTAAATTTTTCATGAAAACCATCAAACCGTTAATTTCTTTTTTTACTAAAATGTTCAGATTTTCGCATTTTCTTTTAAAAAGTCAATTAAAAGTTAGGAATTGAGTTTTTTTCGGTCAATCACCGCCGCATAGTAAGTGACTTTAATTAAGAGAGAACCAAAAGGAGAAGAATTAAAACTTTGTGCGTCGAAATTTTTACCCAAAAACCGCATTGTTCCTTTTTTGCATTGTTCATAATAAGTTTTGGCTGACAATTTTTGCTTGTTGACTGTCCAATTGAAAATTTACCCTGGCTGAATATTAATCAAAGCGCAAAGGACTTTGACTCTGTATAATCGCGTCAACAACGTGCTATGAAAGGACACAATTCGACAAAAATTTAGGGCTGCGATAGGGTTCAAGTGCCTTTTGGTTTCTCTCAGAATTTTTTAAGCGCAGTCCTTGAAAAAAGCTGTTGTAATTGAGTTCACACGTGACACGATGGTTCGTTGAACGCTTTTAATAGCATTAAAACGAAGAAGCTTTATTACATCTGCCTTGGCTGCCCGACAATCCAACAAAACTTGTAATCTTTATTGCTTTTAGACGAGGTCCTTACTCTTTGAGTTCTTAGTTGGACTCTAATAAATCTAATTGTTGTCATGTGGATTTATAAGGCAGTTGCAGGTGCTCATACTTTCATGTTATTCCATTAAAAGAACTAATTCTTCCATCGCAATTGATTTTCTTTTAATAAGTTTTATCATCAGAACAATAGTATTAAATTCCCATCACTACTTTAACAAAAATAACCAATTTATTCTCTTTCCGATAAATGCTTTAAAAAAATAAAGACAGAATTTAGGTTTCCTAGGAGAACTGGGAACTTGTTTTAAAAATTGATCATCCAAGCAACGTTAATTCGCTGAAGGAAACATAGTTTCCACGTCGACTATTTTATCTTTGCAGAAATTTGCTTCTGCTCCATTGCGAGTTCCTAATTGCTACCAGAAGGCAATTAAAATGCAATTGATTCTAGGAAATTATTGTCTACCTTGGGCACTGAAAAGATCCATTTAGAAATACATCTTTATACAAAGGGAAATTACAGTGTTCAATTTTAATTAAGTGCCAGCAACTAAGTCCACCGAATGAAGTTGAATTGGTAGTAGTAGTAGTTCTTTTTGCGAAGTATATTATTCGAGACTTAAGGGAAGACTCGTTGGCAACTTATCTTTAAACACTGAAAAAGGTTTGAACTTCCCTTGGCGATAAAAGGTCCTCACGACATCGAATTTCCATGGGAGTATCGCACCTGTGCTGTGTCTAGGATATGTTGCTGTAATTTCTCACCCATGTTTTTCTTGACAGATATACTTCGATTCCTCTCTTTTTCCACCAGATATAATAAATCACAACCGAAGGGTCCAGGAGTTAGTGACAACCCTCAGTCATATGCTTACATATGTGTGGTTTTATGTCCAGAGCGTGATTTTTGTAGTACTTACATAGGTGGGATTGGGGGAAATAGCTTCTTTAGTTAACTCGATGATGGACGACCTTTTTTAATACATACTATGTTTTGATCCAGAGAGATAAATTGACAGTGTAATAATTTTCTTAATAGAGTCGCAGTTAGCCACTCCATATAAAAGGCAATAGAATGGGCGAGAGTTTTGTATCTGAGACATTTTTAACCTTAAGACGGTCATTAACCTGAAATATTTACAAAATCATTGTAATGCCAAAGCTTGAACTACAATTATGATATATCATAAGATTTTCCAGTATATCTTAAGATTTGTAATAAGTAATAACGGTAAAGGTTTGCTTTACGATACACTTAAATTCTGACTTTTATTAGCATTAACTTGAAAAATCTTAGGTTTTACCTTAAAGACATGTTAAACGTCGAAAAAGTAATATTTAAATATCAAGAATCAAAATGAGTGTGAAAAATATATTTTATGAAATAATGGATGATTTGTTTTTCGGTATTTAATTGAATTAAAAAACAAATTGTAAATTCCTTCAATACATGAAGTGATATTTCTAAATTTCATCGGTTGAAGTTTATTTCAATTAATATATAAAATGGCTCTTTTAAAGTACAATTTAAATAGGTATTCGAAATATGTGTCGGTTACCTCCCGAATTTTGATGAAACTTTGTGTAACGTTCTTTTGGAGTCGAAACAAACGAATATGCCAATTTTTTGGCAGCAAGTTATACATTCCGAAATATTAAGGTTCAATATTTTGTTTCCTATGTCACATTTCAGAAAAAAAATTTGTAAATCTCCGCGACTATTTCTAATGATTTTAACAATAAGAAGGATTTTCTGTCAGAAATACTGTTTCTAGAATATAACTAAATGCTGCTCAACTACATCAGAGTTATTTATATACATAAATAATAATTTCTTTTATTATTCGAAGTGGTTTTTCTTCGTGAATAGTAGAGTTTTAAAAATGAAAGTCTGTATTTGATTAGTTATGAAGGGATTTGATTAGTTATTTAATCCTACAGTGGCACTACAAAACTGATTCGATTGGAAGATTAAATACATATTTTGTGTTATTATTATTTGAACGTTTGAAGATAATATAGAGAAGTTAGTTCTCAACGTTTGGTACCCTAGAAGTACACCATCAAATAATTTTTGTATTAATTTAATACCCGAATGCGTGCTGCCTATATGGAAAATATTCCAGAAGCATGCGTTACTGAAATCTTTCTTTTAAAAAAGTTATACTTATTTACTACTACTTCTAGGAATACTTTAAAATTTTTATGTTTATTTATAATGACTTGCACTCCAACTCTCGTGGAACAGTTATGCAAGTGAATATATTTCCAAAGTCAAGTTAAGCACTCAATAATGTAAAAATGTAAAAGCTTAATTATTTTGAACAAATTCATTATTGTAATAATGTTAGGGTGAATGCATTAATTCGCATCCTTTTAAGAAAATGCCGCAATTAATGGAATAGAGTTTATGTAAAACCACTGATTGTTTTGTATAATACAATAATAATATATGCATATATCTGCTAATATAAATTAAAAACTTTAAGAGTATATGATTTGCACAATAAATTAAAATAGCATAACGAAAATCATCAATTGCCATAATTTGTAGAATGGAAATTGAAAACATGATTTTCGTACACCATGAAACCAATTTGCGTCCGGGTAAAAGATATTATAAATTGTACGTTTGTTTGTTTGTTTGTTTAGCTGATCTGGTCTGTTTAGTATTTAATTCAAATCGAAAAAAAACAATTAGAAACGGTATTGCATTCCTATATCCTCAACATATAGTTTATTTTTTAATCGTATAAGGTATAGTAGGCGACTAGCAATCAACCTCAACGGATTATTAATTAGTATTTCAGAATTTTTGGCGGTACTGATTGTGAAACCATTTACGAAATTTACAAATGCAAGGTCCAATATGGCGACACTCCCCAGCATCTCCTAAGTAACATATATGTATACGTATGTATATGAAATATTTTTGGAATTTCCAAACATACATTTTCAGTAATTTATGACTTAAAGGAAATCACATAGCCTATCATAATTCTCTTCATATGTTTTATTACCCAAGGACTCGAAGCTTTAGGCCAAGCAAAAAGATAGCACTATCATTCTGTAAACAAATTTTGCGAGTAAACATCTTACTGGGGGTCTCTGGTTCAGTTGTTAACGCGCTGGACTATCGTTCCAGAGGTTGTGGGTTCAAATCCCACGCATAACAATGGTCTCCTGTGCTACATGTTAAGACAATGAGCCAAAATTGGCCTAAGTGTGTTTTTCTAAGCAACCACACCAACCTAACCCAAGTTAAACAATTTACTGCGGAATTTTGTGAGAAAATAACGTGTTTGGAGTTCTGAGTAAGTTAAAAAAATAAAAGCTTAATATTTTAAAATTACAAAAGAGGGTATGGGTCGCAGAAAACGATTCAGACATCTTGACGTTGAAGGAAGAGGGTTGGCCGATTCTCTTGAAAGATCTCATAAATTACGGAGAAAGGACGAGTTCATGGCGCCCTTCAGAATTAACCGCGAAGGAAAAACTGACAATTCTTTGTGAAGCTTCAAATGCGACACTAGCTGCGAGCTAAATTGTAATTAATAATTGTAAAGCCGGTGGCAATATCGAGATCGAAAACATACGACGTGCTATTCGTAGATTCGTGACGACTCAACTGCGGAAGATTAAAAGAAAACCACTGCTTACAAAGAAGCACAAACACGGCCGTTTGAATTTAGCTGAGAGACACATTAGATGAAAGAAAAAGTGGAGAAAAATACTCTTCAATTACGAGAAAAAATTTAATTTTGTGGGGTGGAAGCGACGATCTACAAAAAGAAGAAGTAATATTAAGTTGTCTGTAAATTGGTGGTGGTTCTGTAATGAATTGGGTTGCTATAGGCTTCAATGGAAGGATTGAAATGAAGTTTGATTTGAGACGACTCAACGAATAGCTACAGCAATATCAAAGGCAATTCTTGAAGAAGGATTCATATTCCAGCAGGATAATGCAGGAATACATACGGCGACCGTAATTAAGCAATACTTTATCAACATTTTGCAATGGGAACTCGATTTGATCTCAATTTCATTGAGAATACTTGGGGCCATTTGTCGTGACCGGTGTATGAAGGTAAAAAGCAAGTATTGACTAATTAAAACGAGCGATATTGGCATTATGGTAACAAATTCCATAAAATTACATCAAAATGTTGTTTTAAAGTTTACCAACATTAATGATAGAAGTAATAAAGATTCGAGGGGAACAACTAAATACTAATTAGCAAAGCAATTTGTTTTATTTCCTTTTATTCCACGTTTACCTTAGCTTGTGCTATCTTTTTGCTTGTCTCTAGTTTAGGGAAATTTGGGAAAACCCACAAAGCTATCTGCTTTTGTTATAACTTTTTTTAAGGGCATCCTGAAACTTTGTATGGCTTTCTAATTTCTTGAAAAACTGGAAAAGGTGAAGTAGAAGTCTACAAATCTTAATTACATGAAAGAGTGCTATCTTTTTGCTTGAGAGTGTAGTAGTTTTTGTGAAAATCCTGAAAGTTACCGTACCCGTATGTATGATACATACTTACATACGGGGAAACACAGAACTTCCTTTTTAGTCGATTAAATATGTTTAACTTTTAGGAGCACATCGTTTTACGCCATAAAAAGGACGAAGTGTACGCGAATTGGTGTATTTACCATACTTACAAACTGTCTAAATATTTGTAGCACTACATTGTATTCCTTTGGTATAATGCTTCAACTTTGAAGTACAAAGTTCTATGACGCAATAGAAATGCAGACAAGGGTCGGTATAGAAAAGCCGTTCCAAGAAAAGGAATGGTAACTTTAATAAAATTTACTATGATAATTTTCTCAAGAAAATCTCCACTTGGACTTGGAAAAGGACGCAAATGTTCGCATACGTCCGTCCCTAGGTAAACAACTTATCGAACTATCGAATGAAAATTCTACGAAACGGTGATCCGTCTTCTTGATGGATAGCCACGTTCTGGTGGAATCTTATAAGAAATCTTAAGCTCATTGAGCCTTTGTCGGCATTCGTCCGGTGCTATCTTGATTTTGGTAGAAATATCACCGATTGAGTTATTATACGGCTACCTTGAGCCATATTAGTCCTTTTCAATCAATTTCATGTCAACAAAGCTCAATTGCTGCAAATCGATGAATATTTGCATGTGAAATGAAGTGTACTCAGTCCCGCATGGCGTCTCTATGGTGCGATAGGTCAATGTTCCGTCTGGCGGTGGTTATCACGACAAAAAAGGAACAGAACATCCAATTGCCTTAAATCACCAAACGCTTAAGGATCTTTTGTTTTTATTGAGCTTAAGAAATGAAGTACTTTGGGTAGCCAATAAAGACTTTAAGACAATTGAGCACCGAATATTGCTCAATTTGGTCTAAGTCGCCCAACGGAGAACGAATTGATTTCGAATTGGACGAGTTTAACGTGGAGTCTATTTAATGTTGGACATAATATAAATAAACGGTGCTCCGGGGCATGTGAGTTTAACTAATGTAATCTAGTTAATTAGTTAAAGATTTGGACGATAGCAATGCAACTAATTAATTAATTATGCTAATGTTGTCAATTTAAATAATAAATAGAGATATACTTCAGAATTGTAAATAATTTATGCAATGGCAGAGGCAAACAGATTGATTCCAGACGTTTTCTTTGATAAGATGAGATGCAATTTGCAAGATCTGGGAGAAATCAATGAAATACACTTGGGAAAATTGTTATGAATTTTAGACTATTGACATTGCTTCATATACAGGATATCAATCTTTGGTACTGTATGTTATTTTATCAAAATAACCTCAATGTGTGAATACCAAATTAATTTTAGAAATTCGAACAACATGCTAAAAGCAACACTTTCAAAATAGCTTACTTCTACTAAGAACTTGAAATATGTGGTCCTTACTCATTTTCATGAAAATTTAAAATTTTATAATTTAGATTTGTACAAAAATCAAAGTGGCATTTCATTTATTATTATTATATTTTGTATGCATTATGTGATTTTTTTGAGTCACACATATCTCACTTCATCTCTTTTTAATGTAGATGTGTACAGTATATAATATTATTATAATATAATATATATATTAATTTGCAAATTGAATGTACAATAGAATTACCAAAATCATTTATTTTTTGCACAACAAGGGGTAAAATCCACCAAACTTGTTTACTCATCAATAAACCAACAAAAATTACTATGCCGAATTAGTTAAGCATAAACTTAACAATAAAATTGTATGTAAATTTACAATAAATTCGAAATGCTACTGTTAAAGTTAATAAAAGACATTTTGTTTTTATTAAGGTATTAATAAACATTGGATATCTACGATAAAAACAAATAATTCTTGAAAAATCTGTATTCTGAAGCTAACAATAACTTCGTTTTTAAATGTTTATTCCCATTAGGGGTAACATTCAAATTATTGGGGGAGTTATAAAATCCAATCAACTCAGAAAATAAAAAATAATATCCTTCTTATTACCTTCAGGGAAAGAATGATAATGTATAGGGTTTTTTTGAGGCTTGTATTTTGAACAACAAAATAAAGATTACGTTCTTTGTGAAATAAATTATTTGTAGGTAAAATTATATCACCAATATAGGGATTTTAATAGCAAAAAAGCCTTTTCTAACACGTAAAGGTGAATAAGTTTTCAATTTTCTTAAAGTAAGGGATTTTATTTAATTTTCGGGCAAGGAAAAAATATTTAAGCTTTCGGATTTGCCAATTCAGGGGTTATAATCATTTGAAATCTTGGAAAATAGGACGAAATTTGTTGTGACTGAACTACTTAACAAAAACTATTATTGGGTTGGTCGGAATTTAATTTGATTTTTTCCAACAGAGGACTTAATTGTATTTTTCCACAGCAAACATTTTTAACATATATTGCGACACCTAACATAGCAAGGCTAGTTTGTGAAAAAGTTTGTTTGATTCTGCTGCCAAAAGCAACAATTTTGGTATATTTTACTTTTTTACTATTGAAAAGGTAAAAATGCTGAAAAGCAAGAAAGAAATGATGGGATATGTATAGAGAAGAAATGTATTGACAGAACGCTAGTGCCAAAACTGGCTTGCAAAATTTCGTCGATGAGTTGATGAAGTCAAAATAAAAGCATTGATTGATGCAAATCGCCGAATAACAACTCGTTAGATCCCTGAGAGATTAAACTTATTGAATTCGATCGTTCATGATCACGTGAAACGCTTTTGGATTAATTTCAAAACTCGACATATGCATGTTCTTACAGGAAGAAATTTCAGTCATCTTACAGACGTCTGTGATTTGCTTGTCAAACGTCATGAAAATGATCCATTTTGAAGCGAATCATCATTGAGGACAAAAAATCAGTTGTCTACAATAATGTTAAATGTAAGAGATCATGGAGTAAAAAATATGAACCATCTGAAAGCACTTCAAAGGCCGATATTAACTATTTATTTAAAAGGCGACTAGAATACTTTAGTCCTTCTTATTCCTTTACAATGTATGAACTGGAAAATTCACATAAGTTCTCTTATAATGTACTGAAAAGACGTGTTTTCTTTACACTTTCTAAAGAAATTTTATACAACCGTTGATTTACTGTTTACTTTACTTCATATTTTATATGCCAATTAAGAATATTTCTGCGGTCTCATCTAAGCGCTTATTTTCTATTTAACGTCTTAAAATATATTCTCCTCCAGCGTACTATTGAAATGACGTCTTCAAATCCTATTTAGATAAATTTGTTCATCAATATTCTCTATGTGTTAAAGAAGTTAAATTCTTACAAAATTACTGTGATCACATTTTGTTGCTTTGTCTGGTGGAGATGATAAAGAGGATGTAGTTACATGAGCTTATTTTCTACAGGATTAACATTACCTTTTATCTGCTAGAACAATACTCAAGTATATTCAACTCTGCAGTGCAGCAGCTTTTGTTGAAACTCAATTATACTCTTAATTTTGTGTCCTCGAGACAAATAACTAAAATTCTGTTTTCGTTATTACTTTAAGCCTTTCAATACTTATGCCATTGCAGAGGTAGGTAGACTAAGAAGTATAATTATTCGACTGCAAAATTATTAATACACCTTACCCACAAAATCTTTATATGTACATATGGCTGAAGCCCAGTTTTCTTCCGATATCATCATATTCTGTTTTGATCAAAATTCACAAAAGTTGATTCAAACAAGTTTTTACAGGATGTCCGGTGGCGGGCTTTTGTTTTTAAAAATTAATAAAATAAATACGAGTACTGGCAATCATATTGTTTAATTAATGAGTTTAATATAAACAGAAAGATTGCAGATTTTGTTCAGATATGTTCTTTAACTGCGCGACAGATCGAGGATTATTAGAGTAGACTTTGTTTTTCAGGTATCCGCATAAAAAAAGTTCATGGGGATGAGATTTGGAGATATCGGTGGCCACGAGATATTCCCAAAGTGGCTGATTAATTTTTGCGGAAAATATTCATTAAGTAAATTCATGGCCCCATTTTGTTGAAGCCACATGTGGGATAAGTAAGAAAGATGTGCTCGTAAATTCGGGAAAAAATAATCTGTTATCATGCGTCCATAATTGTTACTGTTCACATTTATTGCTTGTCCTCTGGGATAAAAAAATAGGTCCCGATAATTCCACTCGTTGCGCCTGTTGAATATTTTCGGTGGTCCTTGTTGTTCTGTTAAGTTCTAGCTGAGGCGTGTCCAGTGCTGAAGATGTTTTGAGGAATCTCAAAATTGTCGGCGCGCACTCAAGTAAGAATCGCAAATTTAAAAAAAAACACTGCGGCATTATGCCTGACAAATTCGCATTCTCGAATGGCGTCACCTTTTCCTCGATCTGTTTATAACTTTTTGAGTTAAAAACATAAATCTGCCACCGGACACCCTGTATTAAACTCACAATTCTCTTAGTTAAAGGAATTATTCTGCTTTCAACAATTTTATGTTGATTAGATGTGCATTAGTTGCCTTGACAAAATCAATTAAATAATGAATTAATCTTACTAAAAAGGAGAAATTGTTAAAATACTACCATTTCTGTTTGTTATTATTAATGATTTTTCTGTGATTGTGCATATTCCATGAATGATTATTAAAGTTTTATAAAAAAAACCCCTCTTCGGGATCTTAAAGTATTCATTTTTATACAAAAGTTAACAAGAACAGTTAAGTAGTCATTATTATTTATTATGTGTCAAAGTTTAATTATAGAAATAGTATTTAGCTCTCAACAGCTCGGAACAGCTAAATACTATTTCTTTGATTAAACTTTTTACAAATAATAAATAATAATGACTACTTAATTGTTCTTGTTAAATTTAAGGAAAATTCTGGCTGGACAAAAATTTATCATTATAAATACGATTAAAATGACTCTAATGGCGAGTAGAATGTGGCTTGATTAAAAATCTATCAAAAAGTTATATTTTTTATATGTAAATTAGTTCCATATTATCATTAGGAAGTTATATGAGCAGTAGTTTTACTTTAGTTCTATAAATTAATTAAAATATGACCTTTATTGATATCAGTTAAAATGTGTCTAAAATTTCATGTGTTCTGTAGGGTATATGACTTAAGTTACTTAAAAATCTTTTCCAGTAGTTATAATTTTCAATTTAGCATAAACGTGTTTTATTACCAACGTAATTTGACACGTTTTATGACGTTTTATATTATTCATGGGGTCATTGAATATGTGACTGCTGATAATCATTTTCCAATATGATGTTTGTTTTATTTCACGAAATATATTTTTAAGTTAAATAACAAACTCGCTTGATTTTATTGCTATATGATTAGGGCTCTCCCTGTTGGCTGGTAAACTCTATAATATTTTTCGTAGAATAAAAAGCAAGGTATTTATATTGAAAAATGATTGAATTGTATTTTACTCCAAGATCTAGAAGTACATTTTTAGACTAAAATAGGAACATTTTTTATGATAATAATAATTTAATGTAAACTTTGATATACATGAAGAATCTTTTGAGACGTAATTTTTCACTATGGAAACTCGCAAATTAATGCCTTTTACTCTTCGAGGAAGAACTAATATTGGATTAATAGCACTACATTTATACTAAAATTGCTCTAAAGCAGGGCTTCTTAAACTATGGGTCGCGACCCCATTTGGGGTCGCGTAGCAAAATTCTGCGGTCGCGAGAGATCAGAATCCACTTTTATTTTTGAAACTATAATAAATACAATTTTATAATTTTTTGTGCAATTTTTAATTTTAGATTTTTGTATGTTTCAAAACGAATTCTAAACTTATATATTTTCATATGTATATGTATATTGTTACCTAATAAATAAATCATCAAAAAATATTAATTTATTTTTCTTTTATATTTATATAGGGTCGTCAAGAAACTCGCAATCATAAATGGGGTCGTGAATGACAAAAGTTTAAGAAGCCCTGCTCTAAAGTTTGTTACAGTACACTCCACCCTTTTCCACAAGGAATTTGTATAGATTTTTTTCAAAGAATAAAGTATTTATGGAATATGGAAATGGGTGTTTTTAAAATGTATAGACTAGGAGAAATATAAAACTTTAATATCCCTGATATTTTGATATTTATTGCATTTAATCTCCAGACAGTTTCTTTTAAAGGACACATCTATCATACTTCCTTGCAAAGATTCTTAATCTAAAGGTTCACCAGGGGAAATATGTTTTTTTCGATTGAATGAAAATTGTTTATTTACATGTAATTTCTATTTTATAATACGAGTACTCTGCATATTTATAACTATTAACTAAAAGGAGGGACTTAAAAATTTTATAAAATCACAATTTGTCTATAAGATTTTTAAATTGATACTACCTGAAGACACGTGTTTAGTTATTTTCTTTGCTTTCTATATATTTTTTGGATTTGAGGGAAACTCATAAAATGTTATGGGAACTAAAATCCAATTAGGATGCATTAAGGCCAATCAACAAAACGCCGCCATCAAGGAAAACTCGTTAAATCTTACATCCCAAGTGAAATATTTTGCTGTCAAGCTTTCCGACATAAGTTCGAATCGAAGCCGAATGTCTATGGGTCCCAGGTCCAGTGTCGACCACGTGTCCAAAAAGCTGTAACTGGAGGTGTGATCATGAATAATTTATCTTTCCAGTAGAAGAAAATGCCATTTTTTACTCTTAAGATGAAATTCCATTAGGTGAAAATATGACTGAGCAGATCAGTTACCAATCTGCCGTCACAATAAAGTGATGGACATTTATAAAAAAATTGTCTTCGAAGCAGAAGTTTTTGATATTTTCCGATACAGGAACCCGGCAGCGCGGGACACAACTGCAATGACCGATAAGCATTTATCAGAGTGAGGCTTTAAATTTCGCAATTTATTCGCACAAATAGAGCATATTTCATAGCGGCTCCCCCAAAGCTTCGTTTGCAATTTCATCCCTGTCGTAAATTATTAACTTGAGCGCTTCGTTTTATAGGGTGACACTCGCATAATTTTAGTTTTCATAAGCTCACCGAAAGATGCAAGTCAGGAAATTCATTCCACTCCAGAAAGCATCCTGCATCGACAACGAAAATATTCTGCTTTGCGGATGTATCTTTCAAGTCGCTAGAACCGCTGGGGTTGTACTCATACATCTGCTCAATTCACAGGTATTAAATTAATTTGTTGTTGCATGTTGATTTAGGTCGATATACGAGTATTCAGGGATTTTTACGAATTTTCTTGCCTCGCTGTTCTGACATATTTGCGTTTTTCTCTTGTATCTGACAATTTTGTTTTTTTTTTGATAAATTGGAGGAAATTATTTACGAGGGTATTCTTCAGAGCACAAAACCTGTCCCGGTGTTTTTGTGTACCACAAGTTGAGACCATTTTTTAAATATTTCACACTGTGTTAATGTATGATAACAATTTCAATCGTTCTGGCATTTAAGGCATATAATTTATAAAGCATTTTATTTTTCGTAAAGAATTTTATGCAATTGTGCATCAACAAGGTAAGTAATAATCATGAATAAATAAGGACAAAAAAATAAAATTAAATGAAAAGTAAGTAACCGCAAAGCTCTAAAAAATGTATTACTATTATTTGGCATTATTTACCATTACTGATTATTACTCATCATTACTTTCTAGTACTGAGCATTACCCGACCATTACTCAAAATATTTAGCATATATTAGGTTGAAGGGAAAGTTCTGTCATATTTTAAATAGGCAGATAATTTTTCTTGTTGGAAAATAATCCACATTTAACAAGTCGAGAAATTGCAGAAGAGTTTGGCATTCATCATACAACTGTTGGAGATCACATTAAATCTCTTGGGTTTGTGTTAAAGCAAAGTGTTTGGGTTCCACATGAATTAACGGAAAAGAATTTGTCTGATCTTGTAAGAATGTGTTCATCACATCTGATTAGACACAATGTGGAGCCGTTTTTAGACAAGCTGGTTACTGGAGATGAAAAGAGGATTCTTTACGAGAATATTAAGAGAAAAAAATCTTACTGCAAACCAGGAACATCATCAGCAACAGTTCGAAAACCAAGTATCCATCAACGAAAAGTATTGCTTTGGTTGTGGTGGGACAGGAAAGGTCCAGTGTACTACGAGTTGCTAAAACAGAGAACAACCATTAACGTGGATCTGTACTGCAATCAGCTATCAAAGAAAAAAGGCCTGCATTAGCGTGTAGAAAAGAAATAGTGTTCCACCACGATAATGCTCGACCGCATACTGCAATGGTGACACATCAAAAACTGAATGCATTAGGATGGGAAGTCCTTAGTCACCTACCGTATTCACCTGACATTGCACCATCTGATTATTACCTGTTCAGATCTCAAATTCAAGTCTTTTAAAAGTGTTTCTAAGGCAGTTGCTGACTATTTGAACTCCAAGGACAAGAACTTCCACAAAATAGGAATTCACAGGTTACCTGAAAGATGGTAAAGGTTGTAACAAATAACGGAGCATATATAATTGATTAATATTAAACACGTATTTTTATAAATGAATTCAAATATTTTCTTTAAAATATGACAGAACTTTCCCTCCAACCTAATAAATAGGTACTTTTAAATCTTGAAATAAAAGTAAAAAACCGAAATTTTATGATTTTTGTTAAATGTCGAAACAAAGTTGTTGAATACCTAATTGAGAATATGTTTTTTTTTGTTGACATTATGGACTATAGCTTCCGTTATGTTAATTTTTTTGTTGAGACTTCTACAATTGCTATGATACCTATTCAGGAGAATCCATCCAGTCCTTTTGGTTCTAGGACAGAGTAATAAAAATATAGATATATACATAGTAATTTGTATATTTATATACTTTTAGTTCAGCAAGCACTTCGGTACAAGATATACCTAATTATACTCATATGCATACTGGCTACGATGAAATTATATGGATGTTACCCAAATCGCTAGTTATTGAAGGATAATCAGTTTTCTCCCTTATATACATATATATTATTTCAAAACAGGGTTAGTTCGAGCACTGTCCGTTAATAGGAATGCTATCAAAGTAATAATAGTAGTTTTAATGTCTATCAAAATACGATAAAATTGTGTTACTAAAAGACGATTGAAACAAATATATACCTATACATACATACATACATACATACATACATACATACATACATACATGCATCATTATTCAGTAAAATGAAATTCTATTTAAATGGGAATAATGTAAAAGTACACAAAAATTGTTGACACTTAACATTCATCCAAATCATTTTCCTCTTTTTATTCAATAAGTTGTGAATTAAGCTATTTTAGCTATAGAAGAAATGAAATTGTAACACAATTCAGCAGAAATTATCTTTACAAAGAAAATAAAAATGCTTCAACCTCTCAAACCTTCACCAGTGGCGACAAAACATTATAATACTTCTCAATATTTGCAGACATGAGATAAAGAGCTAAAGGAATGAGTTTAGCCTTGAAATCATTCATTCTGACTTTGTTGTGAAATTTAATTTTCTTTCCTAAAGTTTCGTAAAGAAACCTTTATATTACGAAGGCTTCGAGATTTTCGATTTTGTCTTCATGGAAAATATGCCAAAGCCATGCACAAGATAAAAGGATTTGTTTGTTCGTGATTTTGTTAAAAGGCTTTATGTCTCATTGAATTTAGGAAGGATAATGAACTCATTATTTTATTAGTTTTTTTTTTCTAAGTTGTTTGAACGAAATCTTAGAGTTAATATGCACTTACATAGAGAGCAAGCGCATACAAGGATGGGTCATCCTGCACATGCACATGCAGGATGCAGTTTACATACATATACACCGGTGGACAACAAAATAAATATACTCCTACCATTTTTGGAAAACAGTTGTATAACAGCTCTCAATGCATTGCAAATAATGTCATACATGGTTATGATAACTTTAGAGTGTGTTCAACGTATTTATATTTATTTGAAGGTTTATGATAAACTTTATCTTTTATTTGTTTCCATACATTTTCAACATTTTCAATCGGAATGATGTCGGGGGACTGCGGTGGCCAATCGAGAATTGAAATTTATTTGCACTGTATTCAGTCTTTTACTATGCTTCGTGTTATTATCTTGTTGAAATGACCATTAAAGCGGTATATTCTCTTCAGTAAAGGGTAACATGACGTTCTCCAAGATGTCTAAGTGTATACCTCTTTAGTAATAATACCCTTAATCAAATGTATTGGGCATACTCCATGCTATGAAATTGAATGAATAGCTCCTCCATGTTTAATGGTCTTTTTGGTGTACTGGGAATCAAAGGCTTTGTTGGGGGCGCCTCAAATACTCCCTTCGTCCGATCTGAAGATATTAAATTTATACTCGTCACTCCAGAGTATATTGCACCACTTTATCTTCTTATCTTCTCCATTCCAATCTAAATGAGTCCTCGCAAAGTCTAGTTTGCTCCGTATTGTTTTTTTTTTTTTGAGAGCAAAGGTACCTTTCAGGTTATCGGGCGGGTAAATTGGCCTCCACTAATCTTCTACGAATTGTCCTTGCGCTTACCGCAAGAAACAATCCTAATCACAAATCTATAAAACTTACCCAAAAATTATTTAATTAAGAAAATTGTATTTATTATTTCGTCCAACGCGAAACTAGCTTTTTGACTAACAAACTCAAAGCAACAGTATTCAAATATTGTATTATCACATGCATTGCTTGGAGAATCTTCTACAGACTTCCTATCCCTATAACTATCTCCTAGACTAGGACCTGTCTTTAAACATACATATTTGTATTTAATTGAATTGGTAATTTCAAAAAATACATGTCAGTTTAGTTAAATGTTCTAAAACTATATAAAAACTGCATAATATAAATAATAAGATCTGAACATGTTTTTTTTTAGGGAAATAATCTCAATATAAAAATAAATTTGAAAAAAAATTGCTTAAGTAGTTTAGAAATGAACGATTGGTACTTACTAATAAGTTCAGTTTTATTAATATTATCAAGCTCCATTGGTTTTAGCTTGATTAGTCAATTACATACAGTTTGGTCTAGAGGAAATAACTCCAAATTTCGATTGGTCTTGGGATGGGTGTCACCTGGGGCAATCCACCCACACCGCACTCCATAATGACGCCCCTGCAGATAAGTTGTTTATGAATTGCAAATTGTAGTACGAGTTCTAGTTTACGGAAAATCGAATGCTTTTCATTTGTCCTATTATTAGGCCGTTATTAAATTATTTTACTCCCTTTAATCTGCTTCTAACTCATAGTATACCATAAATAACATGATTTTTAGAAGAGAAAATATTCTATTAATATTTAATTGCGTGCAACTTGAGATTAAATTAGTTTAAAAACATCATTTTTCTCCGTACATTATCTTCTGAATGGTCTTAACAATATTACTGTATTTTTGTTTTGTATTAATTAGAAAAAGTTTAAATACTTACTAATATTTAATTAAAGTTACCAAGTAAAGCAAAATAATTCTAGTTAACTTGCGTCAACATGTTTAAGAGATATTAATCCTTTGTGCTTGTAGCTTTTTTCACCAACGTTCAGTTATTGTTGTGTTGACTGAGAGGCACCTCTAGGGTTAATTTAAATCGAAATTTGATAGCTCAATCAAATCGAATTAAACATTGACTAAGGTTTTTGGTAGGATTTTATTTATTTTCTCATATTGGTTTCGAATCTTTAGCTAGATAAAAGTCTACGTGTTCGAACACGCACTTTAATGATTTTACCCCATTAAATTTTTAAAGACTTAACTTTCGGATAATGCAGGACTTGATTTGAGGATTGATTTTGAGAAATCACATATCCAAAGTTGGAAATTTTTTTTATCTTACCTACACCTCTTTTATATCAAGTAACCAATTTATATTATAATTAATTGAGATTTTCTTTCCTTATTATAATATATTTGTTATTTTCTTTTTGTTTGGATGATGTCGAAACTCTCCATTAATGTTCTGTTTTTTATAAGCTTTTAAACCAAGATCTTGAGTGTATCAAATGTGCCGAAGGCTTCCCCTCCGATTTCTAATTTTCCAGCGAGTATTCGTACCAAACGACTTTTTTATCGAATTTGCTCTCGTATAAGTTTGATGCATTGCTTAGTGCATACAGTGTACGAACGTCGGTTTTCAGTAGATGATGTTTCCTTGAAACATTTAATGAAATTTTATATACATTGTTCAGTTGTATTCCTGCCTTTCTCAAGTCCCGAAAAACCTCACAAGGCTTCATTCTTTCACTAAATTTACTCACAACTATCGCATGTAAAGCTTCCATTGTACTCAACTCTCTGATAAAATTTGGATTTTTCATCGCAGTATGTAGACTAATAACGAATTTTTTTTGCAAAAAAGGAGCTAAAAATATTTGTTTCATGTATAAGCAAGAAAAAATGTTTGTATTTGAATTTAGTGGTAATCATGTACAGTACCGTAGGCCTAAATACAGCGCATGCAGGATCTGATGAACCAAAATTACGACTGGACCAGATTCCTACTGTCCCTATCTACCATCTAAGGAAAGCATAGTCTTGGAAGGTACAGGGTTGGAATAATTGGGAAAGAAGACCCAGTTAAACTTGACTCTAGTCTGGCACTCTACTGTCATTAAGCTTCAAAAACAACAAAATAATAGCGTCACAGCGTTATAGTTCTGTGAATATGTCGAACTTTGTACCTGAAAAAGAGCATTTGCGGTATGCATTGCTTTTCTTATTTCATCAAAAGAAAAATGCTGGTAAAAGCCATCGTTTGCTGGTAGAAACTTACGGCATAAAACATGTGAAACGTGGTGGTTTTGATTTGAAAGACAGTAAAGGTTCGGTAGAACAAAAACATTTGTGAATGCGAAATTGCAGGAGTTATTGGACAAAGGCCCAACCCTAACTCAAAAACAATTGACAGAAACGTTAAATGTGGCACAAGACGAGATGAGTGAACGCTTACGAGCAATGGAAAAGACCCAAAAATTGGGAAGATGGGTGCCACATGAACTGAATATTTGACAAATGGAAAATCGAAAAACCATTTGTGAAATGCTGCTGCAACGGTGCGAAAAGAAGTAATTTTTGTATCGGATTGTGACGGGTTATGAAAAATGCATTTATATATTTTGAAAATCCAAAACGTAAAAAATCGTAGAAACTCATTGACTCCAAGGCCCAATCATTTCGGAAGGAATACAATGATCTGTGTTTGGTAGGATCAGGGTGGTGTCGTGTATTATGAACTTCTGAAACCTGGTAAAACAGTTAATACTGATCGGTACAAACAACAAATAATAAATTGATTGAAAAACGTCCAAAATGGGCTCGAATACACAATAAAGTGATTTTGTTGCGTCACAGACAGCAAAACCGGTGAAAGACGCATTGAAATCGCTTAGGTGGCACATATTATAACACCCGCCGTACTCTTCAGACCTGACTGTGTTCGATTATCACCTTTTCGCATCAATAGGACATGTGCTGACTGAGCAGCACTTTGAAAAGGGGAGTTTTGGGATGGCATTCATAAATTGCAAGAAAGATGGATAAACTGTTTAGAATCCAATGGTCAATAGTTTGAATAAATAATTTTAACCTTTTTATTAAAAATTATGTGTTTTTTAAATAAAAAAAAAGTAAATATTAAGAACTCGTCAAAAGGCGTCAGTAAAATTCCTAGGGATAACTGGCTTGTGGCGTTTTTTTAGTAATGTTTCGATATCACCTCTTCCCAGCTATTCTGAAACATAATTAAAGCGTTGAACTGCTCACCCATGCTACGGAATATGAGCGGGGTTTAAATCATCGGGAGATATGTAGATTAGTTGTATCTTACTGATGACTAATGTTCTTGCGACAGCATTCTGTGTAGTACAGGATGGAGAACCGTAGGTATAGACAGTCTTTATGAGGTGAATAAAAGTAACTCCCATGTATGTAATAGCCAATTTTATAATAAAGCATTATATAATACGGTATCAGGCTCCAGAATCAACTATTGATTATATTAAAAATGAAAACTAATACCCTTCAATTTTAAAGTTGATTTTTCTTGCAGTTTATAAGGTTCCTCTCCTGAAAGAGAAGTTGTGAACAACTTAAAATTTTTGCGAGGTTGCTTTGTCTAAAATTCTTTAGCCCAATATTTACTAAAATACTGAAACCTCAAACTTAAGCAACAACGTAAACAAATCTTTAAAAAGGGTTTTCTTCGAGGACGACTACTTCAAGAATTAAATACATAGACTTTTTTGTACAAAGGGATAGAAGGTCATAGAAGTCTATGGTTATATCTACGCTATTAATAATTTCGTTGGTAAGTGTTCCCATGAGACCTTTAAAATTTGCTTGGAAGATTTGGTTTGGCTCGAGGTCATCTTCATATAATTCTTAGCATTACTTTTCTTAGTCACTTAAGGAGGTTTAACCTTTAATTCATGGTCGTGAATGTGAAAAGTCAACCGTTAAGTATCTTTGCTGTAATTTATGAGAGAAATGTTTCGTTTTATTGCAAAATGAATTAAGGCAGATTCAAGTGGGGTTTTGACGTAAAGCACTCTAACATTTTAGGAAAAACTGAAAAGTAATGAAGAATCAGGGGACCCAGACAAGATTATAAATAGGCTCTTATTCTCAGGTAAAAGATTCAACATTTTTACCTGCTTACATACCTTGAACATGAAGATTTTTGGATGAGTCTGGATTTCATTAAATTTTCCTCAAAACTTTATTAAACCGCATTTCGCCATAATCTGACGTTCCCTTTAAAGTGTTCAGCTTTTGCTGGAAAATTTCATATTACGCACGATTTCCTAATTTTATGAGTAACTCAAGGTCCTATCTTGAGATCTTTTGTAATTTTATCAGTAGGGGCTCAGAAATTCTCCATAGATAACGAAGTAATGAATTTTTCTTTGTAGATAAGGGCTAAACATCTGTTGCTTTTTTGTGTTTCTGCTGAAGGTATCACTCCGTATGTTGTCCTCCCTAAATCGTTTTAGTAACAAATTCTTCCAGCTGGAGACGGAATTTTGGACGAAACCATTCGATTTAATGTTTTATCGGATTTTGGATAAATTTGGTATGCGGTTTTTCCTAGTGGTATAATGAATAAAATTGCACGATATATATATGTATATACAGTATAAAATGTGTACAATATTAAATTTAGGTAATTGAATGTTTAGTTTAATGTTTGAGTGTAATGTAGAAATATACTGCAAATGGAAAATTTCAATATCAATAGTATCCCGTTTTCACAAAAATTACCTTCAATGTGGATTCGCTTTAAATTTGCAACTGCAAATAAACTTAGCAAGTTGAATATTACATAACCATAGTAAAATTACTCTATCGAGTAGAGAAGACATTACATTTCAAATATAAAAGGAATATACATATATGTATGTAGTATGAATAGTATTTACACTTCAAAAGCAACCTAATATTAAGAGTGACTATAATTACAATTATACAAATATTTATTATAAACATTGGTATGACAATAATGTGTTTTAGAAAGTGTTTACATTTCTAGCTTCAAAGTTATTTTTGATTTGGTTGCACATCATTTTACGTTATGAATTTTGAAGTATAAATGGCTGTACTATATCCGTTTTGCGATTATGTAATAGAACGATTCAACATTTTTGCAGTGTATGTATACTAGTCAATGTTCTGAAGCAAAGGTAGAGGTCCGGTTAAGATATAAAAGAATAAAAATCTAAATGTTTTTAATTAAAACAAACTTTATTCAAAATTGTACTCTTCTAACTTAATAATGTTTATGTTAAATTTTCTGTACTGAGTGTAGTAAAATTCAATGTTCAAATGTAATTTCACTCAATCTGTTATTGTTTACGAGATAACGATATTTTGTATTGCTATTGAACCTTATCCATTATGTCTCTAAGTGAGTTTTTAGTTCGGTTTTGACTTCAAATGGATTGGTAAAAACAATCAAAACATTTCTTACGTAATTGATTTGTTCTTTAATGAAGATTTGTTTGCATATTTGTGTCGCGATACTAACAGGTACTATGATCAGCAAAAACATAGATATAGCCTTGAAAAAAAAAAACACATTGATGTCGGTTGATATCACTATTCCTGAAATGAAGAGATTTCTTGGTATTATTATTTTTATGGATCAGGTGAAAAAAAGCTGCATTACGTAGTTATTGGCCAATAGATCCATTAATTGAAACACCGATATTTGGAAAAGTTATGAGTCAAATAACACCAGATAGACTAATAAAAATTCAACCGCTATTATGTAGATCACTTCATCCCAAAGTTAGATGAATGCATATTTCTATGGATAGGGCGGCTATTGTTTAGGACGTGCAATCCAGCAAAAATTATAAAATATAAATTACTGGTACGTGCAGTATGCAAAAGCAAATCTGGTTATGTTATAAACATAGAAATATACTAAGAAATGGGCAAAATGGGAAAAATTAGAGCACACTATTCTTTCTGTTTTACGTAGCGTTTTTGATAAGTGGCACCATCTATATCAAGATAACTATTATAATAGCGTTAAAACTGCCGAATTTCTGTTAAAAGATAAAATGAGAGTATGTGATACAATAAGAATAGATATAGGTTTATCTACAGAACTAAAAAGTTGTATGGGAAAAAGGCTTTATAATGTGTAATGCATTAAACCGAACTAAAAAAACAATACTATGATTATTTATTGTCTGCAGCAAGACTGCAGAAATTGACGAAGCACAACCAACCATTTTAAGAAACACTATTGCAAATATAAATCAACCTAGGAGATTGTCCGGTGGCTTCAAACAGCACATTCTGTAAGATATAAAAGCAACACCAAAAAAAAAATGTCCTACAAGAGTATGTTATGTTTGTAAATCAAAGAAAAAGAGAAGGGAAACTCGATACATTTGTCGTTTTTGGAACGTACCATTACACTAAAAAAACTGTTAGAATTACTATGACTAAATAAAAAAAATTTATTCAAATATATTTTAAATTTAAAAAGTTATCGCAGTTTTTATACGCCTCCCAAAACATTTTTCAGATCAAAAATTGCCGGTCATCAAGGAAATTTCTGCAAAACATTACCGGGCGTCCATGTGTTAACATTACCCATCCTAAAGTAAAGCTTTCGTTTTTATTTAAAGTTTTTGCTCATTTCTTGGAAAATTAAACATATTTTTAAATTTAAATTTTATTTAAGTAATTCCAGTTTTTATTTTCTATTATTTACAAGTAATCACTAGATTACGAATAAAACGAATTAAATTATGAGGTTTCAAATAATTTTTAAATATTCGTATATTTAAAGTTCCCTACGTGTGGATGAAAAAACGGAACCCTTATAGGATCGCTCATCTGTCTGTCACAGCCATTTTACTCCGAATCTACTAGGCCGATTAAGTTAAAATTAGGTACATTTATGAATTTTTGTAACCCAAATACGGGCATGTAACATAAATAAAAGAATTTTTAATGTGGGGGTCATTTTTGAGGGACAAATTAGAAAATTAAAAAAAAAAGTTTTGCAAATTATACCGTATGACATATAAAATGAAAAAGCTTGTTGTGAGTAATTAATACTAATAATATAAATTTACAAAATATTGTAATTTAAAGCACATGTTTTACAATGTAAAATCGGGGTACACTGAACCTATCTGACCGATTAATTCAAATTATCATTTTATGTCGTTTCAAGTAGGTATATATATTTTAGGAAGCGATATTAAATATACATATCTTTCTCTAAATTAATTAAAATTAAAATTTAAGTTCAAAGTTTAAATGTGACTTAGAGTCACATTGTGGTACGATTAAGGTTAAGTCTGTCCGATTTTATTATTTTAGTTATTATTAACACTTTAATTATTATTATTAACAACTGTTAGGGGCCGATGACACAACATGTGGCTTGGCTACCGCCGAAGAAGCAGGTAAAACCTCACTATGTGATAATTTTTCTAATGTAATGTATATTCGCACATATTAATTTACTTGTGAACTTATATCAAGCTTATTTTAAATTATTTTTCAAAACTATTACGTAGACGTGTAGCTATTAACGTATTAAATTAGCAATAATTTTTGTTTTTAAAACCACATTTCCGCTCATTTGACTTTGAAGGAAATTAGTAACAAATATTATCGAATAATTCTATGAGTATTAGGCATTGCCTAGTACTTTCCCTCGAAGTTGTAAAAAATTAAATGAACAAATAAGAATGTTTTTAAAAAGAAAGTAACAATACAAACAAATGACTACTTTTCTGATATTTGAAATTCATTCTTTCGTTCAATTATTGCACAAATTATATAAATATATATTTTTCATTTAAGAATGACTAAAACAAATTTATGTGTCTAAATATTGAAACAAAAGCTCATTAAAAAGTTATTGAAAATATTTTTCTTTAAAGACATAATAGTTTTAAAGCATGTGGTTGTTTTTCGAGATATCTTTACTAAATTTATCAATAATTTTTTTTCGTTTTAACACTAGAACTACCAAAACCAGTCAATTTCATTGGTACTCAATTCTTTCCTTCATTTAATTGTATATTTTTGTAATTCTCTCTCCAAAGTTGAATAGAATTGAGAATTACCACATATTGAAAAACCTTTTTCTATTAATACTATTAATAATTATTTATTAAAATTTGAAAGCGTATTAAATTCAAGGTGAAGAAAGTTGTTAAAATTATAGGCTTGCGCGCCGGTAGTTCCAGTGTTAAATTATTGATCTACATTTTAGCAAAAGAAAATTTGAAAAGTCTGTAATTTTTATCTTTTATTATATTTCTACGAAAATGTCATGCGTTATTTTTCAGTCAATTTAAAGCTATGTTTTATTCATAAAGCACTTATTACCCAATATAGAATATATTATATATAAAATCGTACTTGAAATTGCCTACAAAATTGTTGTAATTTTCTGTAAACGCTTTGAAAGAAGTTGAAGATGGGGTTGCATTTACGTTAAATTTACTTCAAGTAAATATTCCTTCTGACTTTTACGGAAATATTCCCTAGCCTCGATATTTAAATCGATGCGACCTCGTTTTATTCTCTACTTACGTAAATTCGCCGGAAATACTGCTCTTAATTACGCCGAATATAGATATAGATGTAATTTTGACTTTAAAAAATATAATTTCGTTAACAACTATAATAGTTTGCAACGTCGCATCATCATTTACATATCAACACTGGACTGCTAATCGTTCTACTTTCTGATGTTTATTACACTATAAATATTTTTAGAGGACAAAATAAATAAATCTTAAAATACTCTAGATTTCTATAAAAACAAAAAAAATTAAAATGTAATAAAAGTTATGATTTATCAAAGTTTCAACAATAAATTTTTTTGCATCATATTGTTTATTTCGACCTAACTTACTTGTAGAGTACGAAATAAAAAAAATCTAAAATGCACCAATAGACTTCTTAAAAACGAATAAATTAATTAAATTTATAATCGTAGGATGTTTACAAAAATTATGAGTTGCCAAAATTTTCTATTATTTATTTTCGAGTTCAGCATCATTAATGCCTTTTGGCAATTTATTTTATTTTTTTCTGACTTCTACATTTATTAGTTTAGAGCTTTTTGTGAATGTAAATTTCCTTAAAAAGCTACATACAATATAATACACAAATTTCGTCATATTTATTTATGGCCTTAAAGAAATATGCTGCTGTTGCTATAAGCTATGCCAGTTCTATATTTTCATTAAATAAAATTATAGTGAAATCTTTTTATGTTATGTAGAAAATTACTTTGTATATGAAAAAAAAAAAGTTAAACAAATATTGTGTTGTTGCGTATATAACGCCAAATTTTCTTTACATATGAACGTTTATCTCCCTGCTTTCGTTATGTTGTTGTTTTTCGTATAACATCTTTTACTTTCGTGTTGTCCATTACCATTACCATCCATTATATTTTAACAAAGAAGATTTGTTCAAAAGTTCGCCCTTTTGTTATCTGTTTTGAATTTTGTACGGATGTGAATACAATCGACATTCATGTAAATTGTATATATGACTGTAAATTTGGCAATAAAGCTAAGGCTACACGCAATATAAATTAGGCGGTTGAGGAGAATACTGGTAACGAACGAAAAGCGCAGTTTTGGTTCGAAAAATTTCAGTGTGGTGATTTTTCCCTACAAAATAAACCATGTGAAAGACGCGAAAAGTCTGTGAATAATGATGTTCTGAAAGCATTGATGGAAACAAATCCAACTGTATTGCAACACCTTTGTGAAATTGGCAAGGTATATTAACTTAAAAATCTGACATTATATACGCAACAACCTAATATATAATATTATTAATATTTACTAATACCTCGTTACTGGAACAGCATTTGTAAAATATGTAAATAAATGAATAAGGGCTGATTTTTGCAAGACTTAAAAGCTTAAAGTGTACAGAAAGTGCATGAAATCATTGAAATCGATTGATTCAATTACTATTTCTATAACATAAGAACCACCGGCTATTGTTGGTCTCGCCAAGTACAGTCATACAAATCGGATGGAAATTCCCGGCTGCGCCAATAAGGACGTTCTGTTGAACGCTCGGGAAATAATTCAATAAATTTGTAGACCGAGCAGCCAACATTATCTTGAGGACTGAAGCAACAACCTTAGGTTATTTACATCATTTTAGTATAAATGTCTATAAAGTCCTTTTGTCTTTGGTCATAAAGGCCATAAAGTGACATCATTCCTCATCTCGTAAAAGATAACACATATTCGCGCTGGAGCAGCGAAAATTTGAAAGAGGAGCTGCCACGAAAAAGAACTCAAAGACAAATACAAGAGGAGTCTGTCTTTCTAGCGGAAAAACTTTTGCTCCTTTTGAAGGACGCAAGGAACAAAGGATCTGCAGGCAGGAAAAATTCCTTTACCATCGCCAAGAAGGATGTGTATTAGTCTGAAAAGTTTTTCATGTGAAGCTTTAACAGTCTGCAAAACTTCCCCGATTTACAGGAGTTCTTTACAGACCGACCGGCTTTATCGAAATGGAAAAGTTTTTCGAACGTGTTGAGATGAGATAACAACTGGTTAGCCGGTTCGCAGTAGTGGTGCTAGTGGCTAATATATCTTACTTTGAAAATAATTAACCTAGATGAACTATGTCCTAAATACAAGAAAAATTGCTTAAAATAATAATATATGTTTTTTTTTTTAAGGAAAACATGAAACACATAGTCGATACGAATTTGGAAACGATATCGGGCTTACAAAGATTAAATCAGTTGAGCTTGGAAATTATTATTTATGTTTTGATAAGCAGGTACAAAAATGTGCTTATAAAGTTTTAAATTGAAAATAATTTTTAACGATGACACTACAACCAGGGTCTTCTTACAATAGTTCGGCTGAAATTCAGTTCTCTTCTGTTAAAAACTGTTGGTGCTTCTTACGTGAAAAATATAATGATTATTTATACCTACTTTAATAGAAAAATTTGAGTCTGAATCATGTTCAAGGAATGTCATAATTTTCAGTAAAATATCTCAATTTCAGTTAAAGTCCCTTTCATTACAGTTCCAGGATGAGGACTGAAAACAATAAATAAATCCCATGCGCGCCGAAGCTTTCCCAACTCACCAAGGTCTCCTTCGAGGTTTCGATGGGTGGTAATTCTTTTCTGAATTTCTCCCTTTTCAGATGTTTGAAATGAAAACACGCGACTTGATGGCTTAAAGCGCTGCTGGATGAATACGCTTTGATGTGGAAAATTGCAAATCGCACCGCAAATACGAGTATATGGTCCAAAACATATATACGTGAAAAATTTCCTTAAACCAATATAAAAACGTCTGTTAATCCCTTCCTGTGGAATGATAAACATCATGACATGCTTTTACCTATAGAATCGCTTTTTATGCTCTCCTTCGAATTGAAAGTTCCGAGTCCCACGGGAGAGTGTGTTGAACGAATTGAATCGAGGAGTCCTATTTAAATTCAGGGAAATAAACATGTTTCACTCTTCCTTTGGATAGACGGAGTTGTTCCAGTCTTCATTGCGTTGTGTGTAAGATCTATGGAAGCTCTTTTCATTTTGTTAAAGACCACGAATCGAAGATGGTCTCGAACCTTATTCTGGTCTTGCGGGGAGCCCACTAGTTATATTAGCACGCTCCCCAAAAATTCGATTAACTCTTAAAAAGACACCCCTTGTCCTTTTGGATTAGCTTTGCATTTACAACCTGTGTCACAGCACAAACCTAATCGTACCCACGAAATCACTTCAAGTTTGCATGCGGGTTCCTCTGTATTATTGGGGCTCAGTTGAGAGGGTTGAGGACCTTCCACAGATTTTAGGTGTCCCCTGAAGTGGCTGCTTTCGGGGCTCAACATTCTCCTTGCAAGGAGTTTTGCTTAACCTTAATCTTGTCGAGCCGTACTTACCCCAAGGAGGTGAAGTGTAAATCAATAGCAGATGATGGCAATCCCCTAACATGGGTATATGGTAAAATACAATACCTAATGTGGATGCCGCACACTTTTCTTCAACGGAAGTACGTGGGTCTGCGGCCAGACGATATCAAAAAAATTCTAGTCATGTCGACGGAACATTTCTGATGATGATCCATAAAAAAGCAATGACATTTTATTATAAAGAAAGGGAATTTTAGCATTTCATAGGCGTTATTAGTTCCCTTTGAACATTGCAAATGGATTCTTTATCGCCTGAGAGTGGACCGCCTCATAGACAGAGATATTTCCATATTTTTCGTATTTTTTGTGGAAGAACGGGCTTTTTGTGAAGACCGAAATAGCCACTTGAATTAAATATAGTACTGAGTATATAACGTTTAAAATATAATAAAAAATTAGTGTTGCTGTCGTTTAGATCACTATTACTTCTTGAAATACGTATAGATCAAAGCCATGCATATGTAGATCAAAGTATTTGGGAGGAATTTAATATTAAAAAGTCGCGCTAAAACCTCAGTGATATTAATAGTTTATCTTTATTATTTAGTATTGGACTATTTAGTCAACCAGTATTTTTTTATCGACTTCAAACATTAATTCAATTTCCTTCATATTTTTGCAAGACTTCAATGAAAGAGACACTCATTTTGGATCTGTTAAAAGAAAAAAACAAAGTTACATTTATAATTTTACCCAAAAAACTTCATGTGTATTTAAATTAAGTGTAATTAGCACACTACGAGTATTTAGATTATTTGTACACTTAAGAACATATTGATCTACATGTGTATAAGTTGATAACAAAGCCTTTTGTAAAGACTAAAAGCGTTTTTTATTGCTTTTGTTATGACAAAGATAATGAATGAGGAAACTACTTTTTATTAGTAACAATGTCAGATCATGTCAAAAGTACTCGTATATCCCATAATACGACGCCTCTTGAGAAGAAAATGGGTAGCTTTAGGAGATTTCTCATGAAAAAAGACTAAACATTGTCAGCATTTGTGCAAGGTGACTTTGACTGTTTAGTGGGACGTGGGGAGAATTTTTCGTCTTGGGTTTCTTTCTCTAAACAAATCCACACAATGGCAAATGTCATAGTTCATAGATTTTCCGGTTTTGACATGATATAGAGAGACAATTGTGTTAGCTACGTAATATAAATAGGAAACAATTAAAATAAGTTAGTTAAAGGGGTTTGCCCATTGCATCAGACCGTGACATGACCATACACACTGAGAAAAGAGTTTAGTTATAATAACTAATTAAAATACTTTTCAATTTATTAGGTGTCTTATTATAAACTATAGAATTATAAACTATAAATAATTGTTAATAATCAGTTAAAAAATTTTTGTCTAGAAAAATTGGTTTAATTAATTCAAAGAGCTTGATCTAATTCTATATAATGTTACCAGAAAATATTATTTGGTTATAGCTACCAAATACTGAATTATGTTATTTCCCCGGAGTTGTCTCTTGAGCTTTGGGAACAGTCAGAAGTCACACGGTGCTAAATCAGGCGAATACGATGGTTGTGGAGCGACATGAGTGGAGTTTTTGGCGAAAAACTCACGAAGAACCAGTGCTGTGTGCGACGGTGCATTTCTTTGCTCAACAAAATTCGACATCGTAAAAATTGCGAAATTCACTTTTCTTTGTTCACAAAACCAAGCGTAAACTAAAAACTAATGATGATATTGACATGTAATTTGTCACAGATGTCACTAACAGTCCTATCAACTGGAAAAAAAATTCATTTGTACGGATCGGTTAACGCGGGAAGTTTAAATTAAAAATTCACCTTACCTTTTGAACACTGTAGTACATATACTCTGTTGTACATACATACAACATAACCAAGTTTGATACATAAAAGGATATGTGATTATCACGGGCAATTATTATACAGAATGTTAATTATTTAATTTACAAATTCAATAGGGGAATGGAAATTATATTATTAGTAGAAGAGATTTACAATAAATAAATATATTCATTCTAATAATTGCGTATTTAATATTAATTATTTTTTCATTCAGTAGGAAGTACATGCTTAGATGTATTAAATATATACCATGATTTATTAAAATGCTTCATAAAAATTCTTTCAATTTTATGTAATAATTTTTCTAATTTTTTTTAAGTTTAAGTAACTAAATAATTTCTTTTTAGTAAATAAATAAATAATTTACTCATAAAATAATTATTTAGTTCTACTAAAACTTAGAGCTTAATCACCTCAATTTTGTTTGTTCTTCTTTAAAAAGTTGCAAATTAAGTATGCACTATGAACGTTCGATTAAATAATTCTTCTTAAAATATCTATACCTTTAATTTAGTTATTTAAAAAAGTTATGTAAACTGTTCGGCGTCAGTAGAATGCGGCTTGCCAGTAATTGATTCTATGTGGGCCGGTTACGGTCATGGTACAAACTGGTGTAGTGCGCGGAGACCTTAAGGCGTCTTTTAATCGAGAGATCGAGAAAAATACGTGATTTTTTAAGAATCTTTTTCTTAAAATCATCTTTTGCATTTAAATTTTATATGTTTAAAATAAATAAAAATTTTTGTTTTTTTGTTACATGCTTTTCTTTAGTTAAGAAGACGTTTAGTATAGTTGTAGTATGTTGATAAAAAAACTGAAAAAGGTAAATAATTACATAATTTACAGGTTAATTGAATAGTTGAAATACCTAATTTTGTATGTATTTACAATAAGCGAAAATACGGACATTGTAAGGGATTTTCTACAAACAAAAAAAGGTTTGATTCCTTTTGTTTCTTAGGAACACTTATTGTTATTCCAAAGACGAATGTGTTCAAATTGGTTGAAAAAATTATTTATATAGGCTTGAACGAATATGCACAATATTTTTAGCTGGAATTGAATATTAAGTATGAAGGGAGCGTGCGAGTTTATAATGATTATAAAGGTATTTCTTAAAGGGTGAAGTTGCTAGTGCGTGCTAAAAGCAATTCTTTTTTCTCCTGTATACTAGATATATTCTAGATGGTAATAAGCACTATGTAGCTATTATGATTAAACTGATTCTAGTTCTTACCTTATTTTGAAAAACGTGATAGTTTATTGCAGAATTGTTTGCTTTGGTTCCAATAATAAAGTTGTCACGTTTCTTAACTAAGTTAACAACCAAAATCCGGGTTTTATGACTTAATGTAATTTGTAAAGAAATTTTGAATGTGAATAAAATGTTATGTTTTATGGTCGATACCCATTTTAAGTCAAAAAGACAGTATTAGAAGATTTTACATAATTTTGTAATATAGTGGGAAACCAAATCCAACACCTACTACTTTTAAAATTCAATTACAATTGAGATATATAGAGATTTGGATAAGGCTTTTTATAGGACTTAATTCTAAGCTATGGTAAATTCCAAGACATTACATTTGAGTTACTTTATGTGGATTTTATGTTTTTCAACATTCACTTGTGAACATACAAATAGGAATTTTTTTCCAATATACCTTGTTAATAGATTTTTTGCTTGGCTTCCACTTTTTCGCTTGGAAAATGTGCTACTGCATTCCCCAATAGAATCTCCCTTACCAGACTGATGACACACGCAAACGATGTGCTCTTTCAACTACAGCAGGATCTTTCCAGTAGCTACTAGATACAGGTTACGTGCATACAATTTTATATTTCCCAATTGAATTCATTCCATGTGTGGCACATATTTCAGACGTTAACAAAATGTTATTGGTGTGCTTTTTCAAAACATAATAAAAAGTCGTATCATGCTTTCATGTTTTATTCTCTTTGGTTTTAGGGAAGGCTATCACATTATGCGAAAAAATTGATTTTATTCGAACTTTTTAAATTCAAGGAATGCTATCATTTGATTTATACAGAGTATTCACTGATTGTGTGTTGTAAGTAATGAACAAAACTGAATATCTTTATTATTATTAAAGAAATGTTTTATTGAAGGTTAAATTTTCTTAAATAGGAAAATAAAATAAACACTTTAAGAAATTCTTAATTTAATTTATTATCGGGCTTCCTAATATTTTATGCTTGTTTTATTTTGCGCTCAAAATAAACGATGCGTAAGTTTGCTAATTAGACCAATTAAAGAGTTATATAAAGCGTCGAGTTACTTCATTTGTAAAAATGTAGTTAAGGCTGTTGAGCAAAGTTAAAAGAATAAAATCATAATTTATGATGATTTTGTTTTTCAATTAATATTTATATTATTATATATCGTTAAAGTATCAAGAAATCCTAACTTCATTAAAACTTAATGAAATATTTGTTTGCAATTTGTAGGCATTATTATTTAAGTACATACAGTCATACATCACAAAAAACTCTTTTCAAGTTAGAATTAAGAACAAAATTAAACCGACAAATCTGGTAATGATTGATAAAAATTAATCCTTTATTCATTCGTGATCAAATACAAAAACAATCGTTTCGAATAAACAAAAATGATGCAATATTTACAAGACAAAAGTGAGGGTATGTTTAGCAATTTATATTAAAGTTGACAAATCTTATCACGAATTTGTACAGTTATGAAAGACTTAATATTTTGTCTGATTACCCTTGGCTGAAAGAACAGCATTTAGCCTCCGGGGCATTGGAAGCACCAAATGTTGAGGAATACTGACTTGGATATTATGCCATTCCTGAACAAAAGCTTCCTTGAGGGATTCCATGTTTGTTATGTTCCTATTACGAATTTTTCGGTCTAAAGACTCCTATAAATGTTCGATCGAATTAAGGTCCAGGGATTGGGGACGATGATCCAGCTGTTTTGGAGTGTTGTATAATAACTATTCTTTCATTATGTGGGCTGTGTGCTTAGGATCATTGTCTTGTTCAAAGATCTAAGTTCTAGACAACCTTAAATTGGTCACACTAGTTTGTAAATTGCTTCGTAAAATGTTCTTGATTGTTCATTGTAGATTCAATACATTCGAGATTTCTTACCCCAGATGCTGCCATACATCTCCAGACCATAACCGACCCTCCACCAATACTTTCCGAAATTTTTACACTAGATTACGAAATTTGCTTAATTTCTCTCACAATATCTCTAGTTTCTTTATCAGTTAAGCGTTTTGGCCGACCAGAGCAATGCAAATTTTTAACAGTTCCAAAAGTTTTAGATTTTACACAATTTACAATTTACACTTCTTTTTACAATTTCAGATATTTGCCGGAAGCTTTCCTTAAACTTAGAATTAAATTTCCATAAATCGGTAGTTGCCAAATATCCAGGCTGCATGAGAGAATTTATGAAATAATTGCATTATGATTAATTTATTCCCATTAAATACGTCAGGTCCTATCTCCGTTTTCATAGCCTTTATTGCATACTGGATGGCTTCGCGCTAAAGCGTGGGATCTAGCGCTTGTACAGAGTTAAATATTCACACTCATGCAACAGACTGCACAGTGCCAGTCTCATTAAATTATAAATTAGTGCACTTACTTCCCTTGTTTTAACAGTGATTCAACGGATTTTGTCAGAAGTTTCGATAAACCCCAATTTTCAACTTCAGTGATTTTGCATGCAAATATGTAATGTTGCATTTATACGAGGATGTTCTGTATGTAAGTCAATGAGATTAAACTGTTCGCTTAATCTCCTTTCTCCGAGAATATTCCCATCAATATTTATTAAGAGTTTGTAAAATTTAGTTTAGAATGGAATTAATACGATCACAACTTCGTTGTTTATTTATTTTTTTATAATTTTAAATCAATGTAATATTTTCTTTTGAACAAAACTAGACTGAGCCTATTTAAAATAAGACAAGACGGACAATAAGGTTACATTACCGTGAAACTTAGTAAACAATTACATTATAATTACCATAAAAATGAATCAGAAAAAAATATATAATAATTTTGCAACGTATGATTCTATAATTTTATCTTTTGGTATACGAGTGTACCATTTTCAAGTAACACTTTACTTTTTCCCTAAGAATTTCTAACAATATTAGGCACTTTTGAGTTAAGCTTTAATACTAATGTTTTGGACTTTAGTTTTTGTTTCTGAGCGAAAACACTTGCTTTCAATGTTCCTTAGATTAGAATTTATAGTTCTTTTATTATTTTTTACTATATGTTATTAGTTTTGGAATATCATACTTTTGCGTGGGAAAAGTGGAATGTTGCTTGAAGTGGATATATCAACAAATTAATTTCTAGAAATATATAAGTCCTAGGATTTTCTTTTTTATTTTTCTCTAAACTTCAATTAAGTCATTGTAATCCCCAATTCTTTGAGGGGAGGTTATATTTTTATGATGCTAAGCTTTGCGGAAATCAAATAGTTGAAAACTTTTTAGCATCTTATAACTTTTTTAACTATTATCCGATTTTAATTTATTTATTTCAGAAAGACAAAATTGTTTTTCGTTCTTTATGAATTTAACTACCTTCGTCCAAATTTAACATGATCTTCAATTAAATACTAGGACTAGGTTCAGTAAAAGACGTTTTTACTGGAATATCTTCTACATTTTCCTAGTTATATTTGGTAACCATTTGACTTGAAAATTTTTTTACTGTGTAAGTAAATAACAATTTTGCAGACAGATCGGCCTCATATAGGACTAATATTTACTACTAGTGCTCTCTGCTGCACAGAAACAAATTGTGTTTTTTCAAATTTGAATTTAAATACCAAGAATTTCAACGCTTTCTTTTCAAATTGCTAAAAGTTTTATGTCATATGCCATGTAATGTGTCATATCAAATTGCATGTAATGCGTCATGTCATGTGTCATGTCCTTAGTCATATCATGTGCCATGTCATATATTAATATTCACTTTACAAAATGTACTAATTGCGTACTTAGTTACAGTGAATAGCAAAAATGCTGAATGTGTTTGCCGTGTCCTCTATGGTAAATTTATCAAACCTTTTATTAACTCTAAACCATCTTGTACTCGAAACATATATACTGGCAAAATTTGAATTCAATCGGCGTAGTAGTTTAGGTATATATACAATTCAGACAAACAACAATTGCTTTTTATATAAAGTCTGTTCAACAAAAAAGGAACCACATTTTTTTACTTATAGAGGAGATATTAATTTATAATTTTTTTACATACAAGTATATTGAAAGTACTACGCCGCAACCAGTTGATAAATTGTGTAGTCCCCGTCGCTATTGAGAATGGCCTGGCATCTTCTGGACATGCTTTCATCTCAAGCGACAGCAAACGTCCATGTCTTCCGAATTTGTGTTCGCTGCTTGAGATTGTTCATAGGCCTTCTAGTGAGTTGACTCTTCATTATTCCCCACACATTCTCAATTGGATTAGCGTCTATCACCTCCGATGATTAGGATCGTTAAGTTGTGCTCACTGTAAAGTGTCATTAATATTGGCGTCGTAGCCCTTCCATGGTACAATTACTCACGGTTCCTTTCTTGTTGAACAAACTGTATATAACTAAATGAGCCAAACTTTTTGGGAAATTAATGATTTTAATATTTTCAAGTATGTCTGTATGTATGTTCTAGCACTGAACTTGTTTTGAGCTTCATCATTATTCTTATAAGGAATACTTATAATAATAGTATTATTATAAGTTCCTGAAATATGTTTTCTGGAATCTTTTCTCTAAGCTCTTTAACCTGATGCTCCACTCAATATGTGTTGTGTTTATAATTGAGAAACGATATATTTTACAAATCTACGTGTTTAATATCTATAATTTGATTCCTTGGTTATAATTTATAATTATTTTTGAACTTCTATGTTTTCTTATAAAGCATACGTTTTCTTTCTAATTTAACCAGTCATTTTTTGAATTCTGGATTCACTATTTTAAAAACAAAATTTACAATATTGTTAAAATAATAATAATTGAGACACCCATCCATACCTTATGCTTGAGTACTACAGGACTGCTCGTAAAAAAATATAATAGGTCTGTAATTATAAACTTCCACAGAAAATCGAAATTGTTAATTGAGTTTAGGAGTTTTTGTAAAGTGATTTTTTTTCTTCTACGTACATGGAAATATATTGAGATGAAATTAAACGCTGCTTTGAAGATTTATTCAACGAAAACCTTCTTTACGAATTGAAAGAAGAAGTCTTTAGAAGGACTCTCTAAAAATCAACAAGTAACTGAAAGAACTTCCCAACTACAATTATTATTACCAAAAATTGTACCTGCATCTATGATTTTACCTCTATCCAACTTTTTAAAACTGCGATACTTGTACTTCTGACAAAAAGGAAATTCTACAATATGTAAAATTGAAAAGCACGACTAGGAGCGCAAAGAAGATTTTCAGCTCAAAGTTATCAGGCAGTGTTCGTCTCTGTCAAAAATTTCGCGAACTCAATTATCCTGGAATAACAAGTCACTTAAACTGAAACCAAAATGGTCCTCCAGTTTGCCGGTATCCAATTTGGCAGCCTTTTTTGGGTTATGAAAAAAAAAATATATTCGTGTACCCTTGAGACATCTTACTTGATAATAAGATTCCTTTAAACATTTTCAACGTTCAGAGCTGCGAAGGATGTCCAACCTTTCCGCGTTTAATAAGAAAATTTTAGGGAATGTCATTAGATAACTTTTCCTCTCTTGAGCAAAAACTTTTCTGTTTCGTTCGGCAAAATTTTGTGAATTTTATTTAGGGGAACATAAAATTCCTTCATCGGAGCTTAGTGACCCCAATGAGATGATTACGGCTGACGAGCTTGGGAGGCCCCCAAAACAAAACAATTTTTATGGAACTCTACCTGTTGGATGCCGATGATTGCTCCCAATAAATTTTATTGTCTTTTTCAAAGGAGCTATTGATTGGGCCCGGAAGAGGGAATCGGATGAAGGTATGATGTTCAGTAGATGAAAGTGAATATTCCTTACTTTTTGCTATGCGACTCAAATTGTTAGGACACTTTTAACTCTCTCATGTCCAACTCAATTTTCTGTCGGTATCAGCAATCATTTTGGGAGGTGGCAGCAGTGCAAACTGTTTTATGGCATTCACTTTGCTTGGCAAAATGAAAGTAGCTCGGAGGTAAAAAACCATGATGACTTATGTATAAACTTTTGAAGAGTTGTTCCATCGCAGCGTTCTTAAAGAGAATTCTTGATTTTGTTTCCTTATTCAGAGTGTTGCAAAAGGATGAAGTTACAAGGTTAATCAAAAGCAATAAGTATGCTTTCATTTCTAATAATAATAAATGATGAACAGTTCTTTGATGATGCCGGAACCAGCTACTTACACTTTAGAGCTACGAGCACCTACTTATTTTATCTTAAAGTATATTTTTAAAGGAGTTAACGTTTCGTAGAGTTTAGAGTTTTAAAGATTTGTTTGTTATCACGAACGCAAAATGCGTAGTGTAAAAGCTCCATTTGATTAGAAGTTTCCCTCTAAAAATGATCAAGATGAAATTAGATAGTTAGATAGTATTTTTTTTACATGAAAAGAATTACGACAAACTTTATTTTCTCTTTTTAATGGAATTTAACACTAGAACTACCGGCGCCCAAGTCTGTAATTTTAACAACTTTCTACACCTTTAATTTAATACGCTTTCAAATTTGAATAAATAATTATTAATGGAAAAAGTTTTTGAATATGTCGTAATTCTCAATTCCATTAAACTTTGGCATAAATCAGAAGAGAATTACAAAAATTTTACAATTAAATGAAGGAAGGAATTGAGTACCATTCAAATTGACTGGTTTTGGTAGTTCTAGTGTTAAAGTGCGTAAGGCTTAGTGCGCAAGTTTACTTAACTTAAACTTGGCTCACTTTTTTTAATAATATTATCTAATACATGGTCAACACCGGTTTTTACCTCGAACATTTTTATCCGTAGATTACACAATGAAAAAGCCCCATTAATTTACGTTTTGGAGAAGAATAGATTTATCGAGTAATAAATATCGTATTTTTCGTTACAAAATTATAAGTTCTAAATACCACTCCAATGCAAAATAGTTCGACCATCCGCTATTTAATGTGCACTTGAAAAAAAAAACTATAAAATGTTGTCTGTAATAATGAAGAACAAAATATTGTACGTAATTGTATTGTAAGTTTATTGCTTATTATATGTACTTTTTATTGATTAAAAAAAACAAGAATAATTTATTAATTACAGCGAAACTCGCTAAAAACACAAACGAAGCGAAATAGTTCGCATAATATGATTATGTTATAGTAGAACTGTCGTCATGATTCAAAATTAATTTTATTATTATTACTACGGTTTATTTTTAGTAATTTTTTCAAATGTGGTTTATTAAAATTAAGGTTTTAGCTAAAATATGTTTAAATAAAGTTAGAAATGTTAATGATTCTAAAAAGGGAAAATCTTCATCTCAGATATCGGAAAGTTTAAGTATATCGCGGCTTATGATTTCAGATATAAAAAAAACGTACCTACTTAGAAAGTAAAGAAACAAACGATGCAACATGTTATAGTCTATCAAATCTAAAAGGAAAGAATTGTTGAGAGAACAACACAAGCACAAAATATGTATTTGGAACTACATAGACCTGGAAAATTGCCAATAATAATAATACAATTTCCACTATGGAGGAATTATTTTGCTTCGTTTTTGAGGTGGGCGAACTATTTTGCTTCGTTTGTATTTTTGGTTTTTAATGAATTTTGTTGTAACTGATAAATAATTGTTATTTTTATTTTATTGGATGTATGTATGGGTATTAGCATTATATTTATTATTGGCATGTTGATTAGATTACAATAAAGTAATTGTACCGAAATTTTCAGTACCATTACAATTACCATTGCAATAATGGTAATTATAACTGTTATTGTAATTAAAACGTTATTTCATTTAAAAAAATTAACTCTAGAGAAAAGCGGATAACTAAAAAAAAATGTTTGAAATACTGTTTTATGTCATTTAGTAAAGTTTTAAAAGTTTCAAATGTAAATTATTTCAATTAGTAATCAGGATTGCATGTGATTTTTAAATAAGTTCAGTCGTTTTATTAATAATTGTTAGTTTTTTAAAAATATCTATTGGGGTACTTTGATACAATAAGGCAAAAACATTGATTCGTATCAAAGATTATAGATTACAGAGATTGCGTGAAGAGAAGGAAAGAAAATTGTAAATTAAAATGATGAGGAAAAGCAAAAGAGTTGAATACGGTATCTCTAAGTTGACTGATACCAGTCGAAATTAATTTTGATACATTATTTAAATTTTAAGTAACAAATTATAAGGTAATTATGATTTTTTTTAATTAGTTTCTTGTAAATAATTACTATTCCCATAGAATTTACGCTTTGTATGACAGTGTCTCGTAAGTGGGACAAAATCATACAAAACTCATTTTATTTAAGTTATTATATTGCCATTATTTCCTAGCTTAAATGATTCTTTAGAGTACTTTTATAATATTAATTAGTAATGCCATGTATAAAGCAAAAAATGCTGATAGTTGGTACATAAAATATGAGATTGAATTTTTCTGCATCAATTTGTCTATTTCTCCAAGTAGAAGTTTGATTCTACTCCACGGTTTGTTTTCTTGATTTTTTAAATTTTGATGCAATCTTATACAAGCTTTAAGAAAACATAACTTACTATATAGATTTCACTAAAGTTTTGCTCTTTCCTTGACTTGCTGTTTTTGGACATACTCAGTATGCATTGACAACTCATAAATCACAATCTTTTTAAACAACTTTTATAGATTTCTTAAGATGTTTTACTATCTTGTTTCAAAGTTTGTGTTACTTTTTCTATTATTAATGCTCTAGAGGTTTATAAGGAGTGTTATTTCCTCCGAATTATAAGCTATATATGTATATTTGATTAAGCAAAAAATTCTACTTTTTAAATAAGCCTGCATTTTAATACATTTTACTGCCCTTAGTAAATTACACTGATGTCTTGCAATAGAGATTTTAGCATTTGTCCTAATCAACTGATCGTTTACAGGGCTAAATTAATTGCCAGATTAGATAGCCCCGAAAGCTGGACGACATAAAAGGAAAATTAACTCATTATTTAAGGGTAACCTAAATCGGCACAATTATCTTAATTGCCTGCTTCTTAATCACTTTGCTATTTTCTTAGAAATCAAGCCGACACGACATTTTTACTTAATTTCCTTTTCATAAGATAATTAGATTGATTGCAAATTGCAGAAGTGCTGGTTCAAGCTATTTAGATTTGATTTAGAAATTAAACAAATCACCTTTTAAGATAAGTCCTATTTACGTTTAGACGTTATTTCTAACCAACTAAGATGTCATACATTAATAAATACATACGAGTACATATTAATCATGCTAGCTCATTTACGCGGCTTCGCACAATGCGGGTAAAGTTCAGTAATGCGATTTAGCTATTGTAGTGTTAAGTAATTTTTGTGAATACGAAAACAGAAAACTCTTGGAATTGTGATATTAACTCATTCTCTATCAGCCGTCACATATGTGTGACTCGTTTTCTTATCAGAACCCGCCATCATGAAGATAGTGTGAAATGCGTTGTGTATGAATAGAATTGCTAAGTTTTAAAACATTGATATATACGAAGAATGTGTACCAGTTTAAAAAAATTTTTATTTTACTATTTTAGAACGCTCTAAATATATATCCGTTAGGTCTGTTCGAATTGATGGTATATAATCCGAAAGAAGTTTTGGGCTGTGACAGGCATTGCTTTCATCTAGCGGCGTGAACCACCGGTGGTTCACACCTAGTTTGCTCCGTCTGGCGGCGTGGACCACCGGTGGTTTACATATATATGATAACGTAAACAAGCACCGCCAGAGGAATAACTCATCATCTCGTCCACGCCAATGATAGACTTAAAATTGAGGAATTTCGGTCATCATATTGGATCCGCCATTTTGAATTTGGAAATTTTGATGGCAGATTCGAGATCAGCATCCTCAAAAATCCCTTATCGATTTTCTCGGCAATCCTTTGAAGTTTATTTTCGGCAACCATGTTTGAACCGCCATTTTGAAACCATAAACTTTATTAAAATAAAAAATAGCCTATAAATATGTTAATTTAGACTATGTACATACATATGTAATATTTTATGGAAAAAAATGTAGTCTTTCGAAGCAACGATTTAGGCGTGATTGAGCAACAAACAAACAAACAAACAAAGCACCAACTTTTACTTTTATGTCTTGCACATTAGTAAAAATGCCATTTAGGGCACATTTTTGTCATTGATTACGTGCATATAAGACTGATTCTATTGATTTAATGTACGATAACTCGCTAACTAGACTAGATCGGGTTTAATTGAATAACTGCTTTATATTTCTTAATTTTCTCAATAACTTGAGATAAGTTAATATTCTTTAGTAAAATACAAAAGCAGAGACTTGAAGATCATTTTTTAATTTTATTCCTAGTTTTCCATACTACAACCAATTTTTTAATTATAATTTTAAAAACATTTTAATAATCAGGTTAATAGTTTTTATAATAAAATGTACCATCTTACTTCTGATTTTTAATATTTTAATTTCCAATTTAAAAAAAAATACGCTATGCATTTTAAATACAATTTCTCAATAGGTGACAGCAAAGAAAAGGAGCTAGATGAAAATAAATAGCAAAAGGTCACAATCTTTATTTGCTTTTTCCTTTCGAGCAATTTGGTTTTACTTCCCGTTCCACTTAATCTTTGTTGACCTCAAATATTTTCCTTAAATCTATTTAAATCGCAAAGCTTTCACTAGCAGCATCTTCCTTGCCATTTTCTTGTAACCGAAGGGAAAAATTTCTTTTAACGATATATTTTAGATGCTCAAGTCTTTTTGTTTACCCTGTTTTCTTCTTAGCCAGTTTTCGCTTGTTTTCCGGAGTGACCCTTGCTCGCATTGTTGTTAATACTCATTGGAAAAAAAAATTTTAACATAATTTTTTTCTCAGCGTTAGTCTTATTTTAATCAGCTTCGAACTTTATTGCGGAGACAAATTAGTCGTTTATAAGGAAAATAGTTCAAATTTGTAAACCGAGAGCTGTAAATAGAGCTGAGAATAGGCTGAAAAAGAAATAGTGCAAGGGTAGAAATAAGTGACACAGGTTTGTTTAAAATATATATAAATTACTTAATTTATTGAATGAATTTGTTCCATTAATTGAAAATTCTTAAAACTTAAAAACTTTACCCTAAAAATATCTCTATCAATTTATTCGTTCGAGGCACAATTTTTTGTTAATGTTATGTTACCGGTCATCCACTAATCGGATGGTTCATTTGTTGTAATTCCCTTACCTTACTTACGCGTAGTTAAAAGTTGACACTGTCGCTTAAGGACTACGATTTAAGGAAATGCTCAGCACCTAACTACGTTAACAAGGAAATCAAATATTTTACTTAATGAAGGTCTTTTGGTATAGGATTCCTTACGCTACGCTAAGAGAAAGTAGGACATTTTGATATAAGTTTACTGCAGTAGAGGAACGCACCGCTCATAAGGTGTTCTGTTTCGAAGTTGTTGACCTCTCCGAAGAAAGAAGTCGCGATCGACGTCTCTTCGGCTGCAGCGAGTAAAGCCTTCCGCTCCGCAATTGTTGCAGCGGAAATTTGTCCTCGGTTGGTGTCGACATCGCCGCACTATAACAAAGTTATGATATATGATTTATAATTGCTAAATAGGCTTACTACTTTACATAAGGAAAGAATGAACCCTGATTTTATGAATAACTTGGAGGTATGGACTTGTCTAAAATATACGAATAATTCTTATTCAAACGCATTTAATTATTCTAAGAATAAATTTCACTTTTTTGCAGAAATTCAGTAAATAATAAATATAATTAAATGAAATATTTTATATCGCAAAGATTATATACAACTTTATAAAATCTGTAAAACTAAATTGGGCCCTTATGTATGTAGTAGAAATCTCTAAACCAGCTAAAACACAAATTTTCGTTTATGATTCTACTAGTATTCGAGACAACGTTTTAAATGGTATAGGGTGTTTCAAATTGCGTGTTTTTCAAGAATAAATAGAACACATAATTTGCATTCATTTTTATTGGTAATTGAAGTATCACTTATGCTATTTATATGCGAAAAATAATATTTGCCAAATGGTCTACTCTGGCAGTTCGTCGTCATTTGTTAAAATTTTCAAGACATTTGGACATAATTGAGGCTCTATCACACCAATGACACGAATAACTTCATTTTTCAAAGCAGGAATCGATTGTGGATTGTTTTTATAAACCTGATTTTTCACATAACCCCAAAGAAAATAGTTTAACGGTGTCAAATCACATGATCTTAGTGACCAATTAACATCATCGTTTCTTGAAATTATACGTCTAGGAAATTTTTCTCTCAATAAATCAATTGTTTCTTGTAAAAAGTGTAGGTAAGGTGTAGCCCCATCCTGTTTAAACAAAATATCCTCTAGATCAATATTCCTTAATTCAGGCCACAAAATTTCGATTATCATGCGACGATATCGATTACCATTGACAATTATACCTTCAGCAGCAGCATTTCCGAAGAAGTAAGGTCCAATTATACCAACGACCGTTAGGACTATGTTTTTCACGTTGTTCTTCTCACCGAACCGGTCTCTTGAAATTTTTGAATAATTCGACCAATAGTGCTTTCAGATGGACGATTATGTAAACCATAAAATTCACGTAATTTTCTAAAAACACGCTGATTTTCATAAAATAATTCAATAATTTGAACGTGTTGTTGTATCGTGTACGTAACCATTTTTATCAATGTCATACATCACAGACGAATTCATTGCGCCATCTATATTTTATTTATTCTTAAATAAACCGCGCAATTTGAGACACTCTATATATATGTATTAATACTTTTGGAGCTAATGCGCAATACGTACAATGTGTATACATTAACCCATGGATTTCCAATGTCGATTTTGACTTGATACAAAATTTCTTTGCAGCTGGTCCAATGTCGAGTGTCTTAAAATAGTTTTTAAATTTAAGAATTATGATTATTGTAATTTGTTCCTCACGCCAATAAATTATCGTGTTATTCAAAATTTAATTCGGATTGCAAAAGATTAAGAATTTTGGATATATTTTTATAAACCACCCTTTAATTTTTTATTATTTTTCTATTACCATTTTCAATACATTCTCCCCTTTGACAAAAGTATACAGCGAAAATTGGAATAAGCTATTTAAATTTAATCTTCAAATACTACGAAAAAGATAAGAGGTAAGATGTAATAACTAGCTTAAATGAAAGGTAAGTCTTCAAGGATTACAAATGAGAGTTATGAGACGGGTTTTGTTTTTAGACCAAAAAACTTGTTTATGCACATTTAGTTTGTAATTGTTTGTAAACAAAATAACATATAAAAAAAGATAGGTTTGTTGAAATTTGAAAATGTTCTAGAATTTTAGCCTGTTGGCTTGAAACTATTTTTGTCTGCATTTTCAAAATATGTGAGGGTTTGTAAGACACGCTTTTAAATGAAAGAAAATAGCTTACTTTGATCAAAATTGTTATTCAAGTTGAAAAAGAAGACAAATGATGTGGATTACAATGCAATCGAGTTACATAGAAAAGGTAAGAGAAAACAATATTGATAACTGTAGATAAAGTTAAAAAGAAAGCAAGTATTAAACCAATCAGATCAGACCAGTGGATGCGGGTGTAATAGCCGGCTGTGAAATTGGCACATTTTAAATGGACAGGTCGATCGCAAATATTACAGTGAATAGAGTTGTTCCGATTCAATGTTTTTGGCATAGGACCTTTGCAAAAAATTTTTTCTTCAAAATTAGAAGCACTTGGAATACTCACTGCTGGTGTTTTAGAATGCCTGCCTCAAAAGGCTACTCACCAAGCAATGTTTTGTCTATACGCTTTTGGGAACAGCTGAGTGAAAATATTGCATACGTAAGTAGTCAATAAAACTTTTGAACACAAAACTGAAGTCAATGCGTGGAGAGACACTAAGAGTTCGTGTCAACGCGCCGAGTGCCATATGAAAAGGAAGATACAAGACAAAAAAAAATTTAACAGTCATAAGTAGATGTCGCACTTTTCAATTTCGTCAGCGTGTCTCAAGACACCCATATCTCGCAACCCCCTGATCACCGTACCTTAATAAGCTTACCTATTATATATTTTAGATAAAATTATATCTTTTAAACTTTCTTTTTAAACTTTTAAAGTAGCAACATAAGATGTAACTTGTTAATGGATACATTTTCTTTGAGAAGTTACTTAAACTAAAAAAAATTTGAACCTTAATATCTTTCAATAAATCGTAATCTTCTAAACACATTTAAAGAAGCAAAAAGCTAACATTACTAAAGATACTTACACAGGATGCTAATATTTTTAAAGGGATTTTATATACTCGTATTTGTTTATGGTATTTTTTTCCATTATTTCCATTTCCATACTTTTTACATTTTATCTTCTGTTGCTTCTCTTGACTCTTACCTTCCATGATTTATGTCCTCTCCTCTTATAATATACCTTTTTTCCTTTTTTCCTTTAACATTTTTTCTCCTTCCCTCTGTTCGTAGGTTTTTGGTGTAATCTTAGAAAATAAGGCAACAAAAAATTATAATGTTGGTTTTATTTGGCTAGTCTGTTGATTGGTTAGTTGCCTTATTAATTGTTAACATTTATATCATTATTAAATTTATTAAATTCATTTAAGTAGCTTCTATGAGTAGGGGAGTGCATTCCTGTGCCATGCATAAGTTTGTTATTAAATAGAAATCTACACCAACATTTTTTTTAAAGTTAGTCTTATATCCTAGGTATTAATTAATGTTTGAAATTCTCCAAAAAAATTAAATTTTTTAAAATTCTTAAGTGCAATATTTGATGGATAGATGGAAATTCATTTAAATTTTAGAAATCATGAAGCATTATTAGAGTTTTTATTAAATGAGTAGTATGTTTTCATATATATATTTAATATTAACTAGGTCACTTACTTCAATTCAAGTTTGGCTATCCTTTGCTTAAGTTTGGCCTGGCTGGCAGAATACTCTGCCAAAAGTCTAGCCAATCGCATATTAAGATTTTCTACGGCGCTCTCTAATTTCTCCACTCCACTCTCAAGGCTATCTTGAACTCGTTGCGAATCTGAGGGAAAATAAAACGTTTGTTTATAATCTGCTTGAATAAGGCTTAAAACTTTACTAAATTGTTTTCCATTAAGCCTTTTGCATTACATTTTTATGACCAAAACAAATGATTCCCATATTTTGAACTTTTAAATGGAATTGAACGTTGCTCAAAGAGTATCTTTAATTCTATAAAAGAAACCATAAATTACTATTTCATCAACATTTAGAAAACAATGCAATAAGTTTTATTCAAATTTAGGCGCCACCTCTCTAAATGTTTTAGTGTTTAAAAGGATATTATAGTATATTATGGTTATAAAATAAATCAATCAATAGGTTAGTCATTAAATCATCAATTTTAACTCAAGCATTATTTTTTTAAAATTCTGGTACTTGCTTTTGTCTAAACATTTTGCAAAAACTCGTAGAATTGCGCCATAAAATTTTGAATTGATAAAGAGTACCGGGAACAAAAATTTGTAAAGCAGTTTTCTTAAAACTACTTTTCAAAGAATGGGGTAGGCAACTGAACAACTCTTCAATCTTTTGTCTTTAACTTTTGCAAACAATTTTTTAATAAGATTCTGCATCTGTTTACGAAAGTTGTTTTTATTTATTTAAATTTTCAAAATTTCTTCATGAAACTTGCTCCAAAGTGTTCTCAAAAGTTCACTCTACTAAAATATCGAAAAAAAAACGATTTTTTCGGAAATTATAGAATTAGCTCTAATCGATTTAAGTTGCAATTACACAGTCAACAAATTTATTAATTTTGTTGATGTCAAACAAGTAGTAATTTATTTTTATTAGATGCATATTTGCTGAAGGAATTTGTAAATAAAAATACTCAAACAACTCTCAGACAGTATTTTGGTAACTTTGGAAAGTGAACGCCTGAATCCTAATTTGGAAAACAGAAATACCATTTATTTCTTTGACGCTTTCTAAACATATTGGTGAATAAGTTTGAATAATAAACAATATGCCAATTCCCGGGACAATTCGTGATATTTTATAATTTTTCATAAATGGTCAAAAGAGTATTTTTAAATTATATTTTTCTCGACAATAGGATCCAGCATTATTATTTACGAATTCATAATATACAGAAAATGCCCAACAGAAATATTCTGTCACTTATTTGGTACCAATTTAAATATTGATCCGTGTTATCCAACTAACACATTTGATTATTTTACATGTAAAGACCCAGAAGAAAATATCTTAACTTCTTGTATCGCAGAAATGATAAACATAGGTATGTTATCAAAATTATTATTATATCACTTTCATTTAAAAACTCAAAACTAAATAATGTCCCTATAACACTATAATACCCCGTTAACTCCAACAGTAGGACTCGATTTTCAGGAGGGGAAGAGTTAATTACAAACTTAAGGGATCTTACTTGCGAATACGTCCTCGTCAAGTAATCCATCCTTGCGCAATAATTGACATCCGCGCTCCGTCAGCGTAGCCCTGGCTTCCGGGTAATCCGCTAACGTTTCCCATAAATCCCGCTTAGCCAGACAAAATAAATCGGAGTAGCCCAACGATCGAACGTTGGCAGTCCTCCGGTTCCCCGTGCGATTTCCGGCAATTTCCAGGACGGACACTTCACCGAAGACGGAGCCCGCCCCAAGAGTCGCGAGAACTGTGATGCCGTCATCGGCGACGACTGATAACCGCCCCCGCTTCACGATGTACATCTCCTTGCCGACATCCCCTTTGCGGCAAATGTAGTCCCCCGGACTGAAAACTTGAAGTTTAAGCTTAAGGACGAGCGCCTCCAGCAGGCCTGGTTCGCAGTCCTGGAAAATCCGGACCTGCTTCAGCGTATCCATGTGGACCCTAATCGCGATTTCAGCCTTCAACTTATCGGGAAGGGCCGCCAGCACTCGCTCCTCGTCCAGAGCCCCACTTTGGGACCACGTGTATGCAAACCACCGAATTACCCGGGCCTCCAGCTCGTTCCCCACCTTCCGGAACGCCATGTACTGCTTAACGCCATCCATCCGGTTCTGAAACTCGACACGAGCCACGTTCATGTTGGAAATCATTGAGCCAATGTTCCCTGCAACCCGCAGAAGACATGATTGATGAGCCCGTACGGGAGCACAACTTATTTCGATTTACATATTATATACTTTTTGATCCAGCTACTTACCGACTATGGTGGCGAAGATAAGGACCCCCGCCAGGAAGTCCGCCACGACGAAGAGGTACTCAGCATCGTTTTCCGGCGTCGGGGTCTCTCCGATTGTGGTCAGGGTCAAGGTCGACCAGTAGAAGCTGTAGATGTACTGGCGCGAGAGGGTGGAATTCCGCGCCCCCCGCAAATTATAGACCCAATTGTCGGAGCCAAAGCCTAGGGCGTAGCTTATGGCAAAGTACATGCAGGCATTCCAATGGATCAGGACCAAAATTGCAAGGACCACTTTGCAGATGCGAAATGCATTTGGATAGCCAGTGGCCGTCTCCGTCCGATCGAACCATTCCCACATCCTTGGAAGACGCAGAAGACGATTTAAGCGTACTATTACCGGGCAGGGAACTGTCGCATTACACGAGCTCGGAGGCCACCAGACGTACGCCAGGTCTGTCGGGAACATCGATAAAATGTCCAGGCTCCAGCCCTTCATCGAGAAGTAGTGCCGCCTGAGCTTATATGCATCGCGGACCAAGAGTCCTTGGTCGAGATATCCTATTTAGAAAAATACTTATTTATTTTTTGTTTTAGAACAGACACAATATTGGGGAAATTTGCATCACGCTTTCACAAAAAACAGCCAGGTAATTAGGAAAATCTATTCAGGATATCACAGGATTCTTTCACGCAATGATACTGCAAAATGTATCCTGGAGGTTACAGGGATCAGACTGCTAAATTTAGTCCAATTAGACAATTTAAGTGAGCTAAATGCATTTATTCAAACTATCTTATAAATGTATGGTGGATAGTTTAACTATATAATAATATACCATAGGTAAATACCTAGTTCTAGTTCTTGAAATTTTTGTGCAAAAAAGTATTATTTATTTCGCTTAATACAAGCTAGAAAGGTAAAAGAGAAAAGCAAATTAACTAAATTAAATTAGCCTACTTATGACTAGATCAGGGAGGCGTGGATACCGGATGATTTATTGAAGGGTTGGGTTGGGTAAGTATAGGGCAGGGAGGTTTTAGTAAGATAAATCTATTGGAAATCGAACCGGCTGACTAGAGTGACAAAAATGGAAATTCAATTGTTGGCATTTCTGCAAATTTCAAATTTCCTCTTAAATCCGATATGTATTAGCAACGATACCAAAGTCAATAAAATGGATAATTTTAGATGGCTTTAAAATTTTTCTTTTTAATAATAAGTTTTTTTTTTCTTCCAATATTTTGTGGAGTAAATTCTCCGACAGGTGCGGTGTACACAATAAAAACGATTTATTTAAACCTTAATACTATTGAAATATTGCAAATCTCAATACTATTTATGTTTTTCTAACTATGACTAATATATGTCATTATAAAATGGTGAAGTCATTTTTAAAAGTCATAGAAAATGATTAATTGGATATCAAAATTTTTTGAGTAATGATTTTCAATTATATAAATGTAACAAAGAATTAAATTAAGGGGACAATATATTTATAAAAATCATAATGCTTTTCACTTTTCGTTTCAAGAACAGAAGTTTTAATTACTTTTGTAATAGTTTTCCATTTTCAGGTTAATAACTACAAAATTTCAGGTCAAAATTTATGAAACTGGGAAGATAAGAATGTTGGACGTTTACTTTTATCTTCAACATGTATCTGAAATTTTAAATGATGTTCCCTGGAAATAAAACTAAGAAAAATTAGGAATCAAAACAATGCAAGAGAATGGTTTTCATTCAACCAAATCGAACTAGTTTTCAAAGTGTTTTTAGACATTATCAGCTAGTGGCTGTTCAAAAAATGAAGCAACTCTAGAAAGCACCGGCATTTTTAATTTTTATGATTGCTTATGAATTTAACTTATTGGTCTGTTCTAGTCTTGGGATTATTCAATATTTTACATAAAATACAATATTTTATATAAGTCATTCATATTCATAAATTATTTTACATAAGCTATTCATTAATTAGCCATATTAAATCATTTACTTCGTACTTAACGTTTGTAAAGCCTTAAATACAATGCTCTTTATATATAAGTAATATATGGTATAACTCACGCATTGTTATTTAATGACGTTTTGAAAACTACCCAAAAGATATGTTAACAATAAACGAGTAACGATTCAAAGTAAAATCGCATTTTAAAAATTGAATGCGATCAAGTTTGCATAGAAGATGCTTTCACTTTGATGAAGTTCTTATTCATACTTGAATCAGTTTCAATTTAAAAACTTAAACAGTTTGTTGAACTCAATGTAAAAATGATACAACTTAAATGTTAAGCACAAAGAACTTTGACTTTATCGTGAAAAACTTTCAGTAATAAGAAAAGCAGGATGACTAAATAGTTTAGTTAATTTAATAAATTGCTTACTTCGTCCAGATGTTATTCATTGACCAAAGTAATAAATTTCTGGAATTAGGGACGGTTGTGGGCGATGCGCAGTGGGGCCAAAAGTCTGTAACTTTTTTGTTTCTTTAGGTATTTGCATAAATGAAATAAATAAATAAATAAAAATAAAAATAAAAATAAAATAAATAATATTGAGTATATAGGCTTTGAAGCAATCATACTAATTATACTACTGTGTTCAAAAAGTAAGGAGAATTTTTAATTTAAACTTCCCATGTTTACCGAATCGGACAAATGAATTTTTTTTCAAGTTGGTAGGACTGTTAGTGTCATCTGTGACAAATTACATGTCAATATCATCATTAGTTTTTAGTCTACGCTTGGTTTTGTGAACAAAGAAAAGTGAATTTGGCGATTTTTACGATGTCGAATTTTGTTGAGCAAAGAAGTGCACCGTCGCACACAGCACTAGTTTTTCGTGAGTTTTTCGCCAAAAAACGTCACTCATGTCGCTCCACAACCACCGTATTCGCCTGATTTAGCACCGTGTGACTTCTGGCTGTTCCCAAAGCTCAAGAGACCACTCCGGGGAAATCGTTTTAACTCGATTGAAGAGATCAAACGTGAATCGCTACACGCATTGAAGGCTATACCTGGGGACGACTTTTTAGCATGCTTAAAAGATTGGAAAAAACGTTGGCATAAGTGTATTGTAGCTAAAGGGGATTATTTTGGGGGGGACGAAATCGATTTGGAAGAATAAATAAAAATTTTTAATTTTAAAACAAAATTCACATTACTTTTTGAACACAGTAGTAAACATTTTTGAATAATATCTTGACATTTCTTGACTTAGTATTATACTAAAACGCAAACTTCGACTTATTGTTGTTTTTTAAGTCACTATTAGTTGAAACAACTCATAAAATACATTTTTTTGAATTTCGGACTTTTTTTTAAATTTTTTATTGAAACAACTATTTTTATAATAAAATTTCTTAAAAACAGTATTATATAAAAATTAACAGATGCGGCGACAAATTTCAAATGAGAATTTTATGTACTACTGTTTAATAGAGTTTAGTTAAAATTTTAAATGTTAGGCATGCTTGTTGATGTCGAGTGTTATGGTATATCCCCGTTTATAGTGAATTTGGTATTGAAAATGGAAAATTTAAATAATATGCGGGATTTTGCGCTACTTTTATAAAATTCAAAATAAAAATGATTTTTTTCGTAACAAATAACTGTCACCTTCACTATTTGATTTTTTATACACTTCAGAATTATATGGGTCTTATGAGCATGAGAACGAACAGACTAAGTGCTATTTCTGTTCAATCTCCGATACTAAAGTTGCACAAAATATAAGCGTTTTGTAGTTATTGTTACAATTTTGTACGGCGAAGGCTAACAAAAATTGCACAGTTTCGCCTCCGCCTATATACCCGTTTTTTTATAAGCATCATGCTGAGGCGAATAAGCCCAAACATTTTTTGACGTTTCGGTCCAAAACATCAAATAAATAAAATAAAATAAAAAATATAAATGGGAATATTTTGCAGATAGAAAATAATATAAAGAACAATTCCAATTGTTACCTTTTATCATTATATTTTTATTTTTTTTGTTATTAAATACCAATTATTGTTAAGGGATCATTTGAATGCTCTATATGGCTTGTATTCTATGACAACCAGATATAACTAATTATAAGTAATTAATTAATATATTATGTATACAAAATGTTATGCAAATATTTCAAAAAAACAAAACAGTTACAGATTTTTCAGACGAAAAACTTCTTTTGGCTCCACTGTGCAACAGGAAAATATGCACACTTTTGCTTCCTGATATTTAAGCAAATGTAAAAATACGCAACTGACAAAAGTCTCATTTGCAACAATAAAATAATAATATTTATATATTTTCAAATTTGTGCTCTTAAAAGGGAAATATTTGTAGAAATAGACGTAATATTCAAGTAAATATAAGAAATTTATACATATTTACCATCTTTTCCATTAAGTTTCTACTCTAGATAAAACAATCATATGTCCATCATTAATTAATAATCCTAAAAAAACTTATCAAATTATATAAAAATGAATACGTACAACAATGTTTAATTATCACATCAATTTATCGTCCCGAAAAATATGTGAAATGATGTGCCACATTCTTGTATTTACTATTTTTTGATTATCCCACTTCCCTACCTTTTACATCTAGCTAAAAAAACAATACATAGTCATGAAAAATACGATCGGCGAAAACTTTTTTGGTATATTCAATCGAAACAATTCATGGTTTTTCACCACGATAATGCACCTGCTAACACGTTATTGCTTATTCGTGAATTTTTGGCCTAAAACAATACTGCAATCATGCCGCAGCCTTCATATTCGCCAGATATATTCGCAAAAATAAAGAGATCCTTCCACCATCGTTTCGTAAGCATAGATGAGAGCAAAAGAGCATCGTTGAGAAAGCTAAATATTCCAAAGATTGGGTTCCAGAAGTGTTTTGAGAATAGAAAGATGTGCTATAATGGGGACTATTTACAAGCAGATAATATTCAAATAAATGGATAAAAAAATAATCATCATCAAAATGAAAATTTGAAAAACTTAAAATTCCCAATAATCATGGAAAACCGGAGTTTTGCAGAAAACAAAAGCATTTGATTTTTAAGTTTCCACATGAAATTGTCAATAACAAATTACAAAAAACTCGAAAAACAAAAACTAATTTATAGTTTAGTTGGTTCAATACATTTACGTATATAACATTAAATCGTTTTGATGGGTAAATATGGAATTGGTTTTTCAAAGAAAACAAAAAAATATATTTGGGAAATGATTTGCACGAAGCAAATACATTCTTGAAAAATGGCAATTTGGTTTGGATTGTAATTTAGACTTAAATTAAGACCATAATGAAATATGATGCCGAAAACGATGGTAGTAACGACATCAATTACATAGTCGTAAGTTGTTGTGGTTATTTTTTAATTATTTTCTGTATTAATTTTAATGCGTACAAAACTCAATTTACCAAAATAATAATAATATTCAGAATTGCAGTAGGCTAGGTAATGTTTCCGTCAAACAAATTCACCCAAATCTTTACAGTGATAATAGCATGCTAGCGTTTCTAGGGACTATCCATCAAACGAACTTGAAGCCTACTATATGTAATGTATAGTCATCGTCGCATCTTAAATGCCCTCAAGGAGACTGGGGAATGGCACATTGTTATCCGTTGTTCCCACAGCATTTGTAAAAAATTGTTTTTGAGGCGTTTTAGAAAAAAAAGTAAGGACTCTTTCTTGAGAGTGAATATTATGCAAAGGAACGGATCTCACGTGCCTTTTCGGGATTTGTTTAGCATAAATCGATGGCAGTTTTTTTTTATAAAAGCGGGCGGGCGATGAGATAGACGCGGACCCTTGTTTTATTTATTAGGATCTAACCGAGCTAAACCCACTGGAGTTTCGTAACTATGCTGAAAGGAATTATGCTCTCTTCCCGAGGTTATAAAGGGTGTGGACACGTATAGAGTGTAACAATTCCATCCTACATGAGGTAAAAATAGGGGCCGACCATTAATCCTCTCTGTTGACAGGAACAGAAACGTGATTAGGTGAGTTGGGCAGGTGATGAATAAAGTTGCAGCTTCCGAGGAGCAACCGAACCCTGAATTGTTTTTCTGCTCTATAGGGAGCATTCAACACTTCACAGGAATTAGTTTTTATGTCAATTTTAATTTCATATAAGTCGTGCAATTTGCCACCTTATTATGCGATAGGTGTGCCCTAAACCTTATCTTATCCAATTGGAGATTCTGCAGCACTCTCGCGAAGAAGATCTCATTATACAAAGTTCTTGACCTAAAACAGGCAGTTCGAACATCTTGTTATACATAGAACAAAGTTTTTCTACTTGTATATAATTGAGCACATGTAGATCATTAGGTAGCTCTTAGGATTGTATTATGCTCTTGACATTTTACAGAAAAGGTTTGTCGCTATGGATGAAATGGTGAATTATTCTGCTCGTAGCCTTGAGCATGAATCTACGTAATCCAGCAATTTTGATGAACTATACACGTTCCTGAATAAATAAAGACAAATTGAAATTCAAATGGGAAAATATCAAAAGTAACATTTCTGTATTTTCAATTCGCAAATTATTTTCAACCGAAATCAGTATAACGTTCTTTATAAAAAGTTTTAAATTATACACTATCTATCTATCTATTATACAATCTCCATAAAATAATAAAGATCGTTATGTTCTTTTTAAATTTTGTCTGTAAATAAAGAGCATGACCGAAAATTAAAGCTTCTTTTGGAAAATATATCTCCATTTATGCTGACTGAGAAAATTCTGAATAAGTATTAATGACTGCCTCGTTTTTCGTCATATTATGATTTGTTTTTGCTAAATAAAGAATATTCTGATGTGTTATGACATCATTGAACAGAAAATTATAAAATTCAAATTTAAATAAAATGTTTGATTTTTAAATCAGAAAATTTGGCAAGCTAAGATAAAATTTACATTAACATTTTTAAATCCGTTGGAATACAATATTTAAATCTCTCTCAAAACTTAAGTAAATGAAAACAAACACATCTATAATATCTATAGAAAAAAGTATTCCTGTCGAATTTTATATTCATGTTCAGCTGTTCTCATAGATGCGTAATAGTTAGTTAGCTAGTCAATTATTTAGGTGTTGATAAATCCAAAATGGAAAATTAATTCAATTCGTTTTCAAAAAAATATATAAATAAATAAATAAACTAGTATGATTCAAATATTTCTTACGATTTATGATAATTTTAATTAAAATAAAGGAATAAATTAGGTAGGACAAGAAAACCTAAAACAATTTTTAAAACTGAAAAATCAGTTTGATTATATTTTAGAAAATTGTAAAATTGCTTAATATATCACATATTTTGTAATAAAAACTTTGTCGAATATTGCAATTTAAATAATATATGTGCAAAGCTGAAAACTTACATTTTTCACAAAAAAGAAACTATGTGTTTAATTGTTTGTTGCAATAACAGAAATCACAGAAAAGAAATAGCAATTAAAGACAATTTACAATCATTCACGGAAGAATTGAACATCCAACACTACCCATAATGAGAAAAAAGTAATTGCAAAATTACTTAAATAGGCTTGGGTAAAATATTTTGTATGGTAGTTTATACTTACATAGGCAAAGTTGCCCATGTATTTGATTATTTTATACCAAGCTTAACCTTACTTCGATTGGGAAGTTATCTTAAATAACTTGTGTAATTTGATTTAGCTGAAGTTATTTCCTTAACCCGAGTAAAAATTTTGCAGTGAATTTCCTATACACTGAATAACAACTAAATCGAATGAATAAAAACTAAAATAACACCAAAGTAAGCCCTTCTTTACAACAACTAATAGAGCACCAGCTTCAACACCGAATCACCACCAAATGACTACTATCGTCAAAAAATTCCATATCAAATGAGCACCAACATAGCACCGTTTACTACACTAAAATACCACCATTTGACAACTAGACGTATGTTAATTCATGCAGATATAAATTTATAAGTAAGGCTGGTGCTGAATAAGGATGCAATCATGTTCTGGTGGTGTTTTGGGGCTTCCATCGACTATTAGAGTTTTCAATTGCTATCTGTCTCTTATTTGGTGGTATATCAGTGCTCCTAATTTTCCAAAAGAAAATCGAGTCTATTTGGGTTGTATATTGATGGTAATTCAACGTTTGGTGGTCTTTCGATGCTCTTTTTGTGCTGACGATTTTTACTCGGAAAGTCATTGTAAAGTTTTCACTAGTTTGATATATGTGTGAAAGTTCGACTATTAATTTTGCGTTTCTGTATACAAAAAAAAAAAAAAAAAATACATCAGTTCTTGGGGCCTTTAGTAGCTCCGTTTTTCCATGCTAGACTACCATCCTAACCACCAATATTTAGGCAATTGCCTTAGCAATAAATAAAAACTTTTGACGTACGTTAACACTTGAATAATTTATACAAGTGGAACATATGAAATTTTACGTTTTAGTGTGTGACAAAATGTGAGAAAATAAATTCGTTAAATTTTCATTCGATATAATTCACATATCAAGCTTCAATAATCAGCTTACAAGTTATATATCCCCCTAAAATCTGTACGCAAGGGGAATGGGCAGCCGTTCTTTGCAAAATCTCAAGTTTTTTAGATAATTCATCGAAATATTTGGTTAGCTTATCTAAATTTTTTACGTAAAATTGCCAAATCGTCCAAACTATTTTTCTCCAAGTTGTTTTTTTTTTTTTTGTTGGTATTTCGTCTACTCGTAAAAGCTCGGAAGACCCAAACTTGCACTAGCAATAGTTAAATTTATACAAAAGTGTTAATGTAGCTTTTCGTTATCGGATTTTGGGAAAACAATAATGTTGTGCTGTAATGTGCTATTATAAAAAAATCCAACAAATTTTTCATGTGACTGACTGCCCCACCAATTTCGATTTTGTGCTTTAAAGAGTAAGTAAATTTAGTAAATTTATCTCCACCATCTCCATAGAACATTAAAGCACAACATTTTCTTTCCTCAAAAATCAATATCAGTTCTTTTGCAAATAAGTACATTAAAATGAAATCAATGTTCTTTAAATTGTGACTCTTTCTCTCACTATCTAAAATCTTCGGATGATTTCGTAGAAACTGAAGTGCTTAAAATACATTTTCCAAAGAATTTCATCCGCAGAGTCTAGTGAATAAAAAAGTTGATACTTTATCATTTTTCAAATACATTAGGATTATTTAAAAAAAAGTGGAATTTTCAAGACTTATGTAAGTCTAAAACCGAAAAGTTTGAGCAGTGGCGACAAAGCCGATATTTTTCTATGAAAATAAAGAAACTGCTTTTGGCACACTCGTGCTTTTGTCGAGTACTTCCTTGTTTATTTCTGCGCCAAAATCTCACACCTATTTCCAAAGTTTTAAAGCTCCACTGCGAAACATTAAAACTATGTATGTGTCCTTGGAAACTTTTGACAAAAATTATTTTTACATCCTTACGGATTATAGCATTTCTGTACAGCTTGGAACTTTTTTATCTAACAGTCACTTTTCCATATTCTCAACACAGAAACTGAATATAGACCACAAAAAAAGTAAAAAAATTCTGACATCGTGCTAGTTTACAGAAATTAACTCATTTTCGTAAAGAGTTCTGTAATTAAGACATCCTCTATTTATCTAGGGGAAACAAACATGGACCGCAGGGTACAAGGAGTCTAATTGCATTTCGAATTACGAAAAAGTTGCTTGGGTTGGAGGCCTGGGGAGAAATGTGTAATTAAGGGAAAAAACTCACCTTCATGCATATGTACTAGAGTATCAACTAAATAGATAAAATCACATAGATAGTCGAGAAACCACCAGAGAGGCGTTGCCTTACGATTAATCTCCCAAAAAACGGCTCTGCCGACCACGAAGATTACATTGTAAAGCACTGCTAAGGATACTACGGCCAGCCACTGAAAGGGAATAATTAAGTTAATTAGCGGCCTAATCAAAGGGTGGATCAACCAATAAACTAGAGAGTACTCACCCTGTAATGAGATGGCAAGGACGGATCAACTGAGAGCCTATCACAAAGTCGGTTGCTTGATGCCTCCTGAGATGATGATACATCACTCGCAAGCTTGCCATCTGTTGAATTTGAAAATTTGTCTAGAAACCAGTCAGGTGGCTTGGCTCGACCACGCTTCGTTATCCTATGTCGAAGGGCGTTCAGGGTTCGGCGTAGAGCCGACGACTTTGTCCTCTTCGGCTGATCCTGGAATCCAAAATAAAGGTTCTCTTAGAGGGATATTTCTTTCGATTAATTACAATATCACTGTCAACAATTTTCGGCGACTAATCCTCATCTAGGCCCGGCATTCCGGCTGGGTAATAACCTTATATCCCGTCGAGTATGCGTAATTAAGAAATCAATAATTGTAAATGTCCCTTTTTCGCTCACAAGAGTTTCCTGAAAAATTACACAGGGCTCTGTTTGTTGAGACTTTACGATTATGACTCCTAGAAGTTAGGTTCATGAGGGTTGATACCTCGCATTACATTTAATACTCGAATTGGCGCTCCAATTGATTAGGCGAACTAATGGCAACGTAATTGAAGGCATTTAATTGTCTGCCAGGATGACTCTTAGCGAAATCTTCTTACTTCTGTTGCTGACGCATATATTTCTCCAGACATGTATCTGTGACTGACACAGCGAAAATGGCCCGGAAAAGAGAAGGTTAACTATCACAAGCATCACAAGAATAAACTTAATGTGAAATTCACAGCTCACGGCGAGGTTATTTGATGAAAGTGCTTTCTGACTTGTATTGTCTGAAAAAGACGACGTCGCTGAATAAATGTTCCGTGATTAAGCTATTCTTGATGGACAATCTTTTCACTCTCACTTTTTCTGAAATTCCTCTATTTCAAGCATCTAATTGTTGCTCAAAAATAATTTAATTAATAATTTTAGAAGAAAACGTATAATCAAAAAATTGTTATTTATAAAAAGAAAAAGCAATAAATACTTTTGGATAAGTCGCAGAAAGCTAGGGACTTGAGGTGTACAATTTTTATTGCATTAGTGTACCATACAATTTTGATACACTTTAGCTGTAGTGAAAATTCAGATTTTATCTGTGTTTCTATCCAGGTTACGGGGAATTTTTTTAATTATTATTATTGGAAGATTATTACTGAAGCCAAAGTAAATTAAACCTGCCAAAAACACACGCGCGAAGAAATTGAAACTTATCATAGTTTCGCAGTTATTAACTTTATACTATATATGTTTGCTGGAATTTACCCGCTAAGACCTCCAGTTATTCGTTTATTTTAAACGGGGTAACCTTCATTTACCTTAATCAGGTTAATCCATTAGAAAATTAGTGAGAAATACTTGAACCTTTTACTCCTTTCCCTGGTGAATCCCACCATACTCAATTTACAATGAAAGTACAAAATGTTTCTAATATTTTATACCAAAATTACACCCTAAAAATCGAGAAGTTAAACTTATTGCCAAATTATACAGAGTGAAATCATTGCAATTGGAAAAAACATTTCTCGAGCGTAAATCTACGTGGCTCGATTTAGGAAGTCGAAATAAAAAATCGAAAATTAACGTGACCGTCTGTTATTTGTTAAATTGGCAAATAAGGGGAAATTTTTTTCTTAGTGCAAATTGATTAAATGGACATATAGTCTTAACATTTAAAAAAGAAAAACTAAACTAAAAATCAATCACTTGAAGTAGTTAGAACTATCTGGGAAAATTTTAAAATGAGTATACATTCTGTGCTGAATACCTAGAGAGCTGGTCCACTAATTTTTAAATGATGTCATCGTTTGAAAGATGTTAATAAAGACAAAGTAAGAAAGTACTAAGTAAAATAAACAATATTACCAATATTTGTTAGTAATGTAATACTGCGATATCAAGTAGCTTGTGAAAGGTGTAAAACAATAAGTATACCGTAAACAATATCATTGCGTCTGCCTTTTGTTTCAATAATTTGTTTTTAAAGACAAAAACAAAACAAACAAATTTCGTAAAGTGGCAGCTTTTCCTGTTGCGTTTAAGAATAGATGATTTTTCTTTCTCAATTATTGTGATATATAACACAAAAAAATATTCCGTTTTTAGTCAAATTGCGTTCATTATTCAAATTGTTATATACAATAAAAAACAAGAAATGTTACTTTTACCAAAAACACTACAATATAAAAAAATATATTTAAAAATTTACAGATCATATCATTTCATCGTGTCTACCATTATTTACTTATTTTATTAATATATAATAGAAAAGTAAAAGGCAAACAATTTCAATACAAAGTGCATACAAATGTGAAGAAGGGTCAGAAAACTTAAACTACAAGTCATTTCCAACATATTTTCCGATGCTGAATGGATATCCGACCGCAAAATTGTTCTATCACGACAGATATCCTAATCTAAAATCGCAAAAATCACGTTATTTCGTTATTTTTTAGGTTATAAATATAACAAGACAAAGTAATTTTTAGCCATAAAACCTGATATGGTAGCTGAAAGTATTAATTTTTTCATTCAAAACCCACTTTGAATTATATCGAAAAAATTGTTCGAAATATCGTAAGTGGATTTTTGTTTTTTTTTCATTACAATATTTTGTAAAAACAAAAGATATTGATATAGTTAGGCTTATCAGGCTTTATGGCTGAAAAATTACCTTATTTTGTTAACTTATAATCTCAAAAGTAACGAACAGTACTTTAGCACGTATTTTTAGCACGTTTACCAATTATGAATTTGCAGACATTATATGAATTAAAAAAAAAGTATCTGTAATAAGACACCATTCTAAAATTATATTAAAATTACCTGATAAGCGTTACAAATTTAGGAACTAACAAAAATTGAGAAAAAATACTTGATCTTTCTTTCGATGTTCCTACTATCTGAAAGATACTCATATACCAAAATGGTTAACATTTTATTCAAGAAAGTGGCTCAGAAAGTATGAAATATTTTCGCAGTTTACATTGATCAATTAATTTATGAAAGACCACTGATTTAATTATCATTAGCACATTATAAAACAGTTTAAAGAATAAATAATTAGCATAATTAACAATAATAAAATCAATCAATTTTTAAATTATTAACATTCGATTTGCTTTACCATGATAGCAATCAATATGGGAAACTATGTCAGGATCTACTGTGGCTATGAATATTTATTGAAAGAGCCTACTGTGTTAATTCGGTAGTTTATCTAATTTTCTTGAGGCTTTTTGAATCTTTTTCGTAATTGTGTCAACATCAATAATAAGTACGCTGGTACGCTGTTGAAAACAACTCTTTAACAATAGCTGCGATTAACCCTTAACGGTCCGAAAGTATTACTTCCCACCAAGTCCAAGTTATTTTCCATACGAAGAGAAACTGTGTATTCAACAGCTACCAATTCATCTGTGAAAATAATGTGAGCTAGAACTTGTGTCTTTTTAAAAAAAATATTGAATTGTATTCGAGATGGAATGTAATCAACTTCTGTAACATTTTTCCACTCGGTATTCTCATCATCCGTAATGTGTTCATTTTCTTCACCCTCACTGTAACTTATATTTCGTGTTCATCTTCTCTTTCTATGAACTTCTTCATTATTACTACTATTGTTACTGTCATCATAATCTAAAAACGTAATGTTTATCCGATTTTCATTTTAAACAATAGAAATACCGAACTCAAACTCGTCCTCACTACTGTCAATACAAATAGTCATTGAAAACATCGTTATCATAGTATGTTATTCTTTCAAAGTTTTCCCCATATTTTACGGTTTTATAAACAAACTAAAATATGAATATTGTATATTATAAGCGGAAACATATTTATAGAAGTGGCTTGACACAATGCTTAGCACGTTATTTGTGAATATGGCAAAATAAAATGATTTTTGGACCCAGTAAATAAAAATGCCATGCTGCTTATATGACGGCATTGGTTCATTAAAGGTTAAATATTAACTACCGTCAAATGGGGTAACTTTGTGATGGCGGGGTAACTTTGTGCAATTTGTTTTTTTTTAGTTTACAGTCAGCACCATCCAGCTGCGTTTAATTTGAACTCTGATATCAATCAAATGTTATTGTAAACATAAAGAGCTATCCATAGACCCGTCACGGGCAATGTAAACATCGCCCTTGTTTATATAAACACGTTATAAAGTTTGAACTTTTTCAACCCGTAAAGTAGGTAACCAAAAAGTGAAGTCAAGAAAACTTTAGTGAGAAAAAGAGGTTTTGATGATCTTAACCAACAAATTAACAATTTTCACACTGTTAATTAATTAATAAAGGAAAGATTTTAATCGAAATTTGAATATCTGATATTTTAATTGACAATTTTTTCATTAAAAACGTTTTCAGATCGCATTGCACAAAGTTACCCCATCCTGGGGTAACTTTGTGCAGTTTGCAAATTGTTTGTTTGTAAACAATGCACTTCATAAAAATCAACGAATGATAGTGCAATGTGTTGTCAGATGTCCCACAAGTAATTCTAGAAAAATAAAGTTGTTTATAATTTTGTTTTGTAATATTTATAAACATGCAAAGTTGAAAAACCGTGAAATACTGCACAAAGTTACCCCATTTGACGGTACTATAATTATCGCTTAATGATCTTATGCCGATTTTATTTTATCAAAGCTGTTAATTAATTCTGTGTCTCGTATTCACTTCTTTGCGTTAATGAAAAATGTATATCAAATATTTTTGTATTCTAAAAACTTGTTTGCACTCAAATAGTAGTCAGAAAAATAGATGCCATTGGCAGAAGTTTATTTTTTTAATAATGAACGTATAATGAAGATGAGGGATTGTTTATGAGTAGGGTCTGTGACATGTGATTAACCCTTTCAGCTTTTCCAGGGTTTTTTTTTTAATTAATTTGTAAATTCTTATGAAAGTGCCTATCGCATTATTGCTAAGCAATTTGGTAATGAAGAAAATTTAAATGTTTTTTTTTATAATAAACAATGAGTTTTCACTATAAAAAGGTTTAGAGTAATTAAAAAAAAAAGTAATCACATGAAAATTTTACCTTCGGTATGTTTTTTAAACTGAATGAATTTAAGATTCTTACAGTTAGAAATAGTAGCATTTTTTCTCGAAACAAACTTCTGAAAATCAGTAACAATAATATCTCAAAAAATACTGGTCAAATAGGAAAAAGATAAAAAATAATTATTAAAAACATTCTATTTTATTACAACTGCTAAGGTATTTATTAGAATACTTTATTTCGTATTTGTTAACTTTTTTAGAATATTTAATAGTAATTTAATAAATATAACTCTTCAAGCTGTTGTTTATTAATTTGTTTTAACAAGAAAGTAAAAACAGCTAGATGTTAAATACTCAAAGCATTTATAATATGAAAATATAAATTTATTTATTTTTCATTATATCCAAAAATCATAATTTTCTGGCCAGGAATCGAAAATAAGAAAATAAGACGGTTAGCAGAAAAGCTCTTTTCATAAAAATTTATTAAGAGATGGTTCATTCACGGCGGGATAATAAACGCTTTAGCTTAAAAAGTTCTGCTTAGCTAAGAAGTAGTGTTAAAATTATTATATAAGTTAAATTACTAATTTTAGTAGTAATAACAAAAAAAATATAATATAATTTATTGAAATAATTAATATAAATAATAATTAATAGCACATTAATTACCGAATCATTAGCAATTGTTGCGATGTCGATGCGATGAACCATTATTTTCCATAAGCACTCGTTTGGTGAAGAAATATTGTCCTCGAGTGTAAACTTCCTGCCTTTTTCACCCTTGAGAGCAAATTGGAAGAAAACGAATCGGGAACTCGGAAGCCCTACAATACAAAAGGGAAATTTTCTTCGCCCTCCAGTCAGGTTGTTTAGTTGAATGCCTGTTCCTCTATTGTAATTTGCAGGTTTCCGAAATGCACTTCCTCTCCAGGCAACCTGTTCACCAGCACCGCAAAATAAACAACGAAATCTGGTTCGCTCGTTTTGCTTCGCTTCAGGCTTATTCACATGTCGCGTTTATACCGTGATTTAATGTACGAGTACCACATACCATAAATAGTCCCCGAAATATATTGTTGACTACTATTTGGAAGCTGGATTTTGTATTGGGCTTAAATGTTGCTTTCACACGTTTTCGGATGGCTTTGGACTATTCAACCCTTTGAGTCCTGAGGCCCATTGTCTGGGACAATTAAACCTTGTTAGAGAACCAAAAGTCATAGAGGGCCAAATTTTGCGGCTCAGCTTCCACCACAATGCACGCAACATACGGGCGAAATGGATGAGTTAATATAATCATTTTTGAAATTTCACCGTGAGGCAAGGCAGGTGCCACTTGGTTGTTTAATTAACAAAGCACGAGTTGCATTTTTCTACAGAACAATGCCAGGCCACACGGACCATTGCTCTCACGTACGCGGTACGCCTCAGATGCAAGGTGGACACCAAACACCAGCTTAATTGATCAATTTTAATTTAATGACGAGCTCTTCAGTACTGGCGGCCTATTAATAAAGGTGACATAAAACATGTGTCGTTTTGCATGCTGAATAAAATTTGTTCTCGATCTGATACTGACCGCAGCCACGTTCGGAGTGTATGGGTCTGCTCGGTTATGGTCAGCGGTAGGACATTAACGCCAGCTAATTTTGTCTACTTCATTGACATAATTAAAAACTTCAATGAAGGCGTGACGTACAGGTAAGTAGCGTTTGCGTAATTATACTTCCTGAGAAAGTGTTTCTTGCTCTTCGATTAGGACATGCAAACCCTTTTAAGGACAGTAGTCGCACGCGAAGGTCATTCACTCAAAACATTGAATGTGAAAATTGTAACTTCTTTTGTCCGTTCTATTTTAACAGAAGATTCTTAAAGGTCGTACTCACTAAGGGTCATTATATTAGTAAGACTTTAAACATAATCTTTAATTTAGTTGAAAGTTTGGGTCTTTCATAATATATGGAAAATATTTGAATGATGTCTTTACTGCTTTATTCAAAACCATCCATTAGAAAAGTTGAAAGCCTTATGGTGACAAACTAAAAACTTTCTTATTTTGTTTTAAAATTTATGAAGGATAGGTGTGTGAGCGCTTTTGATAAAGTGAGTATTATTGAAATATCATCGTACTTTTCAATATCCTAACACCAATAAATACTTCACACTAATTTTCAATGTTTGAATAATAATTATATCGGATTCAATATAAAAATAAATTATCGTAAAAGGGAGAGAACTCTGCAAATAATTAAATTTTTAAAATTTCTAAAGATCTAACTATTCAACCGATCGTAATGAATTTTGGCTTCAAACCAAAAACAGAACATTCCTGCATTTGAGATTACGTTTTGGTAAACACGTTAGTTGAGATGTTTTACTTTGATCTCGAGTTGCACATACTATTATTTCTTTTCTATTGCTCCACAGGTTAACACTGTACTATTTATCCGAATATATATATATATACATACACCATTTCACGTCTATATATTCACTATACTATGAAATTTATGACAATAAATGAAACAAAGAGAAGAGCCGACATTTAGTCCTTACTTATTATTTGTCCAAAATATGTCCTTTTTTTGCATTTATAATTTAATTAAAATACTTGAGAGTTTTCATATTTAGGTAAAAAATAATAAGTAGCCCAGACAACAATAGAAACGGACAAGCTAGTAGGTACTACTCGATTACTTCAGAACGCAATTACTTGAGCATTTGAGAACTCAAGTTCACTAATGCGAATTTAAGTAAAGGAGTTTTACTTGAAATAAAATTATTAGAGAACCCCAGTGCGAGAATATTTAATTATTCAATTACGAAGTATTCGAATATTAAAGTTAGGGAGTAATCAAATATTTTAGTATTGGCGTTCTGTAGAATTAATGCATTAAGAAGAAAGAATGCAACTAATTAATTGCAGGTTTCAATAAGTGAAAAAAAAGCTTCCGGCATAAGCCCCATTAATGAAGTTAATTTCATCTATTCCAATTTTTAGTTTAGGGTGGTTTTAGAGTGCCTTCGGAGGTAGAGGTATATATATAAACAATGAATGTCTTTGGACTCAAATGCTTATTTACTTAACAAATTCTAATACTTGAATACCTCTTGATTAAGTACTTTACAAGTATCCAGTACTCGAGTATTCGGATAATTTTTTTTAGGTATTAGATTACTCGGGTACTCTTTACTCAAACTTAGTCCAAGCCATAAAGTGTACTAAAAGAAATTCTCCTCAATTCTCATAAAAGTGAAAGCTCTTTAAATGTCTACATCTTTCGGCACGAAGAGCCAGAAAAATAACTCTCAGGCAGAATTAGTTATTTATGCTACAAAAGGCATTTGAATTAAATTTGGATATATAGTAATTCATCTTGGGTATTTCCGAATTTTATTCATAAATTTAAATTTATAGTTAAAAAAAAGGAGGAAGAGATCTAAATTAAATGTGTAAGGTGATAAACCCATTTCTTTAGCATATCAATAAAATGTACCTAATGTACTCGTATGTAAAAGTTTTATTATTATAAAACGCTTGAAATTCAGACAAAAATCTATCTATTCTATCTATCAGATTTATGTTCGCGAGAAGTAAATATTAAAAAACTTATTCTTTGTATTCTCAAAACCTCCTAAATTTTATACACTATAAGAAAAACGGTTTTGCGTTATGTTGTTGAGCAAAATATGTCCTATTTGTTATAAGGAAAACAACTAAAATTACCAGTGAAACAACTAAACAGTTCCTGAGAAGTTTAAGTATAGTCACACCAAATACTTGTTTTTAAATATAATTTAATAATACATAATGTCAACATTATACTACAAAGACGTTTTGTGGTATAATAATATCATTCGAATACGAATTCAGTGCGCAGTTGCTTGGTTAAAAGCAGCAAAGCATAATTTCATATATTTGCCTGATCTACCCATTAAAATGATTAAATTTTTATTAGATAAAAAATTTAAAGAGATCTGAAATACTAGTTAATATTCCAGTGAGAACGAAATAGTGAAATTCATTTTTAAGTGTGAAAATCACCGGGTAGCAGAATTTATCCTTAAAACCGATCATATCTTATGAATTGCCGTGTGCTTGAAATTTACCACTTTAAGCAAGTACCATTTCTGCATAATTTTATATAAACATACCCTTGACTATCTCCGAAAATATCTAAACCAAGCGAAAATGTTGCGACCACCACAGCAAATAATTTGCTTTGCATTGGAAGAGTCTCAATACTTTAGAAGGTAAGAACAATATTCATTTTTAAGACCCTTTAATGAGTTAAAAGAACTGTAAACTTACTTTCATCTTTCTTTGTCAATTAACTTCCGCCGTACTAAAAATGTTCTCAAATTGAATAAATTGAACCAGGCTTTAGCTATTACAAAAATACCTTTAACTAAGATTTATTTGCAAAGAGTACTGTGTATGTGACAAGCGTTTGAATGATATTAATTTTAAAATTCAATATATGTAGGTCGTAAATTGTTTATACACTCGAGTGTGAAAGCAACTTCAGCACAAGAAAAAATTAATTAAGTTATGGGAACTTGAAAACACTAAACAAACTGCACAAATTTGAAATAAATTAATCCTTTTTGCAATTGCAGCCGAAATCACTCGGTATTTCTTAAAATGATCAATCAATTTAAATAAAACAATTTAATCATCAATCGTCAATGACACAATCTTCTTTTATCGGGATTTTAACAAATAAAATTGGATTTGCGGACAACGAAACACTTTCCACGCGGACCAATAACTCCCAATAACTGGTGAAAAATGTCGAAATTAGAAGAAACGATCGAAAGCACCTGAATCGATTGAATTTTTGCAGACTATGCAGAAATTGGATGTAGGCCCCGGTCGATACAGAACCTTAGCGGAATTATATCTGCGTTAAGTATTCAATATTTGTCGCGGCAAGCGCACCAAAGTCAACAGGTATGGCAGCGTGCCATATAAACCGGCGATATCGTCTTCATTAAAAACAATTAATGTTGCAATAAATAATCGCTAATCGTGAGCAATAAACCCTTCTTGGTAGTCAAGAAGCCAAGAGTAAGTGTTCGAAGGAGCTCCGCCTGAGTGCTGGTTTTGTTTGCGCTTTCAAGGTGGATTAGGGCAAATCGACGAGTCCTTCGGGATATTTAGTTTGGCAAGCACGTCACTCCTCCATCGAATTCTGAAGAGCTTCTCGAGAAGATGATTGCCTAGCTATATAGTAAATTAATTGATTGTAATTGATCCGATTCTTGTCTTTAGAGGTGTGTCTTCGTGTGTAGCTAAACGGCTCGAACACTGCGCATCAGGTTCCAAAGGATGCAAATTGGAATAGAGTTTAAGGCAGGAATCCTTTCAAATTGCTGCACTCATTCATTGGAAACAGCACTCACAATGAGTGGTATTGAAGGGTTTCTTTGTACGCTCAGGTTGTCTCTAACCAGGTATGGTGGGGTATCCGTTTAGTTATTTAGATACGGCAATTTCCGAAAGTTTTCTATAAAAATCCGAATATCAAAGGAAATACTTCAAACGGAAAAGATCCTATTAGCCAAATTGACCAAATTCTTTGTTCAGTTTTGTAGTTGACGCTTTCAATTTGTGCTTAGTTCACTTTTCGTTTGTGTCATGCTGTTTTTGATATTTTCAAGTCCTATTTTAAATTTCAAGCGAACGATACGCGTAGATTGGTGCCAATGCCAATAAATTGAATTGTCTAGCACAATGCAGACAGTTTGCAGTTTCTGTAGAGATTGCGCTCATTCAAACTTTTGGCTCACCGCTCACAATGGCCAATTAATAAAATTTCTCAATTTTCAGAGATTTCGCATGTGCATATAATATGAGCCAAAAAACGGCTTGTCGGTCGATCGAAGTTTAATACTTGTTCATTAAGTTTCCATGTTATTGGAAATTTTATTTACTTTTGTTCTTCTTACCAAAAGATACTTTTTACCAATTGTAAAATTCATAAATTTTTCATTATTTAAAAGTATAATCTACTAAATTTCTTAAGATAGAAATTTAATGCCAAATATTTGATAGAATGCGTGTTTTCACAGTCATTTATCAATTGGTCGTTTCGGTTTGTTCTGGGAGTTGTAAAGGTAAATGCATAAATGCATAAAAGAATTAAATGAAAACGATCAAAATATAACACTTTTATAACATTTATATAGTGTGTATAACATTTCAAAAATAACATTTTTGTATTTTATTTAATTTTGTCCAGCAATACTTTCTGGGAAACACTATTTTTGAGTTGGTTTTTAGAGAGTATGCCAAAGTGAGTGGGATAAAAGATCTAGCCTAGATAAAAAAACATTGTACGGGAAGGGCAGGGATGGAGGAGGGGGGTTTGTGCGGAATTTCAGCCATTTAAGAGTAATAGGGTGATTCTTAAATTCCAATTTTTCATGGTATGCATATCACTATTTTACTTTTATCTTTTGATCTACTCAACGTAGCGACATTCAACTCACTTATCACTTTTCCGAAAAGGTACATTTCCAGGTAAAATAGGGGTAAAAAAAACTGTTCCTTGGAAAAACTTAACTGGTATCTTATAGTCTTATAGTCCTGTAATTTCAAAAGTCATAAAACGAACAAAATGTCCTCAAAAATTATGGGAAATGTTTGCTTAGCATACAATAATAATTTTAATTATCGGCTACAGAAAAGTCGTAAAAACGTTAATGAAATTTATTTTATTGCCGTAATTAGCTTGGCTTAGGCACCCATTCTATGGGACTATACCGATGCTCTGTTACTAATACCTGACGAAAATTTTGCTATAAAGGAGGGTCTATCAGAAAGAACATCATAGTTGAAAAACCAAATGATAACTACTGGTGAAAAAATTAAAATATATCCGCCGAATTCACTTTTGAGGAATACGTCGATATACATAGTTTACATTTATGGTGTAGTCAACGGGAACGAAAGAGAGGCTGTCCGGGGAGATTTCTAAATCGCCGGGTACCTCAAAGAAGGGTATTTTTGCGGGATTTCCAAAGATTAAGAGAAACCGAATGTGCAAGGAATCTCAATCTGGTACCTCGGAAAATTCTGATGACGTCGAACAACAAATAATCAGTATCGTCAGGCAAAACTCTGAAATGAGAACGAGACGAATCACAAGACGATTAGGAGTGTCCTCAGCTAAAGTTTGGAAGATTATTCATCGACAAAGGTTGCATCCATATGATGATATTCCAGTACAAGGATAGAGGACGGCCGGAGTAGAAGATAATTCCGAAAGAACTTCGCTTCTGGAATTCGACATAAAGAACAGGGTGTTTCTAGATCGAATTCTGTAGACGGATAAATTGCAATACACAAACACACAAACTTCTAAATTTTCATACCTATCCGGATACTAACCCACAACAAGGGACACATCATTTCAGCATAAATTCAGTGTCAATGTTTAGACCGATGATATCAAGCAATCATTTAATATGACCATCCTTATTGCCGCAATTGGACAATTTGTACGGACTTTTTGGAGAATATACTGCTAGTAATACTTGTATACATTTCTTTGGATAATATAAGGTCGTATTATCAACTCGTTGGAGCACCCGCATATACTGGTAATATTGTGAAGCAAAACCTAAATGAATAATCTGCTAAACGCTGGATTGGATGAGGTGGACCGATTCCTTGGCCTGTTAGATCTACAGACGTTATTCCATTGAAATTTTTCTTAAGGGAAACATTGAATGATGAAGTTTACTCAAGTTCTGTTAACACCAGAAAGGAATTAATTAGCAAATTTGGGACTGTAGTGACGAAAATACGGAAGAGGTGAGAATGGTTGGAAAAATTTTTCAACGAATAAATATCAAAATTTTGTTCTCTACTTGGACATATTTTACCTTCTTGGAAAGGTAATAATTTGGACAATTCGATAAAAAAAAAACAATAAGTGAATTTTCGGAGAAAATTCGATGAAAATGTGAAAACATATTTTCCACTTTCGAAATTGAGTCTACCTGCATGGTGGGTCAACATTATTGACATTTTTGAGAAAGACATTGGTATAGTAGAGTTTTGGCGTGAGTTAGATGTCACCGCTGAATATATCAAAATATAAAAATGAAATAATGATGTGCATACCATAAAAATTGGAATTTGCTGTTGAGATACCCATCTCCCCCTGCCATACAATTTTTTGATTGTTTAGGTTAGATCTTTCTTCCTACTCATTATGGCATACCCGCTAAGAAGCACCCTGTATACCAAATTTTTTACTAATATGACTAACATTTCTACAGATCATGTTAAAGTAATAATAATAATATACATATAAACATTAATTATAATTTAATATGAAGACATTTCTTTCGCCCAACTTTTTGCGATAAGTAGACGTCGAATCCAAAAAAAAAAAATTAGAAGCAAAAAGTAATTAAGAACACATGTTATCAACACAGCACGTGTCCTCGTGAAATCATTAATAATTAATTAATGCTTTTCTCAACACTGCAATTTCAATTTCCCACCTCCATCTCAGGTTTCATCGTTCACTCAGTGGCTGCAATTAAATCTCATTATACAATTTTCATTCGAAACCTATATTTTGTACATTAATTTGTAGAACAAACTTTAGAAACAAATAAATGTCTAGTGACTAGACTTCAAATAACTTTAACAGCTCTAACTTTTGGATAGAAGTCGCATATTTGCAAGTTCGTGGGCATTCGATGCGATGTCTACGACGGAAGTCCTTCAAGGGAGTAATTGTGTTATGGAAATTCGGAGCTTGTGCTGAAAATTAAAAGCACCAACCGCTCATCCGTGTCCTCTCTACGTGGTCAGATTGTCAGAAAGTTTGCACATTGGTTGACCTCTTCCTTACCGAATTTTGCATTCTTCTGCACCCGCGCACTACAATTTCATTTATGACAAGGGTGCTTTCGATTCGAAAGGGTTCTCATTGTCTGCGTGAATCCCTTTTAAATTTAATTCTTAGCAGATCACAGATTTATAAGAACGTAATTGCTTTTACTACAGGTTTGCCTTGTCTCTAAGGAGGAACCTTTCAGTTTTATTAATTAATTCAAGGCAAAAATTAAAGTTATCCTTCCTTTATGTCATAGGTAAGGTATCCAAGAGCACGGAGTGGAATCTCGGACAATTGAGATAAGTATCAGTGAAAGCACAAAGAGCAATAGATAGATAGAGAAATTTATGGCAATTAAAATAGTAAATATTATTTCTAAAACAATAAACTTATTATTGATATTAAAAATCTTTTAGTTGTTATGTTTATATTATATTCTAAGAAAAATTTAAATATTTTCATTGCTCCATTACCTCCATTAATAAAAATTTTTGAAATTTTTATAAAACCTTTTTAATGCTATAAAATTTACTTCATGGGTTTAATAAAAGTAATAATTATTTAGAGCGTATTGATTGACAATGTAAAAGTGCATGATAAAATCAGACAATGTCTACGGTGGAAGAAGATTTTGATCTGTAAGACTCAATTCAATTCAATTCAATTTATTCATGTTTTAAGGGTTACCCTTGTAACAGAGAGTATAATATGTACATAGTGCAGAAAATATAATACAATAGAGGTAAAACATAGTATAGACATAGCATAGCATAGACGGTAGAATATAAAAAGTAGATAAAGTTATAAAGAAAAAGAAAAAGAAAAGCAGACATCACTCGTTGAGACATAAACCCCGAAGACGTAGACAATTTATAATAAAGTAAACAATGTTTTTGATAATTTGAGGATCTGTTTGTAACACAATAAATTTTAAGTTGTCCCAATCAAAGTGGTTTTTTCGTAAAATAGGATAAATAAAGTGTTGTCTGAATTGACTATAGAACGGGCAATCAAAAAGAAAGTGAGATAAAGTTTCGGGCTGACGTAGGTTGCAAATCATGCAGGTAGAGTTGTTGCCTAGGATGTACGCCGAGCCTTTCCAATAGAATTTGGTATATATATATATATTATTTCTGTAAGACTCGATTTACCAATTATGAGTCTGCGAATGAAGTTAAACAAAAGTAAATTAATAACTAGTTAAAGTCAATATTATAGTTTTCCTTAAAATTGCATAGAACCAAAGAAAGTAATTTCAAGGATATTATTGTGAATCTCCGGGATAGTGGAGTTAATTTAAATTTATTAAAATAGTTATAATTTTAGTTTAGTTCAGCATATGCATATACAACATATGCTTTCTCTACAAAATAATTTTGATAAGGAGAAAATAGTTATTTTTCGTACTCAAATATGAGTTTATAAAAGACATTCAGCTTAGACGCGTAAATTTACTCATTATAAAAATTATGTATTGAAAATCCGTTAAAATTAAGAAATTAGAAAACTGGCCAACTACTGTTGTTTAAAGGGTTGTATATTAAATATATTAATGGATACGTCATTTTAAGAATATTTTTAACAAACAATTATTGCAAGGTTCCATTTACGAAGTTATTGTGATTTTATTCGAAACAGTTTGACTGCGTGTCAGCACAAGAATTCCAAAAATTCTTTTATTTAACTTCTCACATATAGGGAAGTTATTGTAATGAGGTCGAAAATCAAAATCAATATTTTCAACAAATCATTAGTTTCAAGACCACTACACGTTTTACTCTTGTGCTTAAAAAATTGCAGGTAATATGGATAATTTCTTATAATTATTTTAATTTTCATCATTTTTAAACGGTTCAGAATGCACTCAAACTGGTGTTTTGAAAAAGTATAATATTTATTATATTGTGTTTGTATATTTAAAATATTAGAAGGCTTATAAAAACCAAAACTTTACTTTTTCACATATAAATTCTTAATTTTCTAACAGTGGTATCTCAGAAAGCATGTCCTAAGGACGTTGTAATTAGTTACTTTTGGCGAAACTTTTTAGTTTTGTCAAACGAACATCAGCATTGACTTTGTATCAAAATCTTTATCCAAGAACTTTTTTATTTTATGACTTGACATTTGAATGCGTACAAATCATTGCAAATCAATGAACTTTTGCAAATTACAAAAACGTATAGGTAAAGTTTTAAAAAATTCAATTCGATTCAGATTCTCGGTCAGATTTTGTTGAACAATATTAATTTAAAGCCTACATTTTAATAAAAAATATTCTTGAAATATAAACGCGAATATTGAAATAATAATATTTCATTATTTCAAAAACATTATTTTAAATATATTTTTATCAAATCAAACAGGCTGTTTTTGAATATTTTCAAAATTATTCATTACTGAATCAAAGTCAAATACATACAAATTATATTTGTTTTTTATTATTTTAATATTGTTTCGCATTAATTCTTTTCTTAGTGTAGACTGACACTTTGAAAATGCTGTTAATGCCCTAAAGAGAGGCTAGTTCATTTACGTAACGTTAACATCACCACGAAAGTTATTTCCAAAAATGTATATAGCTTAAATTGAATGACTCGCTCGCCTCGTAACGAGATGTGGCAGCTAAGATTTAAACAATAGAAGCTTTAATTATAAAATTTAATATTTAGCAGTTAGAATCTGCGGACCCATAACCAGTTGAAGGCAATATGAAAAGAGGTAATATTCAGCAAATAATGTATATACAAATACAAATTTAAATTTTCATTATGTGCACAAACATATTATTTGTTTATTTTGCGGAAATTATTATTGATTTGTACATATCTCTGTACTCTTGCAGGAAAGCTGTTGGAAGGAAATGGGGGCTTGAACCCCGTATTATCCACTGGCTCTATGAGGCCGTTATTAGGCCTATACTTGTGTATGGTGTGTTAGTCTGGTGGCCAGCTCTTGATAAGGCTTACAACCGGGCAAGCCTGGAGAGGATACAGAGGTTTGCGTCATTACTTATTACAGGCGCCCTCAGATCCACCCCTACTAAGGCCTTAAACACTATCCTCCACTTCATTCCGCTGGACCTGTTTGGTAAGCAAACGGCAGCATCCTCGGCCATAAGGCTCAACGCGGTTCACCGCTGGACACGTACGGATTACGGGCATTCTAAGATTCTAGGGCCACGTACCTCGGCGGTGGACTACATGGTTCCTAAGCCATCATTCGGCATTAAAATTACTGCCTCCTTTCCCTCGATGCAGGAATGGGCGGAGGGTCTAGTTTTGCAGCCAGAGTCGATTCAGGTTTTCACTGACGGCTCCAAGAAGGACGGCAAAGTGGGTGGAGGTATATACTCTGAACAAATGGGTATAGAAACCTCCTTTCGACTGCCAGACCATTGCAGCGTTTTCCAAGCTGAGGTCATAGCTATATCACAGGCAATCGCGCGGCTGAGGGCTACAAAGAAGCCCCTGGTCAATATACGTATCTATAGCGATAGTCAACCTGCGATCAGATCGCTAGTAAGTGTTCACACGACATCCAAAGTCGTTGCGGACTGTCGCTCGGAGCTCATCCGCATGGCTGATAGAACTGAAGTCAGTCTGGTCTGAGTGCCTGGTCACTTCGACATCCCGGGCAACACCAGGGCGGATGAGCTGGCGAGGCTTGGCACAGGCTTGCCTGCTGAGGATATCACTCTTAAGCCGGGTGCTCCGCTTGCATCAAGCAAGCGGACCACACAAGAGTCCTTCTTAGCAACTGCTAATCGCAGATGGAGAAATGAGCCCACCTGCGCAACGGCCAGATTTATCTGGCCCATCTTCGACCGCAACAGGTCTAGAAACTTGGTCTCGCTCAAGAGACCCGTTATCAGCAACGTAGTAGCGGTCATCACGGGTCACTGTCTCATCGGCAAACATGCCAATAGGATGGGGGTGACCACGCATGACTTCTGCAGAAGTTGCCTTAATGAGGAAGAGGAAGAGAATATCCTTCACTTCCTATGTCAATGCCCAGCACTAGCGGTACGGAGAAATCGAAGCCTGGGCTCCACTTTCTTTAATGATCTGTCGGAACTGAGCTCCGTCAGGATTAGAAGCCTGGAGCAGTTCATTAAAGAGTCCAAATGGTTCGAAGGCTAGTTATTTGGGGGCTTCGTCCCACGTGGTATCACAATGGGCCTAACTTGGCCTAAGTGTGCCTCTTTTGGCAGCCACTTGAACCTAGAACCTAGAACCTACATATCTCAGTGTTGATTTGTATGCTTATCTATTTATTTTTGATCATTTTAAATTAACACAATTTATGATAAAAATAATAATCCCTCAATCCAGAATTACAATTGAGAGACTACGAATTATTTCCAATTGTATTAGATCATTTCATATGAAATTCTACCTATTGCAGCCTGCCTGATGACACGATTTCGGAAAATGAATTATACCAAAAATATATATACATATATAGTAGTATATGAGATACAACGATCTTGTGACATTATTTCCTAATCCATTTTGATCAAACCTTGCCAACATTATTTTTTTTTGTTTTTTTAGACAGAAAGCAGAAATATGGTTATAGAGCAGTAAAAGTAATAAATAAATAAAATAAATGTATAAACTATTAACTAAAAACTTTAATAAATAATACTAATCTGTCACAATCATAACAATTAGACAATTAGAATAATTATCCATCAACTTATAAGCTAAGTATTGGTTTTATCACTATTACCAAAAACATTTCCTAATCCTATTTTAACTCAAAGGTACTAAAGGTAAGGCTGTACTTGCATTCTCCACTTCGGAATTCAGGACCCTTTTCCAATGAAGGCTCCCCTTAAGAAACTGATTAGATCCCGGAAATTATTTCTGAATTATTTCCTTTACTGTGCGCCCCTAGCTCCTTGAATATACACATCTATGGCCTTAAGCTAAGCAAGATTTTTCCAGTTAAATTAACTTAAGAGTCTTCCGTCTTACCCCGATAAAAAAGTAATAAAAAAGAGATTTATGGGTTATGTGTGATGTCTACATAATGGAATATATATAATCGGTAGAAAACGCATTAGAGGGTTTTATAATTTTCATTATATACTGATGACCTTGCAAAAATATGTGCGGGCTGCTTTATGGGATTCAGTGGTGCTTTACGGGAATTCAAAAAAGGTCAATAGGTGAACTGAAGTATGTAATCGAAGCATGCTAACTTAAGGTATACCTTATTCAAAATATTTGCGAAAGTTAATTAAATAAATATTTAACCCAATAACCTTTATTGAAAGCCGTCCAAAACATGTGCATGACCGTGAAATAGCCTAACGTATGTAAGCGGATCACGGCTGTGGGCAAACACAAGAGCTCATTTTGCCAATAATTAGCCCGCTACCCTCGACATTGGCATTGGCATCGTAGCAAATATTTGCGACCCGTGATTAATATTCCGCAGTTGAAATTCCATTTTTTACGGGAACTGTATATGAACGTGTCCCGGTAGATTTCATTCAGTAGTGTCAATCAATGGCCCAATAATTACCAGAATACGATTGTATATTTATTAGGGCGTTTATTTATTTTTTGTGCTTTCTTTTTCGCCTTCATAGAACAATATTTTAGTTTTAAATCGAACATAAATCCTTCCGAAAATCGACTCCTAGATAAAATCTGGGGCAACACAGAGTTTAATCAGCATGAGACAAATTACCTTTTTATACAAACGTATATGGGTTTAATATACATAGTAATTAACTAATTGAATTAAGAAAATTTGAAACATTTAGTTGAGAATTAATGTTCTTACGATAAAGGTCCTTAGTACTAAGCTCGACAATTCAGTACTTTCAATTCGCCATTATATCCGATTGGTCATTATAATGGAAAGAAATAAAAACAAAAATGTATGTTGGCGAACAAAAACGTAAAGATATGCTGATTATATTCGATATGTCGTTATAACTGAAGTTTTAATACTCGATATTAACTGTGTACATAGATGCTGGACAATTCCGAATTTTCGTCGGTGATGTTTTTAATTTTTTATATTTCTAGCTAAGTAACCCGGTTGATATTTCACTCAATTTAGGTGTGCTATTAAAATTTGTGGATATAGACCCATATTCAAAAACTTATTTTAATACTACGGCCCACTTCTGTTAGAAACGGACGGGATACGTTGAATTTAAAAATAAATAAAAAATATGTATCCTAATAACAGTTATTCATAACTTTCTACTTTAATTCGAATATTTAACATTTCTTATTGAGGTCAAAAAGTAACATAAATTATTATTATAAAAATCTTAGCGATTATCCATTTGGTCCACTCATGGCGGGTAAAATAAATACACAAATATATATATATATATATATATTTATTTTTATATATATATATATATTTATATATATCACATATAACACATATAATATCAGCATCGATCAAGAACAATTGTTTGTTTTGCCCGCCCTATCCATTATGTCCGTCTGTCCCCTAGGTATTAATTCAGCAATCAAAATATTCTCTCATTAAATTACTTTGAACTACTATAATGCAATACAGGGTGTCCAAAAAAAAGGTTTCAAGCGGAAATTCAGATGTAGAACATCCTCAACGATATCAGAATCACCTTCTTGTATGTACAGCGATTTGGATGGTAATGCTCAAATGAATATATCCTCGAAATTACCGAGTTTACGATCTTAGTACTAAGATATTTTTTCTTAGAAAATTTAATTCTCAACTAAATGCTTAATAAGCCATTTTTCTCATGTTAATTAAATAGGAATGAGCTAAGAATTCGGGAGAATTTATGTTACATCTAGGGCTAAGACATTTGACTATGGGACCGAAAAAAGCAACAAAAAACACCCTAATATATTTTATATTATCACGGGAATGATTTCTCAATAATTATTATAACACAATGATTTTTTCAACATTGCGCTGCTCCTTTTCTAGGGTATATTTGTCATGCATCTGACGGGACGCATTGGAACGGATGGTTTTGTAGGTCCTTGAGATGGTAAGATTAATTGTTTTAAATGAAGGTTACTTTTCATCGCCCTCAACATCTGCCCCTACAATCCCTAAGCTAATTAGTTTAAGAAATTAGGGCGCTTGTTTTAATTACAAATTGTTTGTCACTCTGACTTCTATACAGGCTTAGGAGTTGTCGAGAACATGGACAGTTGTCGTAATTATTGCTGGGAATGGACGGCTTTATTGATACTAAACTTAGAGTCATTTCAACAGCTTTATTAGTTTTTATTTATATGAAGCAATAACTCTTCTGAAGCACAGAGAAGGCGACATTTTGCTGGCAATTTTTTTTTCCCATTTTGCAAGTTTAGGGTTGGAAGTTGTTATCAAACCAACATTTTAATTGTTTGTTTTGCTGTACCATAAACTACTTTAAATTTCTCTCCTTTCATGGTCCATCAAAATGTTGGAATTATTTTCGGTGTTAATTTCAAAATCTTTGCAAAGCAAAATAATCTATCTTTTCTGTTCGTTGTTAAGCCTTTCACTACGGAAGGCGTATATATAGTATACGCTTTTTCCCTTTTTTACAATTTCTTGTAGATTTCCCATTGAAATTTGTATAATTTTTCTTTCTGCCGCTGTATAATAACGGCGTAAATATGCGCTCTATTTATTTTTGCAGCATGATATATAAGAATTCTAATTTTGCATACTGACCATAACTTAAAACTACAAAAATATAACATCTGATGTGATATTTATCAAAGACTTGTTCAATTATTTTTACTGTTTTGAGCAAATTGTTTAATGTTAACCTGGTCTTTCAAAGTATTTAATAACAAAAATTGTGAACATTTGATTTTTATTTTCTTAATTTTTGTTATATTTCGAATTTAAGGTCTTGTTAGTCAAAATATTCCTTACACATGTAATATTTTGTAACATAAGCCAAAATTTCAACATTAAGAAATTGTTTTGTACACTAGGAAAATGCTTCCTTAATGTCTTGCATTGTACGAGTATAAATCTGTATAATGCAAACCTTGGGCATTTGATGAGATTTTACAAAAGTAGTCATCGAACACGTAAAATTTTTTTACAAAACATATTGCAGTTAAAAACTGAAATGTGAAACAAGGTATGGACTAAGAAATACAATACCATACACAAAATTATACACCAAATGAACGAAAATGCCAGAGGACAATAAAAAAAAACATATCACAGCTACCAAGAAATTAAAGTAAAAAAATCAAAGAACTCTATGATTTTTCTGTTAATATGTATAAAAATTTTCGCAAATCTTTAGCCAATCTCCCACTTGTTAGTAAAATTTTTAAACTTATGCAATTTTCTTTAGGCAATTGAGCATGATTATTATAGATTCAGTTCTCGGAAAAACTGTCAGATTACATGGAATATGGCAAGCAACTGTCGCGATTGTGATATCCGGTCTTACTATTATTATTATGGTAAGCTCAATGGTAATATATGGCCCGGGGATTAAATTTGAAACAGCTGACGATACCAATTTGCGGGCCGCTGTATATGAAGATAAATTATTTAAATCTTTTTACAGTAAGTATTTTTCTAATTAGGAGAAAAACTACGTTTTTTTTTTTTTAGATAACTTGTTTATAATTATAACTGTCATCGCTTCTGTGCACTTAATTTCCTGTACTCTACAACTTGTAGGAATTTTGAAGGTAAATTCGGTAAACTTTTTGTCTTATAATTGAAAATAATTTAAATTTCAGAATCGACCAAAATTTGTACTTACGGCTTTAATTTATGAAAGCCTTTTGCAGCTTACTAGTATTTTGGGCATTATAGCAACTACTGTATATATAACCATTTGTAGGTCGTATTTACATTCGATTTGGTTAATTTTGGGGGTTTTAATAGGTTTTTTCCAAGGTACATACATTGACAAATTACTGTTCGGTGTTAACATTTAAATTCATATTTTAGTGCCAACATTTTTATATTGGGTGGGAATGTATTCCCTCTACAAAAAAATGGACAATTCGTAGATAACTTCCGCATCCAGATAATAAATGAAAGGATCCATTGAATGCACATGTGAACCGAAAAAATCTGAAGGTAGTGTTAGGAGCACGACAACTCACAATATAAATAACAATACTTATTTAACAATATAACAATGATTATATTGAATTAAATTTTTATGAATTCAAAAACGAGAAGATTTTTAGTAGATGAAAAATTACATCGACTAGAAAAATATTTCACTTTAGAATTATTATTTGAATCTATTTGGAAATTCAGTTCGTGTTTAAACTTTCTTAGAAATCTTGTTTTTGAAATTCTATTGAACACATGGTATATCGATGATTATTATAGCAAGGTATTTTTTAGAATAAAAATGTATTGTAAAAAAATTTTTTTATTTAAAAAACTGTATTTTTGTTTTAATTCATAATTTTTAGTTTAAAATGAGTTTTCTAACAACGCTAGTGACAACCTCCCAATGTGCTTCGCAAAATGCATGAGTTTAGGAATATATTTTTTAGTGAAGTACACAACAAAATGGAAAAAATTGTTATGGCTTTCTCTATAACACATATTTTGTAAGTAAACAATAATTGATAAGTCGGAAATTATTATTGTTAAGCAAATATTCCATTGTTATTTACTTCTAAGAAAATCTTCAATTCCGGTGGGCTTACTGGATCAAGGTCGCGTGATATGAATGTTTTGGGTAAATTAACTGACTTATGGCGATAAATATAGATCAAATCGAAACAAAAGCAATCGTCTTAGAGTTAACCTTTGCGTTAACTGCTCAAACTAAATAGCTCGTCCAGGTAACGCTGGAGCTGAGCAAGATAATTTTAATTATATTCATGAAAAGTATTTTATATGAAACTTTTACCAAGAACTGCATATCTTATCGTTTTATACTACTACGAGCCCCTTGCATCCCACTTGTTATTGCATGAAGTGTTTGTAGTAGGTATCTCGGCAAACTCTTATAATTTAATTTTGACTCGTTTTACAGATAACTCCCTCGGGATACCCGGAGCATATTCAGAGTTCCGATCCCGAGCTTTTCAAAAGTTATCCGAGAAGCAACAAATACTAAATGAATTGCACGTAAAAGTGGAATAACTAGAATTTTTAAAATAAATTTTACACAAAATCCGGAATCCCCAATCGGAGTGCCAAAGCGAAAATAGAGGAAGCCTGCCTAAGGTACACTTACCTGGTCTAGACTCTTTCCTTCCTCTAAGACGCTATCTCGGTACCCATCATCGTCGTCATCGTGTACCGAACTAATTCGATTGGCGGGTCCGTGCGAAAGGACTCCATCACCAATCTTAGCGACCTCCTTTACGACAGCTACCTCCTTTGCGGACCGCGGAGGTGCCACATGGTTTGACATGAGATCCTTGTCGTTGAGGTCTTTTTCCTCGCGGGTGATTGGTCCGAAGAGATTCGTGTGATCGTCATCTTCCGTAGGTGCAAACACGGTCGTTGGTGAGTGCAGGTAAGTTGTGTGGTACATTTGATGATTGTTGTAAGGGTATTGGTAGCTGCTGCAAAGGCTGCTACCACCAAGACTAGATCCATGCAGGCGAGGAGTGCGTTGTGTTACTCCGTACAGTGGTCTGCCCAATCTGCGAAAAGTCAATTTGGAGATATAGAAACAAGTCGTGGGAGTCTCTTTTTCTTATTTTTCATGGCACTTCTCCGCTTTCGATGCACGATTGTCTTAAAGAAAACCAAATTGCATTTTTATAATATCCCATATGCGTTCTTTTTACATAATATGGTCACACATATGCATATATAGATTTTCTCATATCCTATAGCAAACCTTCTGTATAATGAACTTTTTTACTATGACAAACAATTTTAGGTGTTTAAGGTCTTCCAAAATAATAACTACATACTTAAAAGAAGTTTTCCAAATACCGATCTGAATGGCAAGAGAAAAACTAAAGGTTGTTTTTTTCTGTAGTGAACTTTCGAACTTTCGATGGGAATAAACAAACAAAGCAGCTATCAGCTATGAAAGTTAGGTAGCCAATTTTCATTTTCATTCATTTTAGGTTGCCATTTCACCATGGAAACGCCTCAACACTTTCAAATTATTAAAATTTACTTCGAAAATTAGTCTTCAGTTCGTGAAACGCATAGAAAATTACGTGAATTTTATGGTCAACATAATCGTCCAGCAATCGTCGAAAAGTGGATAAATTTCGCACCACTCGCTCTGATTTAACACCTCTTGATTATATTTTTGGGGGGGTATGTTAAGTCATTGTTGTACGCTAACAAAACAGCAACAGTTGACAATTTGGAAGCCAATATTGAATGAGTTATAACAGAGATAATATCGAATTTCTCACCCTCTTAAAAAGCACCCAATATTTTAAAATTATATAAATTGTTTTCCGTAATAGTATATACATTCCGACTCAAGGTGGAATCGTTTTCCGACCTGTTGTCGCTTCCTATTTTAAACTACGAATACGGAAGATATTCGTAATAAAATATAGTTTAAAATTCACCCTCACTTGACCCTAGTTTGGGAAAAGAGTTGGTTGTTGGAACTTTTGCAAATAAAATTTAACTACTGACTTGTCTGAGAAAAAAAACTTGCAAAATTTTGTACAATTCTCCCAAATTCATTTTTCTGATTTCAATTAGTTCTTATGCTGTGCAGCCAAAACGAAAAAATTAATTGATGTAAAAGGTAATTAAAATGAATTTGCTGGTAAATTCAGGAAGTTCAATTCAAAAAAAGCTTTTGTAAATTCTTTTCGATTTGTTCCGAAAGGGTTCAAGAATAGAACTATATATCAAGAGATTGCGGAGGACAGAAATTTATGGGGACCGAACCAACCCAAATTCGACTAGTGAAAGCTTCGTCTTTTATTAGCCTTTTACTACATGGAGCAGCGTGCGGTAAGTAAGCACTTTATCTGCATGCGGAATAAAATATATTTTGTATGAAATTGAGACTTGGATAAAAATTATACCAAGCTTACGTTTCCTTACATTAGGTAAATTATATAAAATAACATTTTACAAAGTATTTGGCAAAGGATTAGGTAAAATTCCTTAGAAATGAGAATGCCAGACTCAAACTTTAAAAATTTGGGGCGTACACGAACCATTGTTGTGCTACGTAACATATAAAAAAATACCTTTTGTACACTTTTGGTATTATTTTAAATGAAAATATTACAAAAAATACAATCGACCGGTAGTCGAAATCGGATAAAAATTCCTTAATAAAAGAATCGACGTGACTTTCACAACTTTGATAACCTACTACCTTTAATTTATTTTTTTAAATAGCAAATTTAAAATAACATGTGTAAGGGCCACGGAAAAACCAGGGAAATCCCGCTTGGTCTTAAATAAGTAAATTAAAGATTGTAGCATATCTTCTCAGCAGCACGGGTGTTTGTAAGGACGAGCAGCAGTATGATAATCTGGAAATAGCGTCGAATGTCTGTGGTAATAAATAACTCAGACTTATCGGCACAAACAGTTTTGTTCGTAATTAAGTGCTGAAAGGGAAAAACAATAACTGAACCCCTTTTGACAAGTACGATTCACATTTTGTGCAATTCTAAGAAGGGAAGCATAGGTTCCCTGTGCATGGCCGTAAAGTCCTTCGCACATGTGCAATGAACAAAATAGGAAACAGGCACCTTCTTAATTGAACATGTCCTAGCATGCGCATAGTTTAGGCGCCAAAGGATTTAGTTATGACCAGGTTAGAGGTATAAAAGGTTAGGCAAGATTCGGAAATGGGATATTATCGCGGAGTACTTGTTACTTGGACACCATCGGGCGTGCTGCTGAGTTGTGTCCTGCTGCAGTTTGAATTTGAGGGTTGTAGTCTTTACACATGTCCTTTTTCATTACTTTATTTTTTATATACGAGTATAGTTTATATAGTTAAAAGGACAATAGAGATTGTTTATCATACTTTTGATTTACATTTTTACCATATTATACGAAAAAAGTGCATGTAAGTATTAGAAAAAATGCAAAACACTTACCTACAAAATCTTCAGCGAGTAGTGCAGGAAAAGTACCACGAAAAATACCAAAAAAGTTATTTAAGACGAAAAATACCATAGTAAATTGATTCGTACTTTGGTGTTTTTCATCTTTAGGCTAGATATGTAGACAAGCCCGCGGATCTAAATAGGCGTTAATTACCGTGGTGAATCATTCTCGTTGCGCCGGCGAGAGGATAACATGGATGTTGCCCGGTCTCCACGGGCCGCAGCCATCATATACGTCCACATGTCGTCTCATGGCATTACTTCCTTTGCAGGGAGCTTTATTTGTAAGAGGAGCTCGCGTTAGCCTCCGCCGAAATCAAAATCTCATTTGCAAATATGCTCAGCGGTGGCTCGCAAAGATAAAGGCTATCACACGACATGTGACAGCAGAGGGCGTGCAGGTGTTCCTGTCCTCGGGTCTGCGAACATGACCGGATGATAGGGGCGGGTGGACTTAAAATCGTAAACGTGCAGTTGTGGCCAGGTGAATTTCCTGGAAAACAAAACACAGATATGTAAATTGGGTAGAAAACTATGAGTCATTGAGTCATTCAAAGTGCAAATTTATTCCGTACTTTGGCGAGCAACAAAAATAAACTCAGTCACATATAAGGGCCTCACGGGGCCGTGCAACTGGTGCTGATGGATTTTGCCTTCGAATTTCAAACGAACCAACCGGAATCATTTGCATTTGCCGAAGTTCGCTGAATAGGTTCCCTATTTTGAATTATGAGAGCTGACTGCGACGTAGAAGCTGAATCCATCAAAGCATAAAAATAACTGCCTTCGCCATTGAGGACTCTACGCCTTCAACTCCACCCCTACGTCCCTGGATTCAGTAAAAGCCGTCGAGATCGAAACTTTCGATGGAGCAAAAAGGAAAATTCCGCTTAATATCAGCAGAGCGTGTTAAATTGAGTTAACTTGGTAGATGTCTTCAAAATTTCCTGGTAGATTTTTTCCCACCGCCTTTGATATCGAATAGGACACGAAAAGAGGCAAATTTTTCTTAATGAGGCTCATTTTGGAATAAAACCAACAATTTTTAGAGGTCCTCTCTCATTCAACAGAGCAAGAAAAGCCATGCTGCTGATAGGAGATTTCCCTCGCCTCTGAGATAATCTTGTCGAATTAAGGCTGTGAAGAAGCGGATATGTGGTGGGTGGGGGTAGCCCTGAGGCGACTACTTAAATTTTACCTAAAACAAGAAATGCTTTTGGTCGCTTTAATTGAATTTTGCTATCGTGAGAATATCTCAGACAGAAAATATTTTTGGCCTTTTATTTCGATATGGCGCCAACTGCGTAGTTAATTGCTTAAAATAGACCTTACGCACTTAATGATAATTAGCACTAATTGAGATATGGAGACTTTTCCTTATTAACAGTCCTTAATACATATAAATCACGTGTCACTGTGTTCGTATACGCTAATCTCACAAACCGCCCAATCGATTTCAATGAAATTTTTTGAGTGGTAATGGTTGGTTCCAAAATAGGATACTTTTGGAACTGCGACAAGTAGCGCAGTTGTCGAGATCTATCTAGATTTCTATCTTTGCTAGCAGCGTGTTTCTACTTTGTTTATGAATTTACTGAAAATAACGTGAAATATATTAATAAAATACGAATTACAAGTTTTTAATGCTGAATTAACCCTTGTGTTAATACCCGAGTACCAGAGTGCCCACCATGTTATATCGAAAAAAGACTGAAAAAAAATCAATAGCAAAGTAAAAAAAAAAATTTTAAAAATACTTTTTCTTATATTGAAATATTAAAAATTTAAGTAAATTTAATAAATGGACACAGTTTAGTTGGGGTATTAACACGAGGGTTAAACGCGGTCTACAGAAGGTGGTCTGTGGTAGGACAACGTTTGCTCGAGCCCCCTAGCATATTTTTATTTTTTGAACATTGTGTAATAATGAAAACTAATGAGGGACTTAATTGTGCTCGTTTTTCAAAGAATTAGAATAGTCAAGGCATATTATCAAAGCTGAATTGAAAGGCATCTTGTTGTGCGAGAGTCCCTTAAAAAATTACATTCGTTACGTTTTTGACTTGCACAGTGACCTTACTTCACTTTTCGTTTTATAGTATTATGAAATGGTGTGACGACAACTTTTATAACAATCTAAAATTTTCTTTTTGACCTTAAAACTCCTATAAATCGGGATGTCAAATTGAAAAATGCATTGTAACAGAAATCGAAAAATGTTTACAATTTGTTTAAATGTAAAGTCCCTGATACACACATTGGCCCAAGTTGGGCGAATAGAGGTCAACGCTGAGCGTACACCAATCTGTGGACTATTTTTCGTTTGACCTTGTACCATTTCACCTTGGCCACTTGCCACTTATCGATGCTCGCCTCTGTATTTTTTTGGAGAAAGTGGAAAAGAAAAATCACATCTACACAAATATTAATTACCATCACCGTAAGTATTTGTTTACACTGATAAACATTGAACCATATATGGAAATTAGTATTATTATTAATTTTATTCCCTTCAAATATTGGTTATTAATAATTTTTATTTAAAAAATTAAAGTTTCATTATTATTACAAAAGTTATTCAAACCAACTATATTGTATATATTTAATATTGGTTTTAGTTACTTTTTTTAATCGAATTGAAGAATTTTATATTGATTTATATTAATTGATTACTAAACAGTTATTATAAAAATTCACATGTTGATATATTTACACTTACTGAGTTCTATTTCAATTAATACTCAACATCCTCTATCTTCTTTTCTTTCTAGTTTTTATATTTATTTGGCTATTATATTAGTATGAATAAACAAAATAATAATTATATGCACTAATCAATAAGCAGTGACAAAAACTTCATCATCCAGTTTGGTGGATAAACAATAATTGGCTTAAATATTCGAAAACGTGTAGACATGCACATTTCCAGTTCACGTTCCTAAGAAAGGGTAATTTTAGGTTTGTTGAGAGGTAACACCACCCTAGCGGCCGAAAAAATGCCTAATTTTGATGATTTATTTTAGAAGTCTGGAAAAAGTAGTGAAGTAAAAACAAATATATGTTTATTATTATTTTGATACAAAATGACGGTGACAGCGAATCTTTGAAATTGCTTTTTTTAAAACTCTTTTAAAAGAGGACGAATTTCTCGTAAAATGTAAGATCTGGAACAAAAATCCAAGAATACTTATGTATAATCCTTATATATAAAACTTATGTACGTAAGGCCTTTTCTTTAAATGAAATTTTATACTTCTGAAAAAGTTAATCGATTGTTTGTAAACTCAAAACCTCAAAAAACTGCTTCGAACTTTAATAGAAAATTGTGAAGCTATTATCAAAATTTCAAATCGATACATGCAACAGTGTAATCTGTCCTCACAGTTTGAAAGAGTGGTTTCGAGAAAAATGCGTTTAAAATTTTACAAGCACTTAAATTTTCGAAATTTTTATTTACCTCTAATAAAAATTGAACCTTTTAAAATTAAATTTAAACTACAGAACCAACTGGATATCGCTGTTTATGATACTACAGTATTGTTTCAACCAAAAAAAGGAAAAGACAATTTTTTCAAAACCCTTAACATGTTGACGCTCATAACTTTAATTCTACAAGATATATAAACTAAATAAACGTCAACGTGCTAAATAAAAGATGTTTTTTACACTTTTTAGTAATAATATTAAATTAGCGCTCAAGAAAAAACCTTTTATCGACATGAAAAGTGTTTTTTATATTTTGATGACAAAAATGTTACAATTATAAAAACTAATCTTTTCTCAATTATCGACAACGAAGTGAACTAAACTAAAACAAACTGCAAAGACCAATCAACCAAAAACGAACTAACCAATTTGCTGAATTGGCTGAATCACGTGTAAAGTGTAAGTTCAAAACAACGACTGAAAAATGTTTAATCGAGAGGAGTATGTAACATTGCTTGAGAATCTACCCAACTTTGCTTATAATATCGGGCTGGAATTATTGCAAGCATTTTTAAAAATGTTTTATGTTATAATTAGTGCAATCGTGTTTTGACAACCGGTGGGACAGATGAGGCGCACTAACTTTTTCTAGTACATGGTTGCTGAATGAATGACATACATGAATAAAGTTAGCCCCAAACACGAGCGTGGGCGATTTTGGTTCGTCACTGCATTTATAGATTGAAATGATTGAATTGAACCATAGAATGACTAAAATTATCCAATCTAAATCTTAATCACAACGGAAATCCTACATTGTAAATCTGAGTGTATTATTTCAAAACGCTTCAAGTGTTTTATTTTGACGACATCCGTTTGAGTAACATTATCTCGATTTTAAAACCCGTTAAGGCGTTTTGAAATTGCATGCCCACATTATTAATATTTTAATAAAACTTAAAAAAAAGAATTTTGAATTGCCGCCGTCTACGTATATTTGATTTTCGATTTTGATTTTTTGTGATGTTAAGTTGGTACTCATGTCCCTCACTTATGCTGACAAGCTCCGCTATTTTGAATGTTCAGTTAATTTTTGACAGTTAGTTTTCTTGGACGTGTTTTGGCTCATCTTCGATTTTTGCGAGAGACATGAGTACCAACATAACGCCATAAAAAAAATCAAAAATCGAATATAGGTAGCCTGCGAAAATTCAAAATTCGCGATACTTTTTGAACAGACCTCGTATATAGTATTGTGAAAAATTTTACAAAATGAGTTTTTAATAGTACGCCTTGACATGAGGTCCTCTTAACTATTTCCTCTTAAACTGTTCGAAATTGAAAATAAAAAAAATTGTTACCCGTTCTTTGATTTCTCACGGCTATGTAATCAAATATATTGCATTCGCTGTTGGGTGCGACGATAACTAGATAGTAAAAATCGATTGGAAGAATAAGTACTCAGCTGGGAAATAAATTTTTCAAATTCATCGGACTCGTTGCGAATTGATTATGGCCGATATTCGGAATTACCTAGAAACGTGACATGGGCGCAAAATGTTTTCTCAATAAAATAGCAAACGGAAAAGTGTAGAAAAATCTGACGTCCGAAAATACAGACTTTCCTTTCGTTATCGACTAATATACATAACTGAGTAATTTTGCGAATTCTGTATGAAATCATAATAAATTCTCATGATTTATTATTAAATTGAATCAACCATATTCGAATAAATTAAATTTTATTATGTTTGTAAAATATTTGTTAAATAACTTGTAATAAATTTGCATACACACTCTTAAAATCAAAGCACAGGTTTTTTGAAATTTTGTCTGTCTTTCTGTCTGTTTGTCCTTGCCAATCTCGCGAACAGATGAACCAATTTCTATAGAAATTTCACTGAAAAGTAAAGGACTTTATCGGGTATGATTTAGGATTTTGCTACACCACTACTACTCCAAATTGTGATAAAAATTTGAATTAATAATTTTAAGGTTGGTGGATGGTTTAAAATGTTTTTTAAGCTATATCCTCAAAATCGATATACCATATGGATAAGAATCTATTGTCATTATAGTTATTACAAATATTCAACTAAAATAAATAAATAAATAAGATTGGAAATTGATTTTATTTCGATTTTTCAATAGGATGCATTATTCTGTGTTCTGTTTGATATCGCATTATTTCATATGTGTATATAAAATCCAAATAACTCGGGTAATGCTATCTACTTTCAGTTAATAAATAACAATAATAATAAAAATAAGTTAAATCGGGATTCCTAAGTAGTACGGATAAATACGCTATGTATGCACGTCCTATGTGTTATATATATATGCAGAAGTCATGTTACAATTTGCATTTCTTCAAATCTCTTTAACTGCTACTAAAAAGAGTATTTTTGTTGTTGTTGCTGAATATACTTTTAAAATAAAATTTGTATAATTAAAAATATATAACTTATATAGTTATAATTAAAGTTAGTTTATTTATTTTATTCTAACCATAATTCATTATAAAATTTGAGCATTCGGGTGCGCACTGCGACCTGAAAGATTTTTTTTTATTACGCCCAAGAAAGGAAATCAGGGAATTTGAGGAGAATGCACCAGAGTGACCAATTGACCAATCAGAATTCGAACCGACGGCCTCAGCAATAGGGCTAACCACATGTCCGCCTAGCTACCGAGACGTAGGTCAAAGACCAGTTGGGAATCGAACCCACGACCTCGGATCATGGACCATGTTATTAATTCAGTTTGACTTATTTCCAAGTATTTTTATAGTAATAGTAGGCAAAAACGTATTTTAGGTGGAAATTCCTATTAAATCACTTAAAGGTCCGGATCATGGAATATGTAATTTTTCAATATAAATCTGTTTTATTCCGCAAAGTAAATATGCTATTGAGTTTAACAACCAACGCTTTTGATCTTTCTGGATGTCGTTGTCTGGCAAGCTAGACTAACCATATTGCAGTAATCAAGAGTTAAGCATGCCTATTTGGAATTCCTTCTTGATGGTTTTGTTCAGAATGTCATATATATTGAGTCTATATGGCAGCAGATTCATAAATTATCGATCCTGAATTACTGTATCGCTTAAATTTAAATTTTATTGTAAAACACTTTTTGGAAGAAAGAATCAGTTTTAATTGTCTTCACCCCTTAAACGCTGTGTTATCCTTCAAAAAATAATGTGTAATCAAGAGCGCTATGAACTTTACAAGTTTCACAATTTTTGAAATTTTCAATCATAACGCGATTGAAAATCTTCCAATGGCATAACAAAGAAATAAAAAAATAAATACTCGTCGGGAATATTGAGCCATTCCAGAGATGTACACGACGTGAATTTCTTATAATGAGGGATAAAAAATATCTTATGTGTATGTAGACCCGCTACATAGGCTACCTACATATCTAGCGTCGTTCAAAAAGCGGAATCAACATAGGTGAAACTATACTTGTTATTGAGACAATAAATAGCAACTACAATGGTATGCATGTGCATAGTTTAGCAGCCACATTCCAAAATCTGGTGCATTGCAGGTGCCCTTTAGACGTACTGTTATACCCCGAGATCAGGTATACAAAAACGTTGTAGTAGACATTCATCATTTTAAAATGAAATGAATGAAATGTAACGAATGTTAATATTAATTAATAAACAATTATTTTAAATCATAAATCTCTATATTTATTTAAAAACCTGATACTCATTTCATCTACATAATTATCAATTTCCTTATTAGAAATATATACTCGTATTTTAATACTAATAGTATAACGATGCCTAATGGTACCCGGATATTGACTTGACTTTAATACTTTATTAAATATACTCGTACCTAAGTTGTGAAAAACATATACGGAAGCACAAATCTACTTTAAATTACATTTCTGAACGAGGCCTTTGTAGTGAAAAAATTATTTTTGCAATTCAAAATTGAACATTTTTGCAATACATATCAGCTTAAAAGGGTACCCAGATATCCGGTTATTGGCAGAAGGGTTAAATCCATTCAGTAGTTTCGGCATGATGCATGTGCAGTTAGACAGCTATGTGTCTGTCTGTTATAGTTTTATTATATGTATTATACAGGTATAGGTATAGATTATTGAGTTGGTCCACCTATATAATACAACATTAAACATATAAAGCGGTTTTCTCTGATTTTTAGCTGTTGTAAAATAGCTTTTAATGGCGCTGTGGAAACAATAAAGCAAGAAAATCATTTTTATATAAGTAAAATCGCAGCAAATAATAAGTGAACATCGGATCAAAGTCTCAGCAGCACAAAGAAACCAAGTCAAAGTAAAAACTGCCAGAATTGAGGGCAAAAAGCAGAACCAGATGAAAAAGGTTTGCTTTGCCAATGACTATCTGATATTGTTTGTTCAGACATTTACTTGGGGTTTGCTTTTTCATGCTTTAATTACAGAGCAGTCAAAACAGTTGTGCTTGTTGTCTTCACTTTTTGCTCATTTTAAGTAGAAAATTAGCTTCATGTTCATGTAAACAACCCTATTTTCTTGAATTTTTTTATTTTTTTTATACAAGGTAGCTCGAAATATATCATTCGATTTTCTTTTGGTGTAATTCCAAAAATAAAAATATTATCTTTTTACGGCATATGTTTATTTGATGCAATAAATTTCATTTTATTATATTTCAAAAATGATATCTGAAAGGTGGCGGCACCAGAGTTGATGCAAATTTCGGCTCTTTTTATGGCATTTTGTACACGTTCGTCAAGATTTTCGGCGTTAGATTGTCGATTTCTTGACGAATGATGTTATTGAGGGCCTAGAGAATCTGCGACTTGTTTATGTAGACCAGCCCCTTTAAGTAACCCCACAGAAAAAAGTGTCCCCTTCCCCAATTCCTTCAATTGCCATTCCGCATTTCTCATTCTCAATTCTACACTTCCAATTTCACACTCCCATTACCCTTTGCATTCGTATCGCTTAAACGTTGAAGTCCATGTATATGTCCGACTCAGGAATTGATTTATAAAATTAGATATATGGTATACTGGTTCTTACAGATCTATAGCTGAATTATATTGAATAAAAATTTAATTAATGTATTTTTACCTATCTATAGTGTGTTACATTTGGCATGAGTAAATCATGAAACATATTAAGCTGTAAATCTAAAATTTGTGTAAATTTTAACACAAGTTTTAGAACTATTTTAACATACTTTTCAGTAAAATGTGAAAATTTTAACAGCTAAATATCGTGTGTATATTATGCATTTTAAATACCTCTTACAATATGCGTAAATTTAATGCAGCCCATATAAGGGAATTATTTTAACACACAATTAGGGTGTCCTTATAATTTACACATTTTTTATGAATTTAAGTAAGACACTTGCATTTGCAAATATGCATATCTGTCATTAGTGCCGAAGCATCTTCATTGTGGCATACAAATTGTAGAATTCGCTGCTAATTTGGGTGCTGACATTTTTAATTATGGATTGTTATTTCTTCTTCAAATGATGCAAGATTTGTATTATAATTGGACAATAGACTAACTCATTCGCCGACGCCGGCCGTTCTGACCTAGACCCAAACAAAAAATTATATGGCAGAGGGAGACGATCTCAACCATTTGGGAGTTACATAATGATTCGTAAATTCCAATTTCAATGATATTCACAACTCACAGCAAAAATGTCTTAAAGTTCTTTCAAAAATGTCAACAATGTTAACCTCCCACCACCCACTGCAGGTACATTCAATTTCAAAACTGGAAAAAGAGTTTATCATTTTCCTAAAATTTACGTTTTTATCGAATTTTTTTCCGAAATTCGTGTAATTAATACACTTAATTATTACTTTTATTGAATTGGCTATCTTATTATTTTTCCAATAAGGTATAACATGTCCAAGATGAGAAATATGGTTATTTATTAGATGAAAACTTTTTCTAGTAAATTAAAAAATAAACCAATTTTCAAAGAAATTAAACTAAAATTAACGTTAACGTAATATTTTTTTTTTAATTAACACCCGATTTAAGTTAATGCTAAATCTTAATATATATAAATCAATAATTCCAGCTTTTCTCTTGGACCCGATAGGTAGCACTGTTGTCGAGATCTAAACATTTTTTTTAGTTTTTCAAAGAAAATTTTTTTAATATGTTTTCAGTAAACCAAGTGCACAGAGCGGAAATTCATCTTAACATTTCTTTGTTAGCGGCGTGCTTTTACTTTGTTTCATTAACTTAATGAAAATAACGTGAAATATATTGATAAAATACGTATTAAAAGTGTTCAATGCTGTGATTTAAACACAGTTTAGACAGAATGTGGTCTGTGATAGGGCAACTTTTTTCCAGGTCCACTAGTATTTCATAAAATCTGTTCAAAATGCCCTCTACCACTTTCGATATATACCACTAACCTCTCTCTAACTCCCTGTGGTGTATTGTAGCTATTTTCGTCGAAGCCCAAGGAATCTGTCCATTTCGTCCAATGCAAATTGTTCATTTAGTTTCAGCTTCACAATGTTACCAGAGTGCACTGATGGTCCATTGTATTGGTAAAACATTGACCTAATATTATCCAGAGAGATGTCTCTGGTAATGTATTTTTTAAAAAGTCCAGATGAATTTGGCCATTAAGCATTTGCGGCAGAATGAGTGGTCCTATTATGTGGATAGGTATGAAGGTTATGGTATGTGTTGTACCATCCTCAGTGAATTGTAATTCATCCGTCCACAAAATTTGTTCTAGAAACGCCCTGTTCTCTATGTCGCTTTCTAGAATCCAAGTGCAAAGCTCCAATCTTTTCTCGAATCTCCTTCCAGGTACGCTGATAATGATATGGACGTAATCTTTCTCGACGAAGAACCTATTTAAAGTTATACTTCCGGTTTCTCTTAACCTCTGCAAAGTCCGTGAAAATAGCCCTCATTGGAATGCCCGTCGATTCGAAAATCTCCTTAGGTATTCTACTTCAGCCTCTTTTTCGTTTCCGTCGACTACACCATAAATGTAAATTATATCAACGTATTTCTCAAAAGTGAATTCGGCTATTATTTAATTATTTCAGTTATCATTTAGTTTTTCAACTATAATCGATATTCTTGCTGACCTAGCAAAATTTCCATCAAGTATTAGTAATAAAACTTCAGGATCCATCCAAGTACGGCTGGCTAAGACAAGCTAATTACCACAATAAAATAAATTCCATTAATCTCTTTCTTCATTTTTGTAACAGTAATTAACACCAGGTATCTGTATATGCTAAACAAACATTCCCTATAATATGCAGGGGAATAAAACAATAAAATATCAGTCAAAGTTTTTTAAGGAACAGATTTGTCTACCTCTATTGAACCTGGACATGTACCTTTTTGGAAAGGTAATAAGATGAGCAATTTGATAAAAATAATACATAGGTATATTAATTACGTCAATTTCGGAGAAAATTTCATGAAAACATAAATTTTAGGGAAATTAAAAATATTTTCCTACTTTCGCAAGGGAGTTTGTCTGAAGTAAATGGTGGTTAACATTGTTTACATTTCTGGAAAGGACATTAGAATAGTAGATTTTTGGCGTCGGTTGGATGTTGTTGCATTGAGTAGATCAAAAGATAAAAGTAAAATATAGTCCCCCTACCATACAGATTTTTGTTTGCCTACGAGTGTCCGGTAGTTACGGACGTTAAAACCGCTACGATCGTCTCATTTTTTTAAAAATAAGACTGAAGAAATCCTCTCACAGCTTTTTGTTATATTTTTCGTATTCCTGAGTAAATTTGTAACAATGTGCTCCCCTTGAGAAGTAAAAAGGTTTTAAAAGGTAAAATTCTAAAAAAAACACAATCTAGGGCACACTTAGTTTGTATAGTATGGACCCTTCTGATGTTTTCAAGGTTAATTGATAGTAAATTTGTAATTATGCTCTTAGTTTATAAAATACATTTCAGAACTTCCTTTAAGCTCCATGAAATTGTAGTCACTTTGGAATCACATTTTTAAAGGAAGGCATTACCGATCGTAAATGCATTTGTCTAGTAATTGATTTTTTTCGCAGAAAATTGAATGTTCCCTCGATTGCAATTGGAGTGCAACCGCATAGAACTTGCGTCATTAAAATTTCACACACCTCGACTATTTAAGGCGGCAGATACAAAGCTCGGCAATTTATGTTCATTTTCCTGACGCAGAAGAACCCCATCCGCAGTCGACACTTGGAATGTAAATGAACGTACCTTCGCAGGTAATTGAATCGACATTAATTCGCAATTAAGTTCCATAGATATTCTAAGTGGGGCCCCGACAACTGTGACGCCGAGTGTCAGCATCGCCGTCGAAGTCGTTCTGATTGATGAGCTCCTTTTGTTCGAATTTGTCAGCTTTTTTTTGCTTTTTCTTTTAGATCCAGTGCACTTGTTCGACGTCGACAAAGAGTTGGAGCAACCACGTCGTTGGGGACAGAAGATGGCTTTTTTCCATACACCGAGCAGGCGACGGTAGACTACACTAGCGGAAAGAAACGTAAGTAATCAATACTGCCGATAGAATGATGCGACGGCGGAGCAGGAATTGAGAATATTCCAGATCTAAGCACAGGATGTATTTCAATGTCGGGACTTTCATTTCATTTTCCGTCAGACCCTTCCTGATGAGACGTCGTCGTCCTTTCAGCCCAGGGCGCCCACATCCCCGCAATGATAGTGAAGTGGCAAGGTGATTACGGCGGAATCCTCATCTCGCAAAAATTCAATTCGGTGCTCAAAAAGCCTGACAGCACGCCTTATTAGATACTTTCCTAGGCACATATGATCAGTGTTTGAAAATCTTTCATTCATAAGGCGCCCCAGTTGCGAGAATGTGGGCGGGGACGTTGAGGATTCGTTGCCTATTCTCTCAAGTGGAAGATAAATTGACTAATTTAAGCGGATAATGTTTTTATCTCTGTACATCAAACGCCTTCAGGGACAAACAGCTACTCATGCTTATACCATGCGACGACAAATTGCCTATTTCTGACATGATATATGTGATTTATTGTGGCTTGATGGTAACTAGACTAACTCGTGCCACTCAAAATGCCACGTGCAAAATTTGCATAAACTAGTTGGAATCGCAATTACCAAAGTGGTGTGACAAAATCTCGCACATTCGTTACTACGTTCTAATGCAACGAAAATTAGTTTCGAAAACATATTAGAATACGACAAAAACTTTTCCCCTCTACTGATTATTGGTAAAAGTTTTACCATAGTTAAACAAAATTTTCCGTATGTAGGTGGGATACTTGGAACATGAGAGACAGATGGCAAGAAAATTACAAATACAAATACTCGTACATTCCGTACAAAAATAAATTTCTCTTAAAATTTCATAATTTTACTTATCACTCTGCGAACATGGTTATGAGAGCCATAGTCACCAGGAAGTTGGACTCAACTATCACCAGTATAATGAGTTGCGTACATAATTCGCCATACGTCATTCGAGTACGCCTATGACGATCTCACTATTAACCTTTCTAGGGTCGCCCTTGTACCTCGCCGTGAAGGAAATAATAGGACTCGCTCCCCCGCATATCTTCGTTTTTAAAACAGCTGTTATTAATGCTCTGAAAGAGAAGACTACATCAAATGTGCATATTACTGGCAAATGCCTCATGTGGGTCTGCATCATATCGGAGTTGTGCTTCGGCACGAAATTCAAGGTTCCTATCCCAAAACATGTGGTTTGGAATGGCGATAGTCCCAAACCAGATCTCAGAAGCCCTAATTGGTACACTAATGGATTAAAAACAGAGCACGGTACTCGAACTGGAGTTCTCCACCTCGAAATAATCCGCTAACCAACCTCTTCCTTCTTTCTCTCTCACAGGGTATCTTTCCCAGTTTTTGGAAAGATTAAATTCTTATCCCAACTCATAAGAAAGGTTGTAAAATTAATTTCTAATTACCGCCCCATTGCAAAACTCTACTACATCCCCAAACTTTTTGAAAGCCTAATTTATGACTCCATGTCCTTCCACTGTAAATCTATTCTTCCTTCGGTCCAACACGATTTTCTCAAAGGTGTTCTTGGCTTCCATCCTCGCTTCATTTCCTGGTTCAAATCTTACCTCGATAATCGACAATATAGAGTTCGTTTTGATTCTGCGGTCTCTAACCCCTTCAAACCCGACTCCGGTGTCCCTCAGGGAAGTCACGTAGGCCCACTGATCTTCATATTATCCATTAACGATGTTGAACAGGTTATTAAACATTCAAACATTCTAATCTGTGTCTAGAGGATCACAATTCACATTTTGCATTTTTCTACTAGCACGCACGAGAAGGCTTCCTTAAGGTAGCGGATAAATACTTCTCTAATGGATGTCTTGGTAGAAAAGACCTTCTGGTCGCAGTGCCCACCATATTGATCACACCCCTTATAATAATAATAACTTATAACTTTTATACTCCAGAGGAAACCTATATATGCAATAAATTTAAAAAAGAAAAACAAGTTATTGTAAATTTTTTGGTATAGACGTTATTTTCCATACTTAACAATTTATAACTTTAAAACTGCTGGTTACTAAATAAAGAGAAATTATCAATGCATACAACTTACACAGAAACAAAAACCTAACTTTGTGTTTACCTAATTATGCCCACTACTTTTTCGAATCTACCTGAAAATGGTTGACCATACGATGCATATACTTGTTGCTCAACTGCAGCTAAAAAATGAAAACGATCAGTAAATGTTCCTGGAAATGGCAACGGAAAAACCCCATGTTGCTTAGCATTTTTTGATGTGTGAATATTTAAAAGATTTTGGTTTTATGTCAAAGTTAAACTAGATTCAGCAGAAAATATGGATCATAAAATTTTTGTCAAATTGAAAACATACAAATATTTACACGCACACCATTAGTTTAGTAAGTAAATATGACATTATTTGGGAAGTGCAATTAAATACTATTGGCATAAATTATACCTTACCCCTTTTTCTCCTTTCTCCAAGATAAGATTCCTAGTTACGCCTGTAACTATATTTTCTACATTCATAATTATTTTCATTACATTTTTCGAGATTTTCCGCCAGATATTTTGGTGTTTGTAGAATACAACACAATGGGCAGGGTGATTTTATGACAGCGGCGGAAAAGTTCCGTCATCGCTCATCTCATTAAGTACTTAATGGGAATTACTTCTCAATTGATTGCTGACGGCATAACTTTTCCGAGCTGAGTCTATCGCTCTCCCCGATCCGCCCAGAGTGAATGTTTACAAAATATGATTATGGCTAAGGTAAATAATTTTGGTCGATTACCATCTCTCCGATGTCCTAAAAAGCTCTGTTGAAGTATTCCTAAGCACGTACCATCGGCTTTAGTCCTTCTTGGAAGGAAGGAAGAAAATTGCACTAAAACAACTTAATTTTGCCTTGAGAAAAATAATACACCACACCCAAACACGTATAATCAGGGAATCTATGCAAATTAAGTAAGTTAAGCTCCGACCCTACCCAGATTGGCCGTCGCCTTGTCGGGTTCAGGAAAGAGACCAAAATCCAGGACCCAAGACCGTTCAGCTCGAAATAACTTCGTCTAGAATTAAAATGTGACGGTGTCGTTTGGATCTAGGTCTTCGGCTGGCAGAGAGCATTTGATTCAGTTGTAAAAATTTTCTTAGTACGGTATCACCCCGAGAATTGATCAGGTCCAAATTAGCATTGTTGGGGGTGGTACGCTTAGAATAGAGCACTAATTAAGTTTCCTTTCAGTCGTTGCCCGAGTTTCGGAATTCTCACTTCGAAAACAATCAGAATTACATAGTTGTTTACGACTTTTACAGGTTTGAACCAATTGTATCTACCATTCCCCACCTGTTAGGTAAGCATACGTCCTGAACGTTGGTGGTGCTTTTCCATTCTTATTCGGAAGATTTTCGTATTCAGGTCAGGTAAGATGCTGCTTTATCAAAAAGTTGAAATTAATATTGCCCCAACTAAGGTAATTTCGGCGTTGGGTATCTCTGATTTAATATAGACAGATATAGGTATACATTATGAAATACTAAATTTTACGAGATATTGTAATGGATCCTTAAACTTGATTTAATTTATTTAAGTTTATCCCTATTTGGATATATCTTTTAGAGAGTGCTCTTGTATGATTACATTAGATGGTATTAAAAGAAAGTGATTGTTTAAGGTATATTTATTAAATTGAGTATGAGCGATGTAAATTAAATTAAGACTCCAAAAAAAGCAACTATTTTAATATTTACAGCACAGTTCAGTCAATCGGAGCCTGGAAACTTAAAATACTATAAACCAGAAAATTTTAAAAGCATTTTTAACTTTCAAAAACCAGAATTAACTCGTTCAATTCAATGATTATTAATGACGGCTAATTGAAGAATAATCAAAGACCAAAATGTGATTTTCAAAATTCACACATTCGATCTACAAGAAAATTATGTTTAATACATATATTATTCAAGCTTAATAATGCGTAGTATAAGTGACGAACTTTGAATTTGTACGCGCCATTTTATACCGCATTTAAATATTGTCTGATAATTTTCAAAGTTACATTTAAACTATACTTTCTAGCCCAGAATATTTGTGGTTTTGTTTATAAACATCCAAAAATCATTAAAACCCTTTTATTTATTTCGTCCTTCTACGTCAATCAATTAGTTATTATTTTAATTATGGGTAATGTCATAAGAAACCTTCATCAAAACCGGTTATTCCAAGTATTTTCAATGAACGATCTTTGAGAAATTAAGTTTTTCAATGCTTGCTCAATCTGCAATTAGTATTGAATTCATAAATTACATAGAACTCTATGTAAATAGTAATAAAGTAGTTAAACCCTACCCAATTTTTACAGTACAGTGTTATCTTGAAACTGTCGCCGACTTAAAAGCAGACAGATGGTGGAAATAATTTGGGTCATCATGCAAGCAACTCGAGGCAAAAGTTTCTTTGGTCGTAAGAGATCCAGGATCCAAAAGTTCTTTTATTCAGATCTCAAGTACAAAAAGATGTGCTAGGGCTCAAGGCCAACTCTGTCGACAGAGGAATTTCCCTGCATCTTTTATTTCAGAAGTTCTGTAAATATTGAGCACTCAACCTATCTCGTCTCGTTTTAAAATCTGTCGGCTGACTGATCAGCGACGCTATTCTTGATTTCAACAACATTCCGAAAGGTTTTCAGTAAATAACCGTAAGTCTGGCAAAGATTATGCAAATGTTAGCTGTTTGATATTCATCGCGAAGGTCATTTCATTAAATTGCAAATTTACATTGTCCCCCTACACTAAGTCCCACAGGGATGATTCTGTCTGGCTAGAACCAATGCTTTTGCCGAGATTTTCGCATCGTTTTTCAGTTTTACATACATATACTCGTATATTAGTCTATAGGTCTGGAGAAGAAGAAATCGCAGGAAATCGAAACTAAAAAGATTTGCAGGTGACATTCAAGTGCAATCGTAATCTCTATTGCTCTTGATCGCAATGTGGAAAGAATTTTTATGACCTACGAAGGAGATTCAAGAAGGACAAGATAAAATCTTAATGCGTTTCAGCGGTAAATCGAACAAGAAATCTGCTATAATCCATGGTTGGGGCCGAAAAGAGCTAACGAATGAAAATGATGTAAAATAAAATTAAAAGTGGTACTGAACTGTGTCCTCTAATAAATTTTATTAAACTTTTCAAAGAGACGCAATTTAGAGGAAATTTTCTTCAGTTGCCAAGAACACAATATCTAATAAATTAATTTTGCTTTATACTCTCGGGATCCTATTGTTAATTTTATAGCCAGGATATCCTGACTGCAGAGTCCTCGAAGCCGGGAAAATTGCAATTAGGTACGAAGCTTTATTTAATTTCCAACTAGGCATAATTTAGGTTAATTTTCATTTTCTGTACTAAATAATTGTATTTAATTTCAAGCTAAATATGTTAAATTCTTTATGTAAACTAAACATTTTATAAAAACTCAAATGTTGACAGAATATATTTTAAACTAATACAATTGATTGATACTTAAAAAATCATTTATTTGATTGAATTTATTTCTATTATATAAATATTTGTTAAAAGTTAATAAATTTATAAAGATTTAATAAAGATTCATAAGCTATTAGCAAAGATATTTTTAACCCGAATAGATAGATTGAAATAAATGAAATATTTTTACAGTAAACTCTCAGGAATGTTCGATGATGTTGGACCAAATGGACATTTTCGAGTTGAAAAAATTAAAGTACGTATGAAGAGAGGGCCTCATACTACCTAAAAATGTTACTGCAAGCTGGATAAAAGAAGTCTGGAATTTTTATATACTCGTATACACTCCGTGGCATATGATTGATCTCACCTTAATTCTCTTAGGTACTCTGACAATTAATTAATTATTAATTCTGAGAAGTTTCATCATAATTGTCTATTAACGACTGAAATTCCTAATTACGAGTACTTCATGCAACTTTCTGTTGCATCAGGTACTTTTTGCAATATTCACGAATTTTTACCCCAAAAGTGTTATAATCTTCTTATTTGAGAGACTTCGACTTTTTAAATTACAAAAATATCACCCTACAAAGTTCTATAATATTAATCTGGGCTCGATCAGAGCCGCCCTGTAGAGAACCAATTGCCTAGCGAATTATGATGAAACTTGGCACAATTGTTTAGGAGAAAAAAAATTATATATATGGGCTATATTATATAATTAACCATAAAATTTAAAAAATGAATTAAGCGCAAGATTTAAAAAGTAAAAGATTTTAAAAAATTCGTATAAATACAATTAAACATCTTCATGATGACTTTGTTGTATAGTGCACAAAAAATACCTCAAAACTTGCACTGTGCAATATTTTTAAAAGATTGTTCAATTCAAAGAGCCTTCATTTGGTCCACCGCTCTAAACCCTGACACCTTCAAATGCGGCTTTGGATATAAGCATACAAAAGTATGGTATATAAAATCAAAACACACAAGAGGATTTCTTTTTCTATAAGATGCCACAAAAGTAGTTTTAGTTTACAGAAAATATCTGCAAAAACAAGAGAAGGAGAGCTTTCTTCTGTGTAGAGAAACTATAAAATTTCAGACAATCTTAAATTATTAAAGATTTTTAAAGTTTCGTATGTTTTCTGTTTGAAAAATTATAACCATAAAAAATAAGAACTAGAGTACTCATGAAATTTTAAAAGCTAATCTTATTTATTCGGCGAATTGTCTTTATATAAAAATAAATAGATAGAACTCAATCTGTACTTTCCTTCAATAAAATATGCATTATATAACTTAAATATAATTACGGACTAACTAACTAGCAGTTATAAAATTGCTCTACCAGACCACAAAAGGAAATTAGTTACAAATGATACATAATGTTAGCGATGGAATGTTAATGGTTTCGATTGCCAATACTCCAAAATAACTTCTCTTTTCCGTAATTTGTTGGTAGTCGAATCCTTTGGCTGAAGGGATAACAAAAATAGCCGAGATATTTACGGGTTGTAATTATGAGATTATTTTCTATAGAAAACCACAAGTGAATATTTGATGTCAGCTGGCTCCAACTAAGTAAAAGGGCAAACTTCTGAACATAAACATAAACAGATCAATGATTTTCTTCTGATTTAGCAGCACGGATGACTTGTGCTGAAAGCATTAGGTAGATATGTCCTGTTTGACTGCTGTTCGAACTTTTTGTATCGTTTGAAATTTAGCAGATTAGGGCTTTTATGGGAGTTGTATTTTAGTCATGTTAAATAGACAGATGTGTTCCGTGTCGCAACATTTTCATTTAAATTGTGCAGCACAGGATACAGCTTTAGTGGAAAATCAATTCTTGATGGTATTTAACCAATGAAAAACTAGATTTCGTATGTTGTTTTGCGATACAGACTTGAAATGTTGCTTCATATGGGTTTGTTTGTTTACCAAATTATTCGATGATGAATCTGGCCCTAGTTAATGTCATTAACCTTTAAAAGACAAATCTGGGTCCTGAGATAAATCATACGAATAAAGAAGTGTCTCGATGTTAAAATCAAAGATAGCATTTGCCAAAACCCCTTAGTATTGAATTTCATGGGAATCCCTTTTTAATTTTAAATTTAACTTTGTGTTAGCCATTTTGAGTCTGCCAGCTTGAATTTTGTAAATTAGAAAATTTTCATGGCAGATTCGAAATCAGGATCCCCAAAAACCTCCTGTGTATAATTTTATGGCAATCCCTTGAAGTTTAACATTTTCGATAGCCATTTTGGGTCCACCATCATGTATTGTAGTAGATTTAAATTCTAGCTCAAGAGAATGATAAATATTAATTTTCATTCAAATTTAATTTTAGGTCGCCATATTGGCGAATTGGAATTCGAAATCAGCATCCCTATTTTAGAACCCATGAATAAAAAGTAGTCTATATGTTAGGCCGGAATATTTAGTGCGTTTCCTCAAAAATTAAAATGCGGTGTTCCACCCTTGAGTACGAATTTCTAGAAACAGCAACCTTTCACCGTTGATCTTCATGGTAATGCTTTGAAATTCAATTTTTGTCGATTGTTATATTTTAATAATTAAAATAATAGTAAAAAACGAAGAAAATTATGGCTCTAATACATAATTTTATTAATTCTTTAATTTTCAAACTATACCGACAATTCAAATACAATGCTTTATTAAAATTAGTTTGACAATTATGAAATTGGTTTTTTAACAGAAAAATATTTGATAAGCGAACAAATTAAAACCTGTTATAATTTCATTTGAAGATCAATCAATTCTTGGTGCGTTATTGTGGAAATTGTTATCTCTAAAATTAATAATTAATCTTGGAAACCGATTTAACTTTACAATATTTAATATACTTATATTAGTACTACATAAATAAATTTAGTTTTTTTTTTAATTCACCTACTTTGAAATGAGTTGTGTAATTCCTAGTTTTCAGTTGCGTTACTAAATAAAATGTTATTTTTTTCGTGTTATATAAAGCCCATTTGAAACCATAAAAATGCGGTTTCCATCAAAGAAAAGGTGAAACGTACCGAAGATGTGTTTTCAAAATTTGTTATGGCTAGGATAATGTAAGGCAATCTCTCGCAATTTCCTCAAGAAGTTAAGTAAAATATTCTTTCTCGAAATACTCGTGGTATGGATGGTTTCCATTTTGCATATATGGTACACTTTACACATTCATGAACTATATAAATCCTAAATTTACAAGTAACTTTAAACGCCTCTTTCGGAAAGTTTGTGCAAATAAGCTTTTGGCTTCTAACAAATACTAGACGCATCTAAAAGGTAGGGTAAAGCTAAAGTCGAGCATATAGTCATAACTTATGTGCTTCAGTCGATATGGCAAAAATCGAAAAATCGTTAAAGGTGAAAAGAATTTCCACTAATTTTATTTAGCGATTGATTTATACGCACCTACAAATTGAATAAAGCCGCAAAAATGCATCCGCGGATTTTGGATTGTTGCCATCATTACGAATTATATGCAAATTAACCCCAACATGATACAGTGCTGATACTATTTCGGGAATTTATTGGAAATAGAATTTTTCTGCTTCATATTCCTCTGAAAAGTGCCTATTACCTATGCAAACCGATCCCACTGCTGACACCATAGTCCTGATTAGCACCTACGCATCTGCTGAGAAGTACGAGACACTCTTATAGCAAAAATATTGACGAACACGAACCAATTCCTTTAAAAATCAATAGACTTACATCCCACTCGCTTCGCCGAAATTGAATTTTAGACAAAATCAATTTATTTAATACGCAAAAAATCACGATTGAGAGCTCAATGGCGGGTCCCGTCTGGGAGTAGGCACTTCCGTTAATAAATCATTCATGAGATCAAGAACAGAAGGGAATACTACGATTGTCCGTTTGTCGATAGCGACACCGCATATCCTTAAATTTTGAGCCAATCAAGAGGAATTCAAAACCCCTACCGCAAAGGTGTTTGGCGAACAAAGAGCCAATTTTTAACAAGGTACCTTTGAGTAGTCACCCAGGTGTAGTGGCCCGACAAAAATCCAATTTCGGTCGCTATTATTGCAGCAGAGTTTCTCACAAAATACCACCAAGGGAGGCGATAATCGGATTAAGAGATTCCATTTAGCAAAGATATCGCAACCCGAACAAAGGCTTTAAATTAAATCCAAAGTCAATTCTACAACCTTAGCGATTGATTAAGAGAGGTGTTCAGACTCACCTTTTATCTAGCGTTAGGATCTCGCACAATCTATAAAATTAAAACATCCGACGATAATACTGAAAGACCGCAGACCTGCTCCTGGGGGTTGTGCCCAATTCCCTAGATGAGAGGGTTCAAATACCGTCGAAGGGTGTTTTGCAACCGCTTTCAAATGTTGCGGGAAGAAATTTATAATTTCAAGAGATCTGCTAGATCTATAAAAACCAAGAGTCTTTAAAACTGGACGAAGGTTGGAAGCCTGGCATTTTTGCCAACCGCAAAATATATCTCTTCGTGCGCATTCTGAAAAACTGCCAAATGGTGGTGCGATGGTACTTCTGCTTCTATACCGGATGCTCGCCAGATGCTTTTTCATTTCCTGTTTTCCACTGCAGGAAAGATATTTTTACCAAGGATACGCTCCTGTCACCAAAAGTCTTGGCCGCAATGCCCTCGGCTCCATGAAAGATATTTGCTAGTTTTTATTTTTGTGTCACTCCAGGAAGCTAAATTTTGCTAATTCGGAACCATTAAGACACGCATGACCTACATTGAACGGTAAAAATCACTCATGATGTTTATGTTTACCGGATGTTTCTAAATTATTCCACTAAACATTTTTTTTTTGGAAATTACACATTAAAGTTTAATTTAACAAACATTATCTTGCAGTCCAACGTAAATATTACATATGATCGTACCCTAGTTCATTAGCTGCTGTGTTTTGAGGTAGACTTTAAACGATATTGCATATTAATATCAATAACTAAAAATTTCATCTAAATGAATATTTTACGTTGGGATGCAAGGACACTCTTTTTTAAGGAGCTTTCATTGTTTTCATATTCAGCAGTGAGGCCACTACCTGTTCTAAGAATTCTTGATAAAATTGAAAACTTAAAATTTTACATCAAATTCTTGGTAAATTGGGAGATTTTGTTTTCTATCCAACATTGTGTCCATACATATAATTTTACAAATTTTTTCTGTCAAAGTTTTAGTGAAGAAAATGTTCATAAGTTTCTCATTAACTTGAATCTTTAAAAACTTTACTTAATAATTTATATTCTACACATATTGAGAAATGTAGAACAATAGTTCCAATTCAATCTTTGTGTTAAGTAGTACAATTTCAGCTAAAAGCAAATTCTTACGTATGTACATATGTAGCATATAATAATTAATTATTTTAGTCTTAAAAGGCTTCAGAAGATAAATTTTATAACAAACTCTTTTTGATAATTATAATTAAGCTGTTTTTAATTTAATTTTTAAATGCATTAAAATAAAAGTGTTAGTTTAAAAATTTAAATTATACTGATTCTATAAATAACAACAACAGCAATTTTATTTATATTTATTAACTTAATGCGTAGTATATGATAAAGAAGGGCGTATAACAAGTTCACAACAATTTTGAAATTCTTAATTGATTTTTAAGTGTTTAATTTTAATATGTTGTTTTTTAGTAGACTAGCTGAAGCATGTTCGCTTGTAATCCATTCAGAAAAAAAGTAATATACATATGTAAAATCAATGCTTCAAACACCTCAACTGAATTACCTATTTAACTTTCTTCGGAATATGTAATCCATTACGCAATAAAACATAGCTAGAAACATTATACTCCTACATTATAAGAAATAATCAACTCATCATTCGCTTATTACGTCATGTCTAAGTAATCGTATCCATTGGTTTCATAACGTCTGGTGGGATTTCCTTTTCTGGTTTCAAATGATCAAAATAGAAAATTGCCTATTTTTCACCGCCTGGCATTTGTTAAGGGTGCGGAATGTATTTTAAATTTAACAATACTTAATTTTGTACACAGTTATAAGGCATACGAAGTATTAAGTATACACAATAATATATATATGAAAAAATATATAATTTTTTTCTCACTATGTCGAATTGAATTCGTTAATTTCTGCAGTTCTGTATATATTTAGTAAAAATAAAACATATCAATTTAAAATTTAAAATAATTATGAGTTAATTCCTTTTAATTACTTTCAACATTATCTATTTCATATAAAAGGAAGAAGCTTAAAAAATTATAGTTTAACAAATACGATGTGGAATAACATGAGTTCAAAATCCCATCAAAATCAACCAGCACTTTATTAAACATGAAGTGTAATATGGTAACGCTTTAAACAATATGTTCCCTGTTTCACACACGATTCACAGCTGCTAATTTTCTAAATGAACCCAATTAAGTGGCTCTAGTGGCGTGACACAGACCCCCGAAGACAAAAGAAAGGTTGCTGCTGCTGAGAATATACCGTGCACACAAATTCGTAACAATAAAGCATTTGAAACAACAAAACTTTCTCGGAGGCTCCAACTCGAGTTTTGGAGAATTAATTCATTTAAATTCTGCCAACAAAAGAATAAGAACCAAGATGCTGACACTGATTTATTGCCCCAGGGGGAATGAATACATTTTCAGGACCTACTTATCCTTGTAGGGGTCCAATAAGTCCCGATGAGGGCACAGACCGGTGCTGGAGGAAAGGATTCTCAGCCCAAAATCCGACCGGCAACATTTGCGATGTTTTCTATTCAAATTCTAAGTTTTCACATATTTGTAAAATAGAGGGATAGTGGGTGTAGCCGGCATGGCAACATACATAAATGTGACATAATGGGCACAACGACGCAATGTATTTTTTCACAATAGAGAAAGGACTACGTTGATTTTTTACTGTGGTCAATAAAGTGCAAAATCCCTGCAAAATTGAATAGGTAGGAAGCTGTCTGTATGCAAATTTGACCTAGTTTCCGGGAGACATTCCAACCAGGATTTCCACGTGAAATGACGAGCTTTATATCTTTCTGAATTTAATGTGTTCTTATACCAGAATTTCAAAGTACTAGCAGTACTGGAGTCATGCGATATCTATTGGATAACTATTAAAACAATGAAATATACGATTTTTTCTATAAATAGGAAATACTTTTTGGCACTTGAAATATTTTAGACATTCTATCATAAACTTATTTTGACAGTAAACACACTCTATATATTATATATTTTGATAAATTTTTAAATTAAGTTAAATAAAGACTTTCCGGCGGTAGCCAGACGCGTATGGTAAATTTCAATTTGGTAATTAAAAAACGAAAAATCTTGCCCCCGGAGAAAAATATTTTGATCAAACTTTATTTATATATTTACATTACTTAACTCAATACCTAAGTCGAGATCAAAGCGATGCTTTTCTCTAATTTCTTCTATTCTTCTGTAACGGCTTTTTGGATACAATGTCTCCAATATTTCTAAATCTATTTATTTCTCCCTCTTTTCTAAATGAAAGATTGTCAAAATGACTTAGGAAAAGCGTAGTATGAAGATAATGTTTAGAAATAGATCGATGCTACTCCTTTTAAAAAAGTGAGTGTACCTACAATCGGTGGTAGTATGTCAACATTGCTGACATCTTTTGGAAAGGACATTGGTATAGTAGATATTTGGCGAAGTTGAAAGTAAGTTGGATGTTGAATGTTGACATAATTAATTTTTCAAAATCGTGTCAAGAAATAAGCTATTACAGGTAGTATTTCTTTAAAATCTAATTAACCCTTTGCCTTATTTATGAATTGAACGACTATTACTAGTGCCACTTTCGATGAGAGTTTCTGTCATTCGCCGTGACCACAAGCAGTTTCATCACAGGCCAAATTTTGCGCAATCCACTGGTTTGCCATTTACTATTTACTAAAACCACATTTTTATATTGCAATTATAACAAACAACAACAATAAACATTATCGTGCAAAAACAAGATTATTTGATATGAGCTTTTCACTTTTAGCCAGAACAAAACATCAAGTATCTGATACGAGCTTCTCATTTTAGGAACAGAAAACAGACGTTGTTTTAAGGCAAAGGGTTAAAAATGTAATTGAATCGCTTCAAATAGTCCACTATAGTTTACAATAGAACCAAATCAAATCGAACTTTCATAATTTTTTCTGTATATACCTATTTATATTTATAATTATTTGTCCACGGAGTAAAAAATGAAATAATGTAAAAATTTTGTTTCCCTATGTGAACTACAGTTTGCAATATGAAGATATTTAAATACAAAATATAACTAAGCACTAAAAATAGCAGAAATGTCTATAATAGAAAATTGAGTGTGACTGTCTTTAAAGAACATTTTAAATTTCTGGGGGATAGGTATATAGGACATAAATTGTGACGGTTTCAAGTAAAACTATAAATATAAAAAAATGTATTATAAAAAACAAGCGTTATAACGTTACCTAGAAATGACCTTCTTTCAAACATGTAGAAAGAACCAAACATTGTTAGAAAATAAATTGTTTAGAAATGGGAAATGATGTTTTCGTCCAAAAAGTCTCAGGAATATTTAGGGTTTCCTTTAAAATCTACCCGTCCATTGTCCATCCCTTAAGCAAACTTATACATTTAAAAAGTTTGTGAGATATCTGCGGGTTCGATATGGCTATTCTTAAGTTGTTGTTTAGAGAAAAAGAAGTTTTTTTTTCAGTAAATACATTTCCTATTGATAGGTGTACCATTCGGAAGAAACCTTGTAAGAGCAAGTGACTTTCTAAGAAATTCTTAATAATTAGAAGCAAACCATTAATAAGAACAAGCAATTCTTGAGAGCACTTTCCACTTTGGTCTATACTAAGTGAAAAGTTTTCATTTTCTTCCTTAAAAGGTATAGAGGAACACGTAAAAGAGTAAAAGAAGAAATTGGTAGGTTCCTTCGACCCTTGATCAAATAATCCATTCCATTTGCACCGCTCTGTTGTCCCGCAACTAGTTGCCATGAACAGAAGTCGATTACAAAAAAGCACAACTTCAATTTATCAGGAAACTGAGTAATTAAAAGTTAACTAATAGTCTTCTAGAGACTACCAATTTCTGATTCATCAGAGAGAAGAGAAAAGCAAAATAGCCAGTTTTCTTAAAACATTGCTTCGAAAAGGCTGCGCAAACATTTTCTTTGCTAATTGATTTCCCTTTTTTGTTATTATTTGTGTTATTCACAAAACTCAAAATTAATTTTACTCATCCAAGATTTATACTGTAGTTGCCCTCGAATCGATTGCACCAAGTTAAAATTCAAAATGACCTCGAAAATAAAATAAAATCTAGCAACAGACATTTAAATCAAATCCGGCTAAATGATTCTAATCCTAGCCGCGAAATATGGCTTGTAAAGTTATGTACCTCATTCATCTGAAGCGGTGAAATGAAATTCGTGTAATCCTTCCCCGCAGGATCATAAATGAATTTACCATCGTCTCTAGGTCGTTCCCAGAAAGTCGCTTAATTACTCTGTTCTCGCCCCAATGAGAAATAAAATGCTTTACAGTCGAACCACTGAAAATTTCCACTTGCCAAAATTTTGCACGGGATTGCATGTACTATAGGATAAACGTGGGAGCAATAATGATTCCCTCGGAGCACAGACAGTGGACACCAAGAGCGCCTGCAGGACAAAATGAACTTCAGATTTACCAGGAGTTGGAGGTTTCAAGCTCTAGGATCTAAATTATCTAGGCTTCGGCTATGTTATCGATTACTTTTCCAGGGATTCCGTATTTGATTATCTCTGGTACGCCGTAGGGTATAAGAAAAAAATGTTTGCCTTCCCAATATTTTTGATAAAGTTTAATTCATTTTAATCAAATACATTGAAAAGGCTTTTTAGAAATATTCGATTATAAATTTTTGTACAGTAACCACGACGATCAATCATAAATTCCAATATGTGAGTCACCAGGTGTTTGAGTTGGCGCGCAATCGTCCACAAATTTCAATCAATCTCTTTCATCAGAACCCCCGTCAAAGACAAGTTAGTTCACCTTTTGCCTCAAGCAAATTTTATGTCTTGATATTGGATACCTACAAGGTTTTGCTACTAATTAAAACAAATACACCTTGCCTATTTCGAATTTAATTAGAAAATAAACGTTAAATCTTTAAAATATGCACGTGTAATGCGGGAAATAAGAAACAAAGGAGTAACTTAATTAAATATTATGAGAATCCCCAGAGTCGTGCTAAATTTGCGCCTACTCCCTTATATAGGTATACTCTGTTGTAGGTCAGATTTCGTAGGAGTGTTTTCGAAAGAAGATTTCCATAAAAATGTAAATTAGGGTACCCATTAGTAACAATCAGTTTGTCTGATATCGAACGATTTTGCATCTAGTATTAAATCGACAGTTCAATAAAACTTGTTTATCAAAACAACGGGTACATTGGACAACGAATGTGATGATAATCATATGTTTCGCCTTCGGCACAAGGATGAGGTTTAATTTAATTAAGTTCACATACCCGATCACCCACATTCCATATACTCGTACCCACAATTTGGTAAAATAAAATAAACAGACAAAAATCATCTGACTGCAGGCAAATTTACATAGACACACGTCTCTTCTCATTTTGATTTTCATACGTGCTGAAAAAGTAACATAGTCATTTGGGAATATATAAAACACCAAATAAAATTTTAGCTTTAAAACCCCAGATTTCATACGGAAAATATTGTTATGAAATCAGAGACCGTAACCATTGCAATTAAAATTTAAAAAAAATTAATATTTATCATTATCCTTAATTTTATATTATAAAAATATAGCGATAATTATTTCTTTTACTTTTCTGATACGGTACGATAATCATTAAATATAATCTTTTTTATTTTGATCAAGTATTTCCATCCAATAATAATTACTAAAGTAAATTATTATGCGACATGTAACGAAATAAATATAAAACATGTTGCATATTTAGCCATTTAATGATCATTATTGATTCAAAATAATAAAACTTAGGCTGATGATCGAAAAAAATAAAAATCACATTTAATGAAATGAATGAATGAAAAAAGTATCAATCAGAAATTATAAATTAATTTTTCCGATGCTTTCGACTAATAGTAGACATACTCGTCTAAAATTACAGCCAGTTCAGTAGTAAGACTTTTGTTTAAATATTTTGCTGGATGATTTTTTTTAAACAAAAATTGAAAAATTATAATTTTATTTACGGACACGCATAATGCTTTCAGGGTATTTATTTTTACTTTTAATAATCCAATATTTGTCTGCAGCCGAATATCAATTATAGTTAAAACAATTAATAAAACAAGGAATTAAAAAATATAAAGCTAACTTTTATAATAAAAATTATCTGTTAAAACTCTTTTAAAAAAGTACAATAATAAGAAATATCCTAAGAAACCGTCTAGGAGACTATATATTTAATAACATTCGCATATGAAGAAGTTAAAGCACATTAAATTACATATCTGAAGCCTAATTTTCATATTACTCCATAAAATTTTTAAACTTTTTATAGACTCATTTATTGCGTCATTTAATTTGGAACAGAAAGCTGAATATTTATCGTCGGATGCTATATAACTTTAAAATTACCCATTAAACTGCCTTGTATCCATTGTGAATTTTGATGGAAATAGTATAGACTACATCATATTAAAATTGCATTTCTCATTTAAACGTGCAGGTTTTCTTAGTCCTTAAATAAATATTTTAAAATTAATAAAATATTGTAATAAAATCACTTAAATGGTAAAAATACCTTCAACCAAAAGCAATTCTTATGAGATAGACATGATTTTTAAATTAGGTCCTTTTTTAATAGGTATAATATAAGTTTATTGACATGCATAAAAACCGTATCATTCCAATGGTTGATCTAAGGAATTTTTTATATATCACAAAATCACAAAAACAAAATTGTTTATGAGTTTTATACAGTGTGCTGTGGTGTGCTGTGACGAAGGTTAATTTTTGCATTAATACGATAGAGTTATAAAAATGGATATGTAAATAAATAAGACGTTATTCTATCAAAAACAAATGAACCTTTCAATCTAAGTTATGTGTATTAAAACTATTGTACATTTAACTCCTACATACACGTATACATTATGTATGTTGAGGTTAAATATCTAGGCCACTGTATGCTGCTGTCGATCACACTTTTAACAACACATTTAATAAACGTCTGCTATTTGATACTGATTTTTCCGATTGTACGAATATTCTAGGCACATATTGTTTCTTCGGACACCACCCTGAACTGAAGCATAACATTGCCATTTTTATTCACCCGAAAACTTACAAAACTGCTGATTACGGCGATGTCTGTCTGAAAAGATGAATGAAGGTTCATTCTCTACCAATGCACTCGAGTAGAAACATGATAAATCCGAAGTGTACAGTTGTTTGTGTTGCTTCGGGTAAACATTTCAAATTATGCGCTCCTAAATTGAACACAGCAGCTCGTGTGTTTGTCGAACTTTGAACATGATGTGATTTTAGTTTAAGTTTACACTATTTTCTCTATTGCATTTATCGATTGTCTACAAATAGAACTCTTTTACACTACCCAAAATATGTACAATGGAACTATCTGTCGCGTTATATAAAACTTTCACCCTACAATGCTTTTAGTACTTTAAAAAAGGAACGGTGACTTTTTTAATTGTTAAAATAGTGATAATCAATTAAAATCAAAAATCAGTGTTCAATTCGTGAAACGCATAGAAAATTTCGTGAATTTTATAATTTATTTATTCTTCTTAATGATAACCCAACAACATCTCGAAGAAATGTTCCTACCGAAGAAACAATAGGCGTTGTAGATGAAAGTGTAAATTAAGGTCCAAAGTTGTCGATTAGACATCATTCGCAACAATTAAGTCATTTTAGGTCCACTACATGGAAAATGTTGCGTAAAGATCCTAGCCTATGTCCATACAAGGTCCAGCTGTTGCAAGAATTAAAGTCTTGTGATCATGGATTGCTTTAGGATGGCATACTGGTGATATCTATTGCACTTAATTCTTTAAAAATACTACTGGAAACAATATCGCAGTGAATGGACTGTGTTATTCAACCATGATCAACAAGATTTTATTTGGAAAAATGATGGATCTTGATGTACACGAAATGTGATTCAAACAGCAAAGAGCTCATGAATCCATCAATTTATGGAAAACAAAGTTTAATTAAACAAATTAAAAAGTAGCAAGAATTGGCGATCTGGAAGCCAACATTCACATATATATTCAAAATATAACAGAGATAATACCGGATTTACTCGAAAAAAAACTATGATAAATTGGACTGATAGATTGCAACACGTCCGGATCAGCCGAATTTTTGAAAAAAAATAATCATTTTGTATTTTATTTTATTTTTTTTAAAGTTTTCACCCTCTGAAAAAAGCACCCTATACAATTATTTCATTTAACTTATCATTTTCAGTCAAATATTAAAAAACAAAAAAAGAAATTTTACTTTTCAGTCAAATAATTAAAATTTAATGGATTTGATGATGACTATGACACTTTCGATTTTTATTATTTAATTGAAAAATTAAAGATGCTTCTTGACTCTTATTATTTGATTGAATAAATATAAATTAAATTTTACATATCTTTTACTGATTTATTTATTATAAAAATCAAATTTTTACTTATATTTTTTAAATCATAAATAAATCCGATTTTTCGTAGTCATGCTATAAATCGATACTGCTCAATCAGCCAAAAATACCTTAGAAAATATGCAATTTGAAAGACATTTATTAAAACACATATTTTTATAAATATATCCGACTACACAAACATATTTTATTGAAATTAACCATTATTGCATCGGTTATAATTTTGGAATATTTGCATTCTTAACAAATATATCATAATCTTAGTACAATATTATAAATGCGAAAGTTTGTGTATTTGGCGTTCATTCACACTAAAACGGATCAACGGATTGGAATGAAATTTGGCACTAAGATAGAGGAGCCTCTGCAATAGGATGAATATAGAGTACCTTTTATTTGTGGGCCTCTAAATGGTGGATGCGAGATAGCGGCCAGCAATTGTAAATTTCAAGGGATTGCCGTAAAAATTGGTATTTAGAAGTTTTCGGAGATCTTAATTACGTATACAAATGAATTTTGAAATTTAGATCGAACAACAATTGTTAGTATCAGGGGATTGCCGTGAGAATTGGTTGGGGGTTTTCGAAGTGCTGATTACAAAGCTTAAAAATTTATAAAAGACCAATAGAACAAAAGTAAAATTATGGTTTAGAAAACGCTTAATGGAATTTAACGTTTAGCACACGTTATTGTACCTACTGTGAAGGGAGGACGTGTGACGTTGATCATTCCTAATAATTGAGGCATTTTACATCAAAAAGTAATTGCTAATGCAATTTTAAATGTAAATCGCTTCAAAATATACGTGTTGGACTGTTTGAAAAAAATTAATAATGATCCACAGTTGCAGGATTCGGTTATAGGCAATGCTCGTGTTCATAAAAATCGATATATTTAACCCATTCACTGCCAACGACGAGATATCTCGTAGTTGCCTATAGCTGAATGTGTGGCTGAATATGATCTCGGCAGCGAATGGGTTAATTTATGTAGTTTGAAATTTTTGCTGAATACCATTTAAACAACTTTTCCTAAAATAAAATTATACGCCCATCCGCTATTAATGAATACTATCACTAATTACAATGCATTAGTGTAATCGCGCGAAATATTCAACAACGAAAACAAAATGACTTCTCCAAATATGTAATAGATAGATAATCAACCTCTTCGCTAGTACCACTAGGAAAGACTATGATTGCATGTATATTTTGTTGCACCTTCAAATTATTTCAAAAATAAAAAGGATAACATAAAACAATTTGTCATTTAAAGTTTTCGGAGGTTTCATTTTATTTAAATTATTTCTTTTGAAAATGGTTTCATTTTATTTGAAAAAGATTTCATTTAATCCGAAAGTGGTATAGTGTATGGTATATCTAAATTAGTTTGTTTGTCATTCATGTGATTTTTGTGTCTATGTAGAATTACCAAATTAAATTTACAATTCATGAAAATGCATATCAGGGATTTTCGAAGATTTATAAGTTGATTTTTATATTTAGGAATTTAACTTGGTATTAAACTTGTTAAACTTTATAAAAACCAATATTTCGATAAAATCGTTCTTAATACTTCAATTCCGGATTTCAAAATAGCGATATAAACATAAATATTGATTAAAGTTATAATTCTACATTACCACATATGTTTAATCATAAAATATTTAAAATCATATAGAAAAAAGGGCCGAATTTTACTCTTAAATATATTTGAAAATTTACATAAAAATTTAATTTTTTGTCAAAACTGAGGTCCAGCTTTGTTGGTTGACGATTTTTCTCAATTCCTCGTCTTAGTACGTGTGCCGAATTTAAACTAAGGTGTAGATGTAATGTGATCTTGTAATTGCATGTTTGGGTATTTGTTTCCCATAGCGACAACATTCTCTTGGCAATATTAGCGTGAAGCCAACAAAAGGTCCATAGGGCACGTGTAAAGTACCTAAGAGATATAATTGCTTCTAGTGGAGAACTAATTAGCTGAAAGTGTAGCAGGCACTATGGAGGCAGTTCTGACTGGATGACGTGTCATAAGCTGTTTTTGGCAATAAATACGTGAGAGACTCGCCTGCTTGTTCTGACGATTACTCGAGCAAACACCGCTGATATAAATTATCAAATTAAACGGCCCCGAGACGAGCTTGTCGTGATGGCATTCTGCGAAGCGATTAAAATTTCATTAAATCGCTCCAAAAGTCTATTACCTCGCCGCGCTTAAGTGGATTATTAGCCCTTCTAATTTTATCAAACAAGCATGACGTCTTCTGAGCCTCATCTTTTGGTTTTGGGGATGTTACCCGCGATTAATGACTTTCGGTATTGTTTTTGAAAGTATAACTCCTCCAGTCTTAAACGCAGTGGCTTAACAAGTCAACACAGTTTTTAAGGCGTTTTCGTTTTAATTAATTTTATTTGATAGTCCTCATAATTTTGAATGTACTGCAATAACACAGCTGCATTTTATTACTTGAAACCCTTCTACCTAAAAGCGGTTCATATTTACTTTAATTTATCTTTTTCTTAAATACTTCATTATTAGCAGCAGTTTAAAGAAATTTTGATTGCTTCTTACAACCAACTCAAACTTTTGATCAAGATTTCTTTAAGCTGCTCATAATAATTAATTATTTCCACCTTCCTCTCGTGGTAATGTAATTAAACGTATAAAAACTGCTTTCGTTTAAAGTATTTATAAAATATTTGTACCCGTCTTTGGGAAGAAAAGCCAAAAAAAATATTCTAATTGAGACAAATTTTAGGTTTAAACCCCACAGTTGAGAATTTTTTTCCCCAAAAATTTTACGATATTAAAAGCAAAAGAGCAAAATGTAAATATTTGGTAATTATATCTCACAAAATTCATAAAACACCAAAAAGAAAAGTATGTACGAAGAATCTTTTCGAAATTTAGTTTTTATATTCAATGCGAAAGTGGGGTAATTTAAAAAGGCCCTAGACTTGGTTATTTTTAAGGATGTTTCATAGAATAAATGTCGCTTACCTGATGAAGCGATTTCGAAAAATGAATGATTCCAAATTTCATGTTAGAGATCGTATACTTGAAAAATACCCACCACGTACTCGTATATGTACATATATAAGATATAACGAACCTTGTGAATACGGTAGAGGCCGTAATTCTTAGTAGAATTTAAAAAACTTTGCCTATACCTATTGGCCCAATAAGTTCATAAATGGTCTGAATAGTTCGAGGGGTTAGGGGATAGGAACTACGTTAAATTCTATAAAAATAATTTGGATTCGATTTCTTTCATATGCCTTAACCGCTATCTACCAAACTTGGAGTGTGCATTCAAAAGATGTCTCTCTATGCATATTAAAACAATCTTAATTGGCCAAGGGGTTGGCGACTACACCTATTTCGGAAAATGATTTTGTTACCGCGAAAGCTATCACAATTTCTAATGGATTTTGTTCAAATTTTGTTTATGAATTTATCGACTGGATATCTAGGTCATATTAAAAATTTGGAGTTTGGGGAAGAAGAAAGGGATTTAACTTTTTATTTGAATTTGTTTCCATCTAGACCGCACATTTATTTAGCGGTTTTAATCAAATTGGCTAACATATCGCTTGTGGCAATATCTCAGAATGAAAAGAGTGAGGAGGTAAGGACTATTCTTCCTTACTTAGAAATCATGAAAACCCGATATTTCTCTTATTTCTTTCTTCATTGCTATCGATCAACTTTGGCTTTTACAGAAATAACTTCTTGGCTGTGTATGAAAATGGTGTGGCTTTCCTGAGGTGGTAGGGAGGAGATTGCATTTATATCTTAAAAGGAGCAGCTTCATCCATTTCTGTAAAAATTAGTTTATACCCTCACTTGTCTTCGCTTTTATTAAGTAGTTTCGATCAAATTTTTTTCAAATATACGAGTATATGTAATTGGAATATTATTTGGTCCATATTAAAAATTGTTTGGGAGGATTAATAATCGTTGTTATTATTTATTACTGATAGAGTGATGATGATTGATATAAATATTTTTAAACTAACTTGCCTGCCTCTGGTGTTGCTGATTGACCACAAAACCTTAATTAAATATATGTATTTAACCTTTTGCGAGAATCAATCTATCTAATCGTGAAAATCAAAATCCAGTCAATATTTATGAAGAAAATCGCAGAGAGACAGACGCGGCGACATGTAGCGATTAACATGCTTAGGTCAACCAAGTTGGGGCATTTTGAACACAATTTTGTGATATTTGTGAATCTAAGGCAAATCTTACAACGCTCAGTTAAAATAGTCGAAAAAAAATTTATTTTCAGACGTAATAACGTTCAAAATAAAACTATTAAAATTGTTTACGGGTTAAAGAGTGATTGAAATAGATTAATAAATATCATCCCTTTGACTAAATTCAAACCTTAACTGAAGTATTGACCTCATGCATAAATGAAGTTTAATCAAAATTCCGTCTCCTTCCTAGCAGACAGTTTATTTTTCGTTTTTTTTTTAAAACCCATTAAAATTGATTTCTTTCTTCTGACTGCCGCCGAAGGTATTTTTTTCTTTTATCAATTCAGATTTTGCAAGCTTTACCATTAATATAAAATTAAATATAAATCTATGTATGCATATCACCAAAATGAACATATCTAGAAAACTGTCATACTGCAAAAAATACAAACCAATTAGACATTCTGATAGTAACTTTGTAATAAACTAGCATAATGATCGAAATTAGGCAAAGCCAGTGAATTGTGTTATCGTCTACTAGAATAAAACGGCATTTTAATTAAAATTGTGCTATTATAGCCTGAATTTATATTTATGTGTATTTCAATTTTATGTAAATTCCAGTTTACCACGTATAATAGGCCTTGGATCAGACTCAACAAGGGATTTAAAACTTGTATTACATTACTTTATGCATACATATGTCTTTGCCAGAATACTGAAGTATTCGAAAAAACCTCATGCATAATAATGGTAATGGTGCTATATACCCTTAACTTGAACTTTCGTTCCAAATAATTAATGAATTGCACAAAGGCTAAACATTAAATGTGTAAAATATCACAACATTTACAACTTGGCAACGAAACCAGCACAGCACTAAACTCTGCCAATGACTGGTTAAATGTAAACATTTTTAATGTTAGCTGCAATGCCCTCAGAAGAGGATTCAGACCATCACACAAGCTGCAAATATCCAATTTTATATCTGAACTGGAGCCAAATTCGAAAAAAATTTTAATTTACAATGCATTCTGGACTTTAATGTGATGCCTTTTTCCATCGATCGATGCCTAGGTTTCGTTGTCCACTTAGTCTTGAAGTGTCATAAACTTTTAATGCCAAACATCAGCAGTACAATTTCGGCATGCAAAAATCCTCGATTTCCCCATTTATTGAAGCAATAGCCATAAATCAAGAAATATGCATATGTTGGAGATATACGATATGCTACGGTTAGCCAGAGCATTATAGTTTTATATAGATCTTCTAATGAGTATATACAATAGATATGATACTAAAGCGTTGGCATAAAGAATCAACTTATAAACGAATTTTAGAATTTTTACCGCATATGATATAAAATCAATCGCGAAAAACAAAAGTAAAGAATTTTTCACTAAACTAGCCTACATAAAACTCCGAAATGAGAAAAAGAAAAAAACCTATATGTACATATGTATGTATTAATACAGCTAAATACTTAGTAATTTCCCGCGGGTATTTCAAATATGAAGAATCCTTTTTTGTTGCTCCCGGAATTAATTCCGTTTTATCTGCTTCGTTGATTTAAACCCTTTTTTGGTAGAATTATTTGATTCCCATTGTAAACATGTTAATTGCCCAAAGCCTGTGATCTGAGGATGGCGAGTTAATTTCGTCCCAGGATGGTGAAATTAAATTCCGACAGTAGCCACAATATGTACAATTTGCTATCATAATGAATATAGCTTGTGGTTAAATGCTCTTTGGAACAATCACCGCTCATAAGCTCTCTTTTACGTTAATATGAAATCAGGCTAAAAGTAAACTGACAAGAGACTCGGTGAAATTTAATTTATGTTTATTATTGGTTCTAAATAAGTAAAGTAACAACATGTGAATTTGAAATTATGAACACAGTATGTCCCCAATAAAAAATCACAAATTATATTAAAGTTCTAGTTCTAGTTTAACTACTTATTTATTTTAGTATGAAATTATCGTCTAAGCATTATTATATTATGGAAACAAGTAGGTAATGATACTTTTCACTTAGAATACCCTTATGTGAAAGTTTCACCAAAATCAGTTGGAGTTTGATCAAACCAAATTGAACTAAGCTAACTTAAGGATGGTTCAACTCCGGATAATATATTTATGCATAACCTACCTTTTGACTAGTGTCCCCTACATAAGTGTTTACTATTTCATTAAAATCCATTAAGGGGTTCAATGCAAAACTATTGTTGTAAAAGTGGGAAATATGCAGGGTGATTCGTAAAGAAGTGTTCTAACATGTCCCAACATCCTTACAGTGATCGTGATTAGCGTTCACGATGAGCAATTTTTTCGTAAAATCCCTCCTTAACCCAATTTTTAACGTCTGAAATAATTTCGCGGGTGCAGAGAAGTGAGCTCATATAAAACGTAATAACTTCTGTTCGAAACACAGTAGGGTGATAAGTAATAAAAGTATGAATTATGAGCTTTTTAACAGCACCACACATGCCTGGATCCGTTGGTAAATGTGGCAGGTATGCACCTTAAAACTTAAAATTTTTAAGAATATTGGTTAAAAATATCCTCGGTCCTTAATAAGGATATGATTTAAAAAAAAAAATGTACCCTTAATATATCTTTCAAATAAAAACAAACCATATCAATATCTTTAGACCTTTAAAAGTTATTACCATTTTTGTGGAGTCACTAGATTACTCAATTGGAAAGAAATTTCTGCCATTAAGCTTAAGCGACCAACCAAATTTTATTTAATAAAAAAGCTATTCAGAATGTAAGATAATATTTTAAAACAATTATAGCAAGGTATATAAAAATAAATTAAGTTCACACAAAACGCTATTAGTGCAAAAATAAAAAACCCAATCTTACAAATTTTCTAATTTTTTCTAATAAACAAAAAATAAATCTTGCAGCAATCAGAGGCAACTTAGAAATATTTTTAAATCGGTGAGTTTGAAGCAGAATAAAATTTTATCCATGCTGTTTTAATACAATACGTTTATGACTTTATTAGTGAAAGAAACAGATTCAAATTATTTTGTCCAATTTGAATAATTTTAATTTCGAAAAAAACTAAACGTACCAGTATCCCTGAAAAGATTAATGTAGATGGTCCAAATATCTAACACGGAGTGGTTTTACAAAAAGTTGCTCATTGTGAATGCTGATCACAACACTATAGGGAATCAATTGGCACATGTTGGAACACTTCTTTACGAATCACCCTGTAGAGGCATTATTACAATAAAATTGGAAAATTCTTCTGCAAATATTATGTATAAATGCAACTATAATTGTTAAATTAAAGAATTTATTCCGAACTATAACATATTTACTGCTAAAACCTATTATATCTTGTAGTCATAATTTCACATCTGAAAAACGTAATTATGTAAAAATTTTAGTTGTAATTTTATTATACTTATGGTATACATACGGGTAATAAGAGTGTAGGTAAGCATTGCTGCATTATGTTCTTTTTCAGTTTGTGCTTTCTAAAATGTACCAATGCTATTCAAAAATAGAAAAAATATTTCAAGAAATAAATAAATGAAAAATAAAAGTGAAAAGACTTTTTCAAATATAGGAACAAATATTAAAATGAAGGACATTCGCTTTTCCTGCAATATGTTCGTATTTATCCATATAATTTTTAAACTATCCCTTATCTTTAATATCCTATTAAAGTGAGTTTCACGCATTCACACAAAGAATAATTTAGAGTGAGTAAAAAAGTCTAAAATCTTTTCAACATAACGAACCCTTTAAAGTTTTGTGCTTTTATCCATTTACTGTGAAGTCACAGGTTATTCCGGTTATTCGCCCTGAAGATTATTTTGTAACTGTCCCTACTTCAACTATAAGCATAGCTATACTTAAACACTATTTGACTAGAATACTAACTATGGAAGGCGATTTCACTCGTTTCAAGGGTTTATTTATATAACCTAGTTAATATTTAATTATAAAATCGTAACAATAAATCTCGTGTGTGTAAAATAACAGGGCAAGGACTGGCAATAAAAATGTTTCGTGTATTTCTACACTAAATTCGTATAAAACACAACATATGGCAAGAAATTGTAAAAACAAGCCTTAATTTCTTTATTGTACATTATCTGAATAAAGCGTATATGTAACATTTGTGTAATTTTACCCTCAGTTGATAATTTTACGTATTTTAAGTATTTTAAAACATATTTGTTCAATATTCCCCCTACTTTATAAAATTACACAATTGCGTATAATTATACATTACTCGTATATAAAAATAACAAACAAAGTATCCTATAATAATAGCTGCAGAGCGACGAATAATATAAATTCAAACAGAGTGAGAACACATTCTTAACTCATTTTCTTCGGTCTCAACTTATGTAGGTATTTTGTGCTGCATTAAAATTGTTCACCTCTTGCGATCAGAATTTAAAAATGTTTCAATTTTTTACAATCACTAGTAATTCAATTTTACTTCATTTGGTTCACTAGAAAAAAATATTATGAAGTGGTCTATTAAGAAAAAAATGGTTTATAGTATATAAGTAAAATATCGCGATTTTTTACAAGTTTTAATTTATAAAAACACGACTATATATTTATTTATTTCTTTGTTTGTATTTAAGAGTGTGTGTTATACCTAAACATTCTCTTTAACAATTCGAGATTTTGAAAAAAATTGCTTTAAAATTGTAATATGTATATTGTACAATTTTACAATATGGAAAAATGTAACATATCATGAAAATATGTCTTCAAGTGTTATTATCCTATAACACGAAGCCCGATATGAAACGAATTAAATGCTAAAGTTCAAGCTTCTTGTTCAGCATATTAGGTACATCCCCATTAATTTTTACTGACGGCTAGACTAAATTTTTTTTACGTTGTTTTTTAACTGTAGTACAAGCATAGTTCCAGATCTTTATTACATTTTGCCTTCGAACTAAAAGTAATTTGAAAGTCTTCTGTAAGATTATTTCAGATTTTCATATGTAAGTAAATTTCTACATATTGTCAGAACAGAAGGGAAAGCTAAATTATAAAATCGTTCCTATGAACATTAAAACAATAGACGGATAGACCTGAATTATTATATCAAAACAACATTAAAATAGAGGAGAATGTAAGTTTACCTTTAAATGCCTAAGGGAATGTTTTGGCTATATGAAAATGAAATAAACTTTCAAACCACTAGGAAATCCTGAATTAATATCTTGGACATAGTACCTGTTATTATGACGGCAGCCATCATAATGATAATACGACATATTAGATAAGCGTAACTATGGGCAATTGTGTTGTCATTATAGAGTTTTTTAATAAACAATTTTTAATATTCTGAGAGTTGTTAAAATCAAAGATTCTATACCTTAATTCGTGGGCCATATATATAAAAATTACCCGAACAGTAACGAGTTGATCGAAGTATGTATCTATGAAAGCCTCTCAAAAATCTCGCTAGGTATTTAAACCCAGATTGAATAAATGATGATGGTTTTCCGTCACTTTATTGACATCATGAATAATGGCTTTTGTGTTTACTGTCATAATGATGGTAATGTGTTCAGTGTATAAATTTAAAATTCAGTCATGTTAATTTATGGACCTTTTGATAATAAAAGGTCATAATTTTTTATTAGCAATAAAATACATTATGCATTAGATAAACAAAGTTCGAGTTACGAGTACATACATTAGTAAAAAGCTCAAAATGTAGCAACTAATAGAAAATTAACAATAACTTAAATAAAACTTGATGTAAATTATAATAGGGCAAAACAAAATCAAAACGAAAAGATTTTTGAATAATTATTAAGTAACATACGAGTACATCGTCAAAACTCTTAATGGTTGAAGAAATTCGATCGTTAATAATAAATGAGAAATTAAGAATGAGACAAAATCGAAGTCACGTTATTTATTAATAAAATGAAAAGAGTTGGACCCAAGCAGCATCCATGTGGAACCCCAAAGGTATTGCACATAAAGAAAGAGCTTGTGGCACGAGTTTCAGCAATGTCAGGTCTTTTTTGTTATTTCTTTTAGAAACTTCTTTGTTTCGATTAAGGTTTGTTTTAACATATGAATTTTAAAATTTATTAAAAATTTCATCATATAAATCTTTTTTTATCTAAATATCTTACGTCCTCCATGTAAAAAATTTTCTTATTGGATTATTATCCGAAGTAAAATTATTTAGTTATTAGAATGGATAAAAAAATATTCTGTTTGAGAATGAACCAAATGGGATATAACTTTAAGAGAAAAGAAAACAATGCACTTTAATGAAATTAAGTCCATAATATGTACATGTATTTTATCATCTGGCCCAAAGTCAGATATATGTAGATTTAATAATTCACTACAATAACTTGAATAGAATTCATCCTTCAAGCACGTACGTGATATTATTGCTATCATCAGCAAGAGAAATAATTGGTGTGCATAGAACTTTTTTAAGTACCTTTACCAGGAAGCAACCTTGACCTTTTGCAGCCTTGTCTTTTTGTCTGCAGAGTTTCCGGAGAACTTCTGGCTTTGTTGTAATATGTTGCGGAATTTCCTGTGGAATAAATTACCTAAGTTAAATGATTTTCCAACAATACGACATATGTTTGATAACTACAGTCTTCACAATTTTTATTTCAAAAAGTGAAAAGTTAAATTGCAATTGAATTGGACAAACTGTATTTGAACAATACGAATTTTATAGTACCGTATATGCGGGTTACTTCAACTCTAGCGTATAACTTTGGCTCAAAACAAAAAATATATTCAATTTCCTGCCTGTTCGTAGCCATGACAGTAAACGATCTAGTTCGAGTCAAAAATGTTAGATGGTGTTATTGGCGCCTATTTTTAATTGGTTGCACGAATTTTTTCAAGGTTAAAACTGACATTAACAACGTCTGCAAACTTTCTTGTGTAGCAGAGTTTTAAGGTAAGTTAATTTTTGTTTATGTGTTTTTGAAAATTAAAAATATTTGTACGACAATTCCTTCATTTGTTTATTTTTGTGCCCCAAAAAATCTGAAAGCGAAAGTAAACCTCTTCAAAGAATAACTTTGGCCCAAATTTAAAAAAAAAAGATTATTACTGATTAGCTACTATCCGTATCTATTAAATAATAAAAACATTATAACAGCCTGTCATAATTTATAATTAGAGCGTTTTATAAAAATATAAAAATGTAATCAATGTAGCCCGCACTAAATTCCAAACAAACCTCCCTTGACGATAAAATGATTTAGAAGTATTGAACGCCTCGGATATTCTCGACTGTAATTTCTTCCGGATGACTAAATAAACGATAATTTAAATCCTCATGAAAAAAAGTTAAGTATTTCAACAGTACTGCATGCAAACAGAGAGTATCATCTCTTTGCATAAATTAAATTATTTACTGATGAAGTCATTTTCTTACAGTCGATAAACTTTCTGGGCACTACCAAGAGCTAGCTACGAATGGCTCCTTTCTTTTCTATGAAAATATAAAGGTCGTTCCTTCTTAAAATCCCATAGTGTCTACTGCATATATAATGTTCCAATTTTTATATTTTGGGTATCCCTTCAATTTTTTAGACCGATTGTATAGAGCCAGAATATTTTATAACAATTCTCACTAAGAAAATAAAATTTAATTGTTTTTTTTCTTTGACTTTTCTTTATAACCACTTCTTAATTGAATGCTAGATTTGGTACAATGATATGATTCACATTACAATGTAATTCTTATTAGTTGCAAATGATGACCCTGTGAATATCCTGATGATGGACACTATATGGTGCTTTTAAAATAAATATAATCTGTTCCTTATAAAATAACATAATAAAAAGAATTTCGAGAACTTTTCTTTTCGTGCATAGAGTAGGACTATACCTCATAGATGCCCTCCTAATCTACCCTATTTCAAATTTAAATTTTCTCTTACTTAATATTAAACATTGGGAAACTAATTCGTGTGAGATTAGTCAATCGCACAGCTCAATTGTAATTGTTAAATGAAAACGATTAACTTACTTAGTAATAGACTTGAATTATTCGTAAGGAATTACACTTGTAACTGTGTCTTTTTCCATTCTAAGAAAGAATTTATAAAGTATTTAGGTAAGAAAAGATTTCTGTCAACATATAATCAATTACTATTTGAGGCATTAAATTCTAGCTTCTAAGAAATGATTCCCAAACCAAGTTCTATTATCAGGCCAAGGGGTGAAGATCAAAAGCGTTGGTTGTAATAACAACAATATATTTTGTGGAATAAGACACAAATTATGTATATTAAAAAACAATTACTAGAGAGAAGGGTCGTATAGGCGTGGGCCGAAAATAATAATAATAACTTATGCTCTACCCAAGATCACCTTCGTTTGAGACCAGAATAGGGCCTAGCTTGTAATCAACACCAGTAATGGCGTTACTTTTCTTTTACTCGTAAAACGTGTAAAATTACTTTGCCAAAAAATCCTTTTTACGTTAAACCGAGAGTTGTTACTACTCCTGTTGCACGATTTAATACACCAAAAATAATCCGTCTTATAGTAAAACGCAAATTTGTTGAAACATACATATATGGGATATGGAGGCTCTAAATCATGGTGTATTTTTAGATACGAAGTGTAAATGTTAGTTCGTTTTCGAAGTTATTTTGCAAAATAACAACACTTTAACAAAATAACAACATTCAGTGCTTCAATATGAAAATGTTCGCCAAATTGAGTAAACCGTTTTAGTTAGTTTTAGTTAGTACTACACTGAGAAAAATCGGAATTACAAGTTTGCCTATATGCATATCATTGCATATGCTTTAGAGAACAAACTATAGTTATGATAACCTGCTTAATAATACATAGCAAAAAAGTAATACAGCATTAATTTATGGTTAATAATATAAAATGAAAATAGAGTATATTGTCGCAAAAAAAGACATAATTATTTCTTCGCTAATGGTGCAAGACTCGTATAGGAGTTTACTAAGGAAGCAAGAATAACACCAATGTTCCATGTTTTATTTTATATTAATAAATCCTTTGGCAATGTTACCTCAGAGTATTATACAATTAAGTAAATATTTAGATCTTTTGAACGATTGCTCCTATATTATTTTGCGGTTCTCCTAATGTATATTGCGTAAAACTACACATTTTTCTTCATTATAATTCACACTTGACATTTTAATAAATCATTTATAAAAATTAACTTTAATTGAATCCCTTTATTGTGAGTCTCTACGTCAAAAAGGCCATACAGTTGAGATCAGTTTGCCTTCTAAGATTGAAATACTCAATATTTTCCGTTAATGGGTATATTTTGTTAGACGAGCACTACAAACTCCATTTTGAGGCAAAAGGATTAATTTTAAAAAAGGCGGAACGACACGCAGTATAAAATTATTAACATGAGCTTGGATATTATCTCTTAAAATAGAGCAAAATAAAATAGGTAACTGACATAGATAGAAAAGCTCGACCTTCACTAATTTTCATAAATAAATTCCTAAATACATATATAGTATGGCTTTCAGAACTATAACCATGAATGCCGCACATTATGGTGTCTCCTATCAGAAACTATTATTAATCTAAAAAAGCTGATATATGTACAAGGTCTGTTCAAAAAGTATTGCGAATTTTGATCCATTTTCTGGAATAGGCAAAAATCGAAGACGAACCAAAACACGTCCAAGCAAAATAACTGTCAAAAATTAACTGAACATTCAAAATAGCCGAGCTTATCAGCATAAGTAAGGGACATAAGTACCAACATAACGCCACAAAAGAATCGAAAATCGAATATACGTAGCCCGCGGAAATTCAAAATTCGTGATACTTTTTGAACAGACTTCGTATATAACAGTGAAGAGGGCTTTAGTGCACATTTTTTTACCCATGCACTTTTGCAAGCCTTTTATGCAATAAAACACGAGTGCTTCTGCATTAGAAGAGGAGAAACTTAAAACATCTGTTTATTGTCAAGCTGATATTTAATAAAAGGAAGCTTTCACTATTTAATTAATAATTTACAACAAACGCTAACTCAATAGCTGTTTCACACTTTGCAACAAATTTTTGCAGTAATTTCAAGCCTTGTAAAACCGCAAAACTGTTGAAAACATTTGCACTAAGGCATGATATCCCCTATATAAAAAACTATGGTATTTCTTATCTAAAACCAATTAACCCAGGGGTATAACCGAAATGTGGGAGAACTTATTAAAACTGTTCACGCTCATATTCTTGAATGTTTTTCCGAAATAAGAGCCAACATTAATAATTATATTATAATATTAATTCACATTTTAATTTTTCATGAGAGCACGAACTAATTTCATAATAAAATTTACTTACCTACATAAAATGATAAATTGAGTAGTACTTTTGAAAAGTTCCTCTTTAGGGAGATATACTAATGAATAAATTTCCAATTGAAAGACAACTACTACTGACTTTATGCAGTCTATTTTCAATTTAAAATCAATTCTACGTTACAAGTTGTGACACTTACTATATCATGAATGTGCCACTCTTCTCAGTTGGTGTCAGTTTTAGTGACTAAATCATTCGAGCTGGTAAATTAATCCAATAGTTTAATGAAAGTTATCTCCTCTAGCAATCGTTCTAGGGATTAAATTTCCCAAATTAATCATCTTTTGATCATCTGCACACTTCAAACGCATTAAAGTAATATTAGTACAAAATCTCAAAGAATTATAAAAACGATGGTAACTTTTAGATAAATCACATTCTAGATCTGGATAGATAGGACATTAAAGAAGGTATTTCTAAAACAATAAAGTTTTTAATAAAGCTTTAAATAAAATTTTGAATTTTGTAAAGCTGAAATTAAAATATCTGAAAAGGCGATGAGATAATCTGTATTTTTTAGTTTTTTATTTTCCTTATTGTTCTCTTATCATAGTCTAGTCGACAAAAGTCATGGTAGACAACTACAATTCAGTTTATTATGAGATTAATCTCTTTTCTTTAAAGCTTTAGTACAATAATCATGTATGAAAGGTGTCTTCTTGTGAAGATGAAATAAAATCTGGATGCATATGCATATTTGTGAGTGTACGTGAGTATAACGACTTTGACCAAGGGACGTTGAGCTTAACTGCTCTTACCAGCCTTTTGAATAATTTATGTTTTGATAATTCCATATATGTATTATGTAATCAAGGACGGCGGTATCCATGTATTTATATATTGTAAAAACGTTTATGATTTTTGTTAATTACTTACGAAAAAAACATGATGGAAAAAAATCAGGTTTGAAAAGTTCTAACTAAATACTACAATATTCTACTTGAACTTTGCTGTATATCTCTTCATTATATTAGTATATTTGAATATTCGATGAACGTTCTAAAATAAATGACTTATTATTCGACTGATAAAAAACTTTTTCTTTGCTTGAGAGAAAATTAAAAGTAAAGAAATGACAAATAAAAGTAATTTTAGTATATTAGAAAATATTTTAAAATAAAACTACTTAATGATTTATTTAACATGGTATCGAATTGAAATCTTTATTTTCCGAATAAATGTTGACAAACTTAATCTTATGGTAAAACCCTTATATGTGTTTTCACATGATTTCAAGAATTGTAGTCATAAATCAACTTACCTTGGCTAGGCCATTAATAACGCCAGGTTATTGATAACATCCCTTAAATAAAAGTCTGAGCATATCGGGGGTCATCGTTTTGAGATATTTTCTTGTTGCTGTTTATTCTCATATAATTTACCACATGGACAGATAAGCTTTTAATGTATCTCTTGCTTTATATAGGGAAGCAAATAGTCAGGAAGCATTGCTAAATGACCCAAAAACAAAAGGTCCTTGTCTTATAAATGGCAAAATAGAGATAAGCTGCATGTAATCCTGCCCGACAATTCACACCTTTCAATTCAAAGTGGGGTGAAATTCCCATCAACGAAACCAGCATACGTTATCAACTAAAATATGCCCTTAGGGAAAAACGACAGTCCCCAAGAGAAACCCCTTTTATTTATACACCCTCTTCCAAGGACGCTTAAGCAAAACCAAAATGTAGGTAATTAATTACCACCTTCCCTCGACTTTTGGTAATTAAAAAAGGGATTTCTACCGTCCAAAAGTGCAAGATAGCGCTAAAACTTGCCTGATTAATATATAGCCCTATTAAATAAAATTCTGCAGCAAGAAGGCTTAAAAGAAATCTCATTCTAGATAATAAAATCGTTTTCGTAAGTATCACACAGCGGTGAATGTACCGAGCAAACATTTTCGTTGGTGCTGCTGACTCTAGAACAAATATCTTTTCACTGAGTTGACTTATTCCATGAGGTTGTTTATCTTTCAACCAAACCTAGGGTCTTAGCTTCAACATCATTCCTTCGGTCTCAACATTAATGTTTTCTTAAATTTTATTAAGTTCCTCTGGAGATAAAACAGGGCAGCGGATAAATGTCTGGTAAAGTTGAATTTGAACTTACTTCTGAGAAAAAACTTGACAAAATAAAAAGAACGACACAGAAAATACCACAATTTCTTAAAAATTTAATGCCTCTTGGGATACATCACATCTATGTAGTACAAAATTTTCAATTGCGAATGAGGAAAAATTGAAAATATTGTTATTATTAAAGCACTATAGTCATTCATGGAAAGCATACAATAAATATTTATATTTCATGTTTGTTATTTTGAACCACAATAGTTTTGCTAATATGTAATTAATTAAATGCCTATAAATTGGGTCGTTAATATTATTGCGCCAATTTTAAAACTTATGAATTAAATAAATATTTAAACTAGTCTACAATTTTACAAATTATTTTATAAAAGAAAAAATTTCGAATTTGTTGTTGGTTGTTGGTTATTAGAAATTCATAAAATTAAAAATGCATTTAATTAATTTTGTTTTTTATTAATAATTTCAAAATTAGCTCCTGTACAAATGGAATTTAATAAATTTTTGTTTGTTTTTTTTAATGAACATATATCATTAAAAAGATGCTTTGCCATTTACAAAGAATAGCCAAAAAACTCGTATACCTATTGCTTTACTATATTTTAGCCCAATTGAGTATTATTTAATTGCCAAATTGCCTTATGAATTTAAAATTTAAAGACATTTAAACTAAAATCTAAAATAGGTCTATTTTTAGATATTTTTTGTTTATTTTTTTCAAATTTATAACCGAATTTGTTGTACGGTGTGTTATACCTTTTTTCGCATTTTTCCGAACATACGAGATCTGTTCAAAAAGTATTGCGAATGTTGAATTTCCACAGACTACCTATATTCGATTTTTGATTTCTTTGTGGAGTTATGTTGGTACTCATGTCCGCACTTATGCTGACAAGCTCGGCTATTTGGAATGTTCAATTAATTTTTGACAGCTATTTTGCTTGGACGTGTTTTGGCTTGTCTTCGATTTTTGCTCATTCCAAAAAATGGATCAAAGAATCTGTATCAAATTTTGACTGAAAAACAAAATTAAGTGCGCGGAAGCATTTCGAATGTTGATTGTGGCATATGGTGAAGCTACTTTGGATCAAAGCAACGTTTATCTGTGGTACAAAATGTTCTCAGAGGGCCGAGAAGATGTGGCATTGCTAAGGAGCTATTGGACTCTGTCTCTGACGACCCAAATTTGCTCCAAAGGGTCATAACTGGTGACAAATCATGGGTTTATGGTTATAAGGTGGAAACTAAAATTTGATACAGATTCTTTGATCAATTTTTTGGAATAGGCAAAAACTGAAGACAAGCCAAAACACGTCCAAGCAAAATAGCTGTCAAAAATTAACTGAACATTCAAAATACCTGAGCTTATCGGCATAAGTGAGGGACACAAGTACCAACATAACGCCACCAAAAATCTAAAATCGAATATACGTAGACCGTGGAAATTCAAAATTCGCGATGCTTTTTGAACAGACCTCGTATATCAAATGTTATCGTCTTCTTAAAAGGCACAATATTCTTTAATATTTAAGACATTTCTGTTCCCAAAAAATTTGTTTCCATGAAAACTACAAGCTATGAGATTTACATTTGTACATCCCAAGAATAAAAAGCCGTCCATTTAAAACAAAACATTTTTGTCAGTTTTAAGTTTTCATTCTCCACGTTCTCATTTCTTCAACTTGCTACAAAAAAACTACTTGAAGTTGAGTAGATCTCGTAAAGTCGAAATGAAGAGGGTAGTTACGCATTATCTCCACTAAAAACAATGCATAAAATAACCCACCTACTTTGAATATTTATCAAGCCATTCAAGTAATGCGGTTGTATAAGGTAAACGAAATGAAGGTTGCGTAATCATCCTGACTTATCATTGTAATACATTTCGGACAAATGACTACTAAATAATTGAAAAAATGTAAATTATTGATGGATTTATAAATTTCAATATCAGCAAATTTGAGAGATAATGAACAATATTTTCTCTAAATTTTAAATGAACATACAGTCTGAACCAAAAGAAAAGAAAATCAGAAAAGATTAATTGACAAGGACAAACTGGAAAATTTTCATTATACAACCAGAATTTCGTTTTGTTTGTACGACCAAAGGAATGTATAACTTTTATCATAATTACGGTTTTATTTTATTTACATATATTTTTTACAAGCAACTGTTGATCCTTTGTACGTCAAACAAACCTAAAATTTCCAACTCAAAGTACCCTTAACGCATGTTGCGAAGATACAATAAAAATTCTTTCCGGTGATTCTTCCTAAAAATATGTAAAACAACAATCTCCATATATTTCGTTCACTAAGTGAAATATTTTCCATTTGACTGAAACATTTGCTGCGGCATTTCTTTATGATGTGCATATCCGCTATTTCAAAGGCGCTCCTCAGCTTTTAGCTAATTACGTATCAAGAAACTCCTCTCAATGGTATTTCAAAAACAATAAAAAATAATTTTTGTAAATTTATTTAATGAGATATTTATGCACCAAGTAATATGTTATTGCCCTTAAAATATTTGGTAAATATGTATATTGCCTAATAAAAGACGAAACTCACATAGCTTTTCGTAGTTTTTGTATTTTTCTTAAATGAAACATATGTAAATAAAATAAAATAATCAATAACTTTTGTTTCATTTAACTTCATTAAGTTTTCTTTTAAATATTAATTTATAATCTAGTCAAATAATGAAAAGATTGATCAAGAAGGAGTCGGACCAGCGCAATTAGGGTGGGTTTGAACCAAAACACTATAAAAAATCGGTCGGGGGAATTTAGGTATATTTGAATTTAAACAAAATTTGCCTATGACAACTGACAATTGTGCCACATTGTACCGGATAGTAATTAGTAAATACGTTCTCGATTAGATTATTTATTTATTCCTTATATTTAAAGAATAAATTAAATTAATTTTTCTGAAAGAATACGAATCGAAATATTCGTTTTGTCTTGAAACTCAAAAGTAGAACTTGGAATGAGACTCCATTTATGTGCACGCTTCCCAGAACTTTTGATACTTTTTCGGCTGTCTTTTACCAATTCACTAAAAATTCACTATTTTTGAATCTTTAAAAATATACCTTTCCAATGATACCCCACACGATAGTTAATAATTTTCGATCATTGAAATATATGCGCATTGTAAGGGACTAACATTCTGTTAAATTTGAAGTTTCTTTCTACGTATCGTAGTTTTCGAGAAAAACCTCTATGACAAACAGACAGGCGGATGCACGAGCGATCCTATTAAAGTTCGTTTCGCGAACGAAAAAGCAGATTTCTTTTGAGAATTTCTAATTTTGGTAGATTTTTGCATAACTCTTTATTTAGTTATTCTAAGTAACATGGAAAAAGTTCTCATCGACATAATTCTCCCTATTTTCAAGGTTGAAGGTCAAGTATTCTTTCACGAATACTTCGCCTTCTATTGATCAGATAATAATTTGGGTTATTGTAAAAATTCATGAGACAATTTTCCACCAAAAAATATATACTCGTTGCTTTCAAATTTTAAATTTGTTTATTTTTTTACATTTCTTATTTTATTTTTTTTTTATCAGATACTAAAAATTTCCTATTTTCAAAATACTAAATCCTCAAGTTCTTTTTTTCCCTGCATATTCAGGAAAAGTTCAGTATATGAGTATTACTGAAACTGAAACCATCCTTTTCATTAGATTAAATAATATTTTACTATGTATGTGAGAACATTCAGAAAAGTGCACCTACGTTATACACAACACTTTAAATCCACCAATGTTCATTGATATTTAAGTTCATTTCAATAGGTGAGACTTAGTTTCAAAGTCCTTTTCAAATGTGTACAACATTTGTCCCCATGTTCTTCTTGTATTTTTAAATACACATACTTTTTAAAGCTTCTTTAACTTTTTGATCAAATTAAAAATTTCTTCGAAAATTACACTACTTTTATAACTTTTTACCGATGATAATGTTGGAACATAAATCAACGCAATTTAGAGAAGCATGAAACCGTATCTAATTTTTGTATTTACAGTATGGATAAATTATAAATCATTCAATTTATATTTTGTCTTGAATGAACAAACAGTTTTGAATAAAATATTCAAATATTTATTTAAGTGGTCCAGTAACTCATGAGTTAAATTTATCCGATTTTATGTACTTTAGTTCAAAATACCAGAGGAAATTAAACATTTATAGTATAGGACTATTTATTTAACCTCATTATTTTAATTAACGATTTTTAAGAAAAGAGTCCTAAATTAAAAGAGCAACCAAATGAATTAATAATAACAGAAATAATTGTATAGAGTTGATAAAAGATTGTCTTATAAAAAAATGTTTTTAATTATTTGAATAATAGAGTTATTGGCAATAATTTCTAACTGTTATATATTTTTTTCTTCATGCCTCTAAGAGACTCCTCCTGAAAAGAATCATTTGATATTTTAAATTTATATGATATTCTGTTTAAATGCCCACCCTCCCAAGAAAATGTATGTAAATGCAGCACACGTCCTTTAATCGTATTTTAATCACGATATGAACGTAAACTCAATTCAAAGTTATACGTGTAAATCCGTTGCTATATTGAATAATCTCATTTTGTTTCACTTTAAAATGAAATTTTATGATTTACAGAAAAGTAAGGTGCTCGAAATGTAAACCAAAATCCAATTACCAGAGCTTATAAGGTGTATTTGTAGCACAGGTATAAAAGCTTTTACTTCAAAATATTTAGCCACAGATGAATGTATGCCGTTTTCATATTTTTAATTGAATTCATCATTATAAATGGCGGATATAAATGTAACATCGTTTCAGCCGGATCATGTTTTATCTGTACGATATCCGATACTAAATTAGTTAGTTTATGAAGTTTCAATTCGTTATTTTGTAATACTATTGTAGTATATGTACTCGTATTAGGATCTTTGTAATTTTGATGATAAAGTTTTCTTTCTAGTCCAAAAAATCTCAAGGCCTAGACTCTGAGGAATATAGATAATCCAATTTTAACTGTGGTTTTTTAAGATAAGCTTTTAGCTTAGACGAATAATTGCTTTATCGCCAATTTGGCTGCCGTTAACTTAATGTGAGGTCTTATCTTAAAAATAGAAAGGGATGGTTCGAAATTGCGGCGTACTTACCTTAAATAGACCCTTAGGATGACCGTTGCTATTGAATTCCTGCAAGAGTTACTATTCCGTTTAGAAAATAACTTATAAATTTATCTGAGACACTTCACTTTTTAAGTAATATCATCAAACTTCTGAAAATTTGTATGCACTAAAACACGTTAAAACACTCAAGCTACTCATCGTTGACTCACTGACCACTGAGCAGTTCTCTATCGAGATAGTTTCGATGATGCGATGATATCACTACCAGGGAACTCCCTTTTTTTAAAGATATTAAAACTGCACAACTGCGTTCAATAAGTCGCATACGCAAAATTTTAAACTCACGCACTCACACTTAGTTCTAAAACACCGGCTATCACTAAATTCCTTTATTCAGTTTATCTGTTTCTGAACACTTCCCAACAGTACAAACCGTTTAGAGGTCCTTCGGGACTGTACTAAAAGTTTATACCACGGTAACGTCCACATTCAGACTGAAATTTGGTACAAAGGAGATGCTCGACGGTAGCACCCACATGTCCTGGGGAGTTCTCCCCAACCAGTGCCCCAATGGCCATCTACGCCGCCGCGGCGGATAAATCGCATCCCTCCGTTTCGAATGATTTGTGGCTGCTCCTTAAGGATGCTACCTGTAAAGAGAGCCAGCTGCCTTGCAGTCGAATCCCACAGAGATTTCATTATATTTTCAGAATTTCTGCATATCTCGAAAAGAGCGCTTCAACCGCGGCTAGATCCCAGAAAGAGACATTTTCTAAATGGCTTTTCTTTGCAGTCGAAGCTTTCCAAAAACTCTGTTGTCACATCCTTAATGAGTTGAAAGCTTACTACTCCCTGGCTGCCGGGAAACGAATTTAAATAATAGACGGTCGGGACTTTTTCGAGTAATTCCAATTAAAACTTTTTTTATAAACGATTGTGAAAATTAAATGGGTCTCTTTTAACGTGGACCGAACCATGCCTAAATTTCCATCTGAATTTCAGAAACTTAGATATACTCGTATTCTGTCGAATTAGTTTCTACATAGCTTTACTTTCCTCATACTTTAACTTTTACAGCCGAACAGAGCTAATAATTACTATAAAATTCCTGAAAAGGGTGCTAAAATTAAAATATAGTTGTAAAATCTGTAGCAGGCTTTCCTTAAAAGGAACAGATTGAATTTGAGGTTAAACCCCACAGATTTCGATTAAATTTTCTGAGAATGTTTCCCTACTTATTAAGATAAAATTTATTGTCGGTCGAAATTAGTTTCAAAATTATATAATATTCGCATATTACTTTCAACTCATAAAATTTCACTTTCCATACGGTGAAACAACTTACAATACTTTTTCTTTTACTCACAAACACTTATCCTTTATTTAGAATTGAAATGCCGTCCATGATAATCCTAAAAATTAATTAAAACAAAATAAAACTATTTGCAGTTACCATTTCGTCATTTATTTGAGCGGCATTTTAAAAGGTTGCTTTGCAAAGGACAACATAGATATATGTGGATAGAAAATTTTGTTTTATTTTATCAGAAGTGTTACATATATGCCAGTGCTTGACCCAATCCTCCATATGCTTTTCGTAGGCCCATGCAGAAATGGCCTTGATTTCCCTCAACAAATTGTCTTTTACCGATTTAATCGACTCAGAATGCTTCCCACGAAGTGGTAATTTAAGTTTAGGGAACAAGAAAAAGTCTCAGGGGACCAAATCGCGTGTAATAGCAGCAGTGTGCGATGGTGCATTGCCGTGGTGGAGAATCCAATTATTATCCTTCCATAAATCTGGCCTCTTTTTGCGAATAGACTCACGGAAACGCGTCATTACGCCTAAGTATTACAATATTCCCTATTGACTGTCTAACTTTCTGGCAAGAATTCGGTATGGACAAAACCACGATAACCAAAGAAAACATTTATACCATTTTTAAGCAACATTTCATCTACGCAAAAATAACTTTTTCCATTTCAAATGTATAAAAATCCATTTCAAAAGTGCTCCTTTTTATTTCAAAAGTACTGAATTCCAAAACATTAGTATCGAAATTTAACACAAAATGCTCATTGTGATATTTTGCATTTGGAATAATGAGCACTTTTGTATCTGGTGAACGAACCCGTTTAAGATGTCAAGTTCACGAGCTTTCTCTTTTAGTTACACGATCAATATTTGATATCGATGGGCGGCCAAAATAGGGCAAGTCTTCCACCACTTCACGATCACCTTTAAATGTTTTATGCCACTCGTATGCCTATATTACAGCAAAGTCTCCATAAATTTTCTGCAGCGCCTCAATATACGAATTTTCGGTCAAAACACAACATTTTAAATAAAATTTTAAAAATCTGCAAAACCACAAGAGGTGATCTCACATAAACATTTTTATTTTTTAATTGACATATGGTTCTCAAATACGTACCATATGTCAAGGAAATATGTACCAACATTAAAGAAGAAAGCCTATTGATTAAGGAATTCTTTTAAAAATCCAGGTACTTATTAAACAAAAGGTATATGGACTACGTTTCCAAAAGCGTCAAAATAATTCAGGTGATTGGAATTAAGTTCCATGTCCGGAAACAAATTAAATAAATAAATAAAACACACGTATTTTACAATTCTTCACTTGCGGAAACCTTTTAATCAGTGGCGTATCACGGGTGGTAATTAGTGCAAATATCAAAGTAAAAGTATAATACATGAATTTCATAAAACATGTTTAAATAAACATTTATTATTAATTTTAAAAGAATCATTAATTAAGATCTAATTTCAAAATAGAATATGTATGGATTATTATTGGATTATATAAATGTTTAACTCGTAGTTAAGCGAAAAACAAATGATTTTAAAATCGATTCTTTCTAGCTTTAAAAGCTGCTACCTCAAAAATGACATCTTTAAAATTAATGTTATTATTAGTCAACCCTTTTTATTGCTGCATTTAAAGATGACAGCCAGAAGGAAGTGGTAGATTTAAATATGGGGATTTAGATCAAATTTTATTTATCTTTATTCAGATATCAAGAATATGATCAAAAGCCATTACTTGCGCTGTTTTGACGATTTTATGGACAAGGACATCGTCGTGCAAACCAAAGATTATTGGTAAAGGTTTTATACCTTACCAAACGAGAACACTTATCTTTATGCTTAAAACATGTCCTGGCTTGGACAAGATACCCAAACTCTACCTTAAGTATCTTCCTAAAATTCCTATTAACTTTATATTTATTTTATATTTAATTCATATTTAATATCTGCTTGAAACTGCAATATTTCCCAGACTCATGGAAGGTAACTAAAGTCGTGCCAATATGCAAGCAAACCCACACCTAAGGACAACTTAAACTGAAGTGATTATTCCACAATGCATACTGTGGGCGGAATAATGCAAAATATAACAACAAATATAGAAGCGAAAAAATCAACCGGACTGGTCTTACTCGATATACAAGCAGCGTTTGACACTGTATGACACGAAGCTCCCATTTATAAAATAATTAGATTTGACTTCCCTCCATTGCTCTCAGCTATTACCTACAGTTTTCTTAGGAACAGAATATTCTATATAAATGGGGGGCTCAGTAAAGTCAAACTGTCAAGTGATAGTGGCTGGCGTTCCTCAAGGATCAGTCTTAGGAACCATACTCTACAGCATATTTACAGCTGATTTTCCAAGAATCGATAATTGTATCTCCTCAATCTCTGTCGACAACTTTGCATTGTATTCCTTAGCTGCAAACCCTTTGGAAATCATACATTCTTTGCAATCAGGACTGACATTAGTCACAAGTGGAAAATTAAACTAAATGCGGGGAAAACATAAGCTATGTTTTTCACTAGGCGGCGAAAATTTACCTATCTCCCATCCTCCAATCTACCACTATGTGGACAGCAAGTATTATATTGTGACAATGTACATATATAATACAAATAACAAAATAAATGTTCTGACCAAGATTCTATACATTTTTATCAACCTTAGATCTAAACTTAGCCTTGACAACAAACTTTTAATATTCAAAGTGATTTTTCAGGCAATTATGCTCTACAAAGTCCCCTTGTGGTACAAAACTGCAAAATGCCATATCAGTAAATTTCAGATTTCTGAAAACAAAAAATTATCAATAACCTGCCATGGTGTTTCTCAACACACCTGTTGAATAACATTTCGGTAGTGCAGTCAATAGAGGAAAAAAGTATAGCTCTAGTAGAAAAATTTTACGAAAACTGCTAATTCTCGGATAATCCCTTAATAAGGTTTTTGAACAATTTTCCTCCATCTTAACGCTAATAGGAAATTGCAACATTAGGTAATATTATATCTTAGCTGAAATATGTACTTACATAAAACTCTACACCTTATCATTATTTACTGCTAGCAACATTGTACATTTAATTATCAAACATATAACTTCAGTTAATTAGTTTTCTTCCTTTTTTATTGCTATTGTTTTGTTGTTATATATCTATGTAGATTGTATTAAGCGAAATAAATAAATTAAGAATAAGGTGATATGATTTTTAGTGCATCGAAAAAATGAAGAATGCTCACTGTAGGAATGTTACTCCTAAACCTGAAGAAAACTGCTACTGCAGATGTTTTTAGTTTAATGCATATTTTAACTCTATTACCAGAGCCTTAGGATTTACCAACTGTCCTAAATAAATAAAACGAATCCTAGGCCTTTTTTTCCGGGAGCATTACAACTTTTACCGTGCCTGTAGTAGGCTTTATTTGAGCAATTTAATTGTTTGCCTTGGCGTACCATGCCTAAGTTAGGCATAACTTAGAACTATACAGCATCCGTGCCTGTTTCGGCCTACCTGCTAGTTTCTTTTTTTTTTGGGAAATACTACCATATAGTCAACCATACTCGGGTATCCTCTATTTTGTTGTTTTGTAGCGGCCACCAAAGTTGGTGATATTTTTTATTTAATATTTAGAAGATTATAGTCTTTCAAAAACAAATATTGTAGTATCAAATTCAAATTTGAAATAAAAATATCCAAATTATAATATATGAACAACGTTTTAAAATACTCTGTATCTTGTCTGCACATTATTAAAATATAAAATCTGTGCGCACCCATTTTACACAGTAGTTATGGATGTCATAATATAAAATATTATGAGTATTTCATTTTCAGATTTCTATGTACTAATTTTTTAAAAAGTTTACAATTCCAAATTCGCCACCTTTATGACTTTGACCCAATTATGTATCAAGCATACAGGTACATAAATACTCTTCTTTGTTTATGGAAATAATATTTTGTTAGTAACTTGGTAGCGTTGGATTGTTTTACTGCGATCATTTCTTCAAAAGTAAAAATAAAAAGTTAACATTCAAACCATATAAAGCCTAAGAAACAACCTTTAACTCCAAAATCATATAGATTTATCAAAATTTTTAATTACCGCTATAAAGAATATTTCGACTTTTCAAGTTAAAAATTCCAACAAATAATTAAAGCTAAAGGTAACGTGAATGTCTTCGATTACATGACAAACATTTCCGCATAATAATTAAGAGATAGATGACGAGTAGCATTTTAACAACAAATTTAATTAAAGTTTCAGACAAGTTTTATCATTGCCGTAGTCAAATGAAATTAATTCACCAAGGTAAGGTTGTAGTTCTTTGAATTTCGTTTCTAGCATTCATTTGTCAAAAGGAACTCTTTCCCCCTGGGACTCATCAAAGTTGATCCTTTTGCATTAAGTTCTAAGTAGGAGCCCCATAATTATCCCGAATAATTGGATTAAATGGTGCCAATCAAGCTAATTACTCCTAAGTAGTAATTTAAAGATAATTTGTACCACTTCCTTGATAAATTTGGACCTGGGTGATGGACGCCTAAGAAATTAATTTTTACGCTTTTAGCCGGAGAGTTAATGCATAGAATTGCATATTGTACACACAGGAAAATTTAATTGTTCGAGTTAGTATTGGCAGAAATATTAATTAATTATACATAATAATACATTATTAAAATTGATTTTAAAATTTGATTATCCACTCAAAGGGTACATACCAGACAATCCCCGTGGTATGAATAATTTTTCTGTGAATGATACGTTAAATATTAATGCGAAACAGATGAAAATTTGTATTTATGCATTTTCACTCTTTCCCAAACCTTAACATTTCTACTTATATTTTCTTTGTTTTTTATAGGATCTTTCATTAAGCACTTCCTATCTTTAAATTTAAATAAAACAAAGTGTGTGTGAGATATCCTCGAAATTTTTTATTTGTTTGAAAGGCCTATCGATGCCATTAGGTACGGAATATTAAAACCGTTCAAATGTCCGCTGTGGCTTCTCTGGGTGGCGCGAATCCGAAATGTTCAAGTTTCCATGACTCTGGCGCATAAATCAGGTTGAATTTGACCGATGGCACGGGTTATGTTGGCTTTGAGGGCCGCTCTGGTTTCTGAATTATTCGCATAGACCTGCGACTTAAGAAAACCCCACAAGAAAAATTCAAATGGGGGGTCAAATCGCACGATCTCGGTGACCAGTCACCTCTACATCAGATTACCAAGCTCTAAAATCGTTCGTGCAGAATGTCCAATGTGCCATGAGCTGTGCGGCACATAGCGCCGTCCTGTTGAAACCACATGTTGTTAGTGTCCATATCATCCAATTCAGGCCAAAAGAAGTTGGTAATCATTGACCTATAGTGTTCGCCGTTGACGGTGATGGCCTGAGCGAAGCTCACGGAACTTTGCCCGAATAAAACACCTATTTTGATAAAAGAGTTTTATCATTTGCACGTGTTGTTTAACGCTATATCCGTCCATAGTGATTTGGCAAAACAGACTGAATAAATGACAGCCAATTTGACAGGTATAGCTTCAACAATATGGCCGCTATCAACTGCCAAAGTTCGGAAGTACCTATTTGAATACCCTTTAACATAGTTATCATTCGCATCTCGTTCGCATCTCTTTGTGACTCACTGAAAACCACGAACGAAGAATTTCTTTTGTAATCTTTATTTTTATATTTATAAGAAAAACATTTTCCATTTACGTCCATAAAATACTCGAAGAAGAACTTTTATTTTCAAAAATTTTGTGAAGTTTTTTGATATTAAAATAAAAGTTTTAACTAAACTAAACTTAGATCATTGATTCTTTTAATTCTAAAATGCACATCTCAAATTCAAAACAAAAGAACAAGACCGTATATTAAATTATTTCCAAGAAACTTAAAGTTTAAGCTTCAAAACAACCTGAAGGTACTTCAATAAAGTCGAAATGCGTCAATCAAAATTATAAATAAAAGGATTTAAAATGAAGCTGGGGATTACAACAACTTGGTGGAAGCTTTAGTGAATGAAAACGGGGATGGAATTTTAAAAAGCATTTCACAATTTTAAAATTATATTTCAGACGATTAAAAAAACGCTATCTGACCAGACGCACACGTGAGGTTTCTGTTTTCTTCCGTTGAAGAATTTAAGCTTCAAGCAGAAATTTCTGTAAAATCAAAGAGCAAGAGAATGTGGGAAGAAATTTTAAACGGATTTGTGACAAAATTCAAATTCTAGATGTAGGTGAAAATAAAAAGCAAGTCCTGTGCTCCTTCTGAAAATTGGAAATGGTTCGATTTTTATCCTTGTATATATTGTATCTAATAGTCGCTTTTTGGAGTAACTCGTTAATCTCACAGTAGAAGTGCTGTCATCAGGTTATACTGTTTACAGTAATATAACAAATGCGTCTTCATATACGAGTACATATATGCGAAAACGAGCAAATTCCCGAAAATATTTGGATTTAACATGTCCTCTGCAGTATTTTCAGCATCTTTTGCATCTCTGAGAATTTTCAAAGTTAAGGTGATCCAATTATAAAGCCTTATATTTTCATAAAAATGGAACCCTTCTCCATTAAGGGCTGACTGCATCGACCAGAACAAATTGTAATCTGAAGGAGCAATATTTGGTGAATACGGCGAGTGCTGTAACACTTCCCAGATCTGCCCATCTAAATAGATACTAACCAATTCAGTCTAGCATATCATGTTGCAGAATTATCCCATTCAGGTCGTTTTTCAGCAATAGCTACTGTAACTTCCCACCCCCACCGATTCGCCCCATTTGCCGAGAATTCGCCGAAGGATATTTTAGTCAAATTTGATCAAAATCTATGTGTACGTTTTGAATGAGAGCAAATTAAAATATATGGTAAAATGGAAATCCCAGGCCCTTCTCGAAACGTACAAGTTTTTAATATAACCTAGATATTGGGTTGATAAATAAATATGCAAAGTTTATCAAAATCCATCCAAGTGCGGTCGCGGTAACAAAATCATATTTTAAATTTCACCACCTTATCCAATCACTACCATTTTATTACAAGGCTTAGAAAGATATCGTGTAAATGTACACACCAAGTTTGGTCAATAGTGGTTAAGCCAGACGAAGAGATATCAGGTTCAAACCATTTTTACAGAAGTTAATGTAGCCCCTATTCTCCCACTCCTAAGATCAATACTTTCTATTTACGAACTTAGTCGTGATATTGGCCCAATGAATAGGCAAAGTTTGATAAAAATCCATTAAAAAATTCGACCTTTATCGTATTCACAAGATTCGTTATACCTCATTAGGAGTGGTCCAGAAAAAATGTAAAAGTAACATAGCATTTCAGGTCTGCACTGTTTTGCTAAAAAATTCTATAAATACATTATTTTTAGTTAATATCAACCATTTGTATCATCAGGGGTTAAAATATCTCAAAGCGAAGAGGAAGTGTGTAAAGCGATTTTTCCAAATACTTGAAAAATCCTACAATTTCGCTTTTAAAAATTTCGAAAGACCTTAATATAAGTTATTCAACGGTAAAAGGTACTATTACTAAGTACAGACAAGGAATATTAATAGAAAAATAATGGGGTCAGGTAGAAAACCAGGGCCTTCCCTTTCAGATATCATAAAAAAGATTAAGAGTACTTTTTCTCGGAAACCACAATCTTCGGCGAGATATACGCGTATAGCGAAATGGGCAGGAACATCAAAATCTACAATATAAAAGTATAAAACAATTTGTGGGTTAAACAGCTACAAGGTACAAAAAGTGCCTCTGAGGAAGAAAAAAGAAGAGAAAACTGCAAGAAGAGCGATGAAAATTTATGAAAATTATTTGACGAAATACTATTGCGTCGTAATGGACACTGGATCTTTTCGCAGATACCAGGTCACGAACACTTTACTGAAAAAAGTCGGAGCGGAACATACGAGTACAGAAATATTTTAACAAAAGGAATTACAAAATTTCCGTATACATCAACGAGTGCCTTCAAAAACGTCTTCTACCTTTTATCCAGCAACATGAAGGGTTTGTTTTTAGGGTTTCGTACGCCCGAATGAAAAACCGGAACCCAATCACTCATGTGTCTGTCTGTCCGTCCGGCACAGCCAATTTATTTTATTGTGCGCACAAACTTACATAATACTTATATTCAGCATTTTTCCTTTACCATCTAGTAACTTACATACTTTTATTAATTATAAACGAATTTGGGTCAAATATATAAAAAGATGGTAGATAGCATATTCATCGTACGGAACCCCTTTCCCCTTTCAACTCGCACTTCTCCGATTTTTTCTGGCAAATTTAGCTACGAATCATTACGCAAATGCAACAATGGAATGGTACAGAACTAACCAAGTAAATATCGTGCCAAGGGAAACCAATCCAGCAAACCGCCCCGAACTTCGTCTACGGGAGAATGAATGAAGGAGGTACGAAAAATTAAGAATTTTGGAAAATATAAAGTTAATTTTAAAAATAAATGCTAAAGAGCATACTAAAATATTAATAATATAACTGTAATAAATCTAATGAAAGGCGGGAATAAAACGGTTAAAGTATTCTTTCAAGACAATGGATGTCTAGTTCAAGCAACCAAAAATAAAATATATAAATTTTGTTCAAAAACTACCACTATTTGTTTTACTACAAACAAAAATCAAGGGGCCATTCTGGACCACTCCTTTTATATATACTTTATATAAACATATATAAACTTTTCGATGAAGGAGTATGTTTGAAGTCTACGACCTCTAACATAAATTTGGGATCAATCATTTTCCGTAATCCGTAAATTTCATGTGAAATCTACCTAATAAGAGATACTGATAACTTTTTTATAAAAAAACAATTAAGTGAAAGATATTTTAAAATCGATTTAATATTTTACTAATAAATTAAACAAGAAATGTTGAACATTTTTCCATATCTAATTTAATCCGCATTAATTCACATTGGTTACACTTATTTTGAAATGGAAGAATTTCATTAATTATTAGCTTAACCCCTTCCGGTACGATTTAATAATGAAAAAGTGTGCATGAAATAACCATTTAATTTTTATTTGTGTAAAGATTAGTAAATTTATCATTAAAATAATTTACTATATTCCGAATCTTTTTCAATTTATCGTTGTCGTCCGCTTTTTCGTTATCTGCAAAATGCAGGAAGCGTGATGTAGCTAAGAACCTTCTGAGAGACATAGTCTGTAAAAATATTGGCGTATGTACTATTAACCTTTTCGACCAGTACATTTTTAAATCTGATTTTTTTATTTGCGACATAATAATGCATAGCGCGAAATATGCTTTCATTTCGTCGACAGTTACAGGAAACCATTCTACATCTATCTTCTTACTTGGACAATGTTCTTTCTTTATTACTTGTTCCGCATATCTGTTAATTTCTATTGATAGTATTTCCCAAAAGTTCACATTCAATACTTCTTCAAAAACCTCTAATGGCTTTGGATTAGCACCTAGTTTTTGCATAATCAGAGGGTTTACACCAGGTATTCCTGTAAATTTTTTTATTTCAGGCACATTATCTATTTCATTCCAACACCATTCTTCCGATGATCTGTCTGTCTTCTTCAGTACACTAGAAATTTTAAACTAAATTAATTATCATATTCAATAGTATGCATGACGAGTGTAGCTCCTCATTGTGCGATATGGCATGAAAAACCAATGACGAGCTAGACTCGTCATTTTACCGGAAGGGGTTAATATGTAGCAATTTTAAGGAACATTACATTGTACTTCTTTAAATGTTATTATTTTGTTGAAGTATTCCTACTTTAATTTAAATTAAGACTACTGTCCAGTTTATGTGGATATTAAATTATTTTTTGTATTTATTATATTGGATACTTTCCCGACCAGTTTCGTAAAACCTGCATATATAATATCTGTAATTAAAGGTTAAACTGAGGTGAGTTAGTTCTGAATTTATATATTAATTATATGAAGTTTCGTCTGACAGACTAACACCTTCCTTTAGCCTAGAATTCAATAGCTTAAATAGGTTTAGAACTACTTTTTTTTTAGTGATATGCATGAATTTGTTTAGCAAGAAAAGAATGTGTATAATAAAATAGAATAATAATAATAGAATTTCAAATTTACTTTACATGTTTGATGAAAATTGCATTTTTTAGAGGTGTTTAAACAAAAGAGCATAATGTTTCGCCATTTATAATATATTTAGTTTTGCAATAAAAATACTTTAAACAATGACATTATTCTTTTCATAATTATATTATATGAAGAAACTAAATATCAATTTTTAAAATGATTGGTTAAAAAATTGTTAAGCTAAATTGTACACAAATTCAAAAAAAGTCGTTTCGAGAAAACCTCTCCATTTTATATGCCACCAGCTCCAGCATTTAAAAAGAGAAGTGCACTTAACCGCTCATAACATCAGAACGGATTGTAATTTTTATTTGAAGCTTTGTAAACATAATTTTAAATAGCTTTACTAACAATTTATGGAATAAATAAAAATTCAATTTGTTGAGTTATCCAAACCTACCCCCTTAAGTCCCAAATCGATGGTCTTGAAATACACAATATGCACTAAATATAGAACGGATTAGAGGGAATTAGTAGATGAAGAATTTTTTTTTTATATCCCAACTTATAGTCGTCCAGATTATATGCTAAAATGTCAGTTTTATTTAACTTTATAAATCACAACGGAATTCGATTGGTATCGTTAATTTTAAACAGTGTCTTTTTTAAAAGAAAATAAATGCACTCTCAACCGATATAAATAATAAAACAATACGTTTTAAATAATAAGTGGCGTTACATGTTAAGTGCTTAAGCTCTGAATGAACCACACGAATCCAAACAATTCATATCGAATTATAGGCTTAAAATCAATTGCGAAAATTGACCAATTGAACTTAAACTCTAATTCACCTCCATTGTGCAACATGCAAGATATAAGAAATTCAAATTTAAAGTACATAGATGATAAATTGTAAGCACTAAGTAATTACGTATTTTTTTTTTAACTTCAAACTACAAAATACCGCCGGAAATTTTATGTTATTACGATTCAATATAACGATCAATGTTTGCTTATTCCAGTGGTTTATTCTCAAAACTCAAAATTTAATTTTTCCATATTATTTTAGATATTGTTAAATTATTACTCATTCACTCACAACGATAACATTACAAAAAAAGCTTCTTAAGCAAATAAATGCATTCATCAAAAAAGAGTAATTCATACAATCCTCAATGATGATTAATGGGGTTTTACTCTACAACTTCATAATAATAATTTTGATAAGATGATATTTCAACATAAACGTGCCCGGAAAGAAATGATTAACTAATTCCACATTTTATTATGCATAACATTATTTTACAAAGAAAAAGGAAAAATTGCATTTAAGAAAAAAAACTAAAATATTATTAAAATTGCTGCTGATGAAAGATTGTAAAACCCTCGTTTCGTCAAGTATATATGTACATAGAAAAAATCCGTGCCAAATTAACAAGAAGTTCTGTGAATTACATACTCCGAATTCACCATACCGCGGAAGATACAACGTGAATAATAACTATAACTATTTTACTGAGTTTAGGAACAAAAGAAATTTCAATAAAAATGTATCAAATTCGTAATTGTATATCACTTATTTATTCGTTACTATATATTACTTAATTAATTCAGTAAAATATTTTGGTTAGTTCATCATAATTTTATACAAGTCTTTATTTTCAAATTTTCGCGATTTTAGAAAATACGCATTATATCAATTGATTATTATATTGACGTAAACAGATTAGCAAATTTGATTGATTTTGCACTAAATTCGATTGATATTTCTTACTGTGTAGATTGATAACTTTAGGAATGTGAGTAGTATGAAAAAAAAGGTACCAATTCGACTTCTTTTACAAAGTAAACAAATAATGCCATTTTTATACTCTACTTATTTAAAAATAATTGAGATTTACTTCGATCCATAAAAGTATTAGATCGTTTTTGTAATGTAAACATCAAATATTTTATTACAAATTCAGAATACAAACAAAATGTTTAAATATACACTGCTGATGAAATATCAAATCAATTTTGCTATAATTTTACACATATGCTGAAAATCAATTCTATTAAAATTCATACAAATATTTAAAATAAATATTATAGATAATAGATTTTTAAAATAATTATAATCCTGTAAAATTCCTGAAAGTTTCTTTTCGTGAATAGTGGAAATGACCTTCTTTAAAAACTAAGCCAATTTGTTTTAAAGATAATCAAATTTGTCTGCTTTAATTGGAAATATATCCTTATTTGATATTAAACATTGCGAAACTAATTTATGTGGGATCGGTCAATTGCACTCCTCATCAGAACAAAAATTGCGGCAAGGACTAAGAGTAACTTGATCGATAGTTCGATAGAGCAGCGAAGGGCCAAATCGAAAGTGAAAGGTGCGAACTCTGTCTCTTGATCAAAATTGTTGTTTTCTCAAGTAAAGGCAACATTAATGTTAAATATTAATCTTTTAAAAAAATTTAAATTTTATCGTTTAAATATAAAAACTAGTTGCTTGTTGAAATGTAATACAATAATTGTAAGTAATTAGTTACATAGAATTCTTGAAGTAATATTCAATAAAGAATTGTTAGATTGTCGCTGTAATTATTAGCAGTTTCTATTTTATTAGAGAAATATTTTTGCATCCTTTCCCCATTGTAATTTAGGGATGGAACAATTATAACAAAGATGGTATTCCTCTTTGGAGGTTGATGGTTTTGTTTTGAACACTTATAAAGAGAATTCATAAAAAATTTAGATAGAAATCTGATGTAATTATTTTATGAACTAAGCAGCCAGATTTTAAATAGAACTTGAAGTTACTAAGAAAACAAAATAATATTTTACAAATTTATTTGTACATAATTTTATTTGATTGTAATGTTTTACAATGTAATGTTTTATAATTTAATAGATAGTAATTTGGTTATAAGAATAATTTTCAAATTTTTGGTTTGATTTCATATGAAAAAAGGACTTTTCGGAGATACCTAGAAGGAAGAGATAAATTTCAATGTAATCATAAAAACGATTAAAGCTGTCCCCGAAAAAGAGATCAATGCTTCAGTCAAGTTTGAAAATGCAAACGGATTAGGATTTGTACTTTTTCTGTACCGTTCTTGTAGGTATAACTCCGATATTTCTTAACCTTTTTCAATAAAATTTCACGTATACAAAGACATGATATATTTGAAAATTGTGTTACTAATCAAGGAAATGGGGAAAGGGAAGGTATTCCGTCAGTTAAAAATTATGAAATATTTTATAATTTTTAGGCGCTCAAATTCTGTCTTTTAATTACCTCATTAAAATCGATCTCTCCCTTCTGGTTGACGCCGAAAGGCACTTTTTCTTGGTAAGTAGTGTGTCAATTTTATGCAAACTTAACCTACACTATTTATTTTTTATTTGTAATGCAATTATCTATGTGATCTGCAAGAATCAGCGTCCATATCATCTATAAGCTTTTATTTTACTTTTATAGATAAACTACTGATAGTACAAAACAAATTATGTGTGGCACAATGACACATCTCTAAATTTTAATGTTGAAAAACTAAAACTATTTTGCAATCTTACAAATATGCTCAATTCTGTAATAACACGAAAGATATACCAAGTACACATATTTTTGTTCAATCCTTTAAAAGGTTTATAGATTCTTAGTTAATTTTAATTTTAATTTTTCGCAAAATCAAGCACCAAAGACAATTTAATTTTGCAAAAAGATACATTTATCTTGTGTCAAGCATTAAAACAATAATTCCATGAAAATATTTCGTAAAGTATCGATAAACGCTATGAAAAGGTATTTCCTCTTTCGGAAAATTTACATAACAAAAGCAAACGATACTGCTTCAATTTTCAATGATCCAGTTAACACTTTTTAATTACTGCTGATATATATGGAATTGTACACACTTTTATCAAGTTTAAGTATTTCTTTAGGAAGAAGGCTTTGTTTAAAAGTAAGTACATTGCACTAATTTTATTTTAATTATAAATTATTAAAAACTAGTAAAATGTGACATTTTAGAATAAAGAAACGTATTCATTTTATGAAATTTCAATGGTTCTAAAAAAGTATGAGTTTCGCAACAAAAAATACATGCCATATGTACACAGAGAAATGAAAAAATTTTATAGGATTCTTCTAGAGGTCAACAATAAATTTGATTTCTGAAGAAATAATTGCTAAACTGTTTAAAATATTTTTCTTTTAATACATTGCTTATGTATAAAAACCTCATAAATCAAGCAATTTAATGATTTTATTAAGCATGAAGATGATAATTGTAAATAGATTGTCGTTTTATAAAATTTATGTAAATAAAATTCAAGGATACACCGTGCCTCAATATCAAATATTCATCCGTAAATCTTTTGTACAGATTCAATAGGTATTTTTGCATTATAATTTAGATTTCGAAAATCTAGTAATATGCTAAAATAACAATCACATTTTACATCTCATGCTTTGAAACAATCCTCAACTTTTACAATTTGATTTTTAAAATTGCTATTAACTAATAAATTAGTTCTAAATATCATGGTTCGCTCAATATTTGCGCGGTTTTTTAACGCTCAAATTCTGAGCGATACTGATATCGAAAAACGAGTCCGCTCTTTCAATACCTTGTACTTACTAAGTTACAAATCTACGTACAATAATTTCTTTTTATCTTTTTGTATAAAAAAACTTGTAGAATTAACCGAATTCTCAAGTTTTTTCTAATTTGCAGAAATTTTGTAATAAATTATACTTACTACTTATCATATAAAGAATTCATGCTGAATTCTTGGTATCGGAAAACTACAAGGTAATTCCTTTTTTTTTTGCTCTGAATGAAAGATATATTAATCATTCCAAAATAAACAATATTACATTCTATTATTAAACGCATTGTAATTCATTTTGTACCTATGGAAAAATTGTGTGTTTGTTGACTGATCTTATCAATACTTCTGCTAATTATTGCCAATGCTATCTAAAGAGTAGTAAAAAATCTTATCATTTTTTGTCAGGAAACCATTCTTAAATAAATACGATGGCCAGAATGGTGGGAAATCAGTTTTCGTTCAAATTCAATCACATTCATTTCTACCTAAAGTTTTAGAAATTGTGTAATACTAAAATAGGATAAAAGTGACAAAATGAAGTTACTATTTGCATTCGCATTGCTAGTAGCTGTCGCTTCGGCGGCATCCGCCAAAAGTACGCCAGTGTCAAGTATTTTGAACAATTCTTGAGGACTGTTACTCAAGTGATTAATTAATTAAAATCTCATCAGTGCATAAAATTTTACAAAGTGAATTTGTTATCTTGCAATAAATTGAATTTGCTAATTGCTTTGATTACCTAATTGACCCCTACAAATTGATTTCATTTATTTAACTTATTCATTTATGCGAGCAACTTATCAAAATTACTAATTTTATTGTGAAAACTACTTTGTGATATAATGAGGTTGTTAGATATACGTTTCAAAAGTCCTAAACCTGTCAATCTATAACAAAGGTTTCCATTTTTAAAACTGTTGATAATTTTGAAAAGTTATCTAAAAGTAAAACAAACAGAGTTATCTAAAAGTAAAAGCACCAGAATAATATCAAATTGCTCAAATTTTCAGTATGAGAAATTGCGTTAATTCGGTTTTATACAAACATAACCAAATCGGATAACTAAACAATTCCAATGAAAATCCATCCATCCATTTAGACTTTATGAATTTTGGCAATATAAAACACTATCACAAAATTATTCTTATTTATTTATAATTTCTTATTTTTAAACACATAATTTCGATTTAAAGAGAACTTACGTATTTTTTGTCAATACAAAATTCGTATTATTGTTAGACCAATAAATCAATAAAAATGTATATCACGTCGTAATTGAACAAAAGTAAAAACTCAGAAAAAACAAGTCGAACTAGTCAGAAATAACTTCCATTATAAATAACTATGGGCTAGTACCAGTCAGCAGTAAAAAAGAAGTAGGCTTTTTTAAGAATTTTGTTATACAAATAATAAATAATAAAGTAATTATAGTAGTTTCAATTTTAACAAAAATTTGATTTTTACAAAAGTTTTGTTTGTTTTCGATTATAAAAAAAAAACAGCTATTATAATGAAAACTTACTTATTATACGCTTATGTTTCAAATAACTAGTCAAAATTGAGTTGAGTTTTCCGAAAATGTATTTAAAAAAACGATGTTTTTAAATTTGTGACTAAACTTAACCTCTTGAAAATATAAAAGAAATTCAGAAATGAAATGAAATAACTTATAAAAAATGTATAAAAAAAACACTATTTGAAATATACTAAAAATAACTAATTAAGCCTTTTTAAAATGTTGTGTATTATGGATGTATTAAGAAAATGCTTAACTTCTTCTTTTAATAGTTACCTAAAACTAATAGTTTTGAAATTAGTACGTTATTAATTAAAATACGTTGTCACCAGCAACGAGTATATGTGCCAAGTTTCAAGTATCTAGAACATCGGGACTTTGGTAAAATATTCATTACAAAATTATAATATTATATTTTATGTAATAGAATAATTTTTTGAAACGGACAACATTTTAGAGCACTGAATTTCCCAAAGAAACTGAGGATAGCTATTAAATGAAGCTAATAATTCAATTTATAATTGAATAGTTAAATTTTTACTTATTTTGTCTAAATCATCAACCGTTTTTTTTTTTTAAACTTTTATATTTCTTTTCTATTGTAAAGCGAATTTAGGGCCTGCACTATATTTTTCAAATAAATCTAAATTTCAACTAATTAATTTGAGTAAGCAGTCATCACTCATCGAACTAAATTTAAAAGTAAAGGAAAATTTCTAAAGAGTTCTTATAAATATTGCAGAGAGAGTCGTGTGTTATCACGGTACCTGGGCAGTTTACAGGCATTCCAATGGAAAATTTGAGGTTGCCAATATCAATCCACACCTGTGCACACATTTGATATACGCTTTCTTTGGAATTCATGAAAATGGAAACCTCAGAATAATCGACCCATATCTTGATCTTGTTGAAAACTGGGGCAGAGGTGAATTCATTTATACTCAAAATTTCCAAGTCTTTCTTACCATAACTCCGATTCAATTTAGGAAATATCAAAAAGTTTAATGATTTGAAAAATATCAATCCCGAACTTAAAACAATTGCCGCTGTTGGTGGATGGAACGAGGGATCATACAAATTTTCCCAAGTTGCCAAAGATCCTGCTAAACGTCGTCGTTTCATTCAGAGCTCAGTTGAATTTATAAAGAAACATGGTTTCGATGGATTGGACATGGATTGGGAGTATCCTGCTCAAAGGGACGGTGATCCTCAGGTTGATAAATTAAATCATGCAATCTTCATCAGAGAACTCAAACAGGAGTACGTTTAGATATGATCTTAGAAAACTATTTTCTGTACCTTCTAACATATAAAATTTTTTACAGATTGTCTAAGCATAATCTCCTCCTTACTGCTGCCGTTGCATCCGCCGAATTCTCATCAAGCAAATCATACAACATCCGCGAAGTAGCGAAATATCTCGATTTCATCAATGTAATGGCCTACGATTTGCACGGAGCTTGGGATAAAACCACAGGAATAAATTCGCCTCTGTTCGAAAGTCCTGTCGATGTGACTCCTCTCCAAAAACAACTAAACACCAATGCTAGTATTAATTACTGGTTGAATCAAGGTGAGATTTAAAATATAATTTAAAATTAACTTTCGACGGCAGCCAGAGCGAAAAGGTATACTTCAATGTGGTCAATAAAGGGAATTTTAAGCGAGTTTGGAAATTGAAACAACTAGTAAAAAAACATTTTATGATTCGTAGGTGCTCCTGCTGATAAAATTGTTCTTGGAGTACCACTGTACGGACGAACCTTCACTCTAGCAAGTGCAAGTCAAACCGCCATTGGATCGCCAAATGTAGGTCCTGGACAACCCGGACAATACTCCAATGAGCCCGGAATGATTGGCTTCAATGAACTCTGCGAAAAATTCAAAACCGAAGATTGGACCGTGCATTGGGACGACGCCCAGAAAGTGCCATACGCCTTCCGGGGAAACCAATGGATTGGCTACGATGACTTGAAGAGTATCGAGTACAAAGTAAAATTCGCAAATGATTACAATTTAGGAGGTATTATGGTTTGGTCCATTGAAACTGATGACTTCCTTGGTATTTGTGGGCCAAGGTACCCATTGTTGAACAAAATCAATTCCCTCCTCGGAAGGAATGTTCCAGACTATAAGCCCCCGGTAACCACTACTGCGCCATCAACTGTACCTCCAGTGGCAACACCCACCAACCAACCACCTGCAGAGGGTTGTAAAGTCGATGGTACCTTCCGCAATCCAAAGAATTGCTCCGCTTTCTACACTTGCATTTCTGGAACTCGTTACGACTTCAACTGCCCAGCCAATCTGATGTTCAACCAAAAACTCCAAATTTGTGATTTCCCAGAAAAGGTTCAGTGTTAAAGAAAATTTTAGTAATTCTTCATAATTTGCTTGTATAAATATTGTTTTTAGTACTTAAACTAAGTAAAAGTGTTGTTTTTTAACATAACAAATTGAATTCGTTTTCTTCTTTACAATTTTAAAATGTTTTGAATTGGAGAAACTAAAATTGTATGATATTTGTATTCAATTTTTAGGTAAGCTTTTCTGTAAAGTTTAAGATTTGGTTACAAAATTTTAACACCATGCACTTAAACTTACAATTATTCAGAAAATATAAAGTTAAAAATCCCATTTAATTTCCGAATTTTTACTAAATCAACTTCGTGGAATATAATTTCAAAATTATTTTGAAATTCACTAAGTTTAAACCTACAAGAAAATATTTCAAATATTTAAAAAACAAGAACCATTTGATAAAAAAAGACAATTTTACAATTTACTTATTTTTATTGTCTACTTTTAACTTTAAATCATTAAAACTTTTTCAGTTTAGCTAATTGATTGTTTCTCCTAAGAGCCATTGCCCTCAATCGCCTCCAATATTGTTTGGTGTTTGGATCGAGCTCTTCCAGAGGAATGATCCGTTCAGTGTTTAGGGTCCAGAGCCACTCGGGATATTCCGAGTCAGGCTTTAACTAAACAGTAACACATCTAGTTTAATAAGTTTTTGAAAGAAATGTGCACTTACCTTTATATCCTGGCCAATTTTATTTAAATTACTACCGCAAACATAATTGACCAATTTATTTGCATCTGTTTCTACGGGAATTACCTTTTTCTCCATTATTGGACCCAGTTTACCCAACTTTTTCTTTTTTAGCATTCCTGCGGGGACAGCTAAAAAATTAGAGTAGAAAAACATTTCAACTGTATCTCTAGGAGGTTATGTCGTTTGAAATAAAGTCTTTATAGCTTTAGCTAAAAGCACAAAGCACATCTTTATTTAACGCACATTTAGGCACCGCAACAAATTTAAATTTAAAAAACAATTTTAGCCTTATGTTTTAATTTTGAAAAAACGTTTCGGCGTGTATTCTGCAAATACCAAACTACCATATACCATAAAGAATGGGAATTTGTAATAATAATTAACTGAAAAATTATGAGTGGATGAATTTTACTGAAATAAAAACTGCTTTTGCACACAATTTATTTATGTTTTCAATAATATTAAGATTAAAACTCGTGTAAATAAAAAAATCTAGTCTTTGGATCAAGACTAATCTCTTTACATTTTAATTCATGTTACAAAATCACTTTCTTTGAGTACAATTTAATAGTGATATAACAATAATAATAATAATAGATTTTTGAAGCATGTTGCTGTAATCATTCACCTAATTCTTTACCTCTCCGGCGTTAGAATGTCTCTTTGATTCCTTTGCTAAAATACCTACATCACATCGATTTAAAAACGTTGCACTGTTAAGAGCAGGCACAGAACAGTTTGAACATATAATGATTTCCGCAAAAAATTATATTATGTGAATAATTACTTAAGGGGAGGTTCTCATCTAGAATTTTGGAATTTTCGATGTTTTTTTTTTGCATTTTCTAAAAGTTTAACATGTCTAGAATGTTGTGTTAAAATTATTAGTTGATCCGAGGTGTAGAACGTATTCTACAGTCCGTTTATTGTTGCGGTGTCATGATCGCTGAGGCGCTGGGTATACGCGTAGCGCTCCGCTCAGGTCAAATGCTTGTCCTGCCAGGTAGGGCAAATGAATTGTTCATGCATATAGGCCATAATATAAATTTTAAAAAATTAACCGCAGATTCGGGTTCAGCGACCCAAAAAACCTAAGTAAACCCAATTTCGTTATGAAAATCCGCTTCTGATGCAAGTATTGCCAGTTCAAATGTACAAAACTTTAAAGTCTCGTTTTCTCCGTTCCTGTTTTTTCAAAATTGCCGAGGACATAACTCGAAAACTGTTCAACCGATTTTCTTCTAGTTAGTTTCATTTTAAAGAAAACAATTTTAATTGGAGGATGAACTTTAAAATTTTAATATTTTTTACGTTAACAATTTTATTTTAATTAATAAACTTAAAAAAAAAAGTCGAAAAACGGCACTCAAATTTCAAAGTCGCGCCATTTTGTCAATTTTGATATTTTTTTTGAAAATTTTGGTTTATCCTCCAATAAATTTATTCTAGTTATGGCTCCATGAAGAATTTTTTGATTTCAGATTGATTTGCGACCTGTGGACACCCGGCAGTGGAGCAAATTTTCCAAAACATGCCGTACGAAAAGCCGAATAACGGACGCCATTTTGTTTTTTTCTCTCCAAAAAATTTTGAATGTATAAATAAAAGTACATTGTATCAAACTGCCAAATATCGTCTTGATATGTTTTATAGTTTTCCTTTAAAAAATTCCCAAAATTTACCTAATTTTTGGTGTTCTAGATGAGAACCTCCCCTTAATCCTACTTATTATTACAACCTAATCATTAATATAAATGTAACATTATTAATACAAAAACTTTACCTATATATGCAATAGTAAGGTTATAATTTCTCTCATATATTTAGTTGATTGGTCCTTTTCTAATTTAAGGCCCATTCCCAACAATTCATTAAATTGTTCAATATTTAATGGTCCTTCTCGAGTACCAGGGTGCTAATGCGGTTTCGAAGTTCAAATCTTAGTACACGCAGAGTTCAGCGAATTTTAATCAAGGCAGCTAATTTCACAACTTTGAAGCCAATCCCCCACAAATTTAGTTTTTAAAAAAATAAAATAAATAAATAAATAAATCTCTAAACTTTTAACCAAGAACGATTCGACCATTGGCAGGCATCGAACCTGCAACCTTCGAATTCGTACTCAAGTACTCTCACCAAAATTTGAATTAGGGATATTAGTGCAGCTAAAGTTTTGTAGATTGGGTTGCTCTAATGCTAATTTTTTCTTTTAGTACCTTATGCAAATTTAGTTATAAAGCTTATCCAGTGATAAAGCGATGTTAAACGTGGAAATAGAAACTACTTCCTTATTTTGGTAATTTGCCTCTAGATCCTTAAGGGTTATGTATCATAAATACAAATTGGGTTCATTAAATAAATCGTATTTTATTACCCGGTTTCGCATATCCTCTTTGCCAGACATTTTGCACAACTCCTCGTCTTAACAAATCCACTGCAAACGACAATTTAAGAAAATGCATCTTCACTTCAGTTTGATCTGAGCTGAAATCACGCACTATTCTACCCACTGCCAAAGACATCTGTTGGTTTGAGGTTAAATTTTGACATTTGTAGTTTTATTACAGCGGGCTTTATTTACAAGGTGCTGGTGATGGGAAGGCCGGTGGAAAAAATTTGGTGCTTCGTAAAACGTTAGTAAATGTTTTGTTTTTCTGTTTTCATGTCTGAAATCCACTTTAAAACAGTTTTAATTGAGTTACTTCCAGACATTTGTTCTCAATATCGTCAAAATATCAAATGATAATGTATTTTTTACTAGAAAAGTTTCTCAGAAATGTTCAGACTACCTGCCAATAAAACTCTAGCGCAAATCGCAATATGCGGGGCTGTGGGGTGCATTTCCGCCGTGATGTACGTAAGATCCAAAATCCAAAACAGAATCCGAAACCAGGAATACTTCCGGGAAGCCCTCCAAACATTACGCACGCACCCAGGTAAGTACTAACCTCAGATTCTCAGCAAAATACAAATTTTCCACTTTGCAGGAGTTGTTAACATGCTTGGAGAGCCCATCAAGGAGCTTGGTTTTGACCTGGGGGACGAAGAGAAGAACTTTTGCGATGGAAAAATTGCCAGATTTTCAGTGGCTGTAAAGGGGCCCAAAGACCGAGGTACATCCGCAATTCATGTTACTTACTCAACTAAAAATTATAACCAGATCTTTATTTGTTCGCTTCCAGGCACTATGCTTTTCTGGGCTGATCGGTCTGAAGACGGCTGGTTGCTAAAAAGATTGGAATTAGAAGTTAAATCTCAGCCGGACAAACGATTTCTCGTAAAGAATAACATTTCACAGCAAGAAACCGAAACTGTTTCGTTAAGTTGAATGATTATTTATAAATTGCTTTACAAAATTAAAACCCTTGTAGTATTTGTTGTTTAATCTTATATTGTTGTTTTTAGGCGTAGTTGTAGATGCATAGGGGAAAAGGGTACCATCTTATTTAATAAGATATCCCAGGAGCATCAACACTCATTTGACTGAAAGTACAGGGATATCCATTTTGTGGTTCAAAATGTTAACGAAAATAAAGCACACTTCTGATTGAGATTTCGAACAAATTTTTATTTTAATTGTTGGGATCTTGCCATTATGTATGGAATAGAACATCATTCAAATGACCTCCACAGGATTTCTTATAAGATTGGATTCGATTTCGATGACCGTCGGTCGATGTTGGGCTATAACTCGATCCCAACTTGACGGATATTCAATTTATTCAATTATAGAATTGTCCACATAAACACGATCTTTTGCGCAATACTACAAAACAAGTCCACCAGCGATATATCTCGTGATCTTGGAGGCCAATTCACATAATCAGAACGTTAAATTACACGTCCGAGAAATTTCTCGCGCAACAAAGTCAAAACGGGACATGTGTGACTTGTAGCATTGTCCTGTTCAAACCACACATGCTTCACATCCATATTTTCAATTTCACGCAAAACAATCGGTATTCATATGGGTATAGCGATCAAAGTTGACGGTTTGTCACACCTCCATTATTTTCAAAAAAGTACGGGCCAATCACACCTCCAGATTAAATGCCACACCATGCAGTGACTTTTTGTGGATTTTGGCTGCCCCAGATTCGACCAAGCGAAAAATGATGAGGCTCATTTGAAGAAAATGTAATGCGAAAAATCTTTATAGAAACGCTGTTGTTCGAGCACCCAATCAGCGTAAGTTCTACGCATTCCATGGTCAGACGGCTGCAGTTCTTGTGTTACCTGAGATGCAAATCCAAATGCAAAATACGCTATAATGTTCCATAAGATAGGTCCAAATGCTGCGCGCGCTGTGTAATTGATAAATTTGGATGTTCTTCGACACTTTTACCATAGACAAATAAATATAAAGATAGCCCTCTTGTATTTCTTGTTGTTGTTGTTAACAAAGGTGCGACCAAAATTTCCTAATAAGTGCACAACGATACCAGCCAGCAACGCATAGAAATTAGGGCGCAAAATGCTTTTCTTATATTTTTTTGCGATTAAAGATTGTAAAAAAATGCAATATAGAAAATACATAAAAAACAAACTTCACGCTTTTTTTAAAGCTTATGTAACTAAAATTCTGAAAATGCAATCATTCCCGCTTATTCCTCGAATTCAATCTGCCGAGTACCAAGTCGATACCTCCACCAAAAGCACGTCGACACATGCTCGGGACAGTACAACGTATGGGCCCAGAAGAAAATCGTTGCGCACCTTAATTTCTATGCGTTGCTGACTGGTGCTGGTGCATTGCTATTGAGGCATCAGCATATTTGGCGCTTCTGTTGTTAGAAGTGGGCTAATCTTTATATTTATTTGTCTATGCTTTTATTAACAGCAGCAATATTTTGAGTCGAGCGTGCATTTCGATAATATAAAGGCTTTGATACATTTGTTACATATCCAATTCAAATTTCTTCACAGTTTTGCTTATAGTGCGCTCAGAAGGATAATCATATTAACCATAATCATAACAAATTTTGTAGAGTTTTCACTATTTTAACACGTTTAGCGGTTGTTAAACGACTTATATTATAAAATGATAAACCTTTAACTTAACATATGCTTTGGATGGCAGTTGCGTTTGGCATACACCATAGAAACAGGACTACGAAATCCAGACCACGAAATGGGTAATACTGTATAATCCTTTACAATAACGACACGGCGAATCCCATCAGTTTTCATCGTCTACTATCATTTCTGCTCCTAATATTGCGGGCCATTACCTGAACTTTCAAATGCAATTTGTTTAATCTTTGCTGATAACAACTGTTACATGTTTTGCCCCATTACCGCGTCTTTAAGCATTTAAAAGATACAAAAATTAGTTGTGGACCTGAGCCCTCTTTAACTTACCATTGTTCATCTTCATTTTCAACACTAACATATGTTTTTTAACGAAAAGGAATAGAATTCAAAAGATCATAGACATGATTTATTCAAATTAAATATTTCCAAATAAATGTATAATTTTATTCGAAACAAACGATACAAATTCCTAAATACCTTGGCTACTCTCCTCAGTTATCAATAATAATCAGAATATGTTAAAAGTTTGAATAAAGGCGCGCGATGCGTGATTACATTGCAATACTTAGAAAAGTAAAAAACTAAGGCGCTAAATTTGAATATCGGAACAGCTTTGCAGTTATACAAAAAGAACATATATTTCGAGAAAAGCTTTATCAGCATCAGAAAAAATCCTCGAACCAGAGAGTCTTAACAAAATTAACCGAACCGCGAAGAAGGGGATTGGTGTTATTATAACTACTTATATTTACTCAACAATTTATTTTCGTGTTTCTATTTTACTTTTATTTACAATTTTTAATTTTCTTTTAGTATTTTAGTTTGTGGCTCCTTATTTTTTAAGTTGTTTGCTGAAATCGAGGGTAACGTCTATGTTAGTAAAATGTTTTAACAAATTGACGACTTCGCTATCTGTAAGCATATTTTCTTTACAAATTGAAATTGTGTATTTTCTCGTAAAAATATCCTCTTGTAACTGAGAAAAGGATTTCCCATAGAATGTTGTTTATACAAAAGTAATTTTTATAGAATTTTTTTTTATAAGCAATGGCTTTAAGCTCGCAACAATCTCTGTGAAGTTTAATGAAAATATTTAAATGTGATTAAATTATAAGAGAGATTATATAAAAAATGAATTGCCTCTTTTCGCTTTTATGAAATTATTTTACGAGCTATGTGAATGATTTCGTTACAAAATGTATTAAATGATAAATTCTTCATGCACCACATGTAACAGTTTTAAAAAAAAAATTTGATTAGAGCAAATGCCTTAAAATATTGAAATTGGGTGAAATATAAATAAATATTTATATAAATGTTTATTTTCATTATATTGGTGCAATAAAATTTTGGGCTTTGGACAATCAACTTAAGAGAATTTAGCGACAATTCGAAAAAAAATCTCACCACAAAAACAAAAAATAATTCGACAATCAGCAATAAATTGTATTTGTATATTTCTAATATATAAAAAGAAAAAGGGTCGATGGAAATGACACATATGGTACACATAAAATATGACTCGCCAATTTTTATATGGACCACGAATGTAGCTATAAAAAAATTAATTATATACTGTCTTAATACGAGCTTTGAAAATTTTATAAAATTTCACAAATAGGAACATTTCATTTTAATGTTATTATATCGCCGTAGTTGAACATAAAAAGTAATTATAAACTTTTGCGAGTCCAATCATTTAGCGTGAAAGTATAAAATGGCAATATATAATTCAAAATTGAAATATATCGCATTCATAGGAAATTGTAAATTGCTGATATACCAAAATAAATTAATTCGCTAAAATATGATTTATCTTGAACAGACAAAAATTATGTTTGTCTCGTTTATATAAAGCAAGAAAACCGTTTGTGTAAATGCATTTAATTGTTATCCGAAATATGAACCCAAATATAAATTAACAAATTATAAATCAAATGGAATTATTACTTAAAAATTGCTCGAACTCTACACATATAAAAAATTTACTAACAATCAAGAAATTGTTGCGCCACATAAATATTGAAATGAATTTACTTTTTTTGTGAATGCGTTTGTAATGGGTACATGATGGTTTACGCTCGAAGCAATGATTTGAGTTTTCTTAAAACGACATAAATTGTCCGCATGTGATTACCGCGTTCGCATTAAATAGCATTCTCAGATTGAAGAATGGCGCGCTTGTTAGCAAACGATCGCGACTTTCAACTATCCTTAACAACATTAATATCATCTAGCTATCTATTAAAACTGTTCGAACATGCATGGATTTCGACCTATATGCTTTTTTTTTTAATACTTTTCTATAAATGCTAAACCTTAACGGAGAGAAGTCGTGGTTTCACTGCTTGTCGTATTTTGATTGATTTATTTCTTTTCTTTTGTTGGGAGAAAAACAGATGAACTTAGAAAACTATTGTTGTATTGATAAAATATCTACATATTTAATAGTGGGTGTCCCTTTCCTTCGTTAGTGGTGTCCGCTCATAAGTTTTCTCTCAATTACTTTTGCGGGCGAAGAGCCTTACTGCGTCTTCAGCTCCTTGCCAATGCTGTACGATATGATCTTGCTCCAGTCGATTTTTGTACGCGTCACGGGTAGTTGCCTTCGAAGGGCTTTAAATGTTGTATCTGACATTGTTTGATAATTTTCTGAAATGGCCGCCTGATACTCGTTTTCGGCCTCCTCAATTATTCGGATCATTTCCTTTGCAGTTTGCTGCTCATTAGATACTACCAACGATTCGCGGCACTCCTTTGATGAAACTAATTGGACATTGCCATCTTCATAGTAGTGAACCTAATTTCAGTCTTTTAGAACGACGAACCCATAGACCCTTATAAATGAATACCTGCACTTTAAGAACTCCCTTCAGTTCGGTCACTCCGCTGCCTGGTTGAAGGGTAACATGCCACTGAGATCTCCACCGCCCATTCCAGTAATTTTTCGGCTGGAACTGATGATCCTCAATGCAAATAGTGAGGGTAATTTGACTACCTTGTGATTTCCCAAATACAGAACATACCTAAATAAAGTGAAGCATTTAATAAAATATATTACAATTATGTAAAACGCAATCTTACTCCATGCCTATAGTGGTTGGCAGTGTAAGCTAAAGTTTCTACATCTAGAGCGGAACGCCACGATTCGGCGTTTGCATCGATATCGTAGTTATGATAGTCGCTAGCTTCCTTACGAAGGTGATCGTACTTAAACGATTGCTTAGTGCGAGGATCATAGAATCGGCCACCACCTATCGAAAAATAATTAAATTAATCTCCTACGTCTCAGAATACAATGAACTTTTAAAACCATCAATCGGTCGACATTAAACATTGATGCTAAATTTTACAAAGATAACAAAAAGATACAATACTCGTACATGAAAATCTAGGAATATTTTACGCTAATAATTACCTTATTATTTAAAGAACTAATTTTAACTGTTTGTAATTTTTGTATGCATCAAACACTGTAAGAATGGTATAAAAACACTAACTGGGTAATTCCAAGCCATACATTGAAAATTTTAGAAAATGATTTTCAATGTTTTGGAACCATTTCACTCCTTAAAGTAACGTACTAATTATGATCTCAATATCTTGACTATTCAATGAGTTTTCGACTGATTTTGTCTAAAATGCATAATTATATCTATTTGTTGTGAACTTTGGATACTTCAGCTTCATTTCTCTATTATAATATAAAGAAGTACTAACACAAATACACCGTACTAACAAAAAATATTCCCTACTCTTTAGCGGCCACGAATGATATCAAAGACAGACGAATATTTTTGCACTAAATGTATGTTTTTTACATGGAAAAATACAAATTTTTGCGAAACAAATTTTTTTTGGATACAAAACAAACACAGAGAATTAGCATTCAAAAAATTCTTCCAATTACATTATTCGATTCTTCTGAACGCAATTAGAAAACATTGTTTAATATAAAATGTAAACATTCTTTTTTCTTAATTGTCGACAAAAAATGTTTTTTCAGCTCATAACATTCACGATAAAAATAGTGCATTTTTCCAAAGTCAATCTTACAAATTTATTGTGTAATTGCAATAAAGCTTTTTAGCATAATAATTTTTGCAACAAATTGACTAACAGTTAAGGCTGTTGATATTACATTTTATTATAAACATTTATTAAATGTTGACTGTTGATCTGTTTAAAGAATCCAGTGATTTCCAAATTTCGTAAACTTGGAAAACAAAACAAAAAATATGTTAAAATTATCATTGTAAATATTATTTCAAGAAAAACGTTTAAAGAAAGTCTCTTTTAACTAGAGTACAGAAACGTTATTCACACATACTCAAAACTCATTTTCAACTTTGTCAACAACTTGTCTACTCGCTGCCGACAGTAAGAGCGACAATAATCAGCCAAGATTTAGGCATCTTCAATTATAACTAACAGCAATTAGGAATTTCGACGTGTAGAAGCAATTACGACATTTATAAAGCTACGGATCGTTCCTCAGACTTATAAAGACTCAGGCTGCAAGTACTACGATAGTTACTATATTTGTTTCTATCAAACCGTTTTCGATTTCCTATATTAATTATGTTATTGGTTCACTTCTCGAAACAAGAAAATAAATACTTCTTAAATAATATGCACACGGACTTATAACAAACATAACAGAACAGCTACAAATTTAATTTACGCATTCTTCTTCTCAAGAGCAATTGTATCCTTACTCTATCTGCTGAAATACATTAGTAAGTGATAAGTAATTGAAGGTTTGTTTGTGTTTGTAAAGAGAAATTTTATGCCTGCACATGAGTGATTAGATTACACACACAAAATTCTTCTTTGAAACGAAATATAAAAAGGAAAAGGTTTTATATTTGTTGTTGTTGTTGTCTCAACGGTCATAATAAAATATCATGATGATCTCTTTGCTACTTGCATATTCCTAGTAAATCTCATTACTTAAATTTACCTAGTTTTGTCATAATGGTAGTTCAACCTTAAAAATGTTTTTAACTTGATTTGGTCTGCCTTTACTGTATTTTCTTTAATCAGTAACTTTAAATGCATCTAAATCCATTAAAATAGTTCAATATGACTAATGATATAAACTGTCATAATTAATAAATGTAATCTAATTAGTAAAATTACTAAACGTTGTCTTTTTCATAAAATAAATTCAAGACAAACTTTGTCCCGCATATGTCACGTCGCTTTCTACTTCTTAATTCTTTAAAATATTATAATATTAATTATAACTTTAGTTAAACTTGGTTTAAACTCGACATGAAGTAAAGATGCAGTAAACGTCGCGTAAGCCATCTTCACGCTCTCATTGGCTGTCGTTCCGGCCACAATATTCGTGGTGCTCGTTGTGAACAGTGAACACGATGTATCCTCTGGTGAGATTTAATTTGTAATTATTTAACGAAGTATTTAATTTAATACGTATTTTTATTGAATACGTGCTTAGAAGATCTTCTAGAGATTATTGCAACCCGAAAAAAAATTATGCGCGAAGTATCTTCCCTGGTTCTTCTAAAATATGCACAAAATAGCTGCGTAAATAATAAAATTGTAATCATGTAAATTAAATTTAACAAAAAAAAATTATCTTGTCATCTCTCCTAACAAGATAATATCAAAAACATATGTATTTTATTCATTTATTTATTTTTTTATTTTTCTATTTGAATTCAAATCAGAGAGTAGGGGGAATCACAGAAAAGATGTACACTGAAATTAAAATAATAAATATTCTGCGACTTTTATACAAAACGTCTACATATAAGTTTTTGGGGATTGTAATTTAGAATTCGATACGTGTATTTTTAAAATTTCAAATTTCGAATTTTGCTTCCTGCTTATAATTTACATTATAATTTTTCCAAACATTTAGAAGGCCACCGCGAAAAGCTAAGTGATATAAATAAAACGATATTCCATGACAAATAAAATAATTATTACCATTTTTTTTTTTAATTATAGGATCGCCCCAAAAGTTCTGAATATTTTCGACGTGGGTATGTTGGAGGCGCCTGTGAAGCTATACGGTTGAAAAATATATGGTATATTGGTATCGTTATAAATAGGATATTTCACTACAATTTTCAGTAAAGCTCAATCACTCTAAGTTGAAGGTGTACTTTTTTTATCTTACGCTAAAAATGAGTGACGAATTGTTACATTTTCGACAGATTATGCTTTTTCTCTACAAAAAAAAGTGAAAGCTCTGCGCAGACTTACAGTGAAGTTTATGGAGACGACGCAAATGAATCAAAGTTACGAAGGTGCTAGAAAACCATCTAGAGTAGACGATAATCTAATCAAGGTACAAATTGAATCTAACCCAAATCTATGACTGGGGTAATAGCAGAGGCAGAGCAGAGGCAGTTGTTTGCAAAAGTTTAAGATCATCTTATTTTTAGGACATATTCACTTTAAGAACCTCATTCTTTAAATATCGCAAATTTTTATCAAAATGAACGTATGTGCCTTCTTGTTTAGCAATTTGGTTTTCTAAAACCGATATTAAAAACACAAATTTCTTAAAATGAAAATACTCCAAAAAAAAGCGGTCTTAAACTGTAATATTTTCAAAAGTATCATTCCTAATTTGGTGAAACTAGAATTCATCTTTCGGTAAAATTTTTGGGTCCCTTAACAACGGTCGCAGAAAATAGCTTGGATCGTTATGCCAACTGTGTTATGCTTCTAAAGCGGAACGAAAGCTACCCTTTTTTAAAATGAGAAGTGACTGCAATACAATCAAAACAATCTTGAGCTAAGACCAGCAAATCGGTAAAACATCGAAATCGAATCTTCATTCAAAAAAGGTCATGCTTTGCACCTGGTGGGATTTCTGCAAATAAGAGCTGCTCCCACAAAATCGGATGATCAATTCAGATATATACTGCAACCAGTTGGAGAAATTACATATAAATTTGCAACAGAAGAGACCAGAAATAGCGAATAGAATAGCGTTGCGTTTCATCAGGATAAAGCGCGGCCTCATGTTTCTTTGCTCGTAGAAAACTACACGTGTTAGGTCGGGACGTTTTATCTCATCGACCCTATTCACAGGATCTGACTTCCACTTTTTCCCGTCTCTCCAGAATTTCAGAAATCATTCCAAAAGCTTGATACAGTAAAACAACATCTTGATGAATTTTTCGCCTCCAAGCCCAACCCAATTTTACGCGGACGGAATTTTTAAATTGCCAAGAAAATGGGCCAAGGTTATCGAAAATTGTGGATAATACTTTGCTGAATAAAGAAATCTTAGTAATCTTATAATATTTGTTTTACTTTCTTAGAAAAAAAAATACTAAGATCTTTTCGTCAACCTAATAGTATCATAAAAAAAGGTACTTGCATTAAAACATTCAAGACTTAGGCTTTTTTGAAAAATAGAGGACAATTTTTGTATGTACGGACGATTTTAAGGCGCGGTAAAATTAAAAGATTTGCGAAATAATGCTTTTAATTGCCCCTAATGATTTCAACAGACAACAGATGCGCTGTCTGTATCTAGTGTTGTGTACTCTGAAAACTGCAAGCACAAATCTTTGATCTTGTGGCTTCGGGCGAGCCGCCAGTTGCTCGTTTCGCCTTATCGCTCGGTCACACACAAAAAACAGAATGCTTGCTTACCCTTGTGGCTTTATTTGGAATAGAATGCTCCGATCAATGGAGCGATGTCTGAAATATTGAGCAGGTGATCGAGCACGAAACCTACTCGCCTCGATGGAAACTAAAATGAAAGGCATTAAGGGAAGGCACCACAAAGGATTTTTATCGCTCTTCCGCGATAAGAACTGGATGCCCATTCTTCTGGCGTTGCAAATTGGCTGTCATTTAACTTGGTGCGAAGCTTTTGTCCCCAAATATTTTAACTCAAGACGAGACGACGTAAAACTTTCTGTGGAAAAACTCTGAAAGACTTGACTCACCCAGATCGTTAAATTCTGTGATGAGCGCGTTATGCTCGCTGCCCTCGATTTTCACCGGGGTGAGCTGATCCTTGTTGTACTGGGCGAAGGCGGCGCTGGCCCCTTCCTTGAGGAGGGCATCGTTCTTAAGGAGCTCCCGAACGTCGTTGAACACCTCATTAAATTCGCCCGGAGGAGCGTGCAAAATGAAGTCTGAGACGATCCTCACCTTCTCCTGGTCGCTAATTGAGTCCTCCATGTCTTCGATTCGCTAAATTCTCAAGAATAATACCCAATTAATCGCGAGAGACTTGCGACCTCAGCTGTCAAATGGCTCAAAGTAATTTCCTCAGCGATGACGATACGTTTCACTAAACGAACACTGGAGGACAGTACTAGATCCAGAAATGATTCACGTCCGGTCTTCTTCTTTGTAAACAGAGAACGTACCAAAGATGTAATGAAAGAATGTGAAAATGTTTTTATGTCGAAAAAATTTCCCTGATTAGTTTCAATATATCCTCAAGAAAATTGTTAGCTATTAGCAAGAATTAATTCTGCAATATTTCCTCTGTGTGTTAATGCACGAATAAATATTTTTTTTGTTTGTGTGAAGTAATTCGATATTTACAGAAATGTTCGCAAATGGCTCGCGTCTTGGATAAACAAATTTCGGTTAAAGTGGAACTCGTAGATTGCATCTCGTAAAATTTCTCAAGTAGCAGCTTCAAGAAAATATCCTCCAAAAACTTCTGCTGATATTTACCAAGAAATTTTTTCTGAAAACTTCAACAGGTGTCAAACAAAAACCGTTATAAGGAGACTAGTTGAGCTGAACTCATGCATGGTAGGGTTTTATATAAAAGCAGCCGCGTGTAAGTCCAAATAATCGAAAAAAAATAATTTGAGTTTGAAAAGAGTCGTTTGAATTAGAAGTGCATCCAGAATTGATAATGATCTAAAACCAAAGATCATGAATTACTAGATGGGACACTCGTGACGTAGTCCCTTATCTTTTTTCGACTTTGGTCCCCTTAGTCCACCGACCTTGCAGATTTTGCTAAAAGTGGATAGTTATAAAGGGCTCACGCGTGAGAGAAAGAAAAAAATTTAGGGGGAGGCGGAACGAAAATCAGAATCACGTTTCACCACCCAAAGCAGCGCACACGTTCGAATACGTTTGGCTCGCCTTTAAAAATGCACAGTGAAAAAATGTAAGCAGCCCGCATCCGTATACATGCTCTGAGTGTGATACCTGCCTGTTCCCCATTCTCAATTCAGGATTTCCCTATGCTGGAACATTGCCTGGGGACGGCACTAACACCATGCATGCAGAGGCACACAGCGAGCCCGACAGATTGGCCCGCCTTTAAAAATGCATGGTAAAAAAATGCTGCATTTTATTGCCTACACTGTAAGTGTGTAGATGAGAATTTTTGGCTGCCTATTCTTATCTCTTTCGTTCTTATTGAAATAAAAAATGGTAAAAAATGCAGTTTCCCAACAAAATATTAAAATGTATGCTAATTTATTTAATGCAATTAAAGTGGCATGGTAAAACATTTCTGTGGAGATGTAGGCGTCTAAATTATGTCAATGAAAAAAAGATGTGAAGAAATAAAAGAATATTCCTCAAAGTTTTAGTTATTTGTCTGTAAAGTTTTTGAAATAAATATAGTTTTGCCACAAGCAAATATAATTGTTTCTAATTAGTTGTCCAACGTAGTTTTGATAGTATGAACTTTTGTTTCATACCTAAAAAATATTTAAAGTAATTTGGAAAAAATTATAGTAGAATTAAACTTTGCCCACTCTACAGAAATCAACATATGTATTCAGCATTGCTGAAACGAAATTCTAGATTCTTTGTACAGTCGGCTTTTTGCATCTGAAAAGTGAAATAATTACGAGATATGCTGTCACCGATATTTGGTTGGTATGCCAAAACGGTGGTCGAGATGAAAATCCTCATCGTCAAATCCTACCTTCAGTCCATACTGGACTACGGCATAATGCCACTGCTCCCATGAAGTCAGGAAATCCAGCATCGCACGCATCGAACCTCAAAACCTTACTTATAAATCGATTGGTTTTCCTCAACCAACAAAAATAATCTGGCGATTTCACACGAGGATCCCTGGCTTAGGTACATGTATTGTACGTATTAACGACCTGTATACCAAAATGATGAACAAATTACAAAATACGAATCTGGAAGGACTAGACAACCTAGGTACCCAATACGAAAAAAACTCTCGAATCTTCGAATAACGACATCATGCCCACTAATCCTCACCCGTATGCTTCGTATTGCCAATTCCCTCCCTTCTTTTGACTTCCACGTGAGCAAATCATCTCTGAGGTCTGAGCTCAACCGTCTCACGTGATTTCCCCTCTTCCATCCCCTGCTCCCTTAGCCCCTCCACCCATTTGCCTTTAATTAGTTTTAATCCTAATCTTTAAGTGTTTTGTTATGTAGCTTGTATTAAGCGAAATAAATAAACTTAGACCTAGCGTAGGTATAACACTCGGGTCAAGGCGAATTTCTTTCTAAGCGCTGGGAGCAAAACAAAAAACCTAAAAATAACACGCGGCAATATAGAAATAATTAACGCGTTCAGCCTGGTGCACTTTTTCGACTGCTACGAGTATATGATGGGAGAGAACGATATGATAAGTTTATTCTTCTGATGATGCTTGTTTACGTTATCATATGTGAACCACCGGTGGTCCACGCCGCTAGACGGAGAAAACTAGTTGTGGACCATCAGTAGTTCACGCCGCCAGATGAGACCGATGCCTGTGAACCACCACCGGTGATACACATCGGGTTAAACGTGTTAAGATATCACAGTACATAAAAGTTTTATTAACGCACCCACTATGGGCAATCTCATTGTAAATTAAAATTACAAACAATAATGGAACTCTAAACAGAAACGGATTTATTGTTTTTTTTAATAATTTTTTAATTATTTATATATATAATTTTTAACACATTAAAGGCGGGAGATTTTGATGTCCATTTTATCGTTTTCTTCTTGTTAAGGTATTTTTCGACGTTTTGATGGTGATATCGGTTAGTTTCTGTTACCATCATTTCGTAGAAATTATCATCAAGGTACACATCTAGAGATCCTTCTGTGGTAAAATATTTAACCCCGTTCGATCGAAAAACGGTTCCATGGTAGGTGGAGTGTCGACTTCAGTCCATTGATGTATAATTTCTTCTTCATAATCATTTTCACTTTCATCATCGCTAATCGATTGTGGAAAAACTCGGGTCCTCATAAGTCGTTAAAACTATCATTATCGTCAATATCACTATCATTATTATCAATATCTAACGCTCTTTCATCGCAATCAACGTCAGACAAATCGTCTGCATATAAATATATCTTTATTTTCGCGTGAAACCATATTAGAGGATTAAAAAATTTACTGTAAGTCGAATTTGAACAACCGAACAGCAACATACAACAACATACGACTCCCGCCTTTAAGCTACAGTCGAGATAAATCGTAGTACTACGACTCCCGCCTTTAATGTGTTAATACAGTTTAGGTATTCTAAAGATCTTTACGGTGAGATAAGGATAGGAGTTTAGAGGATAAGGAATCGATCTAATTTGATTTAATTTTCCAGGCATTCCCAAGCTATCCTATCAAATCGATTTGAATGCAAATTGGCAGAGAAGATGGCTTCAAATCCAGAGATAATTATTATACTTGTATATATGTATTGTATGTGGAAACGGAAGTCGCGAACAACAGCTAATCCTTACAAAAAATATTTCATTCGAAAATATACAATTTATTGAATACATTTATTATTTACATATGCATATACAATACATAATTTTTTATTTCGTTTGATACAGACCTTTGATTTGATACCCATATCGGTGTATTTGGAAATAAAATAAAATACATATAGTATGTGATAAAAATGGCGGTCATACTTATCTTCCTTAAAAATTATACACCCTATAGCACTCCCACTACTACGAAAAATTCAGCGACACCTCATTTACTAAAATCCATCAAGCCGTTTAGGCTGCAGGACGTACCAAATAAACAGACATACTCACATGCATTCGTACACCCGAAAAACATTAACATATCAAATGTTCAGGGTTTTTTTTGCAGATCAGTGTAATTTTTCAGTAAAACACGGTTCTGGTATAAGAATGATTTTATTAAAAACTTTTCAATCCAGAAATAATCTTCATTTAATTTCAAATACAGTAAAAGAACAGAATTGTGAAAAATTCGAATTACTTACATTACGTCCTTCCTTCTTTTCCTTTTTTTGTTTCTGTTTTTATGTAATTTTAATCAGAAATTCAGGCATAAAATGAGAAGAAATCGCTATATGAGGTACTAAAACACGAATAATAATAATTTTAAAGAAAAAAATGTATCTGGTATTCAATTCGGAACGTCTTTTTTCTATTTTTAGGTACATTTAGTCGGGGGGGGCAAGTGTTATAGACAGTGTAAAGTGTTTAAGAGTGTAATTCTTAAGTTAACAAGACTATAATACGGTGAAAATTTTTACAAATGCGTGAAAAATATCCGAAATTGTTTGATAAAAAGTGCAATATAATAATTTTTAATGTTGAATAATAATAGAGATCACGATAGGATTCAACTTGGTCCCCTGAACCGCTCCCCTTCATGCTTTAATAGACAAACTTAAATATCTATAGTATGTATGTAGTTATTCCTTGAATTATGTTATTTCTTTTATTATTTCGTAGCTTTTTTGATATTGAAAGCTCTTATAAAATTGGGAGTTACCCTGTTCCTGTACAAAGCTTACTGTTAAATAAATAAACTCGGAATCTATGTAACTGAAAAAAAATGTTTGCATATTTGTTCGTTTAAGTGTAAAAGAATGTTTCTTTAAAGTTACATAAAAATCCGGGAGGTTTCTATATTCCTGACCTGATGTACCTAAGCCTTTAATTAAAAGTGTTTGTGTTCTTTTTAAGGACCCTACGATGCAAACAAATTATTTAATAATTTTCGGTGTAAGTACTTAAATGATAACACTACTCTACAATTTCATATTTATCCAATTGTCTTATAGTGCAATATGATTTTAAAAGTTTCAATTTTCGATTCGATTCGAGCACGATGAATCACTTCACTTGGTGCGCTCGGAAACTTTAAAGGCGTTTTTCTCGAAACTGATTTTTTCAAACTCGGAGAAGAGATTACTTGAACACCGTTGTATGGATCGGTTTTAAATTTTAACAGTAGCTTCATAATTTTTTGATTTAATGTGTAAAGACTACAACTCTCAAATTCAAACTGCAGCAAGACACAACTCAGCAGCATGCCCGATGGTGTCCAAGTAACGAGTACTCCGCGATAATATCCCATTCCCGAATCTTGCCTAACCTTTTATACCTCTAACCTGGTCATAACTAAATCCTTTGGCGCCTAAACTATACGCATGCTAGGACATGTTCAATTAAGAAGGTGCCTGTTTCCTATTTTGTTCATTGAACATATGCGAAGGACTTTATGGCTATGCACAGGGAACCTATGCTTCCCTTCTTAGAATTGCACAAAATGTGAATCGTACTTGTCAAAAGGGGTTTAGTTATTGTTTTACCCTTTCAGCACTTAATTACGAACAAAACTGTTTGTGCCGATCCGTCTGAGTTATTTATTACCACAGACATTCGACGCTATTTCCAGATTATCATACTGCTGCTCGTCCTTACAAACACTCGTGCTGCTGGGAAGATATGCTACAATCTTTAATTTACTTATTTAAGACCAAGCGGGATTTCCCTGGTTTTTCCGTGGCCCTTACAAATGTAAACTTATATTTTTATAAACAATGTATTGTTTATTTCTTTGCCAAAACTCTATTAATTTTTTCAAAAGTGTACCATTTCAATAAAATTTGATTTACACAATTTTTAGGTTTTTTGTTCCAGGTTTTGTACTTTACGAAAAATCCATCCTCCCGTGAAGGAGTTTTAAAAAAAATTCAATTTCAAAATGATAATAAACAAATTGTTTTCATACTTCAATATGGAAAGAAAACTTTTAAAAGACACTTTATCCTTTTTTCCATAGTGCCAAAATAAACCCTCAGACTTTTTTTTGGCCATTATAGTGTAGGTTCCTTACTACTTATGAAAATATTTTCGTTTATGTATTTTGTAGGATGAAGAAGTCCATTATTATTATGTCAGGTATTCGAACTTACCTACTATAATTTCTGGAAGTGTCGAAATTCTTGCGTTTTTAGCAAACGTTATTTTTTACGTTTGAAGAAATTTTAATAAAGTTCTCAAAGATTTACAGATTCCTCATAACCAAAATAAAGGGAATCTGGCAGCACAACGGTTGCATCTCTGCCTGAGCAGGAATTTCGAGAAACGGAACAAAGTGCATTCTCAGAAGGAAGAGAGCACCTCCACGCATACCGACGCAAGAAAGGTGAGAAAATCAAAGAAATTTATCCAGGCAGCAAACCGCAGGCCACCGACCGACCGTCAGCTCAAAACCAGTTTCAGTTCGAACTTGAATCTTGTGGCGTTGGTTGGACGCGAGAGCTTGGAAATTGGAAACTGAATTGAATTGAGGTCGACGTCACAAGTTGAGAACTGGATTTGGATTTCTTCTGCTCGGCGAAAAACGGAAAGCGAACGGCACGCAGTGGCAACGGCGCTTCCCAGGAGATTGAAGAAGAGTATCGCTCCGCGAGTTTAACTGGAATTTGTTGAGTTCGAGTCATCGGAAGGGAACAAGAAGAGCAACAAGTGGTTAACTACAGCTCCGTAGCGGGATTGTGTTCGTGGTAATTTACACGCGGTCTTAAAAAGAAAAATCTGTTGCATATTTCGCGTAGCGATAGGCGAACGCACGGTGGTGTTTGTGTTTACGTTTTCCTCCTCGATATTTCTCCTCTCTCCGCCGTTCAACACGGACAAAGAAAGGTGCACGGCGCGACTCTCGCGAGTCGCAACGACCGAAATTGAACCCAACGGGCGCAGCGGGCCAACGGTGACGGTGGCGTTGTTCTTCGAAAGAGTCGAGTTGGATCGGTCGGCGGCGTTTAGTTCGTGTTCTTGAGTTGGTCGTTGCTTTTACTTTTTACCTGGATTTGGTTTCCGCTGAATGGCCGCAGTTACCTGGCGAAGTTAGCGTTATCTGTTTTGTGCCCGCAAGAATCCGATAAAAACAAAATATTCGCGCATTCGAATATTTGTCCCTATTGCCGGATCTCGGTGTTTCGCGAAATAAAAGATGCGTTTGTGCCGTTCTGCCTGAAGTCAGTACGTTGGCCAGGCTGGAGCTTACCTGTGAGGTGTGTGAAAATTCTTTAGAATGAAGACGGCGGCCAGAATGAGGGCCCCTCTTGCAGTGCTCGTGATCGTTGCAGCTGTGAGTTTAGTGGTTTCTGTGTGTGCAACGTCACCTGGGCTTAGTGGTAGCTTCGCGGAGGCGGCGGTGGGTTTGCATCACCGGCCCGCGCGAGATCTTATGTCTATCAATGCGGCCGAGTGGCAGCCCAAGGATAATCGGAAGCCGGCGTTCAAGAACTGCTCGATGTACGCTCCGACCGTGAAGGAAGAGCAGCCCCAAAACACGTTCGTGATCCAAGTCCAGGCGGAGGACCTCGACGAGGACAACACGATCAAGTACAGCTTTGTTGCTTCACCGTCCGAGCGGCCTAAGTTTCGAATCGACTCGAAAACGGGCGTTATTGTGACCGCTCACACCTTCGACCGCGACGAACCGATCCACGAGAAGGAGGTTTATGTGACTGTTCAGGCGACCGACAACGGGAGGCCGCCTCTGGGCGACGTCTGCACGTTTAAAGTTAAAATCGAAGACATCAACGACAATCCCCCGGTTTTCAATAAAGCCAAGTACGACAAGTCAATGTCGGAAGACACTGAGGTGAGTTGTGGGGCCTCGACCTGTCCCGTCCCCGGTCGCTGGAATGCGCCGCGGGCATGGCTAATTTTAATTCTCTCCATGTCGCCGCCGCTGCGTCGTCTCACTTTATCTTTGCGACTTCACGACTACGCCAAATGGCGCCGCATTCTATACGAAAAACTGAAAAATAAAACAAATGAGCCTTTTCGGACGCTCTGCCCTACTCTCTACGAGTCTCTAAGAAATGGGCTTTTTATTTATAATTTTAGTGAGCATCGCGGCCCCGACGAGCCCGATCCATCGCGGTCTATTTCTGCAGGTCAGTTCAGCTTGATTCGCTAAAAAGTGGCTCAGAGCTCCGAGAGGCAGGGAATTACCATAACTGGATTATTCAACAATTGAACAGGTACACTTGTTGCATTTGGAGCGGGGGGGCGCAGCCAGGCAAGGCCAATAATTCGCAGAAAGTGACTCAGACGCAGTTCGTGCGAGTTATGCAAATCAAACCTTTTCAAATGTTTAATTGCACCGATCTGAGGAATGTCGACGAGTTAAAAGTATCCAAGGGCGGAGTACTGCCTGGCAAGAAACTTCTGTGGCTGCTGAGCCTGGATCTAACAGACTCCGCAAGCAATGATTTGCAAAATGCGGACAGAAGGCGCTAACTAATTGCCAACAGCCGAGTTATTCATGGCAGTGTCCCCCAAAATGGGGGCTCTTTGGTGGATCTTTAGTGAAGTGCCTGGTTCGTGCCCATTTCTTTGAGAGGTCTTTGAATCATTAGCAAATTACGCTCAAAGACACTCTAGAATAAAAAGAAATCCTTCAAGGCTGAACTTTGTTCTAATGGTTTTGCGTGGAGGTTTTCGGTACTTAGGTACGTAGGTTGGAGGACCTCAATTTAGGGAATGAATTAATGATTAAATTTGTGTATTTGTATTACAAGCAATAGTGCATTCATCTGTTAATATAAATCAGAGATTTAAAGTGTTTATACAACATAAAAGTACAAATACCGATTCATACGAACATTTTCGTACAGGATAACTCAACAGGAACTTGAATTTTAAATAAATAAAAAAACTTTTTTTTATGAATTTTTTTGCATAGATCTTACTTTTTAAAAAACTCCAAAGGAAGAAATTCAAACAAGTTAAATCACAACTTTTCCAACTTTTTGGCGGGCAGTGTTGGTCTACGCAATGAGATATGACACGACCTGGAAAACCTAAAAATTTTCCATTTTTGTAATGTATTTTTTACTATTTCACGAGCTCTTCCAAACTGTAATGCGTCATTTTTGTAAATATCTACGTTTCAATTATACAGCTGCGAAATATGACTGACAAAAATTGACAATCAAAAATTGCGCGCGATTTCAAATTCAAGTTCTTTTTGGGATACCTTTATATCCAATTTGTTCAAATAGTTCCACCAGAGAACGAATTCGCTTCCAGAGGAATAAATTATAAAGTCTACCTTTCATAAGAAGCTTATAGAAAAATACGTTTTAAGTATAGTTTGGTTAATTTAGATATAAAATGCCGATTAAAGACAAAATCAATCATTTGTATAGCTAGTTTGATTAAAATCAACAAAAAAAAATCAAAAAGGAATTAAATTCCTATATTCTGTAATTCTATAATTTGTTTTTTTATTTGCATAAAGTATAGGGTTTCAAAATAGCGACTAGCAATTTTAGACTTCAAAAGTTTGCTATAAAAATTTGTATTTGAGACTTTTTGAGGATGCTTAATATGAACCCTAAATTTCTAGGTATTCATAATGGTGAATTGCGAGCAAAATGAAATGAAATGAAATTTAAAGAATTTAATTAAGTCTAATGGTATTTTGAAGCCGCTGATTTCAAATTCACAGTGGGGAATATACTCATAAGAATAATGGGAGAAAAATGGAAACGAAATAAAGTTATTTTAAGTAATGAAAAGAAGGTCTAAAAACGACGGCGCGTTATCGTGCAATTCACATGGTTTCCGGGATAGAATTAAATGTTAATCAGCACTACATTGCGCCAATTTTCAGCAATTTATTTTGCTAAATTATTTTTAGCAGATATACAACCTGTCTGTAGGGATATTGTTTTAAGAATCTTTAATTGCAATTCAATATTCTTGGGTTTTTGGTTTTTAATCGACTTGGCGAAGTTAATTCACGGCATTTCAATAGGATTAAGATTAGGTGACTATTGGTCACTTTAATATATGGCATTGGTACTGCTGGAACCTAATAACAGTATAAAATTGTTTACCTTTTTAGGAACACATCTTTTTCAGGCATAACAAAAAAGATAAAGTGGACGCGAATTGGTACTGCAAGCGTTTTCACCAGCCAATCGATTTATGATTATCGAAAGCAATTCGTTACAGCCTATTAAATTAGTAAATTACTTAAAAATGTTTTGACTGAATACTAAGCTTAATAACGTTTTTGCTATAACAACATTTACAGATGTCTCCTACCCAACATTTTATTACAAACAGAGTGTTTGAACACTATATTTTAAATTTTTTTTTTGAAATAAGATTTAATATATTCCTCGTGTCGCTTTAATGTTACATTAATAATAATAGTAAAAACGACCTTCATATCCTCTTCAGTTCCGAATGAAAAATGTATGCCAATTTCGGCCTTTTATTTAGATATGGCATTCGTAGTGCAAGACGATTAGATAATTTAACTTTAATTTTATGTTTTGATCTTGAGTTTTGAAGTTTTAGATGTTTAGGGTGTAATTTTAAATTATAGATTTTAGCCTAAATTACTAGAGTATAATTGCCTTTTTAATTAAAAGAACGTTGAACAAAAATTATAGAGCAGATTTTATTGAAAAAGGTATGAAAACTGAAATTTCACTGTACTATTTTTGGTTTTCAATGGTATCTAACACTTTATATGTATGCAAGTGGCTTCTGTTGCTTATGTTATTTTATTTAACAGACGTTTATTGCGTTGCACAGGTATAAAAAGTTAGATATTATTCAGATTACATTTCATCTATTTTCTTAAATAAATTTAAAACAATTTATTTTAAAATAATAAAAAAAATATATTTGAAACTCTCACAACTTAGCTCTTTCATTTGGTATGTCGCACGGTACAGTGTGCAAAGCTTTTTTTTTAATTTTCTAATTTGGATGTGACAGACGGACAGGCAGACAGACACACGAGTTATCCTATAAGGATTCGCGTTTTTATTCGGACGTACGGAGCTCTAAAAATATAATAACTTTATAAAAGTTACAAATTTATATCCTAAATGTGGGAATTATGAACTCCAAACCCTCTAAAGGCTGTTTTTATTGAAATTCCAAAATACGTATTTTGAAATGCACCCTACGAAATAATTATGTTTTTTGGTGTCTTGCCAAATTAAAAGTAAACTAGAAAATTGTTATATATCTGATTTTTAACATTAACATTTTGTAATTATGAAGGAATCAATTATATGACCACATTTTAATTCAGTAATCAAAAAATGAAAGTAAAAATATTTTTGTAGCCTCCATTGTTAATATCATTCAAGCGGTTGGGCATTCACCTTGATCCTTGACAGGATTGCAATACGGAAATATTGATTTTGCCTCATTCTGCCTGCATAAATTTTTTTTTTTACTTTTGTATGTGTTAAATTGTCGCTCAGTTTTATACACCTGCTAGAAAGGTATGCTCCACAGATTTTCCATCAGGCTTAAATCAAGATTGACAGCCGGGCACTGCAGTAAGTAGTATTTCCCTTGAAGTTTTCTTATTCAAAAGTCCAGGTTTCACTATAGGAAACCTCTACAACATTTTTTAATACATTGACCAGCAAGTCTACATACAAATTAAAGTCCGTTTTATGGAACGTCACCATAAAACTTATGTTAGCAATGTTATGAATGTTCAAACATGACATGAAACACCTACTGGGCAAATTTTGGGAAGACATTTAATTTGAAATCATGAATTTGAATAAAAAACGAGCAGCGATTCTCGCTATGGGCGCTCTAATGAAATTAAAACTATTATAATATGCCCAATTGAGGTAATTAAGAGAAATACAGCATTTTGGATAAATGCTTATTTAGAAAAAAGGGCTCAACATGATATTAGGGAGCATCTTTTAAAAGATGGGGAGAGTGGAGCCAATAATCAAGTCAATTATCTTGGCTTTGATTAATTGTCAAATTATAAGCACAATTTTCCGAATAAATCTTCGGTAAAATATGTTCCTAGTTATGCTAAAAAATTTACCAGAACCAAAAAACAACCACGTTTGACTGTCAATATCTGTGTTTGTGTTTCAGGCAGCTCAGAATTCATGATTTAAAGTCAGATATTTCTGGTTTAACATGAATTTAAGCATGCTATTATCGGTCTCCACTAGACAGTTTCCGAGCAAGACATAAGTTATGTCTTAATAAATGTCAAATAGAGACGGGGGATTATGGCCGAATCCAGCCTATGTCATAGATGATCCTCCTTGAACAATGGATCTCAGTGAATAAGTCCTGCTATGATTTCAAATACTCCTCCTATAGACAGAACATAGTGGAAGTGACCTACTGCATAGTAGGTGTCGTGTAATATAATACTACTACTACTACTACTTATGACCGCCAAATTAAATTTTTTTTCATCAGTAAAAAGAATAAATTGGCACTCTTCATTAAATATTTGTATTTTTCTGCAAAATAAGCCTTGTTATTTTATGAAGAAGTAAAAGTTTAGGTTTAGTCAACCGACTTTAGTACTTGAGGCTTCTATCTTCATGCAAAATTTGCTGCAATCTTCTTTTCGTAATATTAAGAGATAGGTCCCATTTAATTTGAATAGTACTCATATTTTTTCTTACAACAAATCGTTTTCTGTTCCTGTTATTTCTTTCGCTAATTTTTGGTTTAGCTCTACTCATCTTAAGCCCCAACAAAAATAAAAAAACTAACATTTCGACCGAAACAGAAACGCAAAGTGACTTGACGTAAAGTTAAAGTGAAGGTAAAATGAATTTCAAGGGAATACAATTTGCAAAAGTAAGTCAATGTAACGATACTTCAAACGATGTCAAAAATTGCTTTTAATTAGCATTATGTTCAGAACAAATTAACAAATATTTTTATTTATTTAAATTGAGGCTAGAGTTTCAATTTCAAGAAATTGCAAAGATTCAATTATTATTTTTTCGTTGTAGAAACAACAGTATTTTTAAGTAAAACCTACTAAATTTATTTTGATGTTCTATAATTTTCTCTCAGATTTTAAACTCCATCATCTAATTGTGATGACTCGACCGACCCACATGGAATTTTCCGAGGAAATAAACAGACTAGTTTTTTGCCTAAACTGCAAAGACTCCCGAAAAAGTAAACATAACACAACAAGGATGATAAATAAGATTGTTATGGCAGAGAAGTGCTTGAAGTTGGTTTCCTTGGTTTTTAGAAATAAAAAAAACGCTTAAAAACAACAAAAGTTGTAACGACAAGCAGCGCTGCCTTCTCAAGCAGTCTGTTATTTATAATAAATTTTAAAGCCACGCCCGTTGCCACGTTAATTCCACGCTCCAACGAAAACCGGTGAATGATTCAGCCTAGCTTAACCTTAGCTCTGTAATATTCTATTAGTAGCGATTGTAACTAATTATCTATCTTTATCTGTTGTGTAGTTGCTTAAAGCTTATTGTTCCTACTTTTACATTGGATTAAAATCTTATGAACCACAGATTTTAACCACTAGAAACCTATGGTCATTCGTTAATAGAGAATATGTAGTTAAGTTATATCAATGATCTTCTCTATTATCTCGAATACATATACCGAGTATACAACTTAAATTCTGCTGATGATTTCACTACGTCTTCAAAACGATATTAGAAATTTGAGTCAGGTGTCCGAGAATCTTTTCGAAGTCATCAACACATGTTGTTATTAAGTAATTTAAATACCGATTTTAACTATACAATAAATAAAACACCCTCATTTTGGTTTTTAATATATTTGTTTTAAATCATTTACAAAATCTTCGTGCATGAGCACTTTTGAAAAAAATTATTTGTGGTTTCTCATGTTCGCAAAATATAACGTCTTATAAAATGTTTAATATGCATATGAATTATATTTCTTAAAACTTTTAAAACGTTTATTTAACCCTCCACTCGCGGGCAACATGGAATTCGCTTTCCAAATATTGTAACATTTAGCGGTCAATGCTGTTAATGCGTCGATCATGATTTTTATAAGAGAAATTGTGGGAAATACGATTGAGTTCTAACCCTTCTTGAATATTTCATAAATAAAACTAGCCCGCTATTTTATAACTAAAAATCAAAAGCTCACCCACGGTGGAGAGTTAATAGTCAAGGGGAAAAGATACGTTAAAACTATCGATTATGAAGTTATTTTTCAAAAATCATTCAACTGATAAATATTAAATTGGCTGGTGCTCAATAACTTTTTCTTTGAAAATTTATAAATTGTTCGTATTTTAAATCTGCAATTTATCGATAAAAATCACTAGATAAATTTCAAGCAGTCATTATAAATTTAATTGTTTACGAAGAAAAGCAGTATATTTTTCTGTTTATTTATAAAAAGTTATTATAATATATAAAATTTGTATTTTACTTTTTTTATTCTTTTTTTATATCTTTATTTGACCAATGAAAAAAGTTTGATCCACTCGTACTTTAAGGAAATTTAACTGCGTCAGAAAAAATTTGCTTTAGATCTAACAAAATTTCACTTAAGGTTGTATGCAATAAATTCGATGTGTTTTTAATTTTTTTTTTTTGTTTTATGTTCATATAATAAATAATTGATAAAAATCCAGTAATGATTTTTAAAAGTATGTACATGTTCTAAGGCATTTGCACAAATTTGTTGTATTGGAAAATATTCCAAATTCGCCGAAATACAAGCATTGCTTGTGTTGGTTACGATTACTCCTGAACGGGTTATCTGATTACAAAACCCAAGTACTTTATTATTTTTAGTGTTATCACATTGAATGAAGGATTAGTTGAAATTTCGAACAACTTTTGAAGGGACATACTTTCTAGATAATCGCGTTTAAAGTTTCATCATTTAAGGTGGCAAGCGCTGTATGCCTGTAACTTTTGAACCAATGGTCTAGTCTTATCTGAAATTTTTTGAAGATATGCTTAAGGTGATTTACTAAGAGAAAATGCAACACAAACACAAAAATACTTAGTGCTAACTGGCGAAATTAAAATAAATCAATACACTTAGAAATTGTAAAGTACTGATTTTCATTGCAATCCCGCATTGGCAGTTAGTTGTGTTTGAGGTGTATACTCGTCCTTGAGAAATTGGTGTTATGATGAGTATAATCGTCGTGGGTAAAAAGTAGCTACCATAGCTATTTAAATTGTAATTTTCGTGAAAACTAAAATATATATAATATACGACGAAATAAAACGTTTGTGCAGTGCAAACACAGTAGTTATAGCTTAATTTTGGCGACACTTTTAGGTAAAAGATCCCATGATACGCATTAAATTGCTGGTCGTCATGTTGAATCTCCCACTTTAACGCAGCATAACTCTTAAGTTTAAATTATTATTGTTTAATGTTACGCGATTTAATATATATCTTAATATGTGTCGGACCACGCACCCTGAAAAATTTTTACCCCTCTCTATTTACGAAGCTAGATACTTTACAGAATTGAATTTTCAGAGAGATTAAGTTTACCAAAAAGAAATAATATTCCAAATTTCATAGTTTCCAAGATACGATCACAATTTTTGGCATTCACTGACTCACTGAATAATAAATCATCATAAATATAGGGTACTTCCAATTGAGCTTTGAAATTTCAAAAATATATAGCACAAAATCATGAAGGTAACAAATTTCGAGTTGTGTTTTTTCTGTATATAATTTCATGTTATTATTTTAAAACAGCTAAGATCATTACAATGCTAGTCATTCAACATTATATAAAAGGAACAATCTAAGAATTATAAATTGGTGTTCTTGATGGTGTTCCTTTAAATGACGTAGCATTCATTAAATGATCACTATGTTCGTTTAGTGATTTTCAAAATAAGAAATGTGACAAGTTTTATCATAACTTTTGTTAATTAACCTTGATTTTAATTTTATTCGAAACAATTCAATATTAGCTTAGAAAAACGAAATACAGAAAATTTAACAAAAACTAAATGTAATATACAAATTGTAGATAGAAATTTCAATTTTGGTTAAATATAAAATAGTAATAAAATAAGCCTTAATTACTATTTAAATTTGCAATACATCAATTACAGACATCATTCTGATGTCTGATCATATTAAGGTAACAAGTGTCATATCGAATAACCTTCCCCGAATGACAGTTCTATTGATAACGTTTTGGGCGCGTATAAGGTTAAAGAATAACGGATTGCAATAATTTTAGAGAAATGTACTACTATAGGAAATTTCTCCATATGTAAAAAATCAAGCCAACTTCGCGTAAGGACTTGTTATCGGAAAAAATTACTGAAATGTAAAAATTATGTGAAGTTCCTTGTCTATACGTTATCAGCAATGTTTTGATAAGCAGAAAAATATTGTGGAAATTGATAAATTTACAAACCAAACTTTGCAAAATTTTTATTGAACGACTGAGCAACATTGAGATTCTTATAATCTTACCAAGTTTGAGATTCTTATAATCTTACCAAGTTTGATTCAACCCACTTAAAAAGCGAACAAAATTTTCCACGCTCTAGGATTTGTTTGGCTCGGCCACTCATCCTTGGCAACTAACTATCAAATCAAATCACGAATTTCGGGCTTAACGCCGTTTTAGTTAAGTCGAATCGATGGCCCCAATTGTAAATAAATTGCTTCCATGTCCTCAATCCCCCCAAAATAGGGGAGAAGGCAGCGCCACTTTGAAGTGAAATATTTCACTTCGATTTTTCCGTAATAAGTTAATAATGCGTTTTGCGTGCTCGTAATATTCTTGGAATGTTTTTCCGAGCCGTGTGCGTGCGGGGCGGAGAGGCAATGAGGAAAATGTCGCTTTAAACGAGTCGTATTTCCTGGTCGGAAAATCCTCAAAAGGAGGTGGAAGTATTTTTTTGCCCTTAAGAATCGCATTTCTATATTTATAAGAAAAGTTGGTTATTAAATGCTCCATTTATTAAACTATTGAATTTGGTGTACCATAATTGTCTTGTTTTGGTTTTTTTTTGGGTTCAGTCTAAAACATTAGCGATCCATAGTTTGACTCTTAATTATACTTTTTAGTTTTAGATATTATAAAATATTAATATATTTATTTCGCTATTTCCACAGGTCCACGAAGTTGTTATGCTAATTGCAGCAACAGACTTAGACGATGGCAACAATAATATTATTGAATTTGAAATACTTCCGGAGCGGGATTATCAGTATTTTCGAATCGATGAGAAAAACGGTTTTATATACCTTAATAGACCGATCGACAGACGACCTGGACAATACTATACAATAAATGTTCGGGCTTACAACATTGTGCCCGACTATCCTCAAGATGCCCAAATTGAAGTCAGAATCAGGGTAATTGAGTCGAACAAAAAATCTCCCTCGTTTACGGTCATCGATCCTAAAGATGAGTTTATTCATCTTAAGGAAAATTTCAGAGATTACTCTAGTCCTATTGTTACACTTATGGCTGTGTCTAATGTGCCCGATAAGCCAGAGCTTATTTTTGAGCTCCTTACAGGACGAACGGAGCAGACGAATAGTAAGAAAACGTTCGTGCTTAATCAGAATAAGGATTCGGTGAGCATCTTTCTCGGAAAGTCGCTCGATTATGAGGCTATCACTGACTATATGTTGACTATGAGTGTAAGGAATACTTGGGATCTTGTTGCTGAGCATGTAGTCAAAATAAAAGTGGAGGACGTCAACGATAATATCCCTTACTTTACAGAAGTGAAGACTGGAACTATATCTGAAAATGAGCCAGCTGGGACTCCAGTGGTCCAAGTGCGCGCATTCGACATGGATGGCACCGAAGCGAACAACGTCGTGTCTTATGAATTGGCTGATAACACTGAGTTTTTCGATATCGATAGGACCACTGGAGAGATAACGGCCCTCACAACTTTCGATCGAGAGGAGCGAGACTTTTACAATGTGAAAGTGATTGCAACCGACAATTCACCCTCGAGTCTTTTCAGCACCGGGGAACCCAACCGCGGTCAGCAAGTGTTCCGCATAGAAATTGCCGATAAGAACGATCACAAGCCCCATTTCCAAATGGACGAGTACATAGCGGAGAAGTTGCCCGAAGACGCCAATGTAAATTTCTTAGTTATCGAGGTGACTGCCCTTGATGAAGACAATGCTTCGCAAATAATTTACACGATAGAGAGCGGAAACGTCGGAGATGCGTTCAAGATTCAGGGACTGACTGGAATGATAAAAGTTAACAAGCCGCTGGACTATGAAACCATCACGGAATATACCTTGAAGATAAGAGCATTTGATGGTATATACGATGATTATGCAACAGTTACGATCAAGATCGAGGACGTTAACGATAATCCTCCTGTTTTTAAGGAGCAGTACAACACCACCATCCAGGAAGAGATTGTTCTCGATCACTGCATTCTCATGATCGAAGCCTATGATCCCGATATTAAAAATAGAAGTGCGGATCAATTGATCAAGTTTTTCGTTGTTAAAGCTGAGCAACAGAACCTTCTTAAAATCGATGACTCTGGGTGTTTAAAGCTAATTCAGCCACTAGATCGTGATCTTCCCAACGGCCATAAACATTGGCAGGTGTATATAGCTGCTATCGATGAAGAGGGCAATGGATTAAAATCGGTAACTGATGTTACTATAACACTGCTCGATATCAACGATAATGCTCCTTTTCTAACTATAAAAATGCCTGTGATCTGGAATGAGAACAGTAACCCAGGTCCTATTGTACAACTGCAGGCGAATGACTACGACGAGCAGCAGAATGGACCACCTTTTACGTATAGCATCGACATGGACGCTGACTATGACATCAAGGAGAAGTTTTCAATTGATAACGACTATCTGTACGCTAACGTACAATTTGATCGAGAGGAGCAAAAGCAGTATTTCATTCCAATAAGAATCAGTGATTCAGGAACACCGCGAATGAGCAATGTGAGTTACCTTCACCTGATCATTGGTGATGTAAATGACAATGCGATGGAGGAGGGATCCAGTAGAATCTTTGTTTATAACTACAAGGGGGAAGCTCCAGCAACAAATATTGGTAGGGTGTACGTAAACGATCCTGATGACTGGGATTTAGGGGATAAGGAATTCGGCTGGAAGGATGGTATGCGCCACGATCAGTTCCAACTTAATCCCGACGATGGAATGATTACAATGTTGGAAGGAACTCCTGAGGGCGAGTATCATCTATCATTCGTTGTAACTGAGGAGTCTCTCTTAATCATGCGGCACACAGTAGATGCGCATGTTACAGTCACAGTGAAAGAGATCCCAGAGGAAGCTGTCAATAAAAGTGGCTCGATTCGACTGTATAATATAACTGCTGAGGAGTTTATTCATATTCCCCGATATGCGGATCCGAGCACGCTTAGTATGAAAGATCAATTGCAAAAGAAACTCGCGGATCTGTTTAATACCTCCTACGAAAATGTAGATGTATTTACTGTGCTTAATTTTAATGCCCCTAATTTGGATGTTCGGTTTTCTGCTCATGGAAGTCCCTACTATGCTCCAGAACGATTAAATGGCATAGTTTCCCTCAACCAGGAACAGCTCGAGAGGGAGTTGGGTATTCAAATTTTGATGGTCAACATCGATGAGTGCCTGATCGAGAAAAACAAGTGTGAAGCCTCGTGCACGAACGTCTTACAGAAATCGAATGTGCCTCTTCTGGTCTACTCAAATGTTACATCGTTTGTCGGCGTAAATGCGTTCATCCAAGCAGAGTGCATCTGTGAGGCGAAACAATCGCACTACTGTCTGAATGGCGGCACCCCGTTTGATGATATTTGCGAGTGCATCGATGGTTTTAGCGGACCGCACTGTGAACTAATTGGGATCGGTTTTCATGGTACCGGGTACGCAATGTATCCACCGATCGGCACATGCGATAACACGAGAATCACAATGGCTTTGGAGCCGCAACTCGAAGATGGTTTGGTTATGTATATAGGGCCCATGACCTTTAATCCACTTTTGCCCATATCCGATTTTCTCGCCCTCGAACTCGTGAAGGGCTACCCCGTGCTGACTGTAGACTACGGAACAGGCACGGTGCGAATTGAACATAAGCATATAAAATTTGTTAGTGGAAACACCTACACTGTCGAGGTCTTGCTACAAAAGAGCAGCATAGAGATGACCGTGGATAACTGCAAATTATCGACCTGTATGAGCTTAGGAGCTCCACAGGGTCCCAGCGAATTCCTTAATGTAAACGCTCCTCTGCAACTGGGTGGAACCCCAATAGATATCGAACGCCTATCCATCAATTTCAACTGGACTCATATACCTCGAAATATTGGGTATAATGGATGCATTAAGAACCTTACTATCAACGGAATAACTTACAACGTAGGCCAACCTTCTCTGTATAATAACATTGATCCCGGCTGCCAAAAAGCGATTGCTGTGGCAGTTTCCTTCGGAATAGACAGAAACTTCCTCATAGCAATCCTCGTCTGCATAGCTGTCCTGCTCATCCTCCTTCTAGCCGTTGTGGTTCAGAAGAGGTCTCAAAATGGATGGCACGAAAAGGATATGGATGATATCAGAGAAACTATCATCAATTACGAGGACGAGGGTGGTGGCGAAAGAGATACAGACTACGATTTGAATGTCCTGCGGTCGCCTCCGTTTTATGAGGATAAGCCTTACAAGGACAATCTTACAATGAAAGACCCTCATGAGGTCCCCGATATTGGAGGATTTTTAGGGGACAAAAAAGAGAGCTGTGACAAAGATCAAGGTGCTTATCCGACAGATGATGTAAGGCACTATGCCTATGAGGGGGACGGGAATAGTACTGGCAGCTTATCAAGTCTTGCATCCTGTACAGACGAGGGAGATCTTAATTTCGACTACCTGTCCAATTTTGGACCACGGTTTAGAAAATTAGCCGATATGTACGGAGAGGAGCCCTCCGATACAGATTCAAATGTCGATGACGATCAGGGCTGGCGGATTTAATCCCGTCGCGTAATAATTGGTGTGTTTGCGTTTGACGGTCTACCAGCATTTAACCAGCACCACCAAAGACTTGTAAGTACTTTTATTTTTAAATATTTTTATATGACTTCATATTATATTTAAAAATATAAAATAGATATCATCGAAAAACACTTTTAATGACTATATTCAAAATGAAAAACTAAAAAGGTCATATTTTGCGAATTTTTCTTAACAAAACTGGAACATAGGAGTCTTTCATTTTGTTAAAATGAAAGTGTGAGCATTAACCTTTTATAACAAAATAAAATACGAAAACCTTAAAAACTCCTTCAAATTAATTTTGTTCATAAGCAAATTTGATTAATTTCAATTATTTTTTAATCTACGAAAAATTATCATTTCTCCGGAGCTAAAATTTCGTTGATTCAAAGTCGACCTATGAGCGCCAAATTTTGTTTGATGAAAAGATACAAAATTTGATTCGTAAATTAGTGCCCATTATTGGGCATAAAAAGAATCAATTTCCTTTGTCGAGTTTGGATCATTAATCAATTAGCGGGCTCATAAAAATAGCAGACTTGGACTACTTTGCTGCTAATTTTGTTCCCTTAGTTGGAGAAGAGATGGAGTCTCATTGTTAGCTTTCAGTAATCGTTCAATCAATTGAACCTTAATTTTCAATTTAAATGTTTCTGTGAATATTTTATGGCTGAAGAACAACTCTTAAACATTTTTTAATTAGCTCAATATTTTTTCTGCCTTTATAAACTAACGTGAAATTCGTATCTTCCCATGAAGGTTTTTGAGAAAACATAAGTGAGGGACATGAGTACCAACATAACGCTACAAAAAAAAATACGCAAAGAAAAATCGAAAATCGAATATACGTAGCCCGTGGAAATTCAACATTCGCGATACTTTTTGAACAGACCTCGTAAGTGATATATCAGTAGATCCTGGTAAAAAAAAATCAAATATCATCGTATCAAAATTAGTGAAGTTGTTTTGGAGGTACAATCGAACACAGATTAAATTGATGTAAAACTATGTGAGTAATTCTAATTTATATATAAAAGCAAATGGACTAATGCCTGAAGTATACTATATATCCTTAGGATTCGTTTTCGATACTTCGGCCGGGGTTATTAGACAGCCCCCAAAGTGAAGGGTGTTGTTTTAGAGGTATACAAATTTAAAATTAAATAAAACATGGAAAAGATGGTGTCGCACTCTGTGTGGCATGCTGTGCCATATTGTTGAAACCAAAACTCTGCCACCAATACCATTCAACTGAGGAACGAAGAAGTCGGCGCGCATTATCTCTTGCGCAAGTTGGATCTTGTAAGCTCTCAAGCCAAGATCTTTCCTCAAAATCTTTCGCAAAGTGGATGGACACAAGTCCAGTTGTTGTGCACGATGGCGAATCAACTCAACACTACGCTCCACACCATCAATAACTTCTTCTGTGCGTACTGTATGGCGTCCTTGTGGATACGTATTGTCAACTAGAGTGTTCGTGGTGCGAAAATGATCCCTGGTTTACCGAATAATTTTCTCGGTATTGTCAATTTAAAAATCAAACCTCTAAAAAAACAATCGTTATCCTTTGGGTGACTTGGGCATTCGCAGAGTATATGTTCCTTCTCAAGGCGGAAACGGCCTCGATTAAAAGGCCTACTTTTTTAAGGCCGGTAGTGCCCCGCGAATAAGTCCGTTAAGTCTGGATTGGTTCAACCAGAGCAAAGATATTTGTTCATTTTCCCAACATTTGAAAACGGAGTTCGTTCCTAATCAGATCGAAAAAGTGTTTGGACCCCATGAAAGGGGACTCCACTCCTTTACCTTTAGTCTTCTATAAAGGTCTGGATCTCTGTAGGGAATAGGTTCGGTAAGGTAGGGTATACACAAAAAACCTTGCTTAGTCCCGTTACATAAGAAAGGCATTTCTTGCCTACTCGACCAATTGCTAATAATAATAAAAAGGCCGGAAGTAGATGAAGTAAAATATTTAAAATTATAATCATATTTTCTGAGAATCATACAAAAGTTCCTTTCATTCAGGTAAATAGGACTAGACTAAACCTATTTTTTATTTTACATCTAAAATATGATACTTTCACAAACGTACGTGTCATTAAAAAGTATCCACAAACTCGCAAAATCTTCACCAATGTGTAATGGAGTTCACGTAAAAAGCGGGGAATTTTTAGAAATCACGATGTGACCAAATCCATTACCTACTCGAAAAAGGTCAATTTGTAAGTGGCTAAGAAAAAAGGCGAGAAGACTCATTCGTCTTGGATGACGAATTCATGACCCAAACAAAAATTCGCTGCTGTCATCATCAACTCGAAGTGATGATTTCGTTTGAGGATCTCGGCGCAGTCGACAGTTAATTCAGTTAAAAAAGGTCTCAGACGTACCAAACGCAACTCGGCCATTGTGTTCGGCTATTGTGAAAACACGATTTTCCGGTGGCTGGGTTCATTTTCAGGCGGTCCCAATGAATGGTTGGCCACTGTTAAGTCACGTTCACTGGCCCGATGACGAGTTGTCGCGATATTTTGTCTTAGAGCTCACCTGTAACCGTGGATAAACTCAGCCGAAACCCGCGATGAGCCAGCGCGGAGTCGCTGACTTTCAGCTCAAACTAGGCTTGCAGCTCCGGGGTTCTAAAAACGCGTTTCGCTCTTTGTTTTACTTTTCGCCACCGCGACAAATACTTGAAAAGAATAGCGCCAGCTGCATGCTTTTAACAGTTTTACTGGTCGAGTCCGCACCCCTCACTTTCAATGTTTACGACTCGTGCACATTCCTGTCAATTACAAATGCTTGTTTATAGAAAATTCGTTCGATTGTAAAAATATTGGATTTATTGAGAAATTTGATCCTTTTCCAATTATGATTGACGCTCCAATGGCGGAGCATTGTGCGAGAATTCGCCGTTTAATGGCCTTAATTCACGGCAGCTTGAACATATCTTATCTTGGCAAATAGTCCCATTTGATAGGGGCCGCACCCTCTAAAAATGCTTTCCTAAAATGCTCAATCGCATGGAAGTTAGAGAGAAAAATTGAATTTCTATAAACGGATTAATATAAGTCTAAATTGGAACGCCAAAGAAATACAAAGTGGTGTTTGATTTATCGTTTTCAATATCAAACAGAAAATATCCACTTGAAGCATAGTCGATAGTTAAGAATATATCACAATTGAAATTCTCATCGCAGCGAATCGCACATGGTTTATATGTATTTATGTATATATTCGTTGTGTATTATATGCAAGCATTAAAATAAAGGGGGCGCAGAAAACCATGATTCATTAAAAATCGTAGGTTGAGTTCGCCAGGGTTGGTTTATGAAAATTTACAAGTCAATACTAATGAAAGTTGCGTCAATCATTTCAAATATTCAAAGGTAGAATTGAGATGAGGCCGTAAAAGGCAATATTTCAAAGAATATTGAATTTGAGGGTTGCACTCTGTATATTAAATTTTGAAAGAGGGAGAAAATCAATCCTTTTTTTTTTACTTATGTGGATTGTACAAACAACTTTAATTTTTGTTTTCCTTTTTGATGAACATGGGAGGGAACTATAATTTTGATTCATCATCACTCATATTTCGCACTAAATGGTACTACAAAATTATCAAAACTTTAGCTTTACTTCACAATAACTCAGATAAAAGAACAGATATTTCGAATTTGGAATTTCTCGTAGAATTCAGGTAATAACCAAAGAAGATGCATTTGGCCCTCAGAATACTAACGAGAAACAACGCAGACAAGCACACATTCATACTTTTAATTAAAAATGCACTATGTACAGGTAGCTTTTAATGTTTCATGTTACGTTATCTTGTTTTTTTTATACGCAATAAAAAATATACTTTACTTATTATTCTTATTATTATTATAATTACTCTTAATAATAATTATTCTTATTATTATTATAATTACTAATTATTCTATCAACTTCCTTATGCCGGTCAGGGGTCGGGGACTTTACTCTATTTCAAATCATTTACCATTATTAATTCTCCCAATTCAAGGATCTGGTTGGTTTTGCTACAAATTGAGTGAATTTCAGAAATACATTATATCGTACAACTAAAATTGCAATAACTTTTAAGTGGATTTTAGGAATTTACCCTTAATTGTCCAACTTAATGTACCTACGTAAACATTATTTAATTTAAAATCCACCATTGCACATGCACTTAGATAAATCCAATTCAAATGCTGTTAAAAGAAATTTCAGTAAACACTGCCACCCTCATATAACTTCCAGATTATCCAAGGAATTCTTCTAAAATTGCAGTTAAAAAGTACTGAACTATCAGGGCTTTTTACAATGTGCTAGAAATTCAGTTTTAATAGAATAACCTTCCAGTACTTTCCATAAAATTAATGAACAATAAGTAAAATAATTTACTAGAGTCCATTTGGTAAAATTTCACTACAAACATTTCTTAGTGTAATGGAACTTGATCAACTTGTTTACGTGCATTGAAATATAGTTATTAGCAAAAATATAAAGTGGTCGATGTTAGGCCATTAGATTCAGGAAATGCATATGTTTTAACCCTTTACAATGTTGTTTCCTCTGTAACATACCCTGCCCAAGGTTTAATATTCTCCTTTAATTTTCAAAATTGACAAAGTCTATATATATTGATCTTTGTTTTTGTGTTAGAATCGTTAAGGGTTCGTAAGTTTTTCCTGTTACGACTTTTATAAATAATTTCTTAATGTCTTTCCTGCAAAAGGTCCCCCAAATTTACCCTCTTTAGATATACTGCTGGGGAACCGAAGTTCATAAATAAGAGCCACAACCTACCCACGATGCGACTCTGCCCTTGAATCACGCCAACCCCCAATTGTAAGCTCATATTTATCATAGAACTTGACCCCTAAAAAGTAATGCAATTCTCCGAAAATAATATAATATTTATAGTCGGTAGGATGGAATGCGACGCGGTCCCATTAAACAAATGACCAGGAATACTGCTGCAGACAGCTGATTGATGATGAGCCCTTCTCCGATGCACTTGGGGAAGGGAATGGGCTTCAATTGCCAATACGCGGCGGGAATGAAGCAGCGGGGCTCGGGCTCTGTCTCGGACTCCGGCTCAGGCTCGGGCTCCCGGGAACACCAAGTAGTTGGGTCACACAAAGGAGCAGCCGCTTTGTGTGTGGCGTATAAACGACGACGCCGGCTCGAAGAGGCGAAGTGCGGTAATGCCGAGGGAAGCCCTTTAAGTGAAATATGACCCCGATATATCTCGCGGTGCAGCGCAAACACGAGGCGTTTAGGACAGAGTCTGCTTCTACTCAGTCTAAATTGAATCGAGCCACGCCAAACGCATTTAGCTCCTCATGGCGAGCGTTGTTATGATTTCAGTAACCACCGCATTTTCGAGTGCGTTTGTTCAATAATTAGCGTTCCAAGTTCATGGATTGCTTATTAGAAGAGAAGACTAATTGGAAAACTGGTTTCCGAAAGATGATTGCCTATTGGGGAAGATGTATCGTTACTTCTTAATCAAAATTTATTGAAGGCAAGTACGAGCCTTTAAGTGAGGCTATTCTCCCTCAGACTTGAGGGATTTCGTTCGAGAGATCTGCTTTTTCGAAATGTAAAAAGAAAATAAGAAATAAACTCAATTTGCAGGGCCTCGTGGTTCTTCTCATGAAATTCGCCAGATGTTGAACTTCCTGCTGCTGCTGTTTCTGCAATCTGCTCCTCTGCAACTTACACATTCTTAGATCTCTGTTCGCACGTGAGTTTCTTTCATTTTTCAGGTTTTTACAGCAACCACCAGCCAGTCATCAGCCGCAATCCTGATCTTACCTTTACTGCCCCTTTATACATATGCAATTTATATTACCTGGTCTCGCGAGTGTTGGCGCACTTTTGAAAATTTGTTGGAACATCTGCCCACATGTAATCTGAGGAGATTGGCTTAATGCACATAGGGTAGCCATAAAATATTGGACTTGCGTTACCTCTGAAAATTATTGAACTTCGATATCCAAGTTCAATAAATTGTAGGTGATGCGATATAAAGAACCCGGTTTATAGTTATTTGGCAATCATTATTGCCATAAATCTCTTCATAAACGAACTATACTAGTAAAAAATCTTCGAATAATCGACTCTGAGATAATATAATATTACTTTGAATAAATACGTTTATTTTGTTGAGCTCTCTAAATTAGTTTCGTAGTTTGTATTTTTAACAGGAAATTTTGAAAATTTCGTAAAAAATTATTAACTTTTGAACAGGTATGCGCCATTTGTAAAAAGGAAAACAAAAACATAGTAACTATTATTAATATTTAATCCATAAACGTTTATTTTTTTTAGTTCACTTATTATATTTGGCATACTGTCGCAGAGATTAGTATAACATATTGCGGAATTTTCAGTCATTCTTGCTGTGAACCCGGCTCTATAGCTCATTAAGGCCTTTTGGAGGCCCAGACTACTATGCCAGCTTACTTTTTATGTAAGCCCATAAATTTTCAATAAAGCTAACGCCAGGACTCTATTCAGGCCATTGAACCTCTGCTTTTCAGCCATTCCGTGATTATTTAGCTGTGTGTTTTGAGTCTCCGTCCTGCTTGAATATGTTTTTCTTTTGGTAGCGCAATTTTGTCAATTGTAACCAATAAATTTGTTCGCAAAATGTGTAAATAGTCCTCTTTCATTATCCCTTCAATCCTGAAGATAGAGGGTCAACACCATTCCTTGTTATGCATCCGCAGATAAGAACGGAGCCACTTCCATAGCCTACTTAATTCCTCCAGGTTGGATTTGGTTTGGATTGTTGATCCCATACTTGAAGCGATCATCGGGCTCATACCGATTGGCCCCTGTTTCGTCAGACCATCTGTTTTCAGTCTTTTGGTGTTCATCTTCGACAGGTTTCCTTTTATTTCTACTGCTTTCATTCTTTTCTATATATCGGGGTGGGCGATGCACAGTCCGTTCTTTAGCAGTACTGCCAATAGCTAACGCTGCTTCACACAGTACCTGATGTACCGAATTTATCAAGAACGGCAACGTGGTTATGCGGACAGATCCCAAAGAATCCAAAATATGAAAATATATAGCAGCCACTGAATGTATATTTTTAAATGTGTATAAAGAAATTTAAAGAAGATATCGCATGAACTTTTTTGTAGAGAATAAATTCAAACTAAACTGAGAGCAGTCGAAATAACTCCTTGGTAAATCTAGTGTTAGATTTGGTCAGTCGACTGTTAATTGATAAAGTTTTGGTTCGGAGTCCTGATTGCCCGACCCCAACTCGCGCTTTAAAAATGTTGTATTTTTATTATATATCTGTTCTATATCTTTTTGCATTTCATTTGAAGGAAAAGTTAAAAAATTAATGTTAGTGTTAAAAAATCGAAAATTTTGTTTACCATGTAAATCTGCCTGATGCAAAAATTCTTTTAAGGTGAGGCAAAGTTTTATTATTATAGATTACAAATACTTCGTTCACATTTTCATTATATTATTTTAATCACATATATAGCGTAATAAATCCTCGTCGACATAATTGTTTTTCATTTTGCTTATGTGAAGTTATACACATTTATTATCTTTATTGCTTAGGGAAGTGATGCACTTGCGTTTTCTTGCTTACTTATAATAACTTGGTATACATCACGCCCTAAACTACGCTCCCTTGCCAACTTCTTTTCCAAATTATTGGTTTCCATTTCATTTGTAGTCGGTACAATGGCTCCTTTATGTTCCTGGTGGTTATCTCGACCTACTTGAAAAATGTTCAATTTCACATTGATCTCTAACAAGGAACGAGGGTGTGACCAAAGTGCTCGTAAATAAGAACAGCACGTGCACGATTTGGGAATATTTCCCTTATCAGAGCGCAATTTCGATTCCTCCAGAGATTCCGCCTTCCTGCGGTGGGGTCTGCAGAGTTCAATTACTTTTCCCACACCATATAATTTGGATGAAAACACATATTGGGCTGTCCAAACGCAGAAATAATGGCTATTTTGCGAGAGGGGCTTTGGCCTACACACTTCCCAAACAATGATTAATGCTGCAACGATCTGTCTGCTAAATTTAAAATTAGTAGCGTAAGCAGACCAAATCGAGAGTGAGTTCCCTTTTATAGTCAAAGTCGGATATCGGTGAAGCACACCTGCAAAATAGTGGCAGAGATTCGAAACGAAGAAATTTCAAGGTGAGTGTGAAGTCGAATCACGTTTCTTGCCATTGTTCTAAAATGAAAAGTCGAATAAATACCAAGAATTATTGCAACATTCCAGCTGACACTTAATTACTATTTTGCACCACCTGAGCCCCCAAGTTGTGTTTTGAAATTGCTTTCTGTGCTAAGAGGATGATGGGATTTGTTAATATGAGCAGTGTTTGATCAGGGAACTGCAAAATGCATTTCAGGTGGAAATTTGAATTCGTTTCAGGGGCCCTTTTGATTCTCGTGGGTCGGGAAAAACATGCATAAGTTGCCCTGAACCTTTTTAAATCGATACCGGGGACTGGTATAGTGGTCACTGCGCTCTGTGCGGCCGGTGAGTTTTCAATGAATTTTCGCCAAAGCTTTAGGTAATCCCATTGGAAACTTGAGACTATGGCTACCTAATGTCATCAATTTTCTGTCCACAAGTAGGTTACTTCTCCAATGGAAATGGTTACACGGAATATCGCCATCGTCTTGCCCTGTCTGAAAGGCAATTTATCGCGTCAGCGATTACCTGTGACCGGATAACCGCAAGTTATTACACTAAATCGGTTTCGTAATAGAATTCCAGCGAAATAACTTGAACTCTGGGTAGGTGATTCACTCTGAGTTCGTGCTCACAAATTAAAATTCGCCTTCTTTTTATAATCTGCAAGCAGCTACTCAACTATCGCGGTATCATGCTATATTTTTATTGTCGAAGGTTATATTACAGCTTATTGCGAAATGCTTGTAATTTTCATGTAGGATTTTTTTGTGAAATGAAAAAAAAAAGGTGATGATCGTTTGAAGATAATTGCCATATAGCAACGACATCGACTGTTATTTAAAATCATTACTTGTAATTAAGTTGTAACAATTTGTTTGTCTGTTATGTAATTTAATCGATTTTGTACTCAAAGAACAACTGGTCAAATGATACAGGAAAACCTTGTTCTTGATTAACCTCATTACTACCCTGCATTATATGTTTTAAATGATCCTTATTGAATACCCGAAACCTAGTTCTGTTTATGCTTTCAAACGGTACTAGCCAAGTGCTATATAATTTAACTAAAATGTTAAGAAAAGGATATGTTATTATCTCCGATAATCTGAAAAATTTTAGAAGTCTTTTTCAAGAATTTTCCATCCACGTAATTTAATTTATGAAATCTCATCTTATTGTGATAAAAATATACTGATTTCTATATACATGACTGATTTGGATAATTCGGATAGGTTTCCCTTTATAATAAATACGTGTTTTACATTTTTTGAAAATAATAACGTGATGGTCTGAAAATTCCTATTTAAATTCTATTTCATTTATTTTTCATTCATTCTAAAAATATTGCCAACGATTAAAAAACTTTATCAAAATCATCACTCTAAGTCGAGTCATACGGAAGTTCCACATTTTACTACTAAGCGTAACTACCTCATTTTGCAGCGGTCACTTGCTACACAACAGAGGTTGTTTTCTCCAAAGTAAACACTTTTTATTTTGAATATTACTTTTCTGTTTTAAGTTGAACTACATAGGTTTAGAGTATTTTATTTGAGCTCGTGTTCTACATTTACAGTGATTTTAGATTCTGTGGTTTTATCCAAATAAAAACGACCTCGTCAATTTTTAATGAATATTTTTGTTTTAGAATGACGGTAAATATTTCTAACTAATAACTACTTTAGTAGCATGTGAAAATTTAAAATTGAATACTTATTTAATATATTACAATCAATTGAATTTGATGATTATAAATTAAAAATTAACCTATTAGTTCAAAAACTAAAGTAGTCAAATGGATTTAAGAAACTTATGAATTATTTTGCAAATATTTAAATGAGGCATATGTACGAAAATTAAGGTACTAGTACGACGTCAGGGCCAGATAGGTCTAAACATGTTTTCACTAAAACATTCCTAATAAGGAACTATCTAACCAGAACAGATTAAATAAAATAAGGTAGACCTGAAGTAGGCATTTCGACAAGTTTTTGATCAGGCCCGGATGATATCCTACTACGGCAAATCGGAACATACTCAGATTCTGTCCTGGAGTTATTGTGTAATGTTTTCAAATAAATCCTAATCTATAATTTAAGGGGGTTAATTTTGGGAGGTTGTTGGGGTTATTAAATTTTCATACTAAAACCTGTTGTGTGGCGTATCAGAGCATTCCAAAAATATATGTAAAATTCATTTAGTATATGTCTATAACTTTCCTGAACAACCTTTTTAAAAATACTATTATTGGTGTGCTACTATTCTTTACTTTCTAATATTACAATTACAATATTACAATAATATGTTATTGTAAGAATAAAAATCAGAAAAAAGAGTTATTTATATTAAAATTTCTAAGAGGTACAATACTTTTATTCATAATTCGAAAAATTAAAGCTACTTCATCTGATGGAGAAAATTTATGCAATCAAGCTTCATTATTAGGTCAAGAATAAGCAAGCAGCATTAGACTCTTACAATTAGGAATTAAGATCTTGGGCAAGATTATTTTATGAGTAAGTAGATAGAAGTGCATCGGGATACTTCAGCCAGGCAGTCGAATGCAGCAATTATCAGAATTAAACGGCCTGATTTATCTCATTCAAAACAAAATATGTTTTTTTTTTGAATATCTAAAGGCCGGTGTGAAAAACAGTAGCTATTGTTAACAAAACTGTAGATCTCTCATGAATTTTAGAAGTATAGGCAGATATTGCCAATTTGAAATGCTGTTTTTACTCCAAATTACATGCTCTGAAAAAAACATAATGACATCTTGGTGGCAATTACATAAAAAACCACAAACCGTAGCCAAACAACATTTTCATTGTTTCCCTAAATTCCCTGGCGGAATATATTCAGCTTTTTCCCCTGGAAAAACTAATTAGCGAAACATTTACCCGATCCGCGGGTTGCGATAGTCTTGAATATGAAACCGTGTCATAGCTCAAAACCACGCTAATATGCAGTTGAACTTTGGTGTCCGTTAGATCTTGCTTAACAGAACAAATCTATATCTTTTCCTCGCATCTGAGGCCCAGAAGCATAACTTTGCACAGCCGTGTGAATGAAATAGAACGCGTAAAGAGCCGCGGATTGTCAGCGCGGAAGGCTTACATCATCGTCTAGTTAAATTCTGGTCCAATTGCTCCTTGTGGTGTGCGACATTGCGTTTGCGTAAGCCATTTCTGCGGGTCGTAGTGTTCGGCCGGCTTTCTCATTTTTCATTGTTTAGTGCCAATTCTGTTTTGATAAGATTTCAATCAGTGCCAGCTCCACCCGATGAGAAAAATCGAACGGGAACCTCGCCCAGGTATTTTGAGCCATCAATGGATTTCCATTAAATTTTTGATCGATTCACAGAACGCGTTTGCGTGGTAAATGATTCATTCAACTTTGATGATTGACCCGATTTTTCCACGAACTTAAAATGGATTTGAAGTGGTCAACGATTTATGTCTGCTCCGGTTTTATATGAAGGGAGTGGGCAATGTTACAATTTTTTGAAGGTATTTCTAAATTTATCGTTCTACCTTAAAACGTATGAAATCCAATATTGTATTGGACATATACCCTGATTCAATAGCTATTAACATCCAATGAAACAATTAAAAACTTTTATTAGAATTAGATGATTCAATTACACACTGTCGAAGTATTCAAAGTACATACTTGCACATGCCAATCGAGGAAAACATAAGCTTCTCATGATCGATATAGCGGTCATAAAAACGCTTCATTAAGGAACATTTGTCATGATTGAATCAAATCTGAATCTGAGTGAGCCTGCATAATAGATCGGGCACTTAGGCCGTTTCAGATACATTTCACTGAGGCCCTTGAACTTTCTTCTAGAGTCACTCGGCCTCAGACTCTATGGGATGATGGCTCTACCAAACAGCGTAGAAAATCATTTTATTAACGCCCTTAAGGCTGTGCGTTCCCCTCTCATGTAAATCAGACTTAATTCGTGTACCCGCTGATCAGTATTCTTCAATTTTACAGTTTAATTCGGTTAAATGCATTCAGTTTTGATTTTTTTTTTCAGGCGCTTATTCAGATGCGACGAATAATTGAAATAAACGTGAAGTAATAAATATAGTTGTTGAATTTTGATTATAGGTAATTATACGAAGAGAAAAACTATCTGTGATGATGAAAAATTAGAGTAGGGAATTTTTATGTATGTATATAATAGTTTTTATTAATTTGGCTTCTCTATATAATATACTATACTCTAATCTAACATATATTAGGTTTTCGGTGTAAAATCTGTAAAATATTTTTATGATGAAAATTTTAATTATATTAGATGGACAACTTTGCTCCCGCCGTTTTGCAATAGATGGCTTTAGCGGTAAGTGGTGATCGAAATAAATAGATCGCAGACGCCAAACAATAAGCTTAGGCATCTGTCAGTATAGCCATTGCAATTGAAGAAATCAGCGGCTAAGGCTCAACGAATGCTCTCCAAATATTGTGGTGAGGCCGCTATTAGTGAAAGAATATGTTATGAGTGGTTTCAACGCTTCAAAAATAGTGAAGTTGATGTCGAAGACCGACACGGTGGTAGAAAAGAGAAGGTTTTCAAAGATGTAGAATTAGAGGCATTACTTGATCAAGACTTTTCAAACGCAAGAAGAATTGGTAGAATCGAAACAAGTTCGGAATAGAGAAAAGTTCAATTCAATTCAAATAACATTTTACAGGAGTCTCCCACTTTCCCCTATTCCGAACCTAAGCCACAGAATCATTGGGGCTCAACGAGTCCTCGCAAAGCCATAGGAATTATTCAGAAACAAAGACATACGAATTGAAGCTGCGAGATATTGACTGGCGTTTGTTTGCTTGTGAATAGCTGCTTGATAAGTAAAGACGGAAAAGATTATTTCGTTGCATTGTGACTGGGGACGAAAAATGGTTCTTTACGATAACCCCAAGCGCAGAAAATAATGGGGACTTCCCAACCATGCTTCCACTTCGACTGCCAAACCGAATATTCACGGTTCCAAAGTCATGCTCTGTATTTGGTGGGACCACCTCGATGATACGTTTAAGCCGAGTATTGTAATACAACAAGAGACATATTCTCCAGACTTTGATGCCCCTGACGATCACTTGTTTCGATAAATGGCACACGGTCTGGATGACCAGCATTTGTATTCTTATGAAGAGGTCAGAGGTCAGAGGTTTTCTACGTGCGATTTGTACGCTGCCCGAAAAAAGGCAGAAACTAGTGGACCGCGATGTACAATACTTTTAATAGAAAATGTGTAACCAGTTTTTTACACTAAAGCCTCGAATATCGGGAAAGAAACAGCAGAAGTAAAGTTGTACATCTAATATGTAATTTCATTCGGTGATTAGCACATTGGAAATATTTTTAAAATAGTGATTAATGCAGACTACTTAAAATATCCTGAGTCTATAACAGTAATGTTTAAAATTATTGTTTTTTCCCATTTCACCACGAAGAAGGGTGTACTTTTAATTATTAAAAGTAATTAATGGATTTTCATATTAGAACACTAATTTTTAAATTCCAAATGGTTACTCTAATAATTTATTGCATCGAGTTGTGAGATTGGATTTATTCCAAGTAAGTTCAGACAACTTAGCTAGTATGCAAAGTTACATTTTACTAAAATTATGAATTGTTCTTTAATATTTGCCGTGTTTAGGGGCTATTATGACTAGTATTATTTTATTTAAAGAAAATTGAAAATAACAGAAAACATAGATATAAGGTAATATGGCAAAATAAGCTGCTAAATATGAATAATGGTAATATGATCTATTCTTAAAATTATGTCACGATTTTATTCTTTTCTCCTAAAATCTTATTTTAGCAAAAACTTGATTTATTTATACTTCCAATTAATTTGTAATATTTTTACTATCTACCTAATTTGTGTCAAGACTTCTATGAAGCTTGATAACCATCGTTCTACGTTCAATAATGCCATAAAATTATTATTCTTGTTCAACTGTTTTACAACCACTAAAGAATCAAAAGTGAATTCATAGTAAACACTTGGACTTTTTTAGTTGTTTAACTTATTTATTTCATCATCAATCATCATTATCGCTATTACTTGTCCACTTTTGGATAAGGCGCGAAGGGAATATTTCTGAAACACCCTTAATTCGTGTTTTTTTCTTATCTTCAGATAAGTTCTATAAATTAATAACAGAAAATAAAGGAAACTATTTTTCCAGTTCGATGCTCCTTGTGGAAGTTGGTCGCATCGATAACTCGGTATCAATTTACGAATGCACTTCTGAGGCCCCATTCATCATCAGTTTGTGTCTGATGATAGATTAGCCGGGGAAGCGTGTGAGTTGAACTAACGAATTTATCTATAGAAAGCAGCCCTCAATGTGAACTTCCCATGCTCACTCCACTGCCGCAGCGCGGAATATTCAATGACCCCCGGCCCGGTGCAGAAATCGGAAATACGAAAAAATAATGAATACCATCATCAATGCGTTTCACCGTTTCCTCCCTCCCACACAATTCGCTTTTCCCACATTTCCTCTCGGACCCATCGACTCGGGCTATCTTTTCCTTATTTGTAGTAGCCCTAGGTGCCCTTCTGCACGACCCATGACACACATTCGTCACACTTGAATTGCATGGGAGGAACACGGTTGAATGCATGATAAATTTAACTTCCTTCTACTCTTTCCGAAATGTCGTATAGGTGCAGCGCTTCCAACGTGTGTCGAAATATTAGGCAAAGTTAGTTTAAAAGGCATTTCTAACCGAATTTTCCCTGCGCAGGAAGTTATAACTTTTGTTTGAAATGTTCTGATAAGCCTCCATGGCTAATTTTCATATTACTTAGAGCTTTAGTCATGCCGCAAAGGTGAATGTCTGCTGCAGCCTAACTTCTCTTCAAAGAAACTATTCTTGTCGCTTGTCGACTGTTGCTCCGAAAACTCTTTTAGCGTGTGGGGTCTTCGTTTTCACTGGCGGAGAATCTGTTTTATCGCGATCTATGTATTTTATATGCGTGGCTTTGTCGAGAAAAAGTAGATTTTTAACCCTACGCTCTGGAACAATGTGATGAAGAAGGATTTCTGAGATAATGTTAGGATTTGCATCTCCATTTTGGAAAAACGTATTATTCTATTCATTTCTTAAAATAAATAAGAAAGTTTTGAATTGAACCATATACGAACCTATTTAAATTAGTAAAGTGTTAGTTGTTCTTTGATATGTCTTGGCTGTACTGGAAAAAACCTTAAAAAGTAAACTTAAAAACTAAAATATTGCAGGTATACTACATATGTACATCGAGCCTAAAGTTAATTTCATATATCTACATCTAAGAATTAAAATTTTAAAAGTATCATTACTAATTAGTTACTACTAGTAATTACTAAACTACTATTTATTAGTTTTCCTCGCTATAAAAGCTTTTAAATTTTTGTTAAAGAAATTTGAATAAAATGATCTGAGAGTCTTCAAGTATTACATAAATTGACTTTCTGTGATTTTTCAATAAAACCAGCCATCACATTTTTGTTAAACGATCTCTTAATTACCTTTTCTTCCCTAAGCTTACTTTAAAAAACCTCGAGCAATTTGCGAATATATTGGCTTAAATTGATAATTTAAAAGTATATTTTAAACATCTAAAACTTCTAAACTCAAAACCACAACATAAAAATAAATCTTATTTTCTGCGTTCATCATCCAACAACTGAAATTAACACATATCTCTTGAGACTGTGGAGGAGAAGGAACAATAGAATATTGTGGACTACCCATGTAGAGGAGGTAAGACGTCAGAAATTTTAATTGAAAATGATTGACCTCTAGATTTTGTATCCAAGTTTCAACATTAAAAAATCTATAAAATCCTATTTTGGGCATTTTGGCTTACATGAAAAACTGAGTCCTAATCTAGGCATATCGAATACAATTTATCTCTGTAGAACTTATTACAAACCTTGGTAAACAAGTTTTTCATGAGTTTGCGCTTGCCATGTGTTTTATTCGCCATCTATTATAATAATCAGTTTGTGGAAAAATGTAAAACTTTATACAAAAACTTAAAATTTGAGCAATTAATTTTTAATGATTTTTCAAAAATGGCCAAAATGTAGCCTTCTGTACTTTTTAAATCCAGCATGAACATTTTCATTTACGAATTCGTAATTTAACCGAAAACAACCTATAGAAGTGATTTCCCAATTTTTTGGAGGTAAAGCTGCGGATGGCCATTGTTATTTGGTAGTTCTTATTTCACGAAACATTTATGGTTTCCTCCCCCGCTGCTTCTGTCAGCAAAAATAAGTCATTATTTAACGCTTCCACACCCTAAGACTGCTTATATTATATTTGATTCACCCCTAAAGACTGTTGTTTTTTTTAAATTTTATTTGGTCACTAAAACTTTGGACAATCACTATAACACACAATGACATCACTATATTTTTAAATGTATTTACATTTTCTTAAAATGAGTATAATAATAGAAATCTTGTAAGATTTCGTGAAAACTATTCATGGATATCCCCCACGATAACGCTAGATTAGTTTCGCTTAGAATAATTAGAAAAAAATTCAAAATTAATATTTTTTAAAAACTATGAACTATTACTACTAAAGCATTAGTAACGGGTCCCTTTGACAATAGAAATATCACTAAAATCACTATTTTTAAAGCGTTGAAATCATTTGTTAAATTTATATCTTTTATATTAATTATGCAGTTTTTACATCCAGTTTACATATATTTTTTTTATAAAATCTGGTTTAAAGAGCCAGACCACTCTAGATTCTTAAAATAGATATCTTTACATATAGTGGAAAAAAGGTTCTTTGCTGGCCGTCAGGATTTCGGATGATCAAAATATTTGAAGCAAAACATTCGAACATTTTCTTAAAATATAATATTATAGTTATCAGCAGAACTTATGGTTAAAATAATAAATGTTCATTAAAAATTACAGCGGTTTGTAAAAAATCGGAAGCATGTAGAATAATTGCAGAGGTTAACCCTATAAAGGAACGTGATTTTGAGATTTTGGACAATTAAATTTCACTCTAATTTGCTGAGAGTTTTCCTATTAAACGCAAAGTAATTAAGATCTTCTAGTGTTGCGATATAAATTGTATTTTCCGAGAAGTGTTTACCACTCGTTCCATTGATTTTTTTTCATAGTTAAAAATAAAAGGCTACTTGACCTTAGCACGAAAGAAGTGGCAAGTCGAACACGTCTAGTCCGAACTGTTCTGACGTTCAAGTCTAAAAATAAGGTCAAACTTGGACGAAGGAGTTCTCCTGGCTTTGTTGGTTCAAACAGTTTTTTTCTGGTTATGATGGTAATCTACTTTTATGTCTAAGGCTATTCAAGTCTTTCAAATTTATGGAACATTTGGATGAGCGGCGCGAATGATGGTTTTATTCGAAGCATACAGTCGTGACTCGCTTTCCTTTTCGCTTCGTTTTCTCCCACACTGTGTCTAATTGTTGGTGGAATCTTGATAAGGTGATTGCTATTTTTAGTCGAAGGTAAATGGAATTGTTTTAGTGTCACATAAGCTGCATAAAGTGTATTTTTTATCGCTAAGATCAGTTCTCCGCACGAGCTGAATGTTTTATTTGTTAACAAAGACGCTATTAAGCAGTATTGATGAGACTTCCTTTAACAGCAAAGCAACAAACATGGGCAAGTAAAATTTAAGAGGAATGCATCAAGTGGCACAACATTTAGATAACAAATTCTTATTTGACATACTAGTAAAATTTAAAACCCTAAACCAGAGGTAGTTATAAAATCGTAATATTTTTCCTTACATGAATTTGTATTAATATTTTAATAATAAATATTGCCTTGTGCTGAAGTTTTATCGCTAAGAGATTATATATTGGAGTATTTGTTCGTGGGAAGTGTGATAACGCTATCATGTAATGTGACAAATTCTTAGATATGATATGAGTCATAAAGCCATGAATTATATTATTGGTTATTTTCGAATTAATGCCACAACTGAGCAATAACATTTTTTTTGTGGCAGTTCATCCAATGACGTTTTTATTCACAGAAAAACAGCACATAATATAGATCTAAATTGAATTTTACGAAATCATCAACAAACTGGTGTCTATTAAAAAAAGCAATTTTTAAAAATTAGAAAGAAAAACCAAGAATCTCTTAAGAAAAGATTTAAAAGTAAAGTTCATGTTTTGTCGCTGTTTGTGCAGTTTTTATTCAAATTGTTTAAGAATGCCTCTAAAAATGAATAATTGAAAATTGTGACGAAGTTAAGACAATGTTAGGTAATATGAGATTTTTCATTTAACACTTGTTTTTTAAATCTGTACCAAAAATAGTTATTTATTAATTTTGAACCGAATTTCTTGAAGTTACAATATTTAATTAATCAATATGAACAATTTAAATACATATAGTATATACTCAACATATGCTCAATTTTGATTGAGTAGCAAATTGGAAATTAACACCCCGAATATGCATAGTTTGATTCTCGAGAAAATCCCTTGCAATCGAAAATATTGTTCATATTAGATATAAGCAGTATTTATTTATTTATTTATTTCACTTAATACAAGCTACATAGATAAATAATATTATCCCAGATTTCTATTTGTGGATTTTCATATTTCTAAAAATTTTATTGAATTATGTTGTCTTTAAAAAAGGGAATGGAAAATTCACTTTAATTTAATACAATACCGTATAGTTTTTTAAAGTGTGTATGCAGGAATTATTGCGTGCAGGCACCGAATGTAGCCACAAATCATCATGGTCCCCTTACCGCATTTTCGCGTTTTCTAAATGGGATGCAGCTGCTTCCGAAATTTTTTTAAATGAGCCAATTTTTTTGTCATACATATCTCCCACTTGCACGCAACTGTCCACTAAAGAACATTATTTTAAATTAAAATATAAATATATACGGGCTGTTTGGGTATCAAGTTCGCCATATACATCATATCTCAACAGTCTTTAAACGGGATGAATTAAATGAATTTATTTATAAACGAAGGATTATGCATTTAAAAGGGAAAAACTATACTTTCAACTGTAAAATCGGGATGTCGTAATGATTTTTAAGAATTTACAAATTATTTTATTTTCTTACGACGTTTATAACCTCCTGAATCCGGTTTGAAATTTGATCCGAATTGAAAACTGCTTTCAAGCCTATTTCAAAGGTGTCTACGATCTTTTTTAAATCAACCTGAAAGTGATCTGATCTGATGTTATTATATGCTGCCATTTGATTTTTGACGTCATTTGATAGCCTTAAATTGAACTGGATTGAGAAACGATCAGATTGTTATGAAAATTTTCGGTATATGTGGATCGAAAAACTTAAAGTTACTTCAAATGAAGACTTATCGATTCAATTTAAGAGTCTTAACAATATTTTCCAGTCTCTTTTTAAAAAGTTGTTGTTGACATGCATTTTCGTTTATAGATTTTTATAATCCAGGTAAAAATTACTTTTAAATAGCACTTAGCTCCAAAACTTCAGAAATAAAGGTGTTCTTAAAACCAGAAATTTCTGAAAAATCTTATTTTTTGTTGTTACAATAACTGAATAATTTGAACAATTTGTCGCAGCAACCCATGGCAAATGCTTGCAAATAAGAGGAGTTTCATTCAAAGAATTGTTCAAGAGCAACAGTCTTAAGCTTAAATTAAATACTCTTCAAATATGCTTACGTGCGACTCCTCGGCGATAAAATGAATTGCCTGTGCAAAATTGCTGTAATCCGAGATTATCCTCCGGAAGATAAATTCATATGTTTACAAACGAAGTATTGTGTTTGTGAGCTCATATTATGATTCTTATCATCTAAAATTCTGCCAACGTCCGGAGAAATAAGTTTCTATCTTTTAGACATCACAATATAACGAAACGACTCGTTCCCTCCCGTAAAAAGCATATTTGTACAAATACACCGGAGTCATATGTTGTTAAGGGCGAATAACTTACTCCGAAATCGACAGCCTTAATTGTACGATAAGCCTATAAATAAGTCAGACTCGGTCGTTCCTTTTGCAATCGATTGCAAATTTGCACGCAAGCAGATCGATTGTCTGAATAGCGGCGATAAAGACAAAACAGAGATAGGAATTTTTATTGAAACTTCCGGAAATTAACAATATTTCTGGAAGAAGGGGTATTTATAGAATTTTATGGGCAATATCAATTTATAAGCACGGACAAAATTTATTGATTCCATAGGGAATTCAAATCTCAATACTCTGTTTTAAGTGTCAATGACCAAAAAGACCTTTGGCGTCTTAACTTTTTTTTGTTAGCAGGCTTAAGACGTTTTTCTTTTTTTGAGTATAGCTTAGAAGAAGGGTCGGCAGACGGTTTTTTGCCTTTTTGGTATATTGAGCGACAGCACGTCGCGTCATTAGGCTCTATAAGACGACCGGAGAGAATATTCGTCAAAGTATTTACAAAACCTGACAAACAGTCGGAATGATGACGTGACACTCACGAAACCCGGCTTTTGTCTGAGCCCAGCCACTGGTACTCAAACGCGAAGGCGATTAGCCTGGTTGACTCGCTTTCTTCGCAAAGTCTTGAGAGGCCGTTGACTGAACTGAGTCGCCTTCAATTATTCTGTCATTTTACTTAATTAGGGCCTCCGTTTACTTTATTTCTTTTTAGAAAATTACACCGTGAGCTCCGGTCACTGGAGCCATCTAAAGGGGGTACTGAGTGGAAACTCTGAAGAAGGGAAATCAGATGTTGCATATCTGTCGTATCGTAATATTACTGTGCTAAGCGGTTCAATTAAAATTCCTTGGCTTCTAATTGGTTCGCGCATAGTCAGATGAGACAGCTGAATCAAGGACGCCGTGGTTTGCTCACTAAATTTGCTCCACTTTGTTCGCTATTTTTATTTATTTGAAATCTGAGGGTCGGATAAATTAAAGATTAAAAGATTCGATTTTATAACTCTAACAAGACTTACCTTTCACGAATTTTATGGCAACTACCTAGGAAGACAAAAGAGATTAGTTTTTATGATCTTTCTGTTTGACTTGATCGACAATTTTAAATCAGATAAATATGAAAGATATATGTAGAGTGGTTTGAAATTTTAATTAGAGGATTACATAAAGTGATTTGTTGTTCAAAAATACAACTATACTAATTTAACTTTGAACTAAATAGGTGAAATAATCTTAATGGGCTTACCATCAAATTTTAAATGCACAATAGCACTTATTTGTGCACTCTAGTTTGTTTTTTTCTAAAACGCTATGGGAAAGCAAACTAACTCACTAGATATGTATAACTAGAAAGGAAATTTCTAAAATTGTGGTCTGGCGAAAGTTTTGAATAATGCCACTGTGTTTATGAACAAGATAATATTGGTGCCTTATTAAATAGATCAATAGTTACTATTAGGTTCACTTTGTCAGTATTTCTAAAGAATATTTATTTATTTATTTCTTATTTTCATTTTCATTTTACAATTTCTTAGAATTTAATTCTCAAATTGTTTCCTTTTTTTCGTGCACTCAGAAACTAATCCCATATAACAATTTTATGGCAATTTTCTGTGTTATTTTTACTTTTTAACCGGAGTTTTCATATGGGAATCGAACCCACAACCTCGGAATGGCACACTTAGTACATCACAGCCAAACCGCTCAGTAAACTGTGCCACCCGAGGCTCCTTGTAAGAATATTTATTCAAAAATAGAAATTTATTTATTTAAGCTTAATAATAATAATAAACAACAGCAAGAATAATAAAAAAAAATAAATAGCAAAACAAAAAAATGACAAAGATTGGCAGTAAAGTATATGTAGATCGTTCTTGAGAGATGATTTGCTCAGGCGAAAGTCAAAGAAGCGAAGAGAGTTGGCTTTCCGAAGCATTCCGGAGAAAGGTTCAGAAAGATCATAGTTGGTGCATTGGTAGACAGTGCTAAAGATGGGGACCGATCCGGTTCCGGGGATTGGTGTGAAGAGATATCCACTGAAGCAATATAGGACAATTGAAGTCTCGGTATAGCAACTGCTGGATGAGCATATTAAGCATAGTCTCGTCGCGTTCATAAGGGCTACAAGTCGATTAGCGTATGGGGATTTTCGTAAAAGGAAGTGTTTGAAACCATTTTCATTGAAAGGAAGACCAAACTTATCTAGTGTATTCGAGAAGTGTCCTGAAAAACGAAACGTAGAGAGATTTAGCAAGTCTTTAGATCAACGCTTCACAAAGCCAAGTGTAGAGTTGACTCTGACAACTACGCTGTCAATCCGATCACAGAAGTTAAATTTACTATCACAAACGACACCTTGATCACGAAGAAAGGCAACGCATGGGATTTCCTCATGCATACAGCAGATGAGCTCATGGCAATCCATTCACATATTAGAGAACGTTTAGTATATTTCTTCTGATGTAGCTTAGATAATAAATGTAAACGATAGATATTAGCCCAGCAGTCGTTCATTGCATTTCAGCATCTTATTTGCCAATCCAGTGTATCAATATCTATAGATTTACTTTTTTAATAACACAATATTCATAAAACTGATTAAATCCCGTTCAAATAACGGAGTAAAACAAAGTTAACAGTACATTGAATTAAATTTCATTATAAGCGGAATTTTAGCTTAAAATATAATAGATATTAACCATTTTAATAATGTTGTGTCTTTTTCGAAGAAATCGAAGGAATTAACTCTGTGAGTGCAAACTTAGCATATATTATACTAAAAAAGATATTGTAAAAGTACAATAAAAAAATATGTGAATTTTCAAACTCTCTACAAGTTTTTGATGAAACTCAATGCCGAATTGGATAACTAAGCAACCGAATCAATGTTATCATCAAAGGATGCTTAAGAGTTACCTAATTATTTAGCTAAGATTTTGTCCAAAACGAATTTGTATTCTACAGTTTAACGATTCGATTTATTCGGTTTTATTTTTAATTTTTTACCAATTAACGGAGAAGAATTTCGATTTTTTTAATTATTTTTAGCCTCGTTTTCATAATTAAGAAAGAATTTTCAAATATAAGCTATGCTTTCTAGTTTTTTTTTGGGTATGCTTTTTCAGTTATTCAGACTATTTCATCTGCAGGTTGCCAACCTTCGGCTGTCTTTGCATGTTTGTTGTTTATCTGCTTTTGATCTTACCTAATTTGTCCAGTATATGAGGGTCTTTATTAAAAATAATTGTAATTATGCTTTTCATCTCAGTGCTCTTCAGTAATAATTTTTGCCTGCTCTATTTCTGGATTATCGTTTATAAATTGTTAATAAACTTCCAGCTGTTCTTGCGATGTTATTTGATAAGCTCCTTTTCTCTTGTTTTCTGCTAAATCTATTAGAATTTTTAATATCCATTTTTAATGAGTAAATACCCATCCACCACATTAAAATTATATTTATGACTGAGATTTTTGTTACTTTTCTTATGACTGTAATACCAGAATATTAAACAGCTATTCGATTACAAAGTAACAAGGCTAGTCACAGAATTCAATCACAAAAAAAATGTGTGACACAATTAATCACAATTTCTGAATAACTCTTTAAGAAGAGTATCGTCTAACAAAATAATACTAAAATAAAAAGTTTAAAGAGAAAATATTAATAATTCTGAATTTGCACTATCACGATGTGTTTTTAATTAATCTTTGCTCAATGTTAATTGACTAATTATAGTAGGTAAATTCCAAGTTGTTTTTTGATTTAAACTTTAAACAAGTTCTAAGTTAATAAAAAATTATTTATTTTATTGCAGCAAAAATAATTGATTGTTGGAGCTAATGAATTTTTTTCTTTATATTTTTAGATTCTTTCCCATGGAAAAGAGAAAAGTTGTTGTTAAAACAAGTCATCGTTAAAAGCTTCCATCATTAACACTTGAAACATAGCACATATCGCGAGTTTGGTGGGTATATCATGATCTCTCCAGGTAGTTTAGCAGGTTAAGTGTATCATGGACCAACTTAAGTTAAACTAGGTAAAATAATATAATTTAATGGAAATCACATTATTATTTAAAGAAAACGGAACAAAACAAAATAGCTAAAAGATAATTTAATGTAAAAATATTTTCCTTTTAATTTTTATATGTATACTGCTTATGAAGTTATTTTTGTGTAACCAACAAGTGAATTAATTATTTTGAAGAATTTGCATTTTTTATACACGTATACGTATATATGCAAAAGATACTTTTTTTTTTTTTTTTTTTAGATGTTGTCCAGATATAAGAGTTATAATAAATGGAAATATGAAATTTTATAATTTCTTTGCTGTTTTTCCATGCGGCAGCTTTATTCCCACCCACAAAATTTTCTATCAAACAAATTGAAGTATTTATTGTGTGGTGAATTTTTCTATTGAATTATAAAATAAAATGTGCCAGATATAAAAGGAAAATCGTTTTGTGTCATTTAAATTCCATTACATTAATTCATAAAGGCACTTTTCTGCATTGAGTCATATTTTTCATTTTTACATATATTTTCCTTTAGAATTATTGCCCATGTGCTATGCATATGAAGAGAAAATCCCTGAAACGATACAAAATGAGGAAAGGAAGTATTAAGTTATATTTACTTTTAATGACTTGAAATAACCTTCCCTTTATTGATTAAAAGTTGATGGGAGCATCATTTTACCTTTTAACGCTACCAATGTTCTAAATGGCTTATTTTTGCAATAAACTTATATTGTTCTCAAGACTAATTATTGCAATTACTAAATTTAATTAGAACAAGCTCGAGGTAGGTATAGAATTCGTTTCAGTGATGAAATTTATTTCCGTAACTCAATTTAATTTGCTTCAGATTTCAAATTAATATTTAATTTAAAACAATTTAAAAAATAATGTAACAAAATATTAAATTTTGGGAATTTGTTTGAAATAAAAAACATCAAGTTGTAATTATGTTTCTCTAACACAATTTCTTGTATATAAATTACCTGATTTTTAGTTATTTGTAATTTAGTTTAAAGGGCTTTCTTTACGTTATTGATCAGAAAAACCTATAGTGTAAAAGAATATAAAAAAAATTGCTTTTGAGTAATTTAATATTGAAATAAAAAAAATTATTGAATAAAATTTCCTAAAATCAATTGAAAATGTATTAGAAGAAAATGACTCACATGCAAACAAATAAATGCAAAATCCCAAAGCATTAGCACTAAAGCACCGTCACAAAGCATTTCCTTCCACAAAATATTTATTAATATCACATGAACTGTAATTTGTTAGGTCTTTCTAATATTAATAAATAAAGTGTCTAAAAACGATTCTCGATGCCAGAAAAAATAACGAACGCTTTTCCTTAAAACAAAAAGAATTATTAAAAAAAAGCGATTACGAGAAAAAATAATTCCATAAATAATGCGAAAAAATTATAATATTTATATTAAAATTGTTACTCGTGTACAAATCTTATAAATATAACTTTAATAATTTTCTAAGTGAAACACATAGAGTTAAGGAAATTTTTAAAAATCAAAATAAAATCATCAAAAGACTTTTTGTATATTTATTAAACTTAAACTGTTGGATAATGGCAGTAAGCGTGTTTTTTACTATGCGTAGGTAGCGTAGCATTGTAAGCAAACGATTTTATATTTTATATATCGTATAGCAGTGGGTCACCCATGTGAAAAGACATATTGAAGAAATAAATGAATATTTTACATTGACTTACAATAACCCGAAAGGGACTGCCTTACATCTACAATTAGCCGTTCGCGTATTCTACTTTAAGTGTAAACAATGAAAAAAGGTGGATTAGAGCGACAAAAAGTTCGATTTCTGTATTTCTAGGGGTAAGATACAATTTATAAGTTAAGGACATGAGCGTGATGTTTTTGTAGGTTTTATTATTTTTTAGCTTTGGTAAATTAGTTGAAGTCTAAGTACATTGTATTTCCATTTTTATTGCTTTTATACACGATTTTAATTTTTACAAAATGTTCCTGGATGTGTTTTCAGAACGAGCGCTGTATTATATTTTTATTAAACAATAACTACTGTGTTTTATTTAAGCCTTCCATTTTCATTCTTAATATAAACCAATGATGAATTATTTTAAATAAATTGGATTCCAGGTTCTGAGAATTTTCAATGGTGCATGTTTTATTTTCGACGATCATCATTTCATTGTTTCTATATTTACAATTTCAATTGTAAGGCGCTGTTTATTGCATTATTAACACTAGAACTACCGGCGCGCAAGTCTGTAATTTTAACAACTTTCTGCACCTTTAATTTAGTACGCTTTCAAATTTGAATTAATAATTAATAATGAAAAAAGGGTTTGTGAATATGTCGTAATTCTCAATTCTATTAAACTTTGGCATAAACCAGAAGAGAATTTCAAAAATATACAATTAAATGAGGGAGGAAATTGAGTACCAGTCAAATTGACTGGTTTTGGTAGTTCTGGTGTTAAAGGTAAGTAATTTGTTTATAGGTGAAAAATAAATTTTACAGCTTTTAAAGTTTTAGGGCTATTTTTAGCCAATAGGTGGTATTACATTACTGTTGCTACATAGAGCTGGAATCGCCGATTAAAGGTACATACGTCCTTTAAAGATATAAATAAATTACTGGCACTCAAAGTTTTAAGCGCGTTTTCTCAAAACCATGTTTTTGAAATCGTACGCAGCATAATTCGAACAATTCTTGACCGATCGACTTAGAATTTTAACTATAGCTTCTTAGGTAGTTTCTAGGATAAGTACCAGGAGAAATTGTGAAAAATTACGAAATTATTTATTATTTATTTTAACGAACATTTTAGTTGAAAAATTCAACTTTTTTTTAAAGCCGTTTCGCGGTGAGGGTCAGATGAAAACTTGTTTTGGTATATATGCTAGACTCTTATCAACCGTCGTTTTGTATTTTTATGATAAATAAAAAAAAAAAATTGTTTACCTACCTCAAAATATGCTTACCTCATTCAAGGTATAAGTTCTTTTCATCATATGTTTTATCCCTTCCTTTAATTCTATGTTTCTAAAAAAAGTAGATGGTATAGAAACGAAAAAGAATTTCAATATTCATATTTTTCTGATATTAAGGTAACCTTAAGCACAAAATGGTAATAGTAATACATAATAAATTTTCGTTTTATTTTGCATAAAATCATGATTTTCTGAAATTGTACACCTTTTTGAGTTGGCTAAACAAACTTTTAATTTTAACAATTAGAGTTAGTGTTGTAGCAAGTTATGATACAAAAGTCCAAGTCTAAAATTTTTCTTTTTGCATGTAAGCAAAGTTAATACAATCTTTGTAAACAGTAACGCAGTAAACTGCGACATATTGAAAAACTTTAACGAGATGCGTAACCAAATCAAGCAATGTGTACGCTACAAACGGTGGACAAATGCTGCGATTATAAAACATTCTGGGCATTTTGGGCTAAATTCATGAAACCCCGTCAACAGTAATGTCATATGAAACATAAAAAAGTGTATTTTATTTCATATTATTGTCAAAACTGGTGTTCTGATACATTTTCAATATTCATTAAGCGTATTGCTAAATGGACAGCTAACTTTAAAGATTTCTCTAATTTGATCAAAAATAATAATAAAAATACATACATAGGTAGGCCCAAAAGTAAACTTCATTTTATCCCATTTCAGATTTTCAGAGCAACATTTAAAATTTTTTTACTAATTTCAAGATATAACAAAACAATATTATGGATTTTTATTCATTAATCTGATATTTTATGAAGACATAACTATAGTACTAGTTGACCATTTAAAATGCATTCTTTTCAGTATTTTGAGTCTCATTTCTAGCCCAGGGTTCATTTGTGGTCCCTTCAGGAAAAAATTAATGGCAAATTTTACAAGCGTTATCTGTAAACTTGAAAACCAGAAATATCTCTTCGGGTTCAATGTATTTTGTTAAGCAGTGGGTAAACAGATTGCTTTAAAAATATGTTAAACTCTCTATAATAGCTGTGAAAGTCGTAAAATCGCTTAGAATATGCATATGTCGGTATTCAGGGGCCCCATTCTTAAATCTCGAATTAAATCAAAAAGAGCTTGTAAAAGCTCCCTTTGATTTCAAATTTCATAATAAAATTCCTTAATTTGTGACAAATTCATTTGAGTTACCTTTAACTTTTAACACTTTTTAGGGTTCTGTACGTTTGAATGAGAAAACGGAACCTTTATAGGATCACTCGTGTGACTGTCTGTCTGTCTGTCACAGCCAAATCTACTGGGCCGATTATTAACTTAAACTTTGGTACACATATTGTCTATAACCCACCCATAACGTAAATAAATGAATTTTGATTATGGGGGTAAATTAGGAAATTAAAAACAATTTTTTTTTTTTTTTGCAAACTGTACCGTGTAACATTTCAAATGAAAGAGCTATAATTTTAAAATAAAGAGAGTCTTACTCTCTTAGAGTTACTTAAGAAAATAAATGAAGAGATAATCCACTTACTGCCTACTACTATCGTTAGATCGAAATTGAAACAAAAATGAGATAAACAACCGTCTTGTATTTTAAGTAAATTAAGTTAAAGGCTATAAACATTTAGTACATGCCGAAAAATCGTTGTACTTTGAGTAATTAAACGCAACCATTACCATGGCAGCCTCAGCAAAGGAATCTTGTTTTTGCAAGAAAATGCGCCAGATCACACAGCACGACTTTCAAACAAAGCTTTAGGATACACGGACTTCGGAAAAATTGACAGCCCATCCTTCAGACCTTACCTGGATCGCTGGATTTTAGTAGTTTAAAAAAGGAGTTTCTGAATGGACATTTTGAGGATAAAATTAATTGCAGACGGTTTCAAAAGAACATTTTGAGCGCAAGTATCCGATCTATTTTTTCAGTGAGTTACAAACACCTTACAAAAAGTGTGAAAGTGTTTGTTAGCTTATTTTAAAATTTTTATTATATGACTTGATGCTCGATAGTCGTTCGATAGCAAAAGTTTAATTGTCGATATCGAAAATTTTGTTTGATATATCTAGTTACATCAACAATATGTTTTAGTCGATGTCGAGTTGCATGCATTAGATTCAGATAACATTTTCGAGGCTAAAATATATTTAGGGAACTTTTTACCTCTGGTCTAAATTGCTGTGTTGGTTAATTTTATTTTTTATTCTTGTAATTGCATCAATATGTTCAATACACTCGTAGTTTTATATTCATAAATAATTCATAAATTTTGGATATGGTCTTGATGGTTGTTTGCCCTTCCGTCGAGCTCAGCATTTCCAGCGATTAATCACTAACAAATAATGCCTGTAGCAGTGATTTTCCCGCTCAGCCCCTTTGTTAGAGTGGCTTTCGACCCTCCTATTTAGATATGCAAATTGAGTGATTCTTTCCTATTTATGCCTGGTTGCACCACTTGGATTACATAAACCCTGCGGCCCTTTCTGTTTCTAGCATAGTAACATGTTTTTAGGAGGAAGCTGCAACCCTTTGCCAGGAGTCAACTCTGCGATGCTAAAGGGCAAATAAAGAGGACAAATTCGTTGAACCCCGTCAATCTCTGCTGTCCCCCAGGCAGAAATGCTTGCACTTCGCAAGTTGACTTTGGAGGGTTGTGCGCTATGTTTATATGTCCTGGTGAAAGTGTTCTGATTTAAAATATAAATCAACTTGAGAGGTGAATGAGCGTCACAGAAGTCGCGTGTTTCTCCTGATAAATGCCCAGCTAATTTAGCTAATTTCTATAGCGACAGTAGCTCAAGGGTGGGCAAGGGTTAGAGGCAGGACATCGAATAAAAGGGTCGCCAGGGTAGCTCCAGAATGGGCCATTAATGCAAATAGTGTGAGACATTATTATCCCTGGATTGCACTAAACTTGTTGCTTATCTCAACGGGGCGCCTGGCTTTTTTTAAGGGTTTCGTGCTGATCATTACTTTGACCTATTTTACGACAATTTTTGCACTATTAAAAATAAGGGAATAGGATACAAAGTAGAACATATGGTCAACTAATGGAGTTGCTGGATGTTAAATTGTATAAACGTTTCCACAAAGTAATGAACTCTGCCTACTCCCGATGTGGTTTCGTGACTCGCGTATTTGTGTCACTATCCCAGGCTAATTTTCCAGGATCTCGTAAATCTTGTCCTTGGCTGCCCGACAAATTATCTCCCCCGGGAATGCTTTTTGATGTAACCGTAGATAAGCAGCTCGTGTTTTGCATACTTTATAACTATCAGAAAATTCCTAGAGCTCCAGGTTCGCATTCCAAAAACGCCTCCAAGGAGCCGACCAGAGTAATTACGTATTCAAAAGGGAGACGCTCGGTATATGTGGACATTCATAATTAAAGTGAGAACTCCCATTCGTACAATGTTGCAAAATTTTAGCGTTGCTGCAAAATCTCATTACTTTGACTGTGTCCAAAATTAATTTGTAGCTGTCGGAAGAGGTCAGAACTTGAAATATAATTTTCTCGCGAACGATTTGCCCTCTCAGAGCCTAACCACCAATGATTCAGACCGTGCCCACAGTGATGTCATAAGCGACCAATGCTGTCCCCAGAAAGCATGAACTTGGTTCAGGTTATCGCGAGCCGGGCTGCTATGCACCGTGGACTGACTGCAGGCGAAGGTATTAAAATTAAAAAAATAAAGCGCTGAGTCTTCCATTCCGCTCGAAGGTGCTGTGACTCATTTTTAATGAATGCGGGAGAAATGTCCGAGACTGGACACGTTACCTCTCCCCCGCACTCCGGGGACCCGTCCAAATATAACTCATCTCGAGGATTTTATGCTAATCCACCGTAGGCAGGCACCTGGGACTGAATTAAGATACCTTGACGATTTTATCGAATTTTAATGGTAGGACAGTAATTTTCATACGTTCCTGTCATCATTTTTCTAGATAAACCACTTAACGTAATTTTCTTTGACGGTGGACAGTAAACGAACATAAAATAATTGATGCAATTTATACTTTGACTACAAATTGGTTGCGACTATATGAAGTAGTAGCTAAAGGAAAGAGTATCATCACTACCATTTAATGGTATATTAAAGTTTTGTTAGAATCTTTATTGCAGCTGCAATCCATAAAATTCGAATCTGCAGATCAGAAACAGTTTTATTAAAGCTTTCCTCATATAGCCTTGATTAAAAAATTGGTTTTTAATTCAACTGCCCCAGAAAGAGGGTAATATTTTTCGGGTACATATTTATGTATGTATAGTACAGTAGTTTAAACCGTTGGAATGATTGTAATAAATACGGTGTCATTAAATTCGTCTTAGTTGTGGGAGTGCTATAGGATAGGAAATTTTGGAGGAAAATAAATATGGGCACTATCAGCCGTAATTTCTGTCGCATGTAACATGTAATGTTTTTATTTTCAAACATACCGATATGGATATCAAAAGAAAGGTGAAACGAGTTTAAATATATATAGATTTGTGCGTATGTATTCAATAAATTGTACTAAAAATCCAAATATCTTGACGGGCGATAAAGTAACATTTAATAATTTCTTTTGCAATTTTCATTTTTACATATCAGGGGTATACAATCAAAGTTGGTAAAGTCCACAAAATTTTAAAAGTGAGATTTAAATTGCAACACATTTTTTTTCGTATCTATATTTACTCCGTAGAATAATTTTATACAAATTCTAGTAATCTCGACTGTTATTTCAAATTGAAAATTGACTTTACAAACAAACCTAGCAAAGTCCAAGAGAGTTGAGTTTCAATTTGCGTAAAGTCCTTTTCGACCAATAGGAAGGCTCCATTGCCTCCATTTCACTAACGCCTGAATCCAACCCTGTCCATAAAGTTGATAACAAATATAGGAAAGTCCTAAACATTCAGTTACAAACTTAGTAAAGTCCAAAACTTGGTAACAAAACTGGGAAAGTCCATCTTATACTTAAGGTTTTTCTCAAAAGTATTGAACTGAGCGTGATGAACACTTGTATTTCCATAATGTATTACATTCTGCATATAAATAATGTTTAACATTAGAATAGTTACCTGTAATTATTAAAATAATCGTTTTTATCGTTTACTGAACATTTTGGCACTGTGGACTTTACCAACTTTGATTGTATACCCCTGATATAATATAAAGGGTGTATTTTGGAATGATAGAACTTATAGCGATAAACAGTTAAAGCAACTGTTAGTTGTGAAAGTTAGGTAGTCGCTTTTATTTATTATAGTTTGCCATTTCATCATGGGAAGATTCACGCCTCAATAACGCTTTCAAATTATTAAAATTTACTTCGAAAACCAGAGATCAATTCTTGAAATGCAAAGAAAATTTTGGTCGAAATAATCAGTTAATAAATTTCGCACTAATATGTATCTTTCTTGATGCTAAACCAACAATAGGTCAAAGAAATAATCCTACCGAAGAAACAATAGCTACTAAACGATCAACAATTGGCCGTCTCAAAATGAAAATTGAACAAATATAACACCGGATTTGCTCGTCGCTGCTCTGGAACAGCTAGTATAATAATCATTCCTGGATTTCAAGCCACTTCTCTGACAATTTGCATTCAAATGGATTTAATAATTTAGTCGCGGAAACTTCGATTCCTTGTCCTCTAAAGCCTCTACCCTATTAACCTTGCCTTACCCTATAGCTTAGTTACTTACCTTAGTAGAATAATTTAACGAAGCTGAACAACTCCTCTATTAATAAAAGTAAAACAACTAAAAAGGTTGAACTACAATTAAATTAATAAAATAAATAAATAACAGATACTTAAAAAATAAATCACAAAATATATTTTATAACTTGAATGCTAAAATGTATCGCAAGCGGAGATAAGAAAACATGTTATGGTGCTTTCAACATTGCTTAAACAGAATTTTAAATTCTAGAGCTTGTATTTTTCTTTTTTCAGTTAAAAGATGCTGTTCTCATTTAAGGGGTGGTAGTAGTCAGGGAACCAAAGAGATCTTGTTTTTTTATTACCTGCTCTGATTTGGAAGATTTTAAGTAAGAAATTGAAGAGGTTTAAAGTAAAACACGATATCCTATAACACGGTTTCTCTCTTATACGATAAGAACATTTGGAAAATCCTTGTAAAGGTTGACTTACACCCGAATGACGCTTACAAATTATTGAATTTTATTATCAAAATTATGCTCCGTGAAAAATGTGTTCAGCGCACTTCGACCATTTTTTATGGTCGTCATATTTGCCCTATTGAGCAGGCTTTAAGCTATAGTAACCAAATTTTGTACCAATTTCACGTTATTAGGCATCAAGCCACCCACCAGTGTGCGTAAAGTGCGTACAGAAGAAAATATTGCTACTATAGCTGCCGGTATTGGTGAAGATCGTGATGTGTCCATTCGTCGCCGTTCGCAGCAAATGGGATTGTGTTATTTCAACTTTATTTAAATGTACGAGTATAATTAAATACTTTTAATTAATTAATTATAATTATCCTATACAGAATCAATCATTCTGGAGATCTAATATAAAAAAACCTTTTCTGAATGACGGTTCCCTTATTAAATTAAAGCTGGTGGTAAATGAAAATGGGTGTTTTTTAGGGGACATGCCAAATTTGCCCAATTTTGTGAATAAAACACATGGCAAGCGCCCACTCATGAAAAACTTGTACGTCAAGATGTGAGAAAAGGTCTCTAGCGATAAATTTTATTTGATATGCCTAGATCAGAACTCAGACTTTCATTTAAGGTACGTTACAAACTTCTATGATGAACTTTTAGTTTTGAAAAATACACGAATTACGATTTTCTACAGTAGTTTTTACTTCAATTTTTCGAAAACGTGATGTGATGGAATATTTTGTCAATCAGTGTTATCAATGAACATGCATAAAATAACCTATATGATTTGGGAACAAAAGAAAAAAGCGACATTAATATCTTATATATTATTTCTACAGTCAACATTCCTTTTTCTCCACTAATACTTCACCAAACTGAATAAACCAAACATCAAATGATGCGTTTTCGTTTCCGCTTCTGGCTCACTTAGCATTAAAATTAGCTCTATTTGTTTAAAATTTACGTTTCAATAAAAAAATAATTAATAATTTCGCACGGGTCCACTGGTTAATATTTGAATCAACAGAATATTGGAATATGTGTAAATATCTACGAATGGTAATAGATTGTCAATTAACTTGGACAAAACATATGGAACCATCAGGAGAAGAATGGTGAGCGCAATTGGAAAGTGTCCTATTTTATTCTTCAGTTAATTATTATAATAGTCTACCAGAAAAATTAATAAATGCTCGCAGGCAAAAAATTAAGGAAGACTAATAAAATGGAAATTAAATAAAGGGACAATTAATAACATTACTTAAATATGTGTGACCCATTGTACCAAACTTTGTTTAACTGTTTTTTTTTTTTAGTTATTTAGGATACGAAAAATGGATTCACAGAGCCTAAACCAAAGATCATGAATTACTAGATGGGACACTCGTGACGTAGTCCCTTATCTTTTTTCGGCCTTAATCCCCTTAGTTCATCGACCTTGCAGATTTTGCTAAAAGTGGTAATAAAGGGTTCACCCGTGAGAGAAAGAAAAAAATTTAGGGGGAGGCGGAACGAAAATTAAAATCACGTTTCACCATCCAGAGCAGCGCACACGTTGGAATACGTTTGGCCCGCCTTTAAAAATGCACAGTGAAAAAATGTAAGCAGCCCGCATCCTTATACATGCTCTGAGTGTGCTACCTGCCTGTTCCCCATTCTCAATTCAGGATTTCCCTATGCTGGAACATTGCCTGGGGACGGCACTAACACCATGCATGCAGAGGCACACAGCGAGCCCGACAGATTGGCCCGCCTTTAAAAATGCATGGTAAAAAAACGCTGCATTTTATTGCCTACACTGTAAGTGCTGTAGATGAGAATTTTTGGCTGCCTATTCTTATCTCTTTCGTTCTTATTGGAATTTAGATAAGGCATAGGAAGCAGTAGTTCTTTGCTACTTTCTCTAATGGAAAAATTTACCCCAGGCAGTTTTAGAAGTTGCATATGGGTTAGAGCTTTAAGCTTGTATAGAGAGTGTCCCATCTAGTAATTCATGATCTTTGGCCTAAACTCTATGGTTAGGGTTAAGAGTAGGTTAAGAGCATAAAAATATACTTTTTTCTTCAGTTAAGGGCTGCTTTTGGTTTAGTTGTTATTATTAGATAGGTTATTTGTTATACAGACACGTAGGTGATGTTTACTACTTATTTTAATTTGCAATGCGTTAAAATATTGAATTTTGAAATTGTGATTTGTGTTTTTGTTCTGTTTTCTTTGAGTTGAATGTAAAATGTACTGAAGCCAACGTCTTATGCTTTCACTTAATCAAAACATTTAATTTTTAAGAGACCTGCTAAGCAAGTAGAACGGAAAGCTGTGTGTCGCGATTTACTCGCTCATTGAATATTTTGGAAATTGTCCATAATTAGACATATGCACATACCTTGGTGACTATGTTCCGAAGCATAAACATAGTAATTGGAAAGTGAGATTTTTTTTTCTTTCCTATGAAAAACCGTTATACTACACCACAATTACTATAGTCTTGCGGAGTGTCTTGCAATCACGGTAATTCAGCGCAAATAATTTCGTTGCCGCTTACATCGGTTACAAAGCATAAGCGGCCAAAACATCTGGCGCGCACTGCAAGAGCCGGCCAATTTCCAATTTCAAGAAATCATGGAGGGCCTTTGGCTCGATATTAAAAGGAGCATAATACTTTTATTGGCGTCGTGACTAATGAAACGGTGTGCCTCGATGAACTTTCCGCTGACCTGGCCGTCCTCGCTCGGCGGAAGGCAAGGAGCGCTTTTCTTGAGCACGGCACGGCATGCAACTTTTTGAAAGACCGCTGTGCCACTTTGCGTTTTAAGAAAACAATTCGAAGTCGGAAGACCGTCAGATTCTGGCGGTGGCGGGCACCGAATACCGCGATAAATTTATCATTTTCAAATGCAAATTACCTGAGTCAGTCGAGTGGATAAAAACTAAAAAGCTAAACCCTAGGCTGGCCCGGTTAGCCGGACTGCAGCGACCGCGACCAGAGGCTAGTTTTCCGGATGAATGAAATGGTCAAATGCAGACTTTGTGGGGCGGATGACCTGGTTGAAGTCGCTTTCTGCCACGGTTTTGCATAGAACCGGTTCGGCCGCCTTAAATCGACTTTAGCGGCAACTTTCGGCTTCTTGGGTGTTTTTTCGAATGCATCTTAAGGTATTCCCGGGAGCGTTGTTTGTGTGGGCGGCTCGGGGCAACTATGACAAAATCCTCGCTTATTTCCATGGAAGCCATTTGCGTTCGATTTTCCAGAAATAAGCGAATGGGTGCCCTTCGCGGCTTCATCGAACCCAATGTGAAGAACCCCACATACCCAAGAGGCCGAAGAGAACTGGCTGATGAAGAAAATGATTCGGTGTAAAATTTCTGCGGTTAAGTGGTTTTCACCAGGAAGACGATTTAAAATTCGTTAAATAAACTTGACTTTGCTTGCTGCGGCAATAGACCTTAACCTTTTTCTCACTTATTACAACTCCGGAGAGGAATCTTTTTCCGGTCGTGATTGTCTTTAAGGGAAAAAAAGGGAAATGATCGGGAAGACAACGGACGCGCGTGGGAAAAAATCAATTATTAAATTTCGCCTCGCTAGACCCACACCCTGATGATTTATTCATAAGCTGACGCCGTCGGCTGAGACATTCTACGATTTTCTTAAATATGCACATAGTGAGGAGCAGTCGGGAACGGTGTCAGTGTTATGAAACTTCGGCAAGAGAACCGGGCAGGTAGAGGCCGGTCTTCGCAGCACCGGCCAAACGGTCTTGGAATTCAAAAATTTTATAATCCGCTCTATCATTTAGATTCACTTTTTTCTACATGGGTTTGAATGGGTTTCATCGAATGTCTGGTCTTAAAGACATGTCTAGGCTATAACGGAAACGAGCATGTAGGCCTTATTGAAAGCAATAAATAAAGAAATATGCACTTAAATTAGTCTTTATCTCTAGTAAAATCGACTGTAAGTGTGCAAACGGCTAAAGAAGTTCAAAGAACGGAATTTAAACTTTAACCTGCAGCATAAATTATCTAAAAGAAAAATTCACCTAAAAGATAAGCATGCGAAACAAATTTCCCTAAGGTTTTCATCAAAGATTGAAATTGAATTAAAACTATAAAGGACTGTTTCAAAAACTTTACTATTTTCAACGGAGCACACAAAGAATTGGGAAGAAATTAGATAGCATTTTTGAAAGTAATCCGGATTGAAATAAGATTTAACATTTAAAATTAAAATTTTGATATAAAAAAAACACTTTTTTAACACTAGGTTTACCATGAGTTGACATATACCTATTTCTACCAAAGGGGTCAAAATGACCTTTTTGGGTATTTAATTGGAAAAAATATAAATTGACTTATGGTTCGATTAATTTCATCACCACGAATTCACCAAGAGGTATCGATGATGGCTTTACTTCATCCTTGCCTAGGTAACGTATTTTGTAGCTACATCCGATGCCAGCCAAAATTTTATGCCAAATTTGTTTGGTTTATTAGGCATATATTGTGTAAACCTACAATGAGCTTTTGTCGGGAATAATTGTTCATCGATAGTTATATCTTTTCTTGGTATGAAGCCCTTTTGGCTGTTTTCAATAAAATCGCGCCAAACTCTTGATATTAAAGCAAATTTATCATTTTGAAGTCGTTGACTCCGTACAGATTTTATATCAAAGCGATGAAGTGTAAAATAAAATTTTTGTAAATTTGTTTCTACTCAGGGTTTGTCTAAAAAAAGAGGTCCCCATTTTTTAGACCAAAGATATGATATCTTCAAATTTTTGGCTTCGTATGCACCCCGTGCATATAGAATTGCTAAAAATGCACAAAATTCTTCTTTCGTAAGCCTCCATTCCGTTCCTAAAACTCGCGAAGCCTCTACTTCTGTACATAATCTGATGTGTTCAATAATTTGCTGAGTGATTATCAAAAAAAATGAGCTACTTATTTCACCTTTCATTATTTTTTTGCATAGCCTGTTGAATAAAAGAAAGTAACCAAATAAATTGAGCTGCCAGATATAATAAAATTAACTCGAAGGGTCAAAATGACCCCTTTGGTAAAAATAGGTATACTATGTACATATCTCTGGAAGTAGAGGACAGGAAAGATTAGATTTGCGCTTATATGTATTATTAATATAAATAAGAATTAATTAAAATATTTTCAAAAAATACGGCAAAAATTTTCTTGAAGAAAATTAATGAAAAGTTTTCTCAGAGGGATCAAAATGACACCTTGGTAAACCTAGTGTTAACACAATAAACATTTTGCATAAATCGAATTTGATGTCTTTTAACTGATGTCACTACTTTTCTTTCTCCTCTATATTCCCACAAGTTTTTTCGAAAATTGTTTAATTTTTTTCCCGAAAATAAACAAATATAAAGAAAATTTTGTATTGAAGCGATTTATAACTTTACAAATGAACGTACATATGTACAATTCTTGAAGAATATTTTAGAAAAAACTCAGTATTCAGAAAATGTTCAAGGAAACTTTATGGAAAATTAGAATTAGAAATTGCAGTGATGATGTAATAAGTCCGTGATAAATTTAATAATTTTATTTAAATAGTAACTAAGGTAAGGTAATATAATGGCACGAAAGCCTCAAGGTGTATCTATTTTCTTTTTCTCCGTGTCTCTTTTCTTTTTTATTCTTTCACTTACAGAAATATTCGCTTAGACTACGGGACCAAAAATGGTGTTTCAGGATTCTAAGCCCAACATGTTCTATGTTCGCCCCGTAGATCCATTAGGGTGATCTTTTTAATTTAATGTGTTTTCCCTATTAATTTTATTAAATTGCTTTCATATTACTTTTTAATTCGATAATTATAAAACGATATTCCCTTCTAAAGTTATCAAGTTAAAGCAAACACCCATGTAGGGGATAGTGGTACAAAATTATCCCTTAAGGGAAAACGAATATAAAAGTGTGTATGAGGACATATTCTTTAAATTGGAGATACCGCGAATCATTTTACCTCGCTGTTGAAATTCAGACAAATATGTATAAAGAAAATTAGAATGTTCAAAAATAAGGTTTATTTAAATTTTATCAAAAGTACAGTCTAACGAATGCAATTCTAATTATTTTAGATAATAGCCATCGTAGGAACGATCAGTCGAAATTCTTTTGTTTGTGATTGGTCAGGGATACCAGAGTAAGATGTAAATAGGTTAAAAATTGCTGAGTGAAAACTAACCCTGTATTGTTGTTATAACCCCAGATTATTGAGGTAAAATTTCATCCAGGAAATAAAAAGATGAAGCCTAAGTTTGAGAGCAATGATTTGATGTGGTGTTTTGTCAATGGCTTTTCTAAAGTTGAAAGCAAGAACATCAACCTCTTCGCCACGCATTTTTATGCATACTATGATCTGTGATGCAAAAAATATTTGTATTCAAGTTGATTATTGATACTTTTAATAAATCTCCTGACTCGCATAAATAACACAAATAACAATAAATAAATAATATTGAAAATCCATCGCATCTGGTGTGGAGGCGTTTTAAATCCTAATTAATCTATCTTCCAAAGAGTTACCTGGGACTGTTACCCATCTTACAAAAATAAGATGTTAAGCAATCATCACATAAATAATGCTTTATTCAAAAATATTCAAAAGATGTTAAATTAGAAAAGTAAGAAATATCATGAAACTCGAAGAATAATGAAACCCATATTTCGGTAGCCGGAATTAACATAGAAAATGAAAAAAAGAAATTTTTAAAGAAAGCCTTCTTTTTTTACTGACTCCATATTTGCATATTTAAACAAACAAAATTCACGTAGCAATGACGGGTATTGTGGGTAAAGTCTTTGCGCTACCTCATTTGGGAACTTTGCTGATTTAAAATACAGTTAAGTGTAAAAGGAATTTCATGCTACAAATTCTTTTAGCGGCTTCAATTATGATTTTGTTGGTCGCAATTAAGAAACTGAATAAATTCTCTTAACAATTCTGTTTGCACCTCATTGTCAGCGTCATCGAATAATTGTTTTAAGCCTTTCAATCGACGTACCGACTTTAAACTCGTCAGTTGCAATTAAGTTTTTGCAATGAATAAATAAAAAAATGAATGCTCTGAAGGTAGTCGTTTTGTTTTTAAATAAGGCACAACAATAAAGTTTCTAAATGAAAACAAAATAAGTAAATCAAATTTACCGCCATTCACAATTCACTTTTTATTACTTCTGCTTACCTTGGAGGGTAATTGTCTAAAGAATAGGCTTTGGTTTTCCTCATGGTTTGAAGCAAAGAACCATAAAATAACAACAACACTTAAATTTTCTTAATCTTTTGCGAATAAGCTTCCACAAGAGTTTTTTGTTTTTTTAAAACGAACCTTTATAAACAAATTAATAAGTCGCGAAAACACTTTTGTTTCATTTACTTAGATCAGATTATTAGCATTTTACCCACGACTTCGCTCGCGCCTAATTAATTAATTAATTAATTTAAATATAAAAACCAAGAGAAATATACGTACAAATTATAAAAAATAACTCTCGCGATATTAACATCAATCATACTATTAATTACATAATATTATTATATACAGGGTGGCCCATTTAAAAATTGGAATTTCTTTTTGTTATAAAAAAATGGCTCAATATTTTTCAATGATTGAACATTTATTTGAAAGGTCGTTTTATGTCATTTATTTATGAAAAACAATTTCGGTCAAGTGACCACCACGGCTGACTTGGCAGTAGCCCATTTGGTCCACCCAATTTTTGAGTACATTTTCGATTGTTTCGGGCCTTATGTCAGCAATAACAGCTTGAATTTCGTACTTGAGGTCTTGAATTGTTTATGTTTTGTTGGCGTAACATTTATTTTTCACCGCTTCCTAGAGATAATAGTTCAACGGCGTCAAATCGCAGCTTCTTGCCGGCCAAATCACATCACCATTTTTCCGGTTATGCGATTACCGAAGATAGGGCGCAAAAGATCGATTGTAGCCTTCGTTGTATGGCACGTAGCGCCGTCCTGTTGAAGCCAAATATCGTCTTCGGCTTGAATTTCCTCGAAAAACCAATCGGTCAATATTGCGCGATAGCGTTCGCCATTGATGGTTACGGCGGTTCCGTCTTCATTTTCGAAAAAAAATGGGCCGATGATGCCGCCGGATCAAAATCCGCACCAAACAGTCACTCGTTGTGGGTGCATTGACTTTTCCATGATGACGTACGGGTTTTCTGTGCCCCAGATGCGACAGGTTTCCTTATTAACATAACCACCGAGGTGGAAATGAGCCTCATCCGAAAAGATTGTTTTTCCGGTAAAATTCGCCATATTCGGCCAAACGATCTTCCGCCTAATTTGCGAAACGTAGACGGTTCGGATGGTCCACCGGCTTTAGCTTGACTTCATGGCAAAGTATCTACGCAAAATTCGCATCAAAGAAGTGCGGGCAATGTCCAATTGTTGAGAACGATGACGAGTTGATGTTGATGGTTGCTCACACTGTTGCACACTTTGAGCAACAGCAGAAATGTTTTCGATTGAGCGCACCGGACGAGTATGTACACGGGTTGGTTTATCCACCAACATTCCAGTTTGACGAGCTCGCTTCACGAATTGATCCACAAATTGGGTTTTTGGAAGTTTTTTTTTTGTCAAATTTCTCACAGTTTGAGTAGAAGACTCACCATTTTGGAAATAAGTTTTTAATATTTCCCAACTTTCTTCAAGCGAATACCGTCCCATTTCGTAAATGACAAACCTTAAACTAAATTTGTGTCAAGTCAAGAATGACATATAATCAACTAAACTTCAAATTATCGGTAGTTCAAATTCCAAACACTAGATAGACCACCCTGTATAAAATAAACATTACATTGCATAACATGAAATTTTGCTAACTTACACGGATATTGGGTACAAAATTCTGTGAGACTTAATCATCGGACCGAGGTCAATTTAACAATTATAAATCGAGTACGTTAATACCTCATCAAATTATGTTGAATTTTCTTTGATTTCATATGAATAAGAGTTTTAAATTTTGTTTCTAGTTAGAAGCAAAACAATTATTATTTTTAAAATTTATGGTTAAAGATCATGAAAATAAAACGCTAAAAAACTGAGAATACTATTTTGTTTATTTGAATGTTTAAACGTTCTTATATTATTTCAATTATATTTGCATTGGTACACAATATTGTAGTAATTTATTAATAAAAAAAGCTTTTATGTACCATAGCTCGGTTTGTTTCTTACGAGCATACAACCAATAGGAGATAAATATTTCCATTGGTTATTCTTTTGTCAGTTCAAAATATTTGCAACTGAGAAAAACCCGCTTTGTCTTCAGGATAGGTTTCGTCATTACAAGAAAACAATTTTCTATTCGGAATGTTACCTATGAAGCTATGGAATAAATGATAATAATAAATGTTGGCAAATAAAAATAAAAGAATTATTATTATTAGTGATTCAAATGGCTGTAAACAGATATAATACTAGTCAAAAATAAAACATTGTAAACGATCATATCCATGGAATGAATGAGGAGTATTCGATACACAAATCTCAATCAATCAGAGGATAATTGGAAAGAATAAATGTATATACAACTTAAAGACTATTCTTGTGAATAATTAAAATCAGGTGCGGTAGAAGAGGAAAGTTATGTAACTGCAAAGCAAGAGCAAGAGCAAGAGCAAAGGAAATTTTAAACGATATGAATTTAAATGTAAGCTTATCAACAATAAAAGGAAGAGCTTAGAGAGCATAGATGCAATGCTCACAAACCAGCAAAGAAACCTCATCTTTCAAAGAAGATCATGGCAAAGGTAAATTTCGCAAATATACATAAAGATTCGATTTTACAAAAAGGGCCTACGGCTCTTTTCTCAGATAGTGCAAGTTTAATTTACAAGACCCAAAAATCCAGATGGTTACAAGTGTGTTAGGAGGTTGTATGGTCCACGCTACAATTCAAAATACTCCGAAAACACTGTGAGATTTGGCGAAGGGAATGTAATGATGTGAGGCTATTTTCCCGCTCAAGGTATAGGTCTCATAAAAAGGATCAAAAGTTGATGATAGAAGACGGTTATAAGTTGCAAAGGTATCCTTTGAAAGTACCATAAAGTACTAAAGAAGAAATGCCAATTTAATGAATTTTCCAATATGGGAACGAGTCTAAGAAAATTTCACGCGTTTTGAAGAGTTTGCTCAAGTGTAATAAAGTGAAAGTCGTACAATAGACTGCTCAATCAATCTAATTGAGAATCTTAGCCAGACTGTAATACAAACAATGGAAGATAATTTACGTAAAAATTACGTAAAAAATTTACGTATATTAAACAAGATAGAGAAATGCTACACATGCTACGAAAGTTTAATACCGAAATTATTAAAAATGAGGGATATTCTATAAACGACAATATTAGAACCAAAAAACTACAATTCATTATATTAGTAAGATTAGCTACTAAAAAGATATCTTTAGTTTTTTTGTGTTACTGTAGTGATAAGAGAAACCATTGTTTTGTAGATTTTAGAGATATTGTTAATCGTATAACAATATCTTTATGCTTTGTTTATTACAGAAGTAATGTTGCAATATTGTGGCATTCAACCTAGTTGCAAATGTTTTGATTGCCATATATCTTGAAGTAGTAGTAATAAAAGTCTGAGCAAAATGTAAAACGCAGTCAACAGCATTTATATTAAATAAATTGATAATTTAAATCATTTACAGAAGACTCTGATGGTTATTCTTAAAAAATTCGCGCTACTTCCGGAACGCAAAATTTCCTTCGTCTGCATACGACACAAGAATTACTCGTTCAGGTTTAGTGTGCCGTTCTTAAAATATTTTGCTTGCTCTTCTTTCGACCGATCACAGAGCAGAATAAAAACAAAAGAAAAAAAAAACATGTGAGTAAGTGCAGACTGGGGTCCCACAATAAAAAAAAAAAAACCACCAGAAGACGATCCGCGAGACAAAATTAATTACCGCCACTATTCAGAAGCGCGGCAGCTGAAAGAGGGATTCTGTGCTAGCGTACTTAAATCTGATATAAGTGTCTGAACAGATAAATGCCCTCTCGTATGACTGTGCGGTGGCGTCTAGAGCCCTTGTCTCCGTAAGTAATTTACGTTTGAAATTAATCATTGTTGATCACGATATCCCTGATTCTGGCAACTGGCTTTGCATACTGCAATTGCAAATGACGTGGCAAACGCACATTTTCATACTTTGCAGATTACGTACAAGAGTGATTTATAGAAAGGATTTAAAGGGTTTTATATCTTGAACATGAAAAATTCAAAATGTGTAATTGAAGCACTCTTACTATTATATTTTCAATTTTACTTCTGTACTTGCATTAGGGGTCATACACCTCCAAATCAGTTCCATTTCCAATAAAATTTTATCCTATATCTATTTGCGGCCTCACCTCTGTTCATAGTCTGCACATCCCAAGAGCCGAAATCATCAATTCTTTCTTCCATTCACAGTTGCAAAATTCATCTCAAAATGAAAATAAGAACAAATTAAGGTACTCAAAGTTTTATTTTCCAAGAAACCGCAGGTAGGATAGGTAAAGGTCCACATTTCAATATACTTTTTTTAGAATTCGAAAAGAATCCAATCTAAACCTTTCTTCTTTACGAAGTGAGTGTATGGTAAGAAAAGAAACGATCTTCCAACTCAACCAGAGAAGTGTACTGATTGGGAGATCTTGGTGATGTTCGACCGGAAATAACGAGAATTTCACGTGCACATCTTAAAATATGAATGCAAAATATAAATTATGATGGTTAAACATCAATGAGTAATTTGAAAATCATTGTTAAAAGTAATTTAACAATTTGGGTACGAAGAAGAACGACGTATTTATGCGCAACAAAAAATTTGGGTACTCTTAAATAGATCATGGTATTATTTGAACGAGATGATTATGCACATTTATGATTTAACGTTTAATTTTGTAATGCTCTAAAGTCAGACTTTTTATTTAATAATGATTTAGTTATTTTAATAGAATTCGTTTTTTCCGCAACAAAAAATTTATTTACAATTTTATGGATCATTATCAAATGTAAAGAGTATTGGTGAATTGTTTGATTTGTTAAATTTGTCTAATTTTTAAGGAATAGTTCGGGCAGAAGAAAGAAATAATTAAAGAGATAGAATTTAATTCTAAAAAGCAATACCATTAGAAGTTTTATTTTGCCGGAAAACATTTTTAATAAAATTCATTGAACTCTTGTTTATTTGGAATAAAATTGATTTGTATTGTTGTATTGAAGAATTTGAATGGAATGAAGATTTTCTGCAATGTGTTGAAGTTTAATTTATTTGAAACGTTCAGTTAATTGATATATGTTCATATGAATTTGAAAAAATGTCTAGTTGGGTTCTAATTCTAATTAATCGCTAAATTTTGAAATAGCATAAGAGCATAAGCGCGCTTGAAAAATGATTCGAGGTCCACAGATATCTCCGAAAGTTAGAAATTGAAAATAAATTTTAGTAAGTACGGTAGAACACGGTAGGGCGACCTTTTACCCTCTGCTGAAAATTATTAAATATATTTATTATTTGTTGTTGTTTGTAATTGTAGGAAGGGTAGAAAAGAGGATGGTACTGATGCTGTATGCTTTTATTGCATAGAGATTTGATCAACTTCACCAGCGAATGATAGTTGGATCAAATGAAAGATTTGTAATAGTTGGGCCCATAAATGCTACATCTATAAAACGCATATTATGTTTGTTTTGTTTATTCCCAAAACATAAATTGAATCTGTATCGCATCTTAATATTAAGCTAGATTTTATATGAAATATGTACTACCCATTGGAGCCTACCTAATGATGCCAAAATTCATGTTAGAGGTAGTAGGCTTTAAAAACATCCCCACTATTTGATGTTTACCTTCACAAGATGCCTTTCTAACCCCTATATAAAAAGGGTGATTGATCAAGGGGGTGAAGGGCTACAACAGTACAGCCTCTTATCGTTTTGACCAATTTTTTGGTAATTCCCAGATTGAATGGCCTTTATTAATAAATATATAAATAAAATTCACCAACATCACCCCTCCTTTTACGAGTGTAATTTTATTTTTCGTATTTTAAAAATCACGTGGATTTTTACCTCTTCCTGTTGCCAAAGGTCTTTTTCTCAATAAAATTTCAACTGATTTCTGAATTTCATTTCATTCTTTCGTGGGTGACTTTACCTATCACAATGCAGTCCTCTCATTATATTTATTATTCCGAGTTATTGTTGATAATAATCAATCTAGTATTTTGTAGAAATAAACTAGACTAGATTCCCTAATCAATAGCTTTAAAAGATTACAGACATTTGTCCATAGAGTGGCCACTTTACCTCGCCTTCCACTGATATTTGATCTTATTCACAGTACAATTTACATTCATATTAAAAACGAATGAATTTTGTTTGTTATAAATGAGAGTGGATATATATTGCAGGGATTAATCCAATACGTATTTGCTGTAAGGAAAGGTTTAACGAATATTCCTAACATGTGATTTCGGATGAATCCAAAAGAAAATGATGTGGTATATTTCAATATTCGATATGTACATACGTGAAAGAAAATATTCCTTAGAGTGCTTACCGATAATTTCGATTTGTATTATATCAAACAAACATATTTTAAACATTTCTCGACGTGATTATTCAGAGATTTAACTGACAATGTTTAACTTTACAAAAGAATCTAATAAGAAAGAGTCCTAGTTCTTTCCGTCAGTCCAGCCTTTTGGAGGGTTGTGCATAATTGTATAATTCTGCCTGACACTCCTAAGGGTCCCATATTCGTGAGTGGGCATTTTGGGGAAAAATTCCCAGTTCTCTTGCTTGGAAGTTTTCTTGACTATAGCGGCAACAGCTGCAACAACACCAAAATTAATGCTGAGTTAATTTTCAAATTCAGAAGGCTCACCGCAAATTAATCCAACCTGAAGGCCGGCAATGACTGAGCGCCTCCAAGAGCCGAAGACTGCTCCTGCACACAGCCCTCCGATGGCGTAGTTGAGTCGGTCATCTTTTTTGCGCAGGTTGGTCATAATGAAGGTGCCCATCGTGAAAGCGGATGCCATCCCCATTAGGGGTCCCGTAATATAAGCGTACCGAGCCAAAGTGGGCAAGTAACCCTTCGGCTTCGAAACCATCAAGACGTCGACCGTGGAAAAAGCAGTTCCAATTCCTAGCGCATATTTGTTTATTGCAACCATTTTACCGAAAGCATCTTCGCCCTCAGGGTGATCGTAGTAGTTAGCATTTAAATTCATCCTGACCTGAAAATTGTTAAATAAGATTGAGTTTCCAAACAAAGTTAGTTAGTTAGCGTTTTCTGGGTAAAAGCCCTATAAACGATTGGAGATGTCAACTATTTGAATCGAGTAGTTAAGTAGTAAGTTAAGTTAGTGGTTAATTTGCATTTACTACATATAAAATAAAGCAATTAACTAGAAAATACCAAAGATATAAATTTACGTAATCCGGCACTGTTTTGACTTCCAGGTGACGGCTGACATTTGACAATTGTCAAACGAGGATGCGTTCAGTTTTCAGAAACAGTCATAAATTCGAACAGCGGGATGTCACTCAATCAATCTGAAGATAGATACATTTAGATTTTCTACAGAGAGCAAATGGTTTAGATCGCTTTGATATTTGGAAATGTGAAACAAGTTCGGAATAGGGGAAATGCGCCGAATCGAATAAAATTTTGAAGGAGGATTTTGCAAAATCTTCGAATCGGTGCATTTCCCCTATTCCTAATCTAAGCCCCTAAATTTAATTTTCTGTTTTACTGTATTAATTTTTCATACCATAAAACTAACGACATTTTTTGCAATTTTCAAAAATTGATTTGATATTATTTTCAAATAAATTTTATTCATTACAATAAGACATTTTTTGAATTATATAAAATAAATAAAGCCTTTTTCACAAAAAATATTTGAAATATACCTAGGACACCTGTTATTCAGCACTCGGACATTTCTATATACGCCGACGATATGAAAATCTCCAAACGGATATCCTCTACTTCTGACTCTCGACTGCTTCAGGATGACCTCGACAATTTTAGCATTTGGTGTAATAAAAACTCTCTTGAGCTTAATGTCTCCAAATGCCAATCCATCACTTACTCCCGTAGACGCCCCTCTTCTTCCCTCAGAGTTTATCGGCTAACTGATGAACCTATCCCCTTCGTATCCTCTCTTCGCCATTTAGGCATCATTTGAGATAGCGAACTTAACTTTCGTGAACACATTGACAGCGTGATTGCTAGAGCCAACTCCGTGCTTGGCTTTGTGAAACGTTGGTCCAAGGAGTTCCTTAATCCCTACGTAGCCAAATCCCTCTTTATTACCTTCGTCAGGCCTCTCCTTGAATATGCTTGCCAAAGTGTGGTCTCCATTGCAATCCAATCGAATCAATAGGATTGAGGCTGTCCACCATAGGTTCCGATTCGTGGTCTGACCATCAAAAACTTCCCCCCTACGAAAACCGTCTCTTACTGATCAACTTACAAGCCCCTGTGAAAGCGACGGGACCTTGCCGATATTACCTTCATTCATCAGCTGCTTACCGGTGAGATTGATTGTCCTTCCCTACTCCAGGGAATCTCCATTTACACCAATCCTCGTAACCTCCGTTTGGCACCTCTTTTTCGCCCTGCTTATCACCGTACCAAGTATGGACTTTCTGAGCCTCTCACCCGTATGCTTCGGAAAGCCAACTCCCACCCCTTTTTTGACTTTCACCTGAGTAAATCTTCTCTCAGAAATGCCCTTAATTCCTCCTAATATTGCCTGTTTTCTTTTTTCTTTTCTATCTTCTCATGTGCCATCATCATTCCCGCTCTTTAGTTTTAATTTGTTATTTTTTTACCTTAATTTTAATCTGTTTGTTAATTAGTTTTAAATTTATTGTAGCTTGTAAGAAACGATAAATAAATAAATAGAAACTGATAATTTAATTGTGGAAATGCCTTCTTTCTGTTTTTTTTTTAATTAATATATTGACAAAAAAAATTAAATTTAATTTTCCGGTCGCTTCGGCTCTTTAAAATACAAAAAAGTTAGTCAGAGCAGTTTGATATAATGTTTTATGTTTTTTTCAGATTCCATTTTAATAGATTGAATCAAAATTCAAAGTGCAAAATTGATTATACCTCTTAACAGTTGCACTGATAATTTTTTCAGGAACGAACAACGATTTACTAATTGACAATGCTTTAGAAATTTGTAATATTTGTGTTTAAGTATAAAGTAGAAGTCGAATTTCATAATAATAATTTTAGTATTTACTGCAATTTATTACTTATACTATTGTCTTGCTTTTATACCGATTTTGCGAATTATTTTCTTATAGTTATTATTTGTAGGTATCATTTTTAATTAAAAGCTAAGTTGAAAAATTTCAGCGTTCCTAAAAAATAAAAGGGGTCTTTGTGAACATCCACAAATAAGCGAATATTGAAAAACGTAAATTTAATTTCGAAATCAGCGATCTTAAAAGCGCCTCTGTACTCAATGTTGCTTAACCTTGATGATAGAAACAAAATATACCTGGATACAAACAAAATTAACTACAGCGAAGGGGTAAACACTTTGAAAAAATAAACGAATTCATAGTAATCATTTTATTTCTAAATTATGATGTCTCCTTAATTACAAACTCGTCGCGTGCACATATGCGTGCAGGCAATCTAACGTATGCCTTACTACTACGCTATGAATAAACTAGTTATAAAATATCCTGTGACTAGACTGAATGGATGCGGGAGGCTAAATCAACACCTAAGCAAAATAGAAAACATTTCATACGAAAATGCTAATTCTGGACAATTGTGTTCAAAACCCATCATCGGACTGTTAATAAAATATCTCAGTGGGTACATTTAAAAGTTACGAAATTTAAACTTGGACACGGTGAACAGAAAAAAGTCTGATGTTTTCTGAAACTATCTCTAATAATTCAAAATGTTTGGCATCACATCTTGGCCGAAAGTGTCCAATTAATAAAATTAGCAGTAAATGTAGAAAATTTGGCAATAACCGATAAATCTGGATAATCAGTCGAAATTGAGCATCATCACCTCTCTTCAAAAATAATTCACTCTTGCAGTTATTCCTCGGTAGTATTTTCCTAGAAAGATGTAGAATTTAATTTTAAAATGTACTACTTTTTTTTTAAAAGCTACTTCTTTTTCTTCGCCGTTTATAATTTCCATATCCTCGTCAAGAGGGCTTTCATCTTTATCACTTGTGGACTCCTTGGGTTTGTCTTCGCTGTCCTCTGATGAACTCAGGTTTATCAGGGATAGAGTCATTTTACTGCTGAGCACCACCTTAAAAATAATTTTTATTTAAAACTCCATTCCGAAATTTTCATCCTAAGAATATTTATCTTACGGCTGGTTCTTCCGGGGTGCCGTTGAGCTCCTTATCGATAACATTTTCTGTTCGAATTTCAGAGTCTGCAACTAATATCTGTGATTCGTGAGGTAGGGATCCTTCAAGATAAATCGATTGGGGTTCAGGTTGTTCTTCTGCATCATCATTGGACTGCAATGAAAACAATTTCGAGTTTTGAATAAAATCATTTACAAAATATACACATAATATGGGTTAAAAACTTTATTAGTACGAAAAATAAGAGTTGACAACGAATTTTAACAAAATGCATAAACAGAGCATTAGATTAGATTAATATTTTAGAATTGGTCTAGCTATAGTAGAGAATTTGTTTTATTAAAACATTAGTTACAATACTTTTTGATTCCAACTAACTTAGGTTTAGATAAATCTGTTATATACATACATACAAGATTACATATATATTTCATATTCATATAGACACCCACAATTTTCAGTTACTCAAAATATTAGTACCTTAAAAATTGAGAGTTAGAGACTTTAGTCTGAAGCTTTTCTCAATTTATGAAGATTTTTGCTTAAATATTTTCATGTCAATTGATTAAATGGATCCCAAGGCAATCATTAGCATACATATCCAGATACATACGCACTTACAATTAAAACTAAAAATCTCCCAAAAAGTTGGGTAAAAAATTATGGATGTTTCGTCTTTTCTTATTATTACAAAAACACTGTCTAATAAATTTTCCAAATATTAATGCTGCTGAATTTTAATATTAAATAATTAATTAAGTAAACCAATTTGTCTAGTTTAGTTTTATTTATATATGAAAATTGTTTCTATTTCGAACCATTATAATAGTAATCTAGGATGCAAAAATTACTTTAAAGAATATGTTTTGAAAAATGCTTAGGTACTAGGAAAACGAACTAGAAATATACACTCATCTAGGTATATTTGTTTTCAGTCGTCAAGCCTTTCTTGGAGCCACGCATTAGTAACGATTAAACAATTATTTTTAGTCAGCCCAAAGCACTTACATGTTCAGGATGAGAGATGAAAACAGGAGTTGGAGGGCGATTCCACTTTTGACCACCCTCACAACTGGCTGTCAATTCCATGCCAAGAACCTAATGATTTATTAAATCAAAAATTTTATGTATTTTCAAAAAATGATCTATCATAAATCGAAAGTATATGTATAAGTTTGTTTAAGAAAATTAGTGAATTTTCCTATGTGTGTATGGAATGAAAATAAATTGAATTAAAAGTATAAAAATTTGGGCTAATGAAAATATTACAGCTGCAATAGTATCAAAAATTGTGCCAAATTTATTCAAAGAACGCTTTTGTGTAAAAGTAGCAAATTTTACAATTTTTGCATTTTTCATAATTCGTTTTATTCAATTACCTTAACGGTTCGTTCCGCACTTTCTTCCCTCTTCTTCTTTTGAGGCTCTTCCACATTTTGTTCACTCTTAATCAGTTCTTCAGTTTCTTTTTTAATATCTTGTGAAGCTTTTTCAGGTAATTTTATGTTTGGTTCAGTACTATCAACGCCCTTAGCATGTCCATTTGAAATGTTTCCATTTTGAGGTCCGTTGTCTGTTTCCTGGAATATATTAAAAATAAAATCATTAATACCATGTGATAGAATAGAATAACTTTTTGCATGCTTTCCAAGTATATTTAAAAAAACTTGATGTTAAACAAATTAAAAATTATGGACAAAAATTTAAAAATAATTTTAAATAAACAACAATTAGTGTTAATGTTTCGAGTGTTTTTCCTTCACAAAATAACGCTTTTAAGGGAGCAAACACTTATTAAATTTTATTATTATTATTATTTTATTATTATTGCCTATATCACGCACTTAATTTGGGATTAGTGGCAAAGTTAAGATAAACGAGTTAGAAACATAAAATCACCCAAAGCTCTAACCTTGCTTAGGTCTGAAGAGTTTTCTCGTTGTTTTAAATGTTCGTCAGCAGCATCGATTAAGCCCTGAATTGCAGTCACGACTGAGTGTATGAAATTGAGATGGCATTAATATTTTATGTATGTTCAACATTTAAAAAAAAAAATATATGGAAGAGAAGAAAGAATCGAACTTTAGGATTTTAAAATATGTCCTCCATGTACTTGTGGCATGCTTCAACACCTGGTGCTCATCAACTCATGCATTCAAAATACATTCAAAAATCCACTAGAGAAATTGGGTCACATTACGTTAAACTGTGGGATCAATGGAAAAGAATCGATTTCGTTTCGTAGAAATAGTAATTTTCTTTAATTAGGTATTACAAGAAATAGGATAGGTTGTTCGGTGGAAAGAAAAATTTTAATACTTTTATTTTCTTTTTAAACGTATCATAAAGTTATATTAGCTGCTAACATAAACTTTTAGAAAAATATTTTGTTTTTGAATTTTTAGCAACATCGAATTTATTTAAGAAGGACGAAGATAATCATCACAGGACCTTGGTTGGATGGAGGTAAATTGTAAGACGAGCTGAACTCAAAAAAGTTCTGCTGAAAATTTCTTCTAAACTTAGAAAACACTTTTACGTTTGCGTACTAAAGCATTACAAAAGGAATCCTTGCCTGTTTGTTTGCCTGTGGAAAGTCATATGAAAAAATTCTACAATTGTTTTTGCTTTTATTATAGGTCTTTGATAGTTTGAAGTTTTTAATATAAGCAAAAATACCGCTTTAAAGTTGTTCTTCCTTTCTTCTTATTTCTATTTTATGAGGCAGTTAATTATAAAATCTAAGTCTAAATATCTTCTTAACCCAAGTTCCACACTCGGGTTACCTGTACCCTAGATAATTTTAAAAACCTTTTTCATTAATTGCTTTGGCGTTGTTTAACTTAATTTTTCTCAAGCAAAAACTAACACTTAATTTTATAAAAAATTTTACGTGAATTAACTACTGAAAATAGCGTAACCCATAATTTAGCAAAGATTCCAAAAATAAAGATCGGCCAAACTTACTGCAAATTTCAATACAACCGCATTTTTTAATGGTACATTTATAATTTTAGTTATTTGTAATTATGAACATTGTTGAGCACCATGCGCACCGTTGTTTTAATTTTACTGTGCAGATTCCTCAGTTAGGTTAATGAGTATACTTCTTATATTTTATACATTCTGATTCTATAGTTTATAGTTCCCTTAATTATGTTTATTTGAATTTAAAGGAAAGACCGTACTTTGGCCACTTTAGGGGTTTAGATTTTTTTATATTATAATGGTTTAAGAGTTGTTTTTACATATATCTGCAAAAAAAGTCATACACAAATTCGAGTTTATAGCCTCCTAAAAATACTTTAGAATTTTTGGTTCTGATGCTGCTTTTGCAAATCTGATTTATTGAAAAAAAGTCTCAAAAATCGTCGTACTGCACTATTTATTCCATGTTCTTTCGTTGATTGTTTATATTTATTTTATATTTAATGTATTTCCTTTTTTATATTGATATCACAAAATGCTGATGCACTTATTGTTAAATAAAAGTAATTTAATAAAATCGATGTTATTTCTTGTAGCATTGTTGGGACCCAAGCCAAGATTTTTGAATAGATATTGCTGCTCACATAATTCCGACTTACGACATGACTTCCTGTTGCACATATATTTTCAAATTTACAATTGTTCTTTTCCTAAATTTTAAATAATTATTTAGATAATATATAATAATATATATATTTTTATTTAATTTTATTTTGGGTTGCAAGTAAACACTGAGTTATGTGCATTTAAAAATTATTAAAATATAAAAGCATGCAGAAAAGTACACATAAATATTTTCTTTTCTGAAATCACACATTGAAATATGGAAAACTAAGAAATACTAAGGAAGAAGGATGTATATAAATCAAAGACAAACATATACTCAGTTTATAAAAGGAGACGTCGGCAGAAATTTTGACGTCGATTCAGTTGCCATGATCGGACGTTGTCTTAGAAAGTTCATGACGATCATCTTGAAATCACAAATTAAACTTTAATAGTCAAAATACATCAGATGATTATTTGATTAAAATATAGTTTTTATTTGTATACTGGCAAACTAACCCTTAAATAAAATGCAGATGATTATCATTTAAGAATTAATTGTAAAATTGTAGTCGGACACTTTCGAATGCTCATTTCTCCACATATCACCACAAAATAATACTTCAATAACATATGGACATAGGTATATAGTTTATAAGTTTTTATTTCAGCAATAAGAATGCCAATTAATCAAGGCTTTCATATGTAAAATTTGCGAATTCTATGTATCATCCAAGATTAGAAACTGTTGTTTCCATTCCTTTAAGCATAACCACCTAAGTCTAAGGTATCAGAATTATAATCCTACCGGTGTACTTTGAATTATTTGACATTATGCAGGAAATATGAACTTTGGGTAATGAGCGTAAAAGTCATAACAGAATAAAAATGTATGAAACCAAGGGAAACGTTTCCATATCAATTTCATTTCCCGCATGCTATTTTTAGATGAAAATGCAAGTGACTGCAAACTAGACAAGTTTTCGAAGGTTGACATTGAGTGATGGACGATGTTTTTTGTAATTTGAAGAAACTAAGCATTTTTAGTTAGTTTTAAGATTATTTATAGATTTAGTTATTATAACTTTAAAGTTGTTGATCTATTAATCAAAACCTGTTGTTATAATGATGCATTTAATCTGAAACATCAAAAACTCGCATTTATTAATAAAATCAAAACTTTTGGCTTATGATGGAGGATAATATAAGAACTAGTCATCTAAAATAACATTTTGGATCAAGGTATTAAACAAGTACCTAAACATGTTGGAATGAATTTCAGAATTCTAATTAATGAATTTCTAACGTACAAATTTCAAAAGGCGAACAACATCTTGTCTTTTAATTTAACTGAACAACAATTAACGAACATTTTTCAAATCAATACCACTCTAATAATAATGGGATCCAGTCTAACGATTATGTTTATAAGACATCCTGATCTCTCACAAATTAGAGTTTTCAAATAGAAGCTGCAATCTGTTTTTATAAAATAATCTGCGTCATTTTGAAATTCTAGTTTCAAAGAAATGTGATAGGTGATCACTATGCCAAATGACTCTGAAAATTTAAATATTGTTTTTAAATGTGCGTATTATTTCTTGTAATTAATTTTAAGGCATATAAAATGTAAAATCTTGTTCAAATGAAGAGATAAATTAAAAAAAAAATATTGAATTAAAACCACAAAAATAATGCAAATGTAAAAAAATGAATGAGATGAAAATAAAAGCATAATCGATATATCGATATTAATATTAATATTAATGTTTTTAGACCACGTAAGTGAATTATATTTTTAAGGTAAAATTATTTAATAAATTAATGTTGCTCTAACCTTTGCTTTATAGCGATCACAATTCATTTCAGCGATTAATCGAGCCATTGCTTTTTCAGTTTCCTCGAGTTTTTTCCTCAACTTTTCGATTTCCATCAACTGTTCCCGCTCCTGGCCATGTTCGAGGCGGCCCGGACCACTGATTCCATTCATTCCGTTAGTAGTAGCTTTTACAATGCACTGCTGAGCCGAGCGATTGCTATAACTAGTGGATGAGATGTCACCATTTGCATGCTTTTGACCACAGTTACGAGAATCGTGCACATGTTGGTGATTACATCCTAAAAGTTGTTTTGTTCGTACAAAATAACAACGAAAATAAAGTTGCAACATGAATGAAATTTGAAACATGCCTTTTATACATCTACATTCGAATATAATTTCTTTCTACTTTATTTTTAGTAAATGTAGTAATATTAAACATTGCCGCAATATTCGCTAGCCGCGTTAAGAACGAAAGCCTTGAGCATGGTTCCAGTTACAATAAACTTTAAGCATTTCACATAACACAGAAGGCAGAAGAGTTTAGATGTGCAGAAAGTTTTTAATTAAGAATAATTTGTGAAAGAACTACGGTTAATAAGAAATCGAGAGATTATAATTCGTGATCTACTGATGAAATCAATGAATAAACATTTTTTTATTCTTCGTGTATTAAGTAATGCTGTATATTTTGGTTCCTATTTTTATTTTATTCGGAAACCAACCAAAAGGAGGTAATAAAGGTAAGTAGAGGTAATAAAAATATAAATTTAAGTTAAATAAGAAGAACCCAATTTCCAAGAATCCAGCATTATCCTGGATCACAACTATGCAATTCATAAAACGTGTATTGTTTAGCATTATAGTAGTAAATATGAGAAAATTTAGGTTTTCAATGATGAAAATAATAAAGTTATAGAGAAGACAAACATTTTAAGCTCCAACTCAAATTTATAATTTACTTCATAGTTAATACAACTCTTAAGTAAAGAGAAATTGGTCTAATTTATCCGTGCACAAAAATTAAGTAATCAACAGTGGTAAACTACTGTTTTTATAAAAAACTATAAATAAATTCGTGACGGGAAATAATTTTGATTTTGTATTCTGAGGCAATACCGAAGCTTATTAAACGGGTTCTGAAAATTATTTATTCAAATCCATTACTCGTACTAAAGCAAGTCGAAACATACAATCAGAATCTTCTCTTTTAAAAAAATCATGAACAAATCTATCTACAATCTATCCCAAGGTTCTAACATATCTTTGTAGGAATATATGGAACACATTATTAGAGAAAAATAATTTAAATTTAAAATGTTAACATATGTGTTTAATAAAGACCAAAAACAAAAACTGCGGACGTTCCTTATTGGAAATTAAACTAAATTTAAAATTCCAAACCGATATATTCAAATATTTATGTAGGAATTCTGATATAAGTCTCCAGATTATTTTGATTTTCCTGCTAGTGTATGTATTACTTATCACTAAGTTGAGCACCATCCGTTTATAATTTTTTTCATTAAAAGGTACAGCGTAGCTTAGTAAGAATATTTTGGAAAACTTTTTGTTTAATAAGAAAAAGTGATTTTTCGCGTCATAAATATGAATAAAGAAGCATTTGGGAGTTATTAATTTGAAGTGCCACAATATTCGTGAAATATCTTTTATTACTTACGTATCTGGACTAAATGATAAATAAATAAAAGTTTAAAAATATATTTTAACTATAAATTTCCTTATAAATAAGACCAAAAGAATAATTTTGCAAAGCTATAATAAAGTTTCCTATCCTACATATATCAACTAACCCTGATATTTTTAATTGGCTTAATCAATTTTTATCCAAACCAGTTCAGCAATTCTACTCTATCCTTTCATAGATAAGGAAACAAAAATAATCATATCTTCTATTCTCATATTATTATACGACTATTACACCAAGTGTAAAACGAAATTTCAGGACCAAAATATTTAGCAGATAATAAAATTGACAAAAATAATATTGCAATTAGTACCCCTTTATAATATTCAGTTTTGTGTTCTTACGAAATTTGAGATTGCAGATTTAATAACTGAACATGCACTCTTAATCTGGCAGAGTTCTACTATTATAAAAGTTTGCATTTTTAAAATACGAGTGGTATAATAAGCCCACTTGTAAGTAAATATGTAAATATCTATGTTTTCCTAAAATAAAAAGATTCAAGGGACTGTGCACAAGTTGCATTCAAATTATGTGCTATTTTGGAGGAATATTCATTTATGTATTCCTGCATGCTTTCTAAATAATTCAGAGCAAAGGAGACGCAGATTTAATATAATTTAACGACCGTATTATAAAATGCAAGATCTTTTTCTACTAAATTGAATTAAAATATAATTAAAATATGTTTTAGAAGATGTTCTTACTCCCTGTATAATGCATGATTGCAGATGAACTTCTCAGATGATTAATGATAAAACTTTTTGAAAAATTAGGTATATGATGTCCGGGTTCTCCTAAAAGGCAAATTCTTAAAATTGTTGATATCAAGCATAACCTTCATATCCGGTTATGAAAAATGCATGCCCCAAATAGTCAACCCATTATTGTTTTTTAATATTATAGCTCACGAATAATATTTCTTTAATAAATTAGTAAGTGAGTATCCTTATGTTAATGTGTTATTCCTTAGTTTTAAGGGATCAGAAATTTTATTTCGCAAATTAACTAAAATTGTCATGATTCTAATATAATTATTCGAATCTAATACTGTAGTACAGCTCTCAGTGGATTGTTTATATTGTACGTTTCTAAAATATTTATTTATAGATGAGAAAATTTAAAAAGTTTAGTCGATAATATTGGAACTACATATTGTACACAGGATAAACGTAACGATTAATCGAAGAGGATTCACAGTATACGAAAAATTGTTAAACAAGCCAAAAAACCAATAGTGTAGAAAAGAGTGAAGTCTGTTCGAAAGACGTATCGAAAGGACATATTTTAAAAATTATTTATTAGAGAATATAAACGCAAAAGGTGGAATACGTTGAAAGAAACATATTAGTCGTACTTGCCGCGTGTTCATTCCACCCTTATTATATGCGAGCAGAGGAGAAAAGTTATTGTAGTATTTCGAATTGCTTAAATTGATTGTTTTGTGTAAAATTTTTAATTTGTGCTTACCTATTTTCGGGCCACAGTCTTCAGTTCGTCTTCCGGAACTAGTTTGACCAAACACCTCTTTCCTGAAATTTGGATCTGCCGGGGCGGCTCCATACGGGGCATTCGGAACTGGCTTTTTAAACAATATCTAAGCCGAAGAAATTCAGTTAAATAAAATAAAATTTAAGGGAAAATATACCTTCATTATTGTGTAGATAAAAAACGCTATTATTCCTACTGTGTATAGTGGCATTATGAAACTCATACTTCCTGCTTTGGGTTGGGCTTGGTGCACTGACCCAGCCCCAAGTGGCGGCCTCATACCTGGAATAGGTCCAGGCTGAAATATATATTTAAATAAATTTAAATAACATTATCCAAAGCCATACGCTTTTTATCATTGTAATCAAAACGAAATTTCCGAGCTTAAAGTAACAATAAAGCACAAAACGGATGCTATTGGAAGAATTGGAATAATATGCAAAAATGGCCAATTTCATTATTCGAGTCCACTTTCTTTTTATATATAATTTTTTTATCTTGTTTCTACTCCACTAAAAATCGCTATCTGACTGATAAAAACTTTCGATCGTTTCGTTAAGCCCTTTTCTTGAATCCATTCGTTTTTCCATTCGAATTATTTCGACTCTTTTTTTGTGAACGTAGACTAAGAAATTTGCCAATTTTTTCTTTGTTAAAGGTCAGCCGGAAAATCAACTGAAAGTAGACTAAGGTAGTGAACAAGAGAAGGAAAAAAAATTGAAAACAAACTGAAATTCGTTTGAAAGACTAAAAATTGTGTACTGAAATCAATTGGAAACTAGAATAAAATATATTTTCCATCCATGAGCGCAGTTTGTTTTCAGTCTATTACTTTCTGTCTCTTCAGTATACTTTCAGTTCGGTTTTCGACTGTCCTTTAACATAGATAAAATTGTTAAATTGTTCAGTCTGTTTTCAGTTGTATTTTTTCATCTGGGTTTGTATTCTGCATAAAATATAATTCCTTTCATTTTTATAAATTAAAAATTGATTAAAATTTAATTTAATAAGAAAAAAACACTATATTTATTTTAAAAGGCTTCAGAAATAATGAAAATTTACTTCTTCAAATTTAAATAATTCTATTACTGTAGTACTACCAGAAGTTGTTTTAAAGAGTAATATTCAATTTTTGAATAATTTCCGGATATGCATATATCTTCTAGTAATCTAATAATTTTCAAAACATACGAAAGCACCATGTTCAATAGTAAAAAAAAAATCCTATTTAGGAAGATATTTATCTTATTGGTTTTCAAAATAAATTTGCGTGAATAGATTGCGATTTTTGAAGAACTCTTTTAGAAGATCTAAACCTGGAATTAATAACGATACTAAAGTCGCAATGAAGTAATTTATACCTCAGCAGATGGGGCTTTTGACCACAAATATTTCAGTTTGAGCGACTGAACTAGGACCATGTATTTTCTAAAAATATCTTTATAAACATGTTGCATCGCAATATTTAGAACTTGTTTATACCAATAAAATACGTCAAATGAAGTAATTCGGATTCTTTGAGAGTTTGTAAGATGTAAGATTTACTTTGGATTGATTCATCTATCTTTTATTATACTGGTTCTGTGTTAAGGGATATATCCTTAATTTTTGTTTGTCATTTTATAAAATGTTTGAAAATGTATTAAATGATACTAGGAGTTCCCATTTTTTTATTATATCTGAATATATCTTACTGTATGGACCTACCAATAAATTTAATGCGTTATCGTACAATATAAATTAACGATAAATATATGAGTAAACGAATAACGATAGCTCATCTAATTTGATGTGATTGCTACCACCTAACTTAAAATTGTTCAATGTTTTACTATTTCTTTATGAAATGAAGCTGATCTTTCCTGCAAGGCAAAACAATGGAAATTCTCCTAGTCTAGAAATACTAAGTCATAAATACGGAAAATGAAAGAAGTCATTTTATTTTCCTCAATAAAATAGCAATTTTCCCATAGTAGCCAAAAACATCCAGGAGATATTTGGCCCGCATTCAAAATACAAAAATAGAAACTAACCGGTAAATACATTTTCTTGAATTGTCTCTGACAATGAAGAGAAAATATGCAAACGGAGCAAGAATGAAGCGTCTTGCGACTTAGAAAACGCGAGGTCGATCCCAATTAATTTAAGAAACGAAATCGATCATCAATTAGCAGGCATTAGGATCAGAGATCAGTCAAGTGTTTATAGATTGGCGAGAGGTCAAGAATGGTCTAAACCTTGTGGAATTCGGACTTACCCTTCCCTCCACAATCCGAGGGGGGGGAGACGACTTTGACCTTTCCACGATCGGAACTGTTGGAGTCGAAGGAATTGCGCGACCTCTCTCACGCATCGCAGGATGAATTGCATCTGGTCGAAGATGTGGCGGCCTTTCTTGTCGTAAACCTGAGAAAATTTAATTTTATATATATAAATATTTAAATATTTTAAAGAGATTTTATTTTAGTAAACAACCAAAATAAAAAAAGACGTTATAATTTGAACATGCTGTATCTTTTTAAGAGGAACTTAATTTTAATATAATATTTGTCCAAAATCGTCATTATTAATTTATCTCAGAGATAAACATTACATTATAAGAAAACTCATGCCAAAAAGCTGACTGATACGATAAAAGCAACACTTTTCCATTTTACTCTCCAAGCTATATTTCTGTAATAGGCTTTTTATTTTTTTGAGGTATATATATACATATAGTATATACCAGAAAAATAAATAATTAAATGAGAAAATTACCTGCACAAAAAGATATTAACAAGTTAAATTTTTGTGCAGGCTACTATGTTTATTTGCTTTATTTGAAAACAAATTCAAATGTCCTTTTTATACTAAATTTTAATCTAACAAATTTTAGTATTCTTGGAAAATGTGATGCTTTTTGTCCTAAGAAAATGGTAATTACACAATAGATCAGTTTAAACTTATTAATATAATTGTCCGCTGAGATGTTAAGGAGTTGAGCCCCGAAATAGAAAACTTTTATTCAACGAATAGTAGCAAATAAAGAGTTGTACAAAAATCGTAAGAGTTTAAACATTTGCTTTTATAGATAGCAGTCGAGTTTAGCTCTTTGCTCAAATTGTTTATAATTTAATATGTCTTAATTTATAAAAGTAAACTTCTATTCAGAATTTTAATTTACGATAAAATCGAAAATCTTTGATTAGGTAATTTTAATTAGGTGCAAAAGAGTTTTAAAAATTGCAAAAATATGAATCTTCACATATTTTTTATTTATACATATTACACATAAATTATGGAGGTAACTAACCGGAAAATTAATCTTTCCACAACTCTATTGCTCTACACGTTAATATATGGTTTGAGGCAATTGGGAATTCAACCTGATACAAGATAAGAAAATATGAAACTTGTTTTTCACTTTCTGTAAAATTAAATTATTATGGAAGTTGTTATACACAGAGTTAATTTTTCTTCCGAGTAAAAAGCAGTAAGTAGATCAAGACAATTTTAATGATTTGTTGTTAGAAAGAAATTCACTCAAAAGGAAAACACGCAGGAATGCATTCATTGAAAGCAAGATTGCAACGCTTATCCACTCGAATGTTCGTCGAATGATAACCTACTCATTTCGCCAGTAACAAGATTTAGTCGCTTTCGGTACAACTGCGGTCCAATTTCTGCTTTTGTGGCATTCATAAACGATTCGCGATCTAACACAACATCGCAGCATGCTTGACGACGGAAAATAATAATGCATACAACATTTAATTAAAATAAATAAAATTGTAGGCATGTTTTTAGTTCCAAAAAAAAAAAATAATATAAAATATATAGAATAGATTGAGTTGAAGGTATCCTTTTCGTGTTTGATGAAACCTTGTACTAATGTTCATTCAGGGTTAAAAGTGAGGAATATGCGAAGAAAATTTGCCGGTCGTTCGTACTTGCCAAGATATTTAATTTTGAAATTCGGTATAGTTAAAAGAAGTTTTTGCTCATTTCCACAATTGTGCAAATACCTTAAATTAAATATGTTTACATTCTTCTATTTTAGAGTTTTTCTACAAGAGTTTTTGAAATTAACGAATCAAAGATAAATATCTTTTTCAGTTTATTGACGGTGGCGATCACGTCTTAAAAAATTGTCAAGTGAAGTATGTATAGTAAAATTTCCTTTGTTTCCAGCAATTAAGTAGAATTATTTACCTAAATCACGAGAAAACATTTATAATAAAATGGTTTTTCCACAATGTTTACCACAATATCGGCGGCAACTATTAGTTTCCAGACTGTTCAAGTGAAATACGAGTACATCTCATGAAATACAAGCGACCGACAAAACGTTTTTACATATTCGTTACGTTTGACTCTAAACGAACGTTTCTGCAAAGTTCCATCAAAATTCGTGAAAAAACCTCACTCTATTTATGGCAAACAAATTTAGCAAATTAAAAGCAGTATTTTGAATTTGTGAAATAGAATTTTATATGATCTTTCTTATAAGTATAAAATGTCTGCAGATTGTAACTGAAAGTATATGTAAATTTAAATTTCTTAGAGAACTATGAGATTTTTGGTAAAAAAATTATTGCATTTTATTATTTAGAAAATAGTAAATAACTATAATAATACATTTTTTTTAAAATTACATGCTACGTTATTGAAATTCGCTTAATTTTCCTTTTTTCAGAACTAAAGACGTGGGTTATATTATTAAAAAAACTTACCAGTTCCACGATGCTCCTTTGGGACACTCTGTTTAGGGGTTACTCCAAACATCATGGGGTAGAATACTTTTGGCCAGAGTATGGCGATGCATCCCACCACTGTCACCATAACAAATAGGGTTTTTCGGGGGCCAATGCCTCCTTGGTTTTCAATTTGGGCAACATTTGGATGGTTCCTCATCTTGATTTTTTATTAATTACCTTTTTAATTTGAGCAACCGATTGAGCAGTTTTCAAATAAATTTTTAAAATGTTATACTACATCTAAGCCTAGTGGTTATTAATTTCGCTTTTCTCCTTTATATGTTCATCATTTTTAATATAAAAATCGATGAATTAATCTGAAATTAAAAGGAAAAATTTTATTATTATTTGCAAGAACCTATTAATTTTATTAATGATATGAAAAGAGCAGACAAAACTAGATATTGAAGGTGGATTTGTTACTACGTGATTAAAATATTATTAGCAGAACAGCAAATGAATCTACTAAACGATTTCTTAAATTAAATTCAATATATTTTATGAAGTCAAAGGCAACAATGAGAATATGTGCTCGTAATTTCCTTATAGCCTTCGAGTACATATGTATGAGCTTTTGTCTTCTTTCCTCAATCACTGTAAAGTTATCTAAAAGTTAACTCCATGTGCCTCATCAATTTCCATTTTCGGCGATCAACATGATTCATACAATTTAGCGTTTTAATAAAACAAAAAAGCTTTAATCTATTGAAACCTATAACAAATTAAATTTAAATAATAGCCAATATTGGCTAAGAGGTTTGAGAAATATTATTAAGTTGTTTTACTTTAATGATTAAAAATTCAAATTAGAACCCAAGAACAGTGAGAATTGAAAATAAAATATAATTCCACCTTCTAATTACTTTGGTTATCGGAAATCGCAGTTTCTTTCAAAGTTTTATGAAATATTTGACTGAATAATAATAAAGTGGTTTTATAAATTACGATGTATTAGCATCATTTTTTATATGACAAATCAGATTTTTATTTGATTTGAGCTATTTTGGTAAATTATTTAACTTATCTTCTTTTATGCGCAAAAAGTTTTAATGTATTTTAATATATTCCTAGACTAAAAACATTTTTTGAAAAAATTGGTGTATAAAACTGGTTAATAATTGTTTTCAAAAAATTGAAGATACATTTCATTTGAATGTCATCAATTTTAATTTGATAAAGCATACCATACAAACTCAACAGGAAGCGTAAAATTATCTGAATTTTTAAATATGTACAAAGTTTAAAAACTTTTGGGCAAAAGTTTCAACGTGCCACCGAATTTGTCTTATGTTGAAAGCATTGTAAATCCTAAACTATTAATTTTGTATTGATGGATGTATATTTTATTGTAGAAATGACTCACGTGCACGAGTTTCGTCAAAAGGTGAAGTAAAACGAGATATTTTCGATATTGCAAAAATCCAGAATGCGTCAGACAGGTGATCAAGGCCACCAAGAATCTGCAAATGGAGTTCCTGCAGATCCAATAATTTTTAAGTTATTTTCATTCAATAGAAATGTAAATAAACAAATCTCAGGCCGATACATGTTAATGTACTAGTAGACTTGTCGAAAGATCTTTCACTTGCTACTCTTAAATTTTGGTTCTTGCTTAATTTGCTCTAAATTTAAATTGTTGTATAAATACTCCAGATTTGTGATGCACCATTTATCACACAAGTCTCTTTAAAAAAAACAACAGGCACAAAGCACTTGCTGGTGAATGATGTGAAATGACCATTTATCATGTCTACGAAGATAATCCTATTTCAAAATCAGTAAATCGAAACGACTCTGAGAATTAAGCAAACTGCAACTAATAAGAATTAAATGATGTAAGAACTAGCTAGTCTGATCGACTTATTTGTAAAGTTGTTTACTGCCGCAGCCAATAATTTTTCAATATGCAGGCGAAAAATCGCTTACACTTTTGATCTTATCCAATGAACATATACGTGAGAGCCGCCTTCATCATTTCTGAAAATAAATTTTTTGTGTAGTTTTAATGTAGGAAGCCGGAGCTAAATCAGCATGATGGTGGTTCATCGTTGTTGGATTATATTTAATTTTAAATTTTTGAAAAGATCATCATTCCATGGAGGACAACTGGGCTTCACCGAATTGAAACGCGCAACTTTATTTTAATTGATTTCTTTTAGGATGCTGTCGTAAGAAAGGATTCAAACGAACCCACGGAAAGCTTTTCTTAGCAGCATTTTTTATCTACTCTCTTCAGCGTGGGCCCAAAAACTTGAATTATAAAAAGTCAAGGCCGATTTTGTATTGTTTACATGTAGAGATGTGTTGATCTTGTAAGTCAATTAGAATGGACAGAAATCTGATTTGGATTTTCAAAAAAAGGTCAGTCAAGGATGATGAATCTCGAATTTGAAATTATTTTAATTTTTTTGTTTAAAACAAATGTTTTCTATAAATAACGTAAATCAGTATTGCGCATCTAACGATTTAACGTATAATATAAATAATTGATTATTTATATAACCAAATTTTTCTGGTAAACGCAGTGATAAATAATTTTACGATCTACGTTTTCAAAATACATTAGAACACTTTAACGCACTTCATTTTTGATAAACAAAAAACTTTTTATGAGTTTTCTTTCTGCACTGCAAGTTTTTTTTGGCAGAAATTGCTTTAGCTATAAAATTTTTTATACATACTTGCATCAGGTCGATGCAAACAAACACATTTTAAATTTGTTTACAACAAATTTTTATGAGATTCTCAACTATGCGAAATAAGATAAAATATAAAAAGAAAAAAAGATATTTGCTTCGAGTATATACCATATGTACATATATACTTTATCCAATATTTGGTTAAATGTAATAGATCCACTAAAAGTGAGCTAAAATTTTGTAATATATGAGATCTCTTTAAAATCTTTTATTATTTATTGTGAAGAATAATTAAAGTTTTTTGTTTAATTTTCCTTCAAAAAAAAGTCAGAAAAGAAAACCTCGTAAAAGTAGCATTCTGCAGCTGAATTTTTCTAAACTTTCTACAATGGGAACCCTTATTTTATTGCCCTTTTACTATGTTCTTTTGAAATTAGTTAAAATCGTTCAGAAAACCTTTCCTGAAACTTTTACCTTAAAATATTTAAGGAACTAAAATTTCTTTCCTAATATTTTTAAAAATTTTAAGAAAAATTGGAATACTTTACAGCAGAACTGTAGGTGTGCATAATATTTGAATAAACCTTACTCTGTAAAATATAATAAAAGTTTTACTTAGAGATATGAATTCTATTTTATTCTGTACATAGTTAAAATAAGACCCACATGTCTGTCTGCTCAAGATTGTCTGTCACAACGTACTAATAAAAATTTGGCATAAACCAAAAACAGGTATCAACCTTCAATATTTTGGAGGTCAATTATGGGGTTTTTGAAACCGATTTTAAGATGTCTAAAGAAAAGTTGACGTTAGGTTTGAATCCCTTATTTGTTCATATTCATTTTAAAATAAGGTGTATATAATTGTTTTTTCTACCATAAGTATTAGGTTAAAGTTCGGAAAGGACAAAAAAAAAATAAATAAATATAACATCGTGTGAAAATCATTTCCAAACAGTGAACTCACCGCATGTTGAATAATTTATAAGCATTGTGAACGATGATGTGAACAATGTAAACTTGAAATATTTTTAAAAATTGTGTTCATTTATTTTGAAATATTTTACGGTCATCCAATTCAAGTCGTCAATCAGAAAAACTAATAAATAAAGCCTTCTTCATGTGGCTGTAAGAAGACATGATTGCAAAAGCCTAATATTGGAATCCAGTAATGAATAAAAAAAATAACGAAAATTGCCATTGATGACAGGCTTCAAAATTAAAAATACTTTATTTTTGGGGGCTGAGAGTTAGCCATTCAGCACATCATTTGCCTCCACTTTTAACGCTTTAATTTTATCTTAAGCGAAGTCTCACAACGTCATATTGATGTGTAAGAGATATGGCCAGTGGATAACACACTTTTACAAAATGGGCTTTATTTTTAGAAATATTTTTTTTTTCAATTTTTGCATACGAGACATTGACATTAAAAAAATAGTTGCTTTTGTGCAAATTATCCCCGCAACGTACACGAATTTGTTTCCCAAGATACAAAGTCATCAAAGGTACCAAAATGCAAATAGAACTGAGGCGCCTAATTAAAACTAAAACACATTTTCTATTTATGTTAACAACGTTATAATTACATAAAATTAGCAAGTCCTGAAATTTTATTTTTAGCGCAACGTTTCTTAAATTTGTCGACTTTTGATTTTGATTTTCTATTAGGAGGACAAATGTTACCGAAATTTCGTTCACTCTTCAGTAGTATGTAGTACTCCTTTTAATTCCTAGGCACAAAACCAGTTTAAATAGTTCAGCTTCAAAAATACACCTCACACCGGTTCACGGTAAAATCGCACAAAAAGGTATATATAATTCAAAATTTCACTCAATCACAACGTCTAGGAGAAAGGTAAAAAATGTTTCGACCGGACCAACTAAGCCCCGGGTTTTGGAGAAATGCATGGAAATGTGGACAAAATCGAATTTGAGTGTTATGAGAAAAGTACGCTATTATTATTAGAATTTTCTAATTTGGGGGGTCTTACAAAGTTTGGATTTCTCGTTCGAACGGGTCAAGCTTATTTCTGCGACTGCTTGGCGCTCTCTGTCATGAAGAAAGATTTCTTTGGCGGATTATTGGAGCTTTTCAGGGCAATAACGCGAGATGCTGCGTACAGAGAAATTGGCGTGCAGCACAGAGCAGCTGCGGATGCTGCAGATGCACATAATAATTTTTGATGGACCGGAATATTTCTAGCATGTCCGAAGTACAGTGATTTATTTACGTTTGCTTTAGGGCCACGAAACTGTGCCGACTCTAGGAGAAGGTATGTATCATTCACGAAATACACATGGTTTAACATGGTCCACAATAATTCTCTTATCTTATTTTTTGTTGTTGCAAACTCGAATTGGATTAAATGTTGGAGTAAACTTGAATTGGATAAAATGGAACAAACTTGAATTTCTTTACAAGGAGCTAAAAATGTATTCAAAATAGAAAAAAAGATAGGAAAATATTTTAATAAGCCCACTTTTATAACTTTAGGCTTTTACTCTTATTTCAAAAAGCCTTGATTCTTTGATTACCTACACATTACGGGGTAATACCAATATTTTAAAGAGGTATATGTTTTATAGCTTCATGTTTTCGTTTACGTACTTTCTAGATATTATAAAGTAGGATCAAAGTAATATATGTGCAATATCTTGGGACCCTTGCATAATGGCATAATTTTACGTTTTAGGTTGGATAATGAAAAATTATATTATTTTCGTGTATTAGAATTATATGTTTATTACTATATTGTTACTCTTGTTGATCAACAAAAAAAAATAATGCATTGATGCATAAACAGTTGTATTATTTCTAATGTAATTTGGACTGTATAATTATTTTTTTTTTACTTTTTGGCAATTTCATGTACTTTTAAAGTGTACATTTCTCTGTTATTATTCGCTCCAGCATAAATCAGCATATTTTGTGAATTTACATTCGCTCATTATCAGTACATACGAGTACATATAAATATTTGAATTGTATTTAATAATTCGAAAGATTTTGTTTCAGGATATGCAGCAATATCTTTATACCCCAAAATACTAATCCTTAATATACGACAATATGTATTTCGGGCGATATTTAAATTAATTTTATGCTCCATGCATGCTCGCATTTTCATGCGGTTTCACAGCTTTTGGTTTTTCGCATCTAATTGAAATTTATATAATAATTTGGAAAACAAGTTCACTTTCTTTCTCAATCAAAAATGCCATTTTTAGCACAGAAGCAAGCAATCTACCAATATTTGCATAATTCAGTTTAATCTGACCTCTTTCGTTGAATTAGCTGACTTCCTCGGGACTTTAACTCGGTTAACTCGGATTAAAGGCCTAAATGCAATGTGTACACTTTTCAGTTTGGAAAGCTTACGGGCTAACGAACGGACGCTTATGCATATACGACAGCTGGCATTCCATGCATTCGTCTTCGTTTTTTTATTGTGATAATAACAACATTTCTTATCTTAGAGGTAAGGATACCTGTGCACACCATCAAGTAGAGTTAATTTGCCACTACTATCACTTTACCTATGCAAAACATGCTCCAGATCGTACCTTGTATAGTAAAACAAACTTGACGAAACTAGACAAAACGTATATTATTACCATTATGGTTTGAGGATAATTTTTGTGGGTTATCGCAAGTTTGCACATTCATAGCTCCACACGACATACATATATTGCAAATTTTTCTCGGGTGAAATTTTATACCTTGAGTACGCAAAACCTCCACGAATTATATTTAATATTTTAAAAATATGTTTAAAATTATTACAATTATAAGTATTTTAAATTCAGACAACTTTGTGACTTTAGGACTACTAGCATAATATATCCAATTTATCAAAATTAAAATGAATCATTTATAGTAGTTTTCACCACTATAGGGCGGTATATAGAAATTTTTCGAGAGTTTTGTAGCGTTACTTTACAAAGTTCCATCTACTTATGCAGTGTTTATATATCGTCTAAGTTCATCTTTTCATAAACTGTATTGATTTGGATGCTATTTGTGCTATTTTTTAGATTATCGCAAGATATATGTATAATTATATTGGATATTTATATGTATATTATACATATATGCGTATTTATATTTATTTATTTTATTTTGCTTAATACAAGCTACCATACGGAGCTAAAATTAAACTTAATCGAAGAAAACAAGTAACTTTAATAATAAAAACAAAACAAAAAAGAAAAAACAAGTAGGTGAGTGAGGGATGGGTTAATGTAAGAGTGGGTTAAGCAGATGCATGTTTGAGGGAGACCTTGCTGACATAGAGGCCGAATACGGCAAAGTTGTTGGCCTTCCGTAGCATTCTGGTGAAGGGTTCGCAATGGCCATAGCTAGTTCGATGACTTATAAAGCGAAAAATAAGAAAAGATCTAACATTGCCAGAGTTTATGTTAAGGGATATGTTGTACTGTAACTCAGGACAGTCAATGGAACCAGTTACGACTTGATTATCTTATTTTAGACAAATATGGTAAGGAGAAATATTCACGAAGGGAATTTACCGATAGTGCATAACACAAAAGTTGTCAAGTTGGTAGTAGCAGACCTACCGTTGAGGAATCCATATCCTCCTAGGTAACTTCTCTTTGATGCCAGTACTTTTTTTTTTCTAGACGGACCGGGATAATTCAAGAACACATCCTTTTATCTAATTATATTCATTTACTTTATTGACATATGTATTAACACAATCCTTGGTCACTTATTTTATAAATTATGGTTCGCTCTTATGTCGTTCCGAGAATATAACCACGCACTTGACTAGCTTAGAATCGAACTCTTTTTTAATTGCATAAAAAGGCGTCGAGACGTCGAGAGTATTGATTTAGGACAGTGGATAAATCCTAAGGTGTATGAGAGCTCGAAAAATACATTAGGCGTAGAGGGTTAATAATACCAGCTAATTTTATAATTATAATAAATACTCTGCATATTTAATAATTTCTTCTCTCCTTGAAACGATAATATTATAATTTTGATAGAACTATTTTTGCAGAAAATATTCTATCACATCACGTTTTTGAGAAACATGAGGCTGAAACGCGAAAAAACCCGGGCATTTTTAAGAATGTATCAAAAATAAGAGTATGTTGCAGAAGTTCGAAACATATGTCAAAATAAAACTTAAGTATTTAATTGACTTATATGTTATTTGTAAGGTCTATCAAGATTTGTTTAGAAGTTAAGTTTTTCAGTTGCAGGCCTCCTTCCTAAATACTCAGTTAATTTATTTCTTAGGCCTTAGGTTTCCCTAATGGTCATAAAAAACTTATTCTATAAACAAATTTTAATAATGCTTATAAATAGCTGATTTTAAATAGTTAAGGGTGTAATCTCTTATTGGAGTAATATTTCTAATTGTCTCAATGATTCACTATTTTTAATAAATTTTCAAAAATGGCTAAAATATGACCATTTTCAGTGATGGATCATTCTCATTTTTGGATTCATAATCTACACAAAAATTTTTGTAAAATTCGCCCATCAAATGTTTGAGGCAAAAAATTTGCAGATCAGTGTTATTAAATAATTTTTTTTTGTCTGCACAGGGTGTGCTAGCATATCGACCGTATTTTTGAAGTTCCATGCGTACTACGGTAGCGTTGATGCCTATTCCGGGCATATTCTTGAGTTTTCAGGTTTAGTTACGCGTCTAAGCCTTATTTGAGTGTTTTATTCGTTATACGGGTTACTCGAGTAAGCGTACCAATTCAATTTTTCTAATTTTGGTACAGAACACCAATGATTAAGAAAAAATTTATAAAATCATAAGATAACGTATATCGTTAAAAAGAATTTTAAATTAAATTTCATGCGCGGAAAAGCGGAAATATTTTTCCCGTATACTTTTCTGCCTGATACCGGTACATGATGGAAAAAGAATCCACTTGTATAGCTCATCAGACAAGAAATAGTGAAGGTAGCAAAATTGTTGCCTATTGTGGTTGGCACCCACAATGACAAGTGCATGGGAGAAAAACTTCTAGATATTGCCCCAGGAACTGAAATGAATGCACAGGAAGAGAAGGAATAACAATTCGTTTTTTAACCCGATTTTTAAATGCACAAATTGTAAATAGTACTTTAAGCTTTCCAATTTGCATTTAAAAAGAATATTTTACGGTATTTGTGCACATTTCTCAGGTTATTTAGCCAGTCTTTCGGACAAAATATGTTCATAGTGATATTCTTTGAAATAAGTAAAAGTAAACATTTTAAATGAAGTATGACAACATTCTGCACCTATGGGGTATGGTGTAACAGAATTTGAAGTAAGTTGTCAAAGGTTTGTTCATTTTCGTTAGAAGAGCGATAATATAAATTATTTTTCCCAGCACATTTATCGTGAGTCCAGTGTTTACAAGCATCACACTGCGTTTAATTTTCATAGCAAGTACATAGCTTTGTCCTAATCTTTTTCTCGATCGACCGATCGTTGGTCCTAATGTTTTTGGTTAAAGAAAAAAAAACGAAAAGATAGGTTATTTATTTACTGAGCCTTCTTCCCGATCATAGGTATGCAAATATAATATTAAAGCAATATAAAAGCATAATTGTCGCATGTGACATACAGGGTTTGTTTGGGACAACTAATATTTTTTTGGTATCAATGGGTATGCTCACAAATCAAAAAAAACAAAAGCATACAAAATAAAATACTTAAAGCGATTTTAAATTTACCTTAGCAATTCTCTAATTTTGAATTACATTAAGCTAATGTTATGCCCATAAGTTGTAAACTTAATAATATGGCACAATATTTTCTTTGAAAAATGCAGCATTTTGGATAATTCGTTATTTAGAAGCTTACAGGAAATCAGGCCATCGGCAACAGTAGAATATTATAGTCAAATAAGTAGGATTAGTTACGTTAATTATTAAATATAGTATGTATTTAGTAAAATACTAAATTTTCACCACAAATTCTAATGTTACTTAATTTGATCTTTCTTCTTTAGTTATACGTTCGGAAACTATGTACATTATTTAATTAAATTAATTTAATTTAAGTTAATTAAATAAAGGTTTTTGTTTCAGATTAATACCGGCTGTGAATATTAATACTTGTGACAACAAGGATACTGTTTCCTTATTATGAATTATAATTACTCACAATAAAAAAATATTATAACAATCCTTGTTTGTTTCATACATTTATTTTAAATTCACTATTATGAGACAATTTTTGGTACAATTTGTTTGTGCAATATGCATATTCTCTGCGTAATTCTCCACATTTTGCTATGCTGATTTTCAATTTCTAAATATATGTGTAAATAAAAAAAACTGCTTTAAAATAAAACAGAGCAAATTTTTTCACTTGAAATTTAAAAAATTATACGAGTATGTTAAAACTTTTAAAATATTTTATGTATTTTAAACGTTTTGTATTAATGCATACTTAAAATATAAAGCACTAATCCTGCTTTTAAAGCGTTTTATAGGTAATCACTAATTGCTGCTAATTATTATAGCAAGATCTGAACAGGTTATTAAGTTGGTCCTCCAATAATTACCTCTATCTAAATATATCGAAATATAAAGTGGTTTAACTTTGCAGAACAGTTTAAAAATACGAGCTACTTTTTAATTTCGGAAATGTTAGATCTAGTAGAGAATATTGTTGACTTAAGTGGTACTCTGCCTTCTTTTTCGGTACATATCGCCCATATCATATCTGTATCCTCTATGTATAAGATTAATACCTCTGAAAGACACTAGTTTCGAATCGTTAAGTGCAATGAGAAGCAAGTACTACTCATCATATATTTATAGGACAATCTGCGGTTCTCAGGAAGTCATTGTTAAATGCGTTATTAAATTAAACTATTTCAACGATTTGGTTAACTTTTCTTTATATAAATAAACTTTTAAATCTAAAATCTAATACCTAGAGAATATGTCACCTGAATGATTAAAGTATTGAATTGCTTGAAATTTGTTACTCTCTGGTTATATTCTAGTCTGTAAGGTTAATTGTGACATGAATATATAATAAATAAATAAAAAAATAAATCTATAACCTATTCATTTACAAAAATAAAAATTGAACAATGCGTTAAAACGTTCCAAAACGTTTTTAATATTGACCAGTTGAACGCCTTAAAATTAAACATTTTGGTGTTTTAGGGTTCTGTTCTGCTCGGTCATATTCGTTTTTTTTTGCAATAAAATTACTTTCTTTTTTTTTATTTTACGAAATATGAATTCATAATTATAGAAATTATGGTTGCAAAATGGAAAGAAAAGGGAAACAAACCTATTTCACACAAAAAACAAATATTAAGACCACGATGCCTAATTTGTTGCATCAATGGCTTAGCTCGTTTCAGTCTCATTACATAATTTCAAGCGCAAAGAAATAACTAAAATGCCAAGAGCAATATAATCTTAAGTTTAGTTAGTTAGCGAGTAAAACAAATTTTGCATCAATGTTGTATAGAAAAAAGCTAGGGATGAAGCAAAAACATAAAAATAGGCGACTAGAATTTGCATTATCACACTTGTCTTGGACTGACTGATGGAAGAGAGTTGTTTTCACTGATGAAAAAAATTTATATTGGATGGTTCTGATGACTACCAAAGGTACTGACACGATAAGTTGCTAAATGAGACTGTTTATATAGAAACTTCAAAAGAGGGAATTTTATGATTTGGGCTGGATTTTGTTACAAAAGTAAAACACCGATTTGCTTTATAATATATAAAATGAGCGCAAATGGATACATTGATCTATTGGAAAATGTGCTCCTTACTTATTTGGATGAATCTAATAACCTTACTATTGTTTTCTAGCAAGACATCGTGCCAATTCATACAGCTAGCTCAGTTTTATCCTGGTTTAAAGAAATAAACATCGACGTTATGAAACATCCTACATTAAACCTCTATCTAAAACCCATCAGAACATTTGGGGGAACATGCAAACCAAAGTTATTTAAGTATGAAAACCTGCAGCAGTTAAAGTGTAAGATAAAGAGAAGCCAAGGCTAAATATCGAGAGTTAAGCTTGAAAATTTAATTTCTTCAATGTCTCAATATAAGAAATATTTTGCGACAAACTCTGGAAATCAAAAAAAGTAATTAAATTAGTTTTTTTTTTTATATAAACAGTATTAGTATTATTTATATAAAAAATATGTTTCGTTGTGGCAGTATATTTCTTTCCTTGAGTGTATCATTCAATTCTGTTCTAAAAATTTGTATTCCTTAACATGTTTTGTAAATTAAGATCCTATAATAAATCAAATCTAACAAGCAGTTTTGGGGAATTATCAACCCATCGGTATGAATTGATATGAGATCATCTTATTTTTTTATTAATTGTTTTTTTATATTATGTAAAAGACTTATTAATAAGTTTTTTTTTTTAAATTTTCACAGTTTTATTTAGTTTCTGAAAAAAGTTAAAACGTACTTTATCTTATATGCGTATTAATGTCCATACTTTATATCATTATTGTACATTTTGTATACATCCAAAAATTTGTTTACCCAAATATTCTTCATGTTTCTTCAACTATTCAAAATTTTTCAAATTGCATAGGTATTTTATATAATACAATATTGAAAAAAATTAAGAAAGTAAAAAAACTAGAAAGTATTTATATAAATATATCAACACCGGAACATGGAAACAGGTGTAAACAGGTGTAAACTTCCTCAAAACGCATGGTCGGCAAAACCACATAGGTAAACAAATTTACATAACAGAATTAAGTGGTTCAAGGTTAAGCACGAGGATATTTTTGGTTACCGAATTGTGCAAACTGGACTTACTTAATTACTACTATTTTACTTAATTAAAGTAAAATAAACGATATATTTTGCATTTTATTGGAACTAATTCAGTGAATGCTTAGAACACTTTTACCTAATAATAACAAAAATTAGGAATTCGGAGTTTAATAAAACTTACCTGGATTGTTTTTTTTTAATTTCCCCAAATGTTTTATTTAATAACCAATTGTTCACTTAATTACACAATTACCGAACCACAATGCAAAAGCATCGGGTGGACACACAACCCGTCTGTCTAGCCTGGACTGACAAACAGGGATGAAAAATCAATAGTCGAAAAAATAATTGGGGTTGATATGAAGATTTGGCGCTTAGTTTGAAATAAAACTGCAAAATTAATATTCAGAACAAAAAGACGTAAAATCAGAAAAAAATAAATTGAATAGTTCGAACCTGTTATGTATTTCCAAAATTTGCAAAATTATATAACAGAAATCTTTCAAAATGAAGTATTATTTCTAATGTGGGGGGGGGGGGGGGTAAAATATATATTTAAAATGGTTAATATAATAAATAGATGTAAATTTTAAATAGTTGTGCATTTCTATATTTTACTAAAACAAAACATTCAACTTAAGGTAAGCAAATCGAACAAGTTTCAGGTTATTCGTTGTAAATTGCCAACTTATCCAACTTCAAAATTATCAAAAAGATGCCTTTTCCGCAATTAGTATTCCTCAAAGATCATGAATTACTAGATACTCGCGACGTATTCCCTTATCTTTTTTCGAGCTTGGTCCCCTTAGTCCACCGACCTTGCAGATTTTGCTAAAAGTGGATAATAATAAAGGGCGCACGGGTGAGAGAAAGACACAAATTTAGGGGGAGGTGGAACGAAAATTAAAATCACGTTTCACCACCCAAAGCAGCGCACACGTTCGAATACGTTTGGCTCGCCTTTAAAAATGCACAGTGAAAAAATGTAAGCAGCCCGCATCCGTATACATGCTCTGAGTGTGCTACCTGCCTGTTCCCCATTCTCAATTCAGGATTTCTCTATGCTGGAACATTGCCTGGGGACGGCACTAACACCATGCATGCAGAGGCACACAGCGAGCCCGACAGATTGGCCCGCCTTTAAAAATGCATGGTAAAAAAACGCTGCATTTTAATGCCTTCACTGTAAGTGCTGTAGATGGGAATTTTTGGCTGCCTATTCTTCTCTCTTTCGTTCTTATTGGAATTTAGCTGAGGCATAGAAAGCAGTAGTTCTTTGCTACTTTCTCTAATGGCAAAATTTACCCCAGGCAGTTTTAGAAGTTGCATATAGGTTAGAGCTTTAAGCTTGTATAGAGAGTGTCCCATCTAGTAATTCATGATTTATGGTATTCCTTCTCAATATAATTAAGTTAGGTTAGGGTGAAGTGGTTGTCTAAAATTTAAGACCATTGTGTTAGGAGGAGGTACTTACCTTGTTATGACAACTAACAACAAACTATAGAAGTCATTGGAAGGTACACCGAGCTGTCGGAATGTCTTCCTATTAAGCAGTGTCCGGTGATTACCGCTAGTACTTTACTAATGATTTTTTTCACAAGTGAAACTATCTCGATTAAAATATGGTGGTCTCGCAGATGCTCTCGCGTTTCTGCCTGATGTCGGCGATCTTTTCATACAATTTCTCAATTTCAAACTTGATAGCGGCTAAAGGTGCCCCAGGGCTACATATTGTAAGATGTCTATTTCTGGAAAATTAGTCCTGTGTCTAACGAGCTCATCCGCTATTACATTACGCTGGACATTACAGTGTCCAGGCACCCAAATGAGGTTGATGTCAATCCTCTCAGCCAACCCAACACAAAACATTATTCTCAATTAGGAAGCCTCAAAACTAAAAAAAACAATGTTAAATGTAAAATACAAATTCTCTTACCAGTATTTCGAGTTTTTAATGTGTGCGAATATTTAAATGACATGGAAGACATGGAGGACAAACGAATTTGTATTTTTCATTAACATTGCTTTTTCAAGTCTTCAGATCATTTAATGTGATAAAATTACTTATATTGTTACGGATTTCTTGAAATTGTGCAAGCGCGAAGAACTTTTAAGACTGAAATTAAATATTTCGAAGAATATAGCCGACCATCAAGAACTTCAAATTCTTTCGTTTCAGGACAAATGGAGTGTTCATTAAAAAACTTTATCGAAAATCGTGGCATGCAAAGAACAAAATATTTTTAGCTTCTATATTGCATGTGGCTTATATTATTAAAAAATTAGCAAGAGTTTAGACTCGATTTTCGTATAGAAAACAGAATTTCAAATGGAGATCGACCCCGGTTTTCCATGTATAAATTGAGATTGCCCTTTTCACTTTTGTGCCGTATGAGCCAAAGGTATTTATTTTCGAATTGTTTTCCTCTCTGGCAGTGCCTTTGTGAGCTGTCATTCAGCCACTCAATTTTTACCGGTTAACTTCCCTTCCCTTCTAATTATGCTCCATCTCCTTTCTGAGAACTGTGTTTATTTTGCTTGTGTCAAGGAGTGAACTAAAGTTCATCGAGTTTATTCCGCCCGCTAGCTGGAACATGTGGCGAGAAAGCATTTGTTATGGCGTCGAGGTGTCGTGCTGAATAGTTTACAACTCAAATTTTGTGCCAATTCTGACTCAAGTATTCCGCTTTGGGACCCGGAACATTTATTTTAGATGATATTGCAACTGTAGCATTCATTTTAATAATTTCAACTGAGACTTGCGACGATAGTGCAGCCGAAAAAGGTACTTTTTTCAACACAAAACTTTCTGCTTTGTTGTACTATTTATTTAGGAGACATTCCCGAATTTTTCATTAATTTTAAAGAAAGTTTATTTTAATTACGCATCACATTTTTTTGTGGTCCGGCCGGTTTAAGGTGTTGAAGAGCGGTCAGCTGGGGCGATTTGGTGAAGGCGAAGTGCGTACAAGGGAAAAATTTGCATGTCGCATTTCGCACAAGAACCTGTTTCATCCCAATCATGTTTAAGAAACGTGATTTCGCCAATATTTCCCAATGTGGGTCAAATGACTCCTCAGGTGTCTAGTGCGAGTCTAGCTGTTGGCACGATGCTGAGGTGCGCCCACGGTCGCCCCTAGTTAAAAAAAAAAAAGAGAGGCCCATGTTACAAAAGTGCAGTACCTGCTAATGAAAAGAAGCATTGGCATTGTATTGCCCAACGATACGGCCAGTTCATTTAGGCTCGCATGGCAAAATTAAGGATTGCATACCTATCTTAACGATCTATAAATCCGTTCCAAGTCATACGTTAATATACATTGCTTTACAGATATAGATTACCAAAGCTGGGCAGTCTGGCCAAGCACTCAGACTGTGTGGTCCTTTGTGCATACCTCAGTGGAATCCAGGTTAATCTTGTTGCACTTCTTGAGCCGAAAGACGTTTGGTCTAACACGGCTACTATCTGTAAGTCGAATAACTCGGCTCTCAGACTGAACAAGAGGGTGTATTCACACAAAGAGGTTGTTTTCCACTATTTTTGCAATCATAATAGCGAAGACAGCAGTGGTTATTCAGCCTGTGAAAATAGTTAGTACAAAGCTGATATTGCTTCTACTGCACTGCATCAGCCATTTACTGAGATGACCAACTCTTTTTATGAAAATGTTTGATTGCCTGCAGTCTTGCCTTGTATTTCGTTTTTTATTTTGCTCGTTCAAAATCTATTTAAAGGATATGAGTGATAATTCTGTTGCTAAACTAACGTACTGTTCCTTTTGGCTAAATAATCTCCAGTTTGATTATATTGTGACCTGAAACCTAAATAATCGCTGCATTGTTTACAGTGGTGATTTGGTTTAGTAATTTTCTACATTCGCTTACGATCTTTGAGGATATCACATTTGAGTTGAAAGCCGAAAAGTACATCAAATTGCAATAATTTTTTCCATCCAAACTTCACTTCGTAAACTGAAAAAATTATTGGATCCTGTTTTTAATTCAATAAATTAATGCAATTTAAGATTTTTTTCACAAAATCAATAAATTTACTACAAATAACTATTCCTGAATTTCAATTCAATACAAAATTTACTGTGAAATCTGGCAAACATCACATTATCAAAAAAAAAGAAGCTAATCTCTCCTTATTAACCAGTAGTATTCTTTATAACAGCTGCCAGTTCTAGCCTGCAAAATGAAATCTAAGTAAATGCTTTTGCAAATTGTTGAATACAAAAATGAAAGAAACAATCTTATGCAACTAGATAGATATTTATATCACTACATATTCTGAAACTCGTTCAGCACAGGTTGTATTCGTTTTCTAGAAAAGGCAAATTTCAAAAGTCGTTTCATTATTTCAGAAAATACAATATTTTATTGTTTTTTTCTTTTCGTTCTCATTCAGTGCTCATTCAAAAAGTTGGACGAACTGTTTTGCAGTAGTAATAGTGCGAACATTGTACATCGTTGCTTTTTCAAATTATAAAATTGTTGAAATTACTGAATTCATTGTTTACTTCTCTTTATAGGTTAATATTTGTTAATTTCATATCAAATAAACTTTTGTTTATAGTCAAAGAGAAGATTTCAATTGCGTTAATCTAATCTCGATAAGTATAGTATTTAATTTTTAAATGAATCACAACAAAACAGTAAGACAGGTTATTGAATCTAATTCTGAAGATTGGAAATTAACTAGAAAAACTTTCTTCTTAATAGAGCTTGGAGAAACTAGTATTTGGTGATGTTCCTTGGAATTTCAAATTTTCAAGAGAACACACCCGATTAACCTGTTTACAAACGAATAATGACATTTCTTTGATTTATAAAGCTCGGAGACTTTGAAGAGAGTAAATTTATTATTTATGCAAACATGTTATTAAAGTTTTTATATCCTCCTAAGAGAACTGCATGAACCAGAGCGCTACTCTTGTAGGTTGAACAGTTAATAATTCATATGAACAGTAAACTTTTTTTGCGATAATTAAATTAATTGAGGCATTAAAATGTAGCTAGTAATATACAATAATTTCATTGCGCAATTTAATCCTGCTCGATTCGTAGATTAAATATCCTGCACAATTATTATTTAAGCCGTAAGCTAATTGAATGACTAGTTAGAAAAACAGTTTGCTACTTCTCAGCGTTCTGTATTCTACAAGAACGCATTTTTGCCATCAATTCGTTTTTGCATTAATTCATAAAACGCTGCAATTTGATTTGCAGGAAAATTTTTGAGAGGCATGAAATGCTTCAGTAATTAGACTGTTCTTTTACAGAAGTTGAAGAACTTCTAAACCTAATATTTCTAGCTGGTTAATTCTGACTTAATAACTGCCCCAAATTGCCATCTATTTTGGTTTCCACGCATTCAAATATTCATCAAGCTTATTCATTTCATGATGTGTTACACTTTCAATTTGTTTGTTTTGATGCTCTCCTTGAAATCGTAGCTTACCATAAATTTGTTATCGACAACCATTTGTAACTTAAATAGTACTAATAATATTTTATTAATTTTGCTGAATTAGCACAGACACTTTTGATAACTCTTTAGGAAATTTGTTGCCAGCTTATTACCATTTTCCAAATTCAAAATACCGTATTTAGAGAACTAACACTGTTGTTTATTTGAGTATTTTTCAACCAAAATAATAGTCAACATTTAATTATATATTAATCTGAAACCCTTTTAGTTCTTCTTTTTGATAGGAAAATGTCATTAATGGAATAAACTTTTCAAAGTCTATAATTATCAAGAATAATCTTAATTGCCCTAATTAAGCAGTATTAACTATTTTTATTTTATTATTTGTAATTTATATTAAATTAGTAGATAATTTGAAAGTATTTAAAAACTTGATGGTACCTTAGGATCTATTTTATACTCATCGCCCGTAATTGCAAAATTTCAGCTTAAATAATATATTCAAATGAAGTTTTGGTTTCTCTCCATTTTTAGTTCTTCATATCTTCAATTCATGAAAACGCGAACTTGGTGGCAAAGAACCCAGTTAATATTTCTAAATAAATAGAATTTAATCTTGTTTGTTTCACTTAAAAAATTAACGTAATTTCATATAATGATTTATTAAAGCAGGAAAATAGTAGTGAATGCCTTACCACTCCTTTTAGCTTCGATTTTAGGTACATGTTATAAGATATCGTAAACTTATACGGAGAAAAAAAACATATTTATGAACAAAAGTTTCAAGCAAACTCGAATATTATAATAAAATCGCTAGAAACCTGTCTACCGAAAGTGATATAAATCGGTATAAACCTGTTCATAGATTATACACCTTTAAATCAAATAGACTGCCTGAGAGAAGGTTAAAAATTTATAAAATATAATGAATCACGCCATAGAGAAGTAGTTTTGAAAGGTTTTAACGTTTGTTTCTCTTCAAAGTGATTCATAATAACAATAATCAAAACAATTAGTAGAATGTACTTTATAAGAAACTTGAAACATTTTAGTAGGGATTTATAATGTTTAAAGCTAAAGTTCCGTATTCTCCTAAATATATTGCTTTAAAAATAAAGTGAATGAAAATATTAAGTGCTTAAATATATTTCAGAAATTTAAAATTTTATTATGAAAACTGGGACTGACGTCATGTCTATCCAACAACGCGATAGTACAGCAAAAATTCAGAAGGCAATTACTACTGATTACAGGTAAGGAAGAGGCGATTGTGTTTAAAAAAAATTATTGCATAAGTAAATTTCTTAAGGAAAAAATCTGGGAAAGGACTAGCAGCACGATTCCTGTTTGAATGTGCGGCAAAATTGAATGTTAAGCCACTCACCTCTGCAACTGCTGCTGTCATTTTTCACAGGTTTTACAAGGAAGTTGACAGTGGAAACTACGATGAATTTGTATGTGTTTTAAAAGTATTTTTGAAGTAGCATTGAAGCTGAGAATATGTTTTAAAATTTTTTAGCTTATATCGTCAGCATGTCTCTATTTGGCTGGAAAAATAAAGGATGATCCAGTGAAGATTAGGGACGTTATCAATGTCGCGCACAACACACTCAATCGGGGTTCAGGACCACTAGAATTAGGCGATGAATATTGGTCAATGAGAGACGCAATTGTTCAGGCTGAATTGCTGATAACTAGAATGCTGAAGTTTGAATTGAATTTTACTCACCCGCATAAAGTATATTAATATTAGATTATTAATATATTGGTACTAAAATTATAATTCACTCCGCTAGTACATGCTTTACTACATGAAATCCCTACAAGACTGGTTTGGCCCTACAACTTGGAATGCAATGCCAATTGCGAAAACAGCTGCAGCATTTTTACAGGTTTTGTCTTAGAAATAAAAGTTGTATTACCAATGAATATTATTAAAAACTACAAACACTTAGGATTTTCATCACAATGCAGCAATTTTGAATTATAAGCCTTCACATGTGGCTATTTCGTGTCTCTCTTTGGCCCTTCAGACATACGGAGCACAAGTGCCTTTGACTGATGAAAATGACGATTCTTCCACTTGGTATCACGTAAGTAAATATTTTAGAAAATAGGTAATATAATTATATATTTGTTTCTACAGGTTTTTGTTAAAGATTTATCGAAGGACAAACATTGGGAAATCATTGAGCACATCATGGATGTGTACAACAACGAAGTTGAAATTGATGGTATCTAAACCTCATCAAGAAATTTAAACGGCTCTCGTTTTTTTAGTCGATTCTCAATTTGTTTCAAAAATTAAACGATGCTACCTACTTAAATTTAAATAATTTTAATTCTGTCGAATTGGCGGAGAGTTGCAAATATTCAGGCAAAGTTAAGTGATACCAAGTGATGAAAAATGTAGATGGTATTAAGTAAGATTTAGTATTTGAGATATTTTTTTTATAAATACGAGTGGTTTCTAAATGTGTTAATTTTCATTAAGTCCAAAAAATCGTATATCGGAGAGATCATAAACTTTGAAACTAATGACAATTGATGACGAGTTTAAAGTTTGAAGTTGAAAAGTATCAGATAAATTTAATAAAAAAAGCATTTGTTGCAAATGGAGTTCGTTTAAATTATTGCTTTACAAAAAATGTTCCAAAAAGAGATAAAATACGTTTTGTGAGTCATGAAGTCTTGTTGAAATCTCTGAATTTGATTCAGATACCAAAATTAAACACCTTTTATAATTATTATATGTTTTTAAATTTTCTGAATATATACAGCAAAGTTTTCTTTGCTTGATCATCTCTTTTCTGTTAATTATTGTTTAAGTATTTTAAAGTATATTTTTTGTTTAAGATTTTTGACAATTAAAGTTTTTAAAGGGAGCAAACGAGTTATTCTGCAGTAGCAATCAATGTGCAAGGTTCAAAGATTGAGTCTAGATTGGGTCGAATTTTCGATTTGCTTGTCATCACAACGAGATTGTAAATTTTAGGTATCCGTATTGCAGAAAGTCAAACCAGAACCCTTATAAAATCATTCTTGCGTCCGTCCGTCCGTCTGTCTGTCGCTGACTTCTTTCTGAAAAGCGACATGAAAACTTCGCAATTTTTGATTATAAAGATATAGCCCACAATGTACAAAAAAGTGCTGTTTCTTCCCCTAATCTTTTAAGTTTTTAAAACAACATTTTTGATATTAGAATTAGTAGGTCTTGACAGATAGATAGCAGGAAAACTCTTTTTGAATTATTTGCTTTTTCCTTTGCATTGTGCTCCTGTCCAATAATCGTACTACAAATTTCATACATCTCAGGATCTCCACTGAAATTATAAATAGACGACAGCATACTAAGTCGGTTACAAAATCCGAGTGTTCATGTCATTACTGCTTTCGACTAAACCTGCGTATACATGAAATTAAGGGGTCGTCCTTCGTTTTGCTCAATCTATTCTAATACCCCTTAAGAATATATTCTTAAATTTGCAGAGAATGCTTCTTTATAAAATTGGAGATATAGAACCGAGCAAACTTTCTCATACCCTCTCATTACTTTATGTGCATTTTTCTCAAAACTAAATTTTTGATGTTGACGTGGATTCGAGGTATGTTGGTCCGATTAACTTGTGTTAAAATTCATTCGATAGATTATGATGTGAAAAAGTTGAGTGTAAACAAAACTTTTAGAGTACTGTAGTAGTAGTTTGCAGAGTTTTTACAAGGACTGGCAGTTATCACTACTTCCTATACCTTGAAAATGTTTACCTTAACAAAGTAGTACTAGTAATATAAATCTTTCCCTGGTACTACCTCCAAGTTAAAAAGATTAAATTACTACTAAGTATAAATTTATAATACAGGTCGTGAGCCTATTGAAGATATATATTTGATTACACAATCGTAACTTTAGCGTTTTAATATGTGTTTTCCAAATTTTTGCTGCAATAGCAAAAAGAAACTGCAGTTAAAAAACAGTTGGTAGGTGTAAGTTTAAAATAATTTAATAGCAATACCGATTTTTTCTGTACGAAGCAGAACGCAGGTATACTCACTTCCCAAAAGTGGAAAACTGTCTTGAATCTTCCTAAAATTCACGGTTTTATCGTTCTTTCTCCGAAGTTCATGTAATTAATACATCTATTACCTTTCAAAAAAGGTACAATATGGTTAAATAGAGGTACAAAAACGTGTTCTTTAAAAAATCTTAACTGTTTCATTGCCCTGTAATTGCAAAAGTCGCAAAACGAACAAAATGTCTTCAAACAAAAATTATCGGGAATATTAGTTTAACATACATAGGTAATTAGTTTTAATTGCTGGAAAAAAGTCGTGAAAAGATTAATGGAATTTATTTTATTGGCGTAGTTAGCTTGCCTTAGTCAGCCTTACATGGGTTTATCCTGACGCTCTCGCAAGAAAATTAATCTTAGTTGAAAGTCCAAAAGATAACGCTGTGTTCTGAGCTAAATGGCCTAATTCACTTTTGAAGAATACGCCAATATAATTTATGGTATAGGCAACGGAAACGAAAGAGATGCTGTCCGGGAATACCAAAGGAGATTCGGTTATCCCAAAGAGGGGGTATTTTAGCGGACTTTTCAGAGGTTAAAAAAAAACTACATGTGTGACTTCAAATAGCAAGGAATCGCAATTTGGAACATCGGAAGATTCTGCCGACGCTGAGCAGGAAATAATTAGCATTGTCAGACAAAAGTCTGAAACGAGTACGAGATGAGTCGCAAGGTGATTAGGAGTGTCCAGCTAAAGTTTTGGAGGGTTATTCATCGACAAAGGTTGCGTTCATCCATAAGTGCTACTGGACGAAGATTTCGACAGATGATTAGAGTTCTGCACCGGGCTACTGAAATGCGACATAGAGAATAGGTAGTTTCTAGACCGAATTTTCTATGCACGGATCAGTCGCAATTCACTAAGAATAGTATAGTATCACAAATTTCCACTGATCGGATACTAACCCACATATGATAAGGAAGACATCATTTCAGCATAAATTCAGTGTCAATGATACCAGGCAATCATTTAATAGAACCATTGAATATGCGGATGTTTTGTAGAATACACTGCCAGAACTACTCTGGATAATACAAAGTAAAATTAAATGATTAATTTCCTGTACGCTAGATTGGACGAAGTGGACCAATTCCTTGGCTTGCTAGACCTCCAGATTTTACTCAATTGGACTTTTTCTTATGGGGAACCATGAAGGATGAAATTTACTCAAGTCCTGTTAACACCAGAGAGAAATTAATTAGCATAAATGAAACTGTAGCGACGAAAAAAAAACGTTAACTACCTGCTTACCTCGATGAACATAGCACATGGTGTCCACTTAGTCTACACTGATTTCAGAAAGACATTGACATTGTGAATCACGACATACTATTGAACAAACTAGCTTAATATGGGATCAAGGGTAAAGCACTGGATTGGTTTCGGTCATACCTAGTTGATAGACACCTACAGGTAAGGGTAAACGGTCATCTCAACAAAGAACAAAATTACATCAGGTGGTCCTCAAGGGTCGCATCTGGGACCGGTTCTTTTTAACATTTTCATAAATGATATTGGTACAAAATTAAAATCAGACTATTTTCTATATGCAGACGATATAAAGACATATAGGAAAATATCATCTCCTAACGACATCGGGGTCTTGTAACAGAACATCAGTGACCTTACCAACTGTTATATTCTTCCTTCCTGACCTCACCAACCGTTATATTCTTCTCACGTTTTTAGCATCAGCAGAAAATCGTCTACATGTTAAAAAATCAACCAATCCATAAAGTTTCATCTATAAGAGATTTAGGTGTCATCATTGACAATAAATTTACATATTCATAGTTTTCATAAGATAGTAGTAAGTGAAATTAGTTTTTAATTATACAATCCGCGAATAAATTTCCATATACAATATTTTCTTTACTTGGACATGCTGTACCTTGTTAGAAAGGTAATAAGATTCGATAAAAATAATAGATATGCGTATTAATTACATGAATTTCGAAAAAGAAATCAATGAGAGACATATTTTCCACTTTCGGTAGTGAGAGTATCTGCAGTGGATGATGAGAGCTTTGTTGACATTTTTAGAAAGAACACTAGGATAGTAGTTGGATGACGCTGCGTTGGTAGAT